>JAQQTP010000025.1:5725000-6925000 GCA_029884605.1 Ormosia emarginata
TTGACCTGTGCTTGATCCAAGAGTCACAGTCTGTCAGTGAGCGTGAGAATGTTTTCCTATATATATGGGAGCACGCACACACAGTACTAGACTACTAGTAAACGACATACTGATATTGGCTCGGAAAATGCTCTTACACATTTATTAATTTCTCATATTTTTTATATTTATTTAAAAAATATTTTATATATATTAGAATATATAAATTATATTTATATCATATATTAACATAAAAAATATCAAATTATATTATATATGATTGTAATATTTTTACTACATATAAAATAATTTTATGAATAAATTAAATAAAATTAAACATATTTTAATTAGATAAATAATAAATTATTTATTTAAGTAGCAAAATATCTACATATAAAATTAGTTATAATTATATGATAAAAATTATATATATAAAATAATATGTATAAATAGTATAAATAATATTATTTTATTACCAGCATGTGCAGCATATTTATTTGTTTTCTGATTTGAAACATTGTTTCTTCCTCGTATTTGCACTAATGTCTTCAAGACAAATCATATCAGATATATACACATAGCTGTTTACTGATTTAGCACATAACATAATGCTTTGATCTTTGCAACAAAAAAAATGTTGAAACAATAGACACAGTCAGTGGAATTGATAAACAGGCAAAACAAATACTAATAATAATACTGTTATTATTATTATTGCTATAGCTACACCATTGTGATAATCTTTACCTACCCAGTTGCACTTGAACTATACTTTGGACTGTATTTGTATTTGTAACCGAAATCCACAGATGATTTATTTTTTTTCATAACCGTGATTGTTTGATTTAGAATGTAGCCTTTTAAAGAATTGAAAATGTTAAAGTGAGGGCCCCACGTGTTGAAATCTGAAGGGAAATTAATGATAGTGTGTTATGGTTGAATGTTTTCTGGGAGAAAAAAATAATATAGGAAGAGTAAATAAATGGAGGCCCACCATGAAGCAACATCAATGAGCTCAGTGTTAATGGCATGGGAGGTGATGATGCTCCCTTTTGCTCCTTTGTCATTCTTCCTTTGCAAGCAGGGGCAGGTGCCCTTCCATATCACTATTCACTCTTGAAATAGTGACTGGGTTCAATCCACCCTAATCTTTAAAGTTTTAACTTTTTAGCTGGGTTAGGGACCATGTCTTACTTTGCTACATACTCTAATTAGCAGATTCTGCTTAATGAAATCCCTGTTGAGTTGTTCTGCATCACCAACTTAAGATTTTGTGTCTGCAAGTGGTGAATTTCTTTATAGGACAGAATTAAATCCCCATGTTATTTAATATCTCATTTTATGTGTCACATTTAGAGAGGGGCACAGACTAATGTGTAAGAATGAATAGACATTTAATTATGAGGTACTTTTGCAACAGCTTTAAAAAGATTCAGACCAATTCGATAGTTATTGCCTAAATGAACTGGAATCCTCAAAATACATTTACAATGCACAAAAAGGAAACAAATTTCCTTTCCGCGTGTTCTTCAATTTGTGGTAGAAAAATGGTTAATTAAAAGTCCTAAATTGAGTTTATAATAACAAGTCAGGTAGCTATTGAAAGAATTAATGAGTCAGTTGGAAGCTCGAATTCATGAAATGAAAATTATTAAAAAAGAATTGTAACAAAAAAATTATATAAAAATAATTAGAAAGTTAAGTCATTAGCTATGATGCACGGATATAAATATGAGTATCAGATATAACACGAGTATGATACGAAAATATAACTTTTGTTAAAAAATTAAATTAACATTTATCAAATATCTGAATATCTGATATGAATACGAGTATATATTCGACACGGATACGATAAACATTATAAAGTACTCATGCTTCATAGGTCATTAGTCAATTTGAAGATTTTTTTTTTTTTTTTTGCAAAAACACTATAAATTTGATCATAAAGTTCCATTGGAGAATGCAATTAACAGGTGAGAAGCAAGTAAATTTAAATTTGAGAGCATGGCAAAAGTTTTCGAGGCTAGGATACAAATTTTGGACAATTTGCAAGCTTAACCAATTGGGTTGCAATTGACAAAAATCAATCAACCTCTAACCCTAGTTGCCTCCTCCTTGTGATGCTGGGGTGTGTTGCTCCTCCATGTTTGTTGGTTTCTCGTTTTGCTGTTGTTCTCTAGGGCTCACCATAGCCTCTAGCTCCTTCTCCTACAAGTAATCTTCTTCATCATATAGCTTATCAACATGGTTTCCACAAGTTTGTCTGTGATTTATGATGAAGAAGATGAAGTCGTTTTGCTTGACGACTTACATGGATCTACATTTGTAGACGGTGACCTCACAAAGGTGCTTGATGAAACTCCTATTTTCCAACCACAACCAAGTTCACACAACTATGGTGATGATCTTGATTAGTATTTGGAACAACTCCAAAAGGTTCAGGTATGAGGAAATTAGCCTAAAGCTATTTTGATGATGAAATTGAGATGCATTACATGCTGCATAACTAGCTATGAATGTACAAAAACCAACTGTTGATTCTAAAGCGATGGGAGTAAGATCAAGATGTTGAGTCCTACAAGTTCCATTTTGTCTTGATCTAGATTCTATGCTGAGGCCTCCTTGGTGAATGTCGCACTGCCAAAGTCGGACTAAAACTCTGTCAAAGGGTGGGACAGTGATAGACTCGCGTCTTTTCTTAGTTAGAGGTAGCCATAGGTTCATCCCCAAAGCACTAGTCACGTTGGAGGTTCTCTGACCCCTTAAAAGTGGTCTTTACATAGGTTTTAACTATAAAGGTAAAATTTGGATTGATTTTCGCTATGAAAAGCTAGCTACTTTTTGTTATTATTGTGGCATAGTTGGCCATGAAGAGCACAATTGCTCAATGCTAATAAAAGATGAGATGCATGAAGTCCAAAGAGAAAAGAAATATGGCCTATAACTGAAAGCAAATCAAGTTGGGTGTAGAATTGATACTCCAAATTAAGACAAAAGCAGCACCACACATAGGCCCATATCCATGCCACAAGAAGGGAAGGGTGAAAAATCCTTAGTAGAGAAAATGTCTAACTATCTATCCTCTCTATTTGTGACTGAGAAAGAGCCAGTGAATGGAGATCCTCCAACACGTATGTTAGAAATTCAAGTGTGAGTGCTAAAGTCTCACATTAGTAAAGAATGAGCAAGTCAAATGCTATATAAGTGGAAAAGACCTATAAACCTAATACCTTAAGGTTTTGGGTCAAGATGTAGTGTCAAATCCATTTATGTGGTTCTTCACTTAACTCATTGATGGAGATCTCCCCTCCTCTTGGGCTCCCCTTATGACCCAACAAGTGGTACCAAAGCCGATGGTTCGACTTGGACAAGTATTGGTGTGGACGGCGGTGGTTGGTTGATCCATGTGAAGGGTCCCTTGTGTTGAAAGTCTTCTTAGCGATGTGGAGGCTAGGCGGCGTGTTCTGTTGTAGATGATGGATGACGATGGTACAAGTATGAAGAAGAGCGTGTGTAGCCCGATCTGGAGGAAATGAGGCTCTTGGATGCGGGTTGGACTCTCTTGATGACACCGTCAAATACTTGAAATGCTTCCACTTGAGGGGGAGTGACCATGTGTGAAGGACTCACACTTGAGGGAGAGAATGTTAGAAATTCAAGTGTGAGTACTGAAGTCTCACATTCGTAAAGAATGAGCAAGTTGAAGGCTATATAAGTGAAAAAGACTTATAGACCTAATGCCTTAAGGTTTTGGGTCAATATGTGGTGTCAAACCTATTTATGTGATTCTTCACTTAGCTCATTGATGGAGATCTCCCATACTCTTGGTCTCCCTTTATGACCCAACAATGTACTAATCCAATAATGGAAAACATTAAGGTGGGGATTAAGATTGCCTTTTGTAGTCCTAATCAAGATAAAGGTCAACCTGCTAACTCGTACTTCAAAGAGTTGAATGCCAGTGATACTATTGTCATCATTAACAATGAAAGTAATCAAGATATCCACGTCAAAACAAGGGAGCTAGATTCTGTTTTGCAAGATCCAGGTAGTATTGATTCTCAAGATTCGGTTTTTGAGCAAGTGGAAGTCTTGGTTGATGAAATTGCATTCCCACCATCTCCATCTTGAAGTTCCTCGCCAAAAAGCCAAAACGTTTGGCAACTAGCAAGACTAAACGACACTAATAAAAGACTTACATAAAAAGTTAGCGTACAAAATGAAATCTCTTCTAGTGAATGTTCCTATCCAACAAGTTTCCTCTGAGAAGGGGAATTATTAAAAGAGAAGCCTAGGTAATGACAACGATAGTGAGGTTAAGAGGTTTTGTATAGATGTCACTTAGTCCCTAGATTGGGGTTAGCTATCCTTCTAGCCATGTTGGAATGGTTTGGATATTATCCCACTTTTCTTGGTACTTGGAACTTGTTTTCCATTTCATTCTCATTAATGAATAATTTTATCTTTGGAAAAGAAAAAAGATTGACATAAATTAATTAAGACTAAGTGCTTGGGTCTTTTGATCAATTTGTTTTGTTTAAGAAAGGAAATTGTGATGTTGAACATGTTTTACAAGGTGCAATGAGGTGACTTCAAAAACCTTATATATACTAGGACAAACAATTTAAATTCAAAGACTTAAGTAAACATAAACTATTATAACTAATCCAACTAGGAATAACAAATCTCAAGACTAAAATGTTGGAATTTTTCTGTGTGAGCTACAATTAATTGTTATGTTTTGTTTGTGAAAATTGAACTGATAATATGATCTATGTTATAGACAAGTATTGTAAGCCCAATATTAATATTGATCTATGTTGGGGGTTATGCACACATATTATTGAGTTAGTGTGGTTAGGCAGCAACAGTGTAGGCCCAACTAACCATTGATTCATTAGGGATTATTCCTGACAATGTGTCTTGATGGGAGAGCCTATTGTAGTTATAAATATGCGGCTAGGGCTCATCCCTACTACCACTATATGTTATATAGCTTGCTCCATCGATAGTCGTCTATTGCAAGAGGTAGATAGAGAGAAAGATCTACCTGGAGGAGCAATCCTTATCAGTACCTTAACCAATCATCTATAGCTAACTCATGTACATTTCATATGTGTTAATTATATTGGTGTCTTGGATTTATAAGATTACATTAATTTTACATCAAATACTCGAAATATAAAATTCTCAACAAAAAAAAGTCTCCCTCTAACGATGGTGTTTGTGAAGAAGCTATTGGAATATTCATCTAGTCAACCATTAGTTGTATATTAATTTTGTGTAATTATGTTGTGCATAATGTACTCCTTGTCTAATGGAGTCATTTTTTTTTGTTTTTCAAATTCTTAATTCTTTCTCTTGTATCATATATATGTCATGTATTGTCATTTTGTATAGTCATCGAATGAATAAAATCATAGTTGTATAATAAATATAAGAGATCGACCCAATCAACAGGTTAGGTCAGCGATCCCACCACTAGTCAAGCGGTCCACTCAAAAAACCCGAACAAAAAAAATGCTATAAGATACGAAATGATTAAAAATATTCATCAATAGAGTAGTTATCAATTTGAAATAAATATATGAAATAACTACAAATAGTGATGCATAGGTGTGATTGAATGCCACCCCATCAATACATAGGTGTAAATTGATATAAGTAATACAATCAATTTTTTTCCATTTTCATAACACCTACTAATGAATATAAGTTAATAGCACATAACTAATTTCATTTCTCAATTATTTCCAAAAATGAAGAAAATCATTATAGGAGTAATGAAGGAATTTATAAGATGAATAAGCAATAAAATATTTACTAAAAACAATAGAGAAACTATGTTCTACTCTCCATGATAGCAAGCAAATGTAGGGTATAAATTAACTACAACACAAAAAGTATGGATGCATTTGCACCATAATCAAATGGCAAACTAATGGGTCAAGCAAGGGGAATTATATCTTGGATATCATCCCAAAATTATGAACTATTTAAATCAAACTAAATGCTTACTAGTCATATTACATATAGCTTCATATTATAGCTAATGTTGGTCAAATATAAATCTATTTTTTATTGAATGAAAGTATAAATTAAAATGGAAGCTAAGCAAAAGTAAATTTTGGTCAAACTATTATGTATCACCAGTCTATAAATTTTGGTAGCTACCAACATTTCCTCTAAAATCTCATTTCCTTCTATATTGAGTAATACCTATTAATTAGCCACCTATAATTTCAATTAATTTATTCACAAATTGGATCAATGCCTCTTTATAATGAGTAGAAACTCCAAAAGAATGTTTTAAAAATCGAATCGGAGATTTACCAAACAAGGCTTCAGGATCATGATTCAATTGATTTAACTGGTTAAATTTGTGGTTGAACTGTGATTAAACCGTGCTTGAATCAGAAAATGCTTGAACCATATACATGATTGGTTTATGATCCAATCAGTTCAACTAGCCGGTTCAATCCAATTTTTAAAACATTGCTTGTCACTACCTCACTAGAGTATAGCATCCCTCACAACATTTGTCCATTTTGAAGGAGCATAGCCTCTTCGCAATCGCAATTGGAGCAAAGCATCCTTGAAGATGCAATTGAAGCAAAGCATCCTGACTTCCAGCTTTAGGAATGAAGGTAAGCCAAGTTGGGGTAACATTGCTCAATAACAAAATGACAATGGAACCGAGATGGTTAGCAAATCTAACTAGGTTAAGCGAGTTTGATCAGTTTGGTGTGTAAAACAGTATATATATTAAACCAGATTGGCACAAAGGCTGGTTCATGGTTTTTCTGATCAGACTGGCCAGGTCAGTTTGGTTTGTACAATTGTGAGTAGAACAATTATCACCAAGCTTTTCTTCTCCATATGGTATTATCATGCCAAGACTTAACAATATCTTTTGATCTTACCATGGCCTCTGCTACATCCGCCATTACTTCTTTACCCTCCCATGATGAATCCCCAAACAACAATCCAAACACTAAACCATCATCCCTTGTATCGCTTGACTACAAAGACCTCATTAGCTTTAATGTTATTACCTAACTCCCCATCAAACTCACAAGCAAAAACTACCATGCTTGGCACAAACAATTATGATATTTTCTTGTTGGCCATGATTTAGTTGGTTATGTACTTGTGTTGATGGCTCCTTACCGTGTCCCCTTGCTACCATTAAGCACAATGATGCCCTTACTCTGAACCCTGCTCACTCTTATTGGGTTCGTCAAGATCAATTATTATTTCTTGCCCTTCTTGACTCTTGTCGCGACCGGGATCGCGGCGGGATATATAGCAACTCGCGTGATTTTAAAAATTATGAAAATGGAGTCGCCACCAATTTTATTTAAATTAGGAAAAATTAGAAAACCTTGTTAGAAAAATGGTCTTTGGAACCAGATTGGATTCGGGAGTCGGTTATGGTTAGGGAAGGATGAAAACTTAATCCCACGGCACCCCTAACACACTTTAGCGAGTTTAAGACGTACCTTAAGTCAATTGTGCAAAAACTTAATAATCTCAAATTTATTTATTTTACCCATTTTAAAAAGACTTTGTAAATATTTTTTTTATTTTTTATTATTATTTTTAAAAGAAAATAAGAACCAAATTATGAAAAACTTAATTTTGGCTTCAGAATGAAAATTCTGCTCCTACGTATCCTCAGGTGCAATGAGGAACTCAAAGTCACGTAGTTCTGTAGAAAATGACTAGCGGATTAGTTATTTTATTTAAAAGTTTTGATTTTTATTTTTATAAAAATTTGAATTGACAGGTCGTCGCGACTCTGTTAATCAAATTAAAGTTGAAAAGTGAAGCTGCATCCACGCTAGACGTCACCCATGGAGTATTAAATTTATTATTATTAGGTGAAGAATGATAATGATAAAAAATAAATTTTTTAGTCTTTATTAAATAATAATTTATTTATTTATTTATTTTAAATAATTTGAATCATTAGGTTGTCATTACAACGGATGACCCAAAAAGTAATTATGAGATTAATAAAGCTGTCACAACTCTGGTTAATCCCGCTTATTTATTATTTATTTTTTAAAAAAAAAATATTTCAATTATCTTATTTCCTTCACTTTTGCTTTTTTTTTATTTTTTTAGTTTTTTTTTATATCCTTTTTAGTTTTTTAGTTTTTTTTTTTAGCATTTTCGTTTGTTTGATTT
Organism: Ormosia emarginata; assembly: GCA_029884605.1. NCBI lineage: Eukaryota > Viridiplantae > Streptophyta > Magnoliopsida > Fabales > Fabaceae > Ormosia > Ormosia emarginata. The sequence goes on from JAQQTP010000025.1 coordinate 5,733,176, forward strand.
TAAATAAAGAAAACAAAGATAACTTAAGTTAAAAATGGGCTGCTGGCCCATGAAGAAAAAAAACACAAAGCACGTAAATGATCATAAGCGAAAAAAAAAGAAAGAAAGATAACAATAGAAAAGAAAGAAAGCAGCACCAAACAGAGAGCACACCGTCGTGAGAGCGCAAGTTCAATGGTGAGCAACACAGCGACGCAATGGTGCAAGATCGGGCAAGGAGGTGAGGTTGTTGGTTTACGGTTGCTGAGATATGTGAAGGTAGTTTTAGGTCACGTGGAGGAGCGACTTCAGGTGGCTGCTGGTTCGTGCACAGGCTCTACGAGGTCTTCACAATCTGGTGAGCACGGTGGCTCGTGACTAGGGTCTTCACGGTTGCGCAACGGTGGCCTCGGCTCTGACACGGGAATGACTGTGATGGCTGGCTATATGGATCCGTGGTGACGTGACTAATGGTTAGACTTGGTTGTTGGACACGTAGAACAGGGGCAGAGCAACGATGGCTGATTCACGAGTTTGTGTGACACTGCTACGGTGTGGTTTCACGGTGGCTAGGTTGTGGGTAGTGAACACAGTTTGGACGTGGTGGCTGTTATGGTGGGGTTTGGCAGAGGTTACGGTGTTGTGGGGCTTGGTGGTTGAAGATGGTTTGTGGGATGTGGTTGTTGATGAAGGATGATGGCACAATGGTATTGTTTTTGGTGGAGCAAGGTGGTTATGGATGGTGGGTTATAGTGATATTGATGGAGGTTGAAGGTTGGAGTTTTTTTTTTTGGTGAGTCAACTTGGTGGCTTTTGAAGATGGGTGGTGAAGAATGATAGAAAAGATGGTTATGGTGGAGGTGAGGTTCACGTGGAGGAGGTTGGTTTGTGGGGAAGGTGAAAGATAGTTATGGAGCTTGAAGGTGGTGGAGTGAAGGTTGGAGAAGAAGGTTGATGGTGGAGGTGATGAGGTTGGGTACGGTGAAAATGAGAATGAAGAGCCAAAAAAATAAGTTCCCCTGGAGCTCTCTTGTACGTGAGTGCCGTTGTGCAGAATGTTGCATGTGTTTTAATAGTGAACGTGAGTGGATTGAGTGCTGAGTGAAATGTGAGTGGGACAAAGAAAGTGGAGTGAGTGGGGTGAGTGTGTGTAGTGGAGTGAGTGGAGTGAGTGGGAAATGAGTGGAGTGAGTGGAGTGTAGTGGAAGTGAGTGGAGTGAGTGGAGTGTAGTGGAGTGTAGTGGAGTGAGTGGAGTATAGTGGAGTGATTTTTTTTTAATTTAATTTTTGTTTTTCTCTTTTTTTTTTTATTATTATATTTTTTTCTTTTTTTTTAAAATCCGGTCAAAATTGGGTGTTCATGACTCTTGCGAGGTATATGCTTGTGTTGTTATGGCATTTGCGGAAACCTCTACTGCAACCTAGAAGTTGCTTCAATGAGCCTATGCAAATCAATCTCGCATTATGTTCCTCAAAGAGCATCTTAATTCGCTACCAAAGGCGCATCCTTTGTAACTAAGTACCAATGATCTATTAAGAGTATTGCTGATGAACTTGTCATCATTGGCCATCCTACGGATGACATTGATCTTATTATTCATATCCTTAGTGGTTTATGACCTACATTTTGTGAATTTATAACATCCATGAGGACCAAAGAGTCTTCTGTGTCCTTTGATGAACTCTGACAAGCTTGTTGAGTTTGAGCTATATCTCCAACGTGAGGAATGTTTTTCTTCTAGTACTCCAATGAGAACCCATTATCCAAATTGTCACAACAAAGGCAAAGGAATCCCTCAAACCTCCACTATATCCATGGTGAGCAATGCAAAGAAGTCATCACATAGCTTAACTCCTGTTTATTGCCAGGTTTGTGACAAAAAAGGTCACATTGCCAAAAATTGGTACTAGATCAAAGGGTTTTAAACCTTAGCAACCTAACCTTAAGCTAACGTGGCTCAAACCCACATTACCAACTAATAAGAAATCTTAAGTTCAAGATTCAAGGATTTCTCGCCACATCACCAATGATCTCAGTAATTTGCTCATTAAAGGAGAATATGAGGTTAATGATCACCTCATGGTAGCAAATGATAATGCTCTTCCTATATCATATCTTGGCTCCACTACTATTCCTACCCTCACTCATAACTTGATTTTTGTTTCTCAATTACACACTCACAATAATGATTCCATTAAATTTTTCCCATTATTTGTGTTTTAAGGTAAAGTCTTTGAGCACCAAGAAGACGTTGATTTGAAGCCCGAATGACCACTATGTCTATAAGCTTCCTATGCCCACCAAGAACGTCCAACCACAAGTTGCCCATGCAACCTTTATCCTTCCTCTTAATAATGGCACCACTACCTTAGTCATTCGGTTGATCGCACCTTCCACCACATCATTTATTCGTCCAATTCACCAATATCGCCCACTGATCAAGTTAATTGCAATTCTTGTTTCTCCAATAAGAGTCACAAACTACCATTTAATAAGACTAGTTTGCATATCAATTGTCCTCTTAAAATTGTGTACTCAAATGTTTAGGGCGTTGTCCTCTTAACTTCTAATGATGGTTTTTGTCATTATCTTTTTATTATTGATCATTTCTTAATATAAAGGTGGCTTTATCCTATTAAGCTCAAATGTGATGTCCTCACTGTCTATCTCATTTTTAAAGCTTTTGTTGAAAACCACAAATTTAAAAACCGTACACTAACGGGAGAATATGTTAAGTTAAAATTAATTCTTCGGTCTCATGGTATTTCCCACCTTACAACCACTCCTCACACACCTAAACACAATGGTATCTCTAAACATAAACACCACTATCTTTGTGCTTATCGTGTGTTCCACCCACAGATGAAACACATCTCAATTGATTATCATTTTGTTCATGATTTGTTGGCAGCATTTCCTTATGTGCCCAACATGTTCCAACAAGTCACTAACTCACAGACCTCTTGACCAAGCCATTATCTGGTCCAAGACATAAGTTCCTAATGTCTAGGGCTATCAAATAGGCCAACTCGACTCATTTAAGTTTGCCTACAATGGGCTACGTGTTAAACAAATCAGGCCAAAATGGATCACTTTTAAATGAGTTACATAAAAAGCAACCCGACTTACCTCGCAATAACTCTCGAGCCTAAACAAGTGGCCCACGAAACATTTTTTTTCCATGTTTTCAAACTTGTCTTACATAATTTGCCAGCCAAAATGAACAACTCGTGAAACCTTTATTTCACTTATATTAAAAATAAGTGTTTCTTTTTTTGGGAGGCAAATAAAATTTAAGAACTTTCAATCTCAATTAGATAGATTCACAATTACAAATAATTAAACATAGTTATAGATAAATAGAAATTAATTTATTCATGCAAAAAATTGAAAAAAAAATAAAAAGTAAATATACGGAGGCCTCTGGGTTAAATAGGTCGGCTCGTTTAACTCATGGGCTAAACGGGATAGTTCAAATTGACTCATATTTTCTTGAGTAAAAAAATTTATAAGTTGACTCATATAAATTATGCAATTAAACAAGCTAACCCGACGAGTTCAACTCGTCTTGACGCCTTATTAATATCAAAGATTGATGTGGTTTCACCATGCATCAACTTGTATGGGCGTGTTAGAATAATCACCTAGTCAACCATTAATTATATAATAATTTTGTGTAAATATGTTTTGCATAATCTGCTCCTTGTTTCAAGGTGCTAGTTAGCTTAGTTAATAAAGATCTCCATAGATGATTGTGAGGTTATGGGATCAAATCCCACCTTCACCCATTTGTGTTATGTGGCATCCCCCTCCTCAAGTGTAATGCGTGTGTGAGTTAATTACTGTGACTTTATGTAGTCATCAAATGAATAAAATAATTGTCATTAAGCTTGTCTTTTCTGTAGAAGGCATCCTAACCCATCCTAAGGTATACCCTAAATTAAGGGTGTTCAAAACCTAGTTCGTCCTACTAACCTGACCCGGCTCGAAGCTGATTGGGACGAGTTCAGGTTTTAAAAACTAGAAAATGTGTGTTTTTTAGTCAGGTTCAAGTTATGCTTTGGGTCGTCCCAACCTGACCCGGTATCCTAAATTGTTTTTAAAACTTATATATATTTTTTACAATTAGTTATAAATAATAAAATTTCTTGACTTAAATTAATTTTTTTTATAACATGATAATATATTTATATTGATATTATTTTTTTAAAATATATTGTAAAATATACCTTACTTTTAATTTTTCACTTCTATAATTTTATGACTTAATTATACATAATATTTAAATTTATATATTATGTCTACATATTAAGTTGACTTGATCATTATCGAGTCATGATCGAGTCAAGCTCGAATCTAGGAAGATGACCCGATCATAATATCAAGTCGGGTTCAGGTCAAACCAAATTTGTCCCATGTATACCTTACTATAAATTGTTGAAGACTGAGGGTGTTTAGGTTTGTAAAATCTAATCTAAAGATTCTAAAATCACTAAATCAACTTTTCAATCACCATATGACAAACTGAGGCCTTCATATGACAAGAAGAGAGATGCAGGTTAATTTGCTAATAGCTCTAAATTTTGGACAAGAAAAACATAACGAGATTAGTCTAACTAGGTCAACCTCTTGAAACAACCAAGGCAGCAAGTATTATGGCCTGCTTGATATCCTTAATTTGAAGGGAAAAGAAAGAAAAATAGGAATGACATAATCATTCCCCTGTTTGGTATCAATAAAAGCAAAGGAAATGAAGAGATTAAAAGAAAAAACAAATCCATGAATCCCACAAATTTCTTTTCACTTTTTTTTTTGAACGGAGTAGGAAGGAAGAGATTTGTGATCGCTTTCTTCCTATGAATCCCACATATTTTTATTATACTCACTTTTATTTACATATATTCTTATTTTTTTCTTCATCAAACTAAATAAAAGAAGGGAGATATTCTTTATTTTTCATTAGTTAATAACAAATAAAAGGAGAGATAATTTCTCTATATTTTTTTCTTTTCTATCATATTTTTGTTCGTTTCTTTCCTTCCATGATGTCAAATGGATCATTATACTAACTCTCCTCGCCTGACTCCCTAGGATTGGGGCTTCTCGTAGGCCCATGGGACTTAATACCAAAAAAGAACACGTGTACTTCAATACAGATCTCATTGGTCATAATTTTGTACGAAACCAACACATAAGGAGTAAAATTCGCTAGCTGTCTCCACTCCTTGCAAGTCCCAAGTATGCGTCATACAAATCAAATCATACATAGGCGTTTTTGTATAGACATTGCCATTTAGAATATGTGCCTAACGCTTGATCCCACGCCAGTGCCATCAGATTAGATCATACATATGCAAGAATATTCCAAGTTTCCAATCAAGACACATTTATCATACATATGTTATTTGATTCCCCTTTCAGATATTCACGTCATACATACACCCATTTCCACACACTTGTAGCCATATTCAACTCAATATCATTTTCATATATAAAGTAAATTCACAGTCAAAACTATAAAATAAAAGATAAAAAAACAAAGGGTTGGACTAACTTATAGAAGGATAGAAATGTATGTCGGTATATTTGTGAGGGATTAAAATAATATTTTACTTTTATAAAAAAAATTATTCACAAATTAAACAGTTAAGCAATCATTTTAAAAAGAAAAAGGCGTGAGCTACCAAAATAAAAGTATATGAACTAAAGGAATATTTTACTTTAAGTATTTTAGCTACCACGGAATCTGATGAGTGCCATGCTAATTCCTAACCTCAAACTCAAGGAACCTAAAAGTAAATAATAACCAAAACAACGAGATATTATTGTTGGAGTAAGTTATACAATTTGTTGGAGTATTATTATAAAAACAAAAAAAAATGCGACTTAGCAAATGAAAATTATATTAAGCTTTGGAATACTTTTTTTATAAAATAAAAAAATATTTTTATTTTACTAGTGGTCTAAACACTCGAAGCCTTAGAAAGCTTCTTAATATGCACAATGAACATTTAGCTTTATATAGGCATAGTAACATTTCACTTTATAGCTATAGCAAACCTATAGGACGTTATGTGTGTTTAGCAAATGACTAGTTACTTAACAACTGTTGGTAAAAATGACTCATATAAGGATTGCTTTTATTTATTTATTTAGTAAGTATTTTGATGATTTAGAATATCTAAATTAAGGATATGATAAAATTTAAAGAATTTATGAAAATCTATATCATTTAAGAAATCTGTTAGGATTTAAGAAACTTGAAGATTAAAGAGTCTTAGTTATAAATAAAACTAATGGCCTAAGTGTGTATATAGATAGAGAGAGAATAAGAAACAAGATCCTTTCTGTTACATTGCTGACGTTTCTTAAAAAACATATTATTAAGAATTTGAGTGTAAGTGGAATGTGGATGTGTAAGTGAAGAAATCCTACATTAAATGAACAAAGTAAAAATCATATAAAGTGAGGACTTATGAATCTAATGTTTTAAAAATTTTGAGTTGAAATATGTTGTTAAGTTCACTGGTGTAATTCCTCAACAAATCCATTCATTTTTGCAATCCTTGACCCAACAACAACTTTTTTATATAAGCCTATAAATATGTAATGTTGTGCCTTGAAACAAAGATAAGAAGAGTAACTCACTATATGTGAAAAATTGAGAAATCATGATAGAGAGGAGAAATTGATAAAATAGTAATGAGACGAAAAGTAATTTACTAAATAAATGGTAAAAGTTGTATTTACACAATACAATGATGAGTTTATACTTTATATAAAAAAGCTCCCAATGCCACATGGTTAACTTCCTAACAAAACTAGTAATTAACTAATAAATCAATCTAACAAACTCAACTAGACTAACCAATTAACCATCACTTGCGGTAATACTATATGGATATTGGGTAGAGAAAATGTGTAGCTGGAATAGAGTTTCATCTTTCTTTTTCACAAAATTTGGGAGAACAACATAATTACTATGCTGTTGTATTTTGGGGCAATATGCAGTAACGGACACAAAAAAACTTAGGTAGTGAGGACAAATACAACGCATAAGTATAAAAAAAAAATTCTAATGAAAAAATATATTAATATAAAATAATGAAAGATGGATTTATAATTGTTTTTTTATGTTGAATGATTTTTTTTAATTATTAATACTATCACATATTTTCAATTATATGTATGTATGAATGATCGTGTTAAATAGATTTTAATTTCTTTTATTATAAATCTATTTATTAATTTACCTATCATAGAAAGACAAAAATAAAGATATAAAGAGATAAAAATGACAAATGATTATCATAGATAATAAAAAAAATTTAAAGTTGAATGAAAACATTTGTTCTCACTCATTTTCAAGTAAGTTCGTCCCTAGCAATACAATTATAATTTATAATACCCGATACCATCAAAATTACTTTCTTACAACTTAACACAGCCAAACCTTTATCTTTCCCTTACATGTTCCTTAAGATATATAGAAACCTTAGACTAATCATAAACAATGCAATACATATAAATTAAGATTGAGCTCACAAACATAGCTTAAGTATAAGCACAGAACTTACATGATTGAGACCTTTATAAAGTCAGGAAAATCAAGATCTTTTTAAAGAACTTATAGAGAATCATGAATTCACGATTCACGTTTTAATATCTAGTAGAGTATAAGTTCACTGACTGCTCAATGCATGGATTTAATTTATTTATTATTAAAAAATTGACTATGGAAACAATTACCCAAAAAGTTAAAATACTAAATAATTTAATTACTAACACTACAACAATTTTGGCCTATAGCAACCCTTCAAAAGTGTACTCTAAAATATACTTAAGTGTAGCCTTTGGTGAAGGCTACACTTTTTGGCCCTAAGGCAACGTTTTTAGAGGAGTGGCCTATTCAGGCGTGGCTTATTATCTAAGGCTACACTTTTTCAGAGTCAAAGGCAACGCTTTTCTTATTCACCCTATGGGTACGCTTATAAAGCGTTCCCTTAAGTCTAACCCTATGGGTACGCTTTTAAAGTGTTCCCTTATGTCAAACGCTATGGGTATACTGGAAAAGCGTTGCTTTATGTCTAACTCTATGGGTACGCTTTCAAAGTGTTCCCTTATGTCAAACGCTATAAATACGCCGGAAAAACGTTCCCTTATGTATAATCCTATGGGTACGCTTTCTAAGCGTTCCTTTATGTCAAACGCTATGGATACGCTAAAAAAACGTTCCCTTATGTCAAATGCTATGAGTACGTGTGCAAATCGTTCCTTATATTGCTTTTTTAAAAAATATATATATAACTACTCTTTTATCATTTAAAATAACATTATACGCAATTTACTAAAACATTAAAAAATGCTTATTTTTTAAATATTTTTAGTGCCATTTATTTTATATTATTTTTATAGAATTTTAATTTTAGAATATCCACAAATAAATATGTAGTATTTCAAGCAATATAAACTAATTTTAATATTTAACACATTGTTCAAAATAAATACTAAAATATCTACAATAACACATTGATGAAAGTATTAATAAAAAATAATCTAATAGAAATGTGAACTATGAAATGTGAACTAAAGAGTTATTATGAACGGAATCAAGTACGAAATTGAATGGGAAACTAAATCTACCTAAAATTGAAGTTGACCTATAAACTATCTAATTTACAGAGATAAATAAATGGGAGTTAGCGAGTTTATTTCTGATCAAGGTGGTGCAACAAAGCATAAATCTTCACCACCCCTTTGATCTTCAACCGTTTCACTGATTAATTTGACGCTCCTTCAATGACCAAGACGCTCACAGAGGTTGATTCATCACTACTAAGCAATGCTGCTGAGAGAGCATCTCAGATGATGAGCACCCTCTCTCATCCTGAATCTGTTGTCAAAAACAAGCCTCAGCAATTATAAATACAATACGAACCACTAATCAATTTTTCACAGAAAAAAAAACAACTCTCATAAATTCAGACACCAACTCTTCTACATAAATAAATTCGGCAATTTCTCTGTCAAAGATCACGAAAAAAGAGAGACCCAAATAAACGAAAGTTTTTTTAAATTTTTGTCAATGCTTTAAGTTAGACAAAAGGCTTTCTTTTTCTTTGTTCGCATGAGTTGAATAATGTTGTAGCAACGTTTTCCCTTAGCAAGCAATTAAAAGGAAAATGAGTAAACTGATCACCAAGCAATGATCTCTATTGATTCTTCCTATCAATATCATTATCCATTTTCAAAGGCTATAACTGAATCTCATTCTTTATCTGCATCTCTGTATAATAGAAATGGAAACTTCTTGTGATTGGCTTTATTTTGAAAGAAGCTATAATCTAATTCTTTTATGAAGGATAACTATTAAATAGGTAAACTTTGGGATGTAAATTACTATTTCCTTTCTCATTATGTTCAATTTTACGCAGAAAGACTCAAGTCTATTTTTCATTTTTAAATGTTTTTGCCAAGCACTAACACAGATAAACAACAAGCAACAATTGATGGAGAAAGCAATATGGAGAAAGAGGAAAATAATGGAGGAAGAAAGCAACAATTGACAGTGTTTCATTTAGATTTCACCAAAGAAAAACAAGACAAAGCAGCACATCAAAGAAAATGCAATATATAATAATGGAGAGGTTTTACCCTGCAAAAATCACAACTAGCTCCTATGTGAACTTTCAAGCCAGGATCAGATCATCATATCTTTCCTCCTTTACCATATAATGAACCTGAAAACACAAGTTCGTGAAGAGAGCAAACAACATCATACTATATTACTATATTACTAGAATAATTTTCTGAACCAGAATATTGTAACTTTGTGCCCGATTCTTTGGTGATTCACTTGCTGCCTAATGAACTTCAATATATTGTTGAACTTTATACTACTATATATGATGTTGGTATCCTTATGTTTTTATGTTTCTGATTTTTTTTTCATGCTTTTGTTCTTAGATTCCATTTTCCAATGTTGTATATATTGAACGTTCGGATTTTCGGATGCAAGATTCAAAAGATTATTATGGCCTTGCTCCTGGCAAATTTGTGATACTTAGTTTAGTAGAAGGTCGAGATTAATATTGTGCATGAGAAGTTGTAGGTCCATTATTCAAGATTTTTCTTGTTTGTGCAAATATGCATTTCCTATAAAATGCACTGAAGGTTAACTTCGCACAGGCCATACATAAAAACAGAAAACATGTAGAGAAGAGGGTAATCACTGTAGATGAAGGCAGGATTCCTTTTTTAATCAAAATAGGAGGATTTTCAAGCAAGCAAATAAAGGGATGGCAAAACATGCAACTCCACCTATATGTTCTGTAGTTACTATGGCTAAAATGAGTCTTTCTCTTGCCCTTTTTTGGGGAAGTGGCTCCCAAATTAGAAACCTACCATCATTACTTACACTAAGAACCAATTATGTGTTAAAGTTTAATTTTTTTGTTTCTGGTCCAATTCATGGAGTCTAAATTAAGTTAGCATCAGTTGGAGGTCTGTAGGCTTGATAGAGTTAATCTCATAGTATTACTTATTTGAGATGGCTAAGAATAGATATATAAGAATATTTTAAATTTATAGAGGTTTTATATAAGCCAACAAGAGGTTTCAATAACAATAGTATATAGTATACATGATTAGAGACAAAATTACATAATAATGGCCACCTTTTTTCATGTAGTTGCAAATTAATACATACGGACATACACTCAATGTGTAGTATAGATGCCTTATCAATTATAGGAATCTCTCTTTTCCTCTCTCTGTGTTTGGGTGGTGTATTAGTGCAAATGGCAGCCATGTGTTGCAAATCAAGGTGCAAATCCTTCTTCAACACAAAGCTGGAAGTTAATATGAAAAGGAAATATCGTATCAGATGGTATGGCAAGGCAATGACTTAGGCGTACCACAAGGAAGCATTTTAAATTCTTAATGAACTTATTAAGGCCAATAGAATGGTAGTACGAGAATGCTCAATTGAAACCGAATACTCAATTGTCTTGATAAACATATCAATATATGTTTATATCAGCATATGCATGCATATCAGTATATCACATTGAACATGGTCACATGATAAATATGCATTATAGCCATCTATATAACATATGACTATGAAATTGTATTAAGTTGTTTAGGCTATGCACTATTACAGGTATATTATACATGTCAGATTGTCACTTAACTTTGAATTGGCCAATGACAAATGGTAGACCCCAGACGTGGCACTATATTTATAAAGTAGAAAAACAAATTAACAACACAACGAGAAAAAAAAATACCTGAATTGGGATACAAAGCGGTGCTCCTCTTCAAATGAAGCATTTTTTTGTCTATCTTGCTTCTCGAAATAGGGAAAGCCTTCTTATAGCTCAGTGCTTTTCCTCTAAAAATTGGTAAATGGACACCAATTTTAAATGGGAGCATAGAAACTAAATTACAAAATGTTTACATTACGGTCACTTGTTGGGGACTACACCGAGATTAAAAAGCACATTCTGCAATCTACAGAGGGATGAAACCACTCTTTCCTTTGTCGGTTTGCATCCACACCTCTTATAGAAAATTTGGCCTCCGAAAATGTTATTTGTACAAACAATTTTACAAATCCCTCACAAAAGTGACGAGGGTCATTGATGAGATAGAGAAAAGGGAAAATAGTAAAAGAAAAAAAAAGAGAAAGATGTCAATCTAACTAACATCTCTGTTTGGCCTTCATGTGTCTATTACCTATCCTTGTCGTGCTGCTTGTTTTCTAATGGCTGGTTATGATTTTTTATGCTCTTTCCCAAATTTTACATAACCCTTTTTTAATACACATTGGAGAACCTGAAATCAAATCAAAAAGAGGTACCTGAAATCAACACTTAGCAGCAATTGGGGAACAACATGATTAAACGCTTAGCAGCAAACCCTAACGGAGAGAAGGGAGTGGCAGAGAGACAATGTGGAGACGAAGAACGGAGGGAGTGGGTCTATTCTTTGAGCCTTACGGTGGAGACGTACGGCGGGTGGAGTGACGAAGAGCAGAAATGGAGATGATTTTTCTTTTTGGTTCTGAAAGAAAGGGAGTGACGAAGAGCAGAAATGCATTAAGCGATTGTTTGGAAGGATTTGCACACAAAAAATTAGTGGAAAACAAAATGGTGCGCAGGTTATGGGAATATATTAGGGCACGTTTAGGAAACGTTGCCTCAAATTGTTATATAAGCTACGTTTTATCAGTGTTGTATTTTATCAGAAAAAACGTTTCCAGATATATAATATGACAACGCTTATAAAACGTACCTTTTAGATTCTAAGAGTACGTTTTTCAAGTGTTGTAAAAAATGTCGTTGCCAAAACTACTTCATAAAGGCTACTCTTATAAAAGTGTTACCTATTAAGACTGTAGACTACACTTTTTAAATGTAGCTTAAAAAAATGTAACCATAAACCAATTTTGTTGTAGTGTAATACACGATTCAGTGACATATAGTTAAAAAAAGAAAAAAAAAACATTCACAGTGAATTAAAATTGAGCTTTTATCAAGTTCTCAAGGATCATTTGCTGTTTTGGAGTATGACACCTCATCTTATGTTTGGGTTATGAAAGTGTCAATATAGAGATCGGTGTCGGTACAAATATTAATTGGAAAATGTTACATAACTAACGTAATGTCTTTAGTTACAAATCACATGTTTTGCTCCTATCACCATGTTAACCGCTTGAGGTTAAGCTTATATATTAATTAATCTTATTTGTTAATTAACTACTTTTTGAATTTTATCGAGAGTTTTATTACAATTTTTTTTAAAAAAACATTGTGGAGCCCGATTATTGTGGACTGCGGAGTAACGGACATATGCAAGGACGCACATGGGTTGAGTTAGGTCAGGTATAGAAGTTAGGCTAAATTAGGCTAATTTTGGAAAAAAAAATAAAAATAAATTAAGTAACCCAAATTAAACCAACCTAGTGTAGAATGGGTTCATTCAAATTGGATGGTCAAGTTATGTTTTTTTTTTTTTCCCTTTTCCAGTAACCAACAGTGTGTGTAAAGACATGTACGCGTGCATTAATCCATAGTGCATCAAAGTGTTCAAAATGAAAATAGAAAACACAATTAAATGAAAAAAATTAAACACATTCTATACTCGGCTCAACATATCCAATGGCATAAAAAGGAGAAAAAGCCTAAATAGTAAACCAAAAAATGAAAGGAAAACCAAATTTGAATGAAGGCAACCTAAAAATTAAGAAGGAGAATTAACAAATTAACAATAAGAAAATGAAGGCACACAAGATTTGAGTTTCATTGAACAGTCAAACGAAGCCACAAAGGATTAAGTCTTGAGGGCTTGAGCATAGCAGCATCACAATTGCATGCCACGCACCTCGCAAGAACACAAGCTGAACACGAATCAGACATCGTGTGGTGGATGGTCAGTCGTCGAGGTGGTGGATGGGCACAAAACGAAGGTGGTCGTGGAGGAGGGCTAGGTCATCGATGGGAGCCTAAGGTTGATGAGTTTTCTAGAATGGAATGTGACTGGGTGTAAAAGTCTTAAAGAAAATATGTGTTTAAATAGATGCAAAACAACTATGTTTTATGTTCGAGTCGAGTGTTCAAGTTACATTTCTCAACTAGTTGTCTAAATTAATATTAAATCAATTTCACTGGATCCTATCTAAATTGATTTGATGACTTGAACCAGCCTAAAAATATAAAGTTGAGTTAGTTGGGTCATTAAATATATTTGGACCCGTGTACATCCCTACAGACATATAAATTGGTAGGGTTTAATATGATGGATTCCATTATAAAGTGAGACTCATTTTTCTTTTTTTTACGTTTCAGACCAATCCGTCCTTTTTTTTAAGGGCAACATAGGACATCTATTTTTTTTTAAAAAAAAAAATTACATTAGAGTTCAAGTATTAGTATAGAGAAAGAAAATAGATTCGTTAGTGAGAATCAAACTTTCAATGCATCACACCTTCAATCCGAAGACTGGGTTGCATGTTGCATATCCCATGGGCTAACAAGCCACGGTCTCAACACCACTTCTAATATATAAATCATAAATTTTTTAAGCAAATTTAGATATATCATTTAAGTTTCGTGCTGATCGCACAATGATGTAAAAGCAGCATAAAAATGTAGATCGAACAATGGTGTCAAATCAGCATAAAAAATATTAAATGTAGATATTTGGATTAGTTTATTTTGTATTCAAAACTGCTGATAATTAAAAAAAATTGAAATAACTTTTTTTTTTGTATCGATATTTTCACAAACATTATTATGAGACTAATTCTCATACACTAACATGATTAAGAAATTTTCTTAATAATTATTTTCTTCAAAGTTTAAACTTCGGACCTCTCTTTAAAGTGCAACTCACTTATCTATGCATTTAATCTTTGTTAGTCTTTGAGAGAATTTTTGAATAAAAAGCAATTATTTCTTTTAAAATAATCAAAACCAAACATGCTATAACCAGATTAAATGTTAAGTTTTGGAGCTTATATTAAGGAATATAATTTCCTGAATGTTAAGCCTAGGACAGGATAGTTATAAGGAAACATGTTTTCAGAGAGTGGAATGGGTGTACATACGCGAAGCGTAACTTCACACCCTTGCTCTTGGTGTTCACTTGGTTCATTCCCTTCCTCCCTTTTACTTAGTTTCCGTTTTGGCTGATGCCAGTAACGTTGTCTTTAATAGGTTGTCTCTTGTTAGTTTGTTTTTTGGGGCTTGATGCCCCGTTGTTGATCAACATGTGCAATACTATGACCAACATACTGCGCAGCTTCACGTTGTTGTTGTTGTTTTTTATTATTATTATTATACGATGAAGGTATCTTTGAATAATTTATGTTTGTCTTTTAAATAAAGAGAAATTATTAGTCGCGACTCACGACTAAAACAAAAGGAGAGTCTTAATTACTTTAATTGTTTACTGTGCATAAATAACCAAGATTGGAGATTACTTATTTTTCACTATTCAATAATTTTCAACATCTATATAGGAGAGTGCTAATAATGGATTCATAGTATGAACTACAAAGTATTAGTTAAATTATTATTTTTTTTTGCAGTGTTCCCATCATCAATCATGAAATTAATGATGTCGTTTTGGAGAAAACGAAGTTAGCACCACGCCGGAGAAAAGCAATGGTGTTGGATAATCACAAATAATAATGAAAAGGTTTTGGTAACAAACAAGTAGCTTGTTAACGAAATTAAAATAAGAAGTTTTAGATAAAAAAAGTTATCTAATATATTAAAAATTAAAAAAATTACTTTTTTTATTTAAAACTAGTAAAATCCATAATAAAATAAGAATTTTGCTAATAAATTCAGCATTTGTTAAAAAATTTAAATGAAAAGTATTTTTTGAAAATTTTTATAATATTAAATACTTTATTTTTATTTAAAATTTACTATTTTGACTTTTTTGATAAGTATCTTTAGCAAAAGTTATGAAATAAACCTTCAATAACGATTTTTTTTTCCTTTTAATAAATTTTGTGCAACGACAGTGAATATTATAAAGTAACATAAAAATCTGGTCATTTCGAAGAGGGAAAAGAGAGGGAGGTTCACTTTCTTATTCTGATTTTGAAGGATTGCATTTTGACCGTGAGAATTTGATGCTACAGAAAAACTGTGTGATAATCATACTTATTATTATTAGTGTTCAAAATGGTGACCCATTCGCAATCATTTCAAAGGACCATAGTAAGGGATAACTTTGGTATGTATGAGTGGATTTTTCTCAGCATTTCCAGAAACATGCATATAAAGCCTGAAATTCCTTGACAAATTAAAAATGAGTGAGTTTGACTTGCACAGATTTGCTGTTTATGCACGCTTTGCTGGCCCTTGAACAGTTCCACACAATTGCTTATAGATGGCAAATGATGAAACATTCAATATGTGTTATTATTTTTTTTCCTATGATGAATTCTAAAACGTTAAATATATCATTTTTACTTGGAGGCAGTTTAGTATTTCTTTAAAATTGAAGGTAATAATTTAGAAAAAAAAAGTATAAGGCTTTTTTCATATAAATCACATCTTTAAATTTTTCACTAGAATACTAAAACTCTACAATGTTTTTGCTACTTAAGTCTAATCGATGTAGTAACATACTAACATGTATCCGATTTGTGAAATGATAAAAACATTAGGAAAAAGTCAAGTTAAATTTTAATGAGTAATGATATTTGCACATAAAAATTTTTATACTATTTTTATATTTTATTTGAGAAAAAAGTAGAAAAAGTGTGTGTTGAAGTATGTATTTTTTTTGTTTTATTATCTAAAAAGAAGTGATGTAATAATTATGTAATTTTTTTGGTTTGCAAATATCTTATTTTCGAATTTAAATTATATTGGTAAGTGGGAATTATTAATGTTAGTTTGCGAAAATTGAAAATAAGAAGAGGGAAATATCCATGAGAAAAAAATTATTATTTTTACATGAGAAAAAAAAGATATTGTGTACATATTCTAATTTTTTTTTACTGGGTGTACATATTTTAATTAGGAAAAAAAAACAAAAAAATCCATATCTATCTGTATCTTAATTTGTATAACCACATTTATTAACACTTTTTTTTGGGGTCAAGTTAGAAAACTTAAACATACACTTAAGATTCATATATAGACAAAGTAAGAATCTTTATAATTAACTTTTGGAATAAGTAGCGTTACTTTATTTAATATAGTATAGTTTAAAAGTCATAAAGTATATAGTTTAAAATAAACCGAGTGCTCATTAAAAAAGAAAAAAAAAACGAGTGCTCACAAAGATAAAAAGAACGTGCCTGCATCTTCTCGTTGATGGAGTTTAAGAATTAAAATAAACCAAGTGCTCATAAAAAAAGAAAAAGAAAAGTATTTGTAACGAAAGAAGCATACAAGACTATTAAACATGCCTACATCTTCTCTCTCTCTCTCTCTCTTTTTTTTAAAATAAGAAAAGTAGTTAGTTTATATATTTGAAACCAGAATCACACGATAAAAAAATATGCGCAAGTATATTACACCCCATCAAAACAAGTACTTAAAGAGTACTAAGTAACAAATGAAATCGTATGGATAATTTTAGATTTTATTATATCTTACTTCAGTTCACATATTTGGCGGATGCTGGGTTTCAACTTTCAAGGTAAAATAATGTTTGGTGTATTATAAATCACATCACATCCATGTGAAGTAATAAAATTAAAGTGTGAATATAACTTTCAAAATTGTGGAGTTAGCTATAATCGATCAGATGGTAAAAATTATCTAAATGTAAGGTGATACGTGGCTAGCATTATTCTTCCCGTTATGCTGAGAAATCTCTCTTCATACTCCTATGCTATAGTACTAGTCACTTAATAGCTAACCTAGTGTTAAGTTTAGGGAAAAGTTCAAAAATCCCTTTCAACTTTTTTTAATATACACTTTAGTTTTATAACTTTCAAAATATGCATAAAAGTCTCAATTTTTAAATGTGTATATTTTATTCCAAAATCGTGACATTCACTAACTTTTGGATAAAATTCATCACATGAGAAACACATGACCTAAATATAAGTGCATTTTTTTTTATATCATATGCATCTCATGTGATGAATTTTGTCTAAAAGTTGATAGGCCTTATAATTTTAGAATAAAATGCACAAATTTAAAAGTTGTAAGATCATGATGTACATTTTGAAAGTTATAAGATTAAAGTGTAGATCAGACAAAGTTAAAGGAATATTTTAGACTTTTCCTTTATGTTTATGATCTCTAAACCTCATCTCGGGATTTTTCATTAGTTGGTTATATGTGGTAGGGTTGGCACAATAGGATAAGGAGGTTTCAGCTAAGTAGTGAGGAGGGTTTTGGTGCTTAACGATGAGGATTGAGGAACTTCAGGTTCGACTTCCATCTGCTAGCTAGAACTAGTTGGGTTGGTTGTTTGTTGATATAATTCATATATTCTTATATCAAATAGATACGCATTTTTTTATATTTCAATCAATATCATTTATTAACATATGCATTCAATCACAAAAAAATGATGTGAATAATACATACACTACTAAAAATAATGTATGACTATTTTTTCTTTGTTGATATGCCTATCAATCAATATACTTTGAACATGCATTACAAAAAAATATGGGGTAACCCCGAGGCTTTTTCTGTATTGAACAAGTATAGCCCAACATGTTTTCAACCACAATTTGATGATAAGAGTGAGATGAACGAGTAAGGTTCCTTAAGAACCATGCCAGGATCTACAAGAACCAATTAACTCTTGGTTTGTTCATGAATGGTATTGGTCACCCTTGGAGGATGAGCCCTGAAAGACTATTATCGAGCAATGCTGAGCCATGAAGAAATAAATTAGTAGGGGCTTGAGGAGGATGAAATATAGAGTTCCGTAAATAACAGAACCTTATTATATCAAATGGTTGGATACTTATTTCCTTTGAGCAAGGCCTCAAGTTCTAGTTTTATGAATGAAAAAAATTAATATTGAAAGAATTTTATATTTTTATGATTTAACTTAATTCAACTTTAAATTAATCTGATTTAATACGATTTTTGGATATTGAGAGATTTATAAAAAAAAAAAGGTAATAAGATCGTACTTTAATTTCAGAAGCAATCACTTTTGCTTTCACTTTTATGTGATTGCAACTTTGAAAATTTTGACATGGAACTTATGGGAACTTTCGGTAATTTGGAGAAGGAATGCAGTTGAGGATAATTAATTGAGTTGGTGCCAGTGCCACCAAGTTTTACAAGCTTGATTAACTTTTCTCAACTATAAATATATCTTTTTTTAATAAAAAAATTAGAATTAAGGGTAATTGTTCCATAAGTTAGGACACATTCTTAGACTCAACAAACGTTTATATGATTATTTATAGATAATTCACTAATAACGGATCTGATAAAATTCAAACCCAATGGACTTAGTTGACACAATATACCTCTATTAATCGTGCCAACATGTTGGGGGAACTGTACATATATCTGGTCACAAGTATGGCAATGAAGTTCAATTCAATGCTATTGTTTACCTGTTTTCTTTCAAAGTCTGTTCAAGTATTTACCCTTTCAGAGGGCACTGGTAATTGAAAGGGTCCTAAAGAGGTGGGGCTTTTGATGCAAATATAGAAGGAGTAAGACCAAGTTGTCGTCCATGGCACGCCCGGGACCGACTTAAATATCACTTCCCACTAATGCGATTTTTCTCACAGAATCCAAATCATTGATTGTGACCCAAAAGCCATATCCCCCTTTTGTCTCTCCAATCCCGATATTTTCTCTCTTTTCTCTCCCCCATTCATGTCATTTTGTGAATCTTTGCAAAGAAAATGTAACCATGAATGGGCCTTTTCAAATGATAAAAAGATAATTCCCTTCGCGTGTAAGAGTTAGTCTTTTGTTGGGTAGAAGTGTTCGCCTTCTTTGTGGCTTTTTCATACATATCACCTTACATATCATACTCATGATGGTATAATCTATTTGATTTTGGACATGATAAACATCCGTTCATGTATACTTGCTTTTATGTTGTTTCATCTCCTTCAATTATTGATTAAATTCAAGTTGACCTTCTTTTCGTGTGTTTGAAACTTTTTTTAACAAGGAAAATAGATTGATAAATGCAGTAAACAACCATAAATTTTGCCATAAATATATGCCTTTATCTGAGTGTAACGAGCTAAAGCTATTTATAACTTAACTAATCATAATAATAACGAATACTACATGCAATGGACATCATAGAAAGATGCCATACAACATTAGTTGCCAATAATTTTTTTATTGTTGATTATTGGTGTCTATTTCAGGTAGTATTCGTTATTATGATGATCAGTAAAGTTTTGTGTTAGTTCAAAATACGTAGAATGTAATTTTGAATGCATGTTTACAATGGTTTAAGAACATGTTGTTGATTAGTTCACAGGAGAAACCTGAGTACAGTAAAAGTTAGAGTGAACAAAGGCCTAAATCTTATCTAGAATAGGGGACACTTGAAATCCCAAACGGGATTCTGTCTTTCCTTATAGTAAAAGTTAAGAGGCTCTAGCCAAATAATTGCATTAGGGGCTCAAAATTCCAACCTGCAAGTGGTGGGAATTTTCTTTCCCAGAGTTGACCAAAAAAAGGTGCTAATAATTATCTTAAATAAGAGAAAAGAAATTAGTCACTGTATGTTTTTGGCTTGCAACAACTACAAATAAAAGTTGGTTCATTGGGAAGGCCTTATGATGGCCCTTTCATATATGTGATACCCCACTTCGTAGCAAAGTGATGAAGAAGAATCATTAATTTGCTTTAATTTGCTTAAAGCTCATACTTTCGTCATATCCTTTTCCCCTTCAACATGCTTTAAACAAATATTACTTGGGTCATGCAGCATAAAAGAGGCAATTGGTGGATAATTGGATATGCTGCTCAGAAACATAGAAAACCTATAAGAGCGGTGCCAGGTGCCCATCTTTCTGATAAGAATTTCATTACACATTAACTTCCTACTTCAGATTCCTAGAATTGGAACTTTTCAATGGAAATTCCTAAACATTTGTGTTGAAATTTTCTTTTTTCTACATATTGTAGCGGGAGATTTCAAACTCAGCTAATATTTATTTATACACGTAATTTGAGACGGATTCTAAAGAAACAAAAAAAATAAAAAAAAATATGGCTCATTTTTTAGATAAGTTATGATTTGAAGATAAAATTAGACATTTGCTAAATTGGAGTCAATAGTTGTACACAAAACTCATCCTTCTAAGCCACGGGATTTGGAACTGGACATGAAATCTAATTTCATTACTAACAGGTTGGAACAAAAGTTATTATGCTTTTATCAATGGCCTATTGAATTATGCAACATACATAACTAAAAGATAAGTTTTTGTTTTTTTTGGGGGTTTGGTTTTAGAATGTTCTTGTTGAGGTCTTTGAACCATTACTTGTTTTCTTTACTTCAGGTAATATACAGACAAGTATGGACTGACAGGAATTTAGTAGAATTGGAAAATCTTTGTAATTAAAGTTTAAATTTTATTTACGGAAATAATTGTGCGCCGTTATCATTCTTAACGCAAAAACTTTTCCTGACAATAGAATTTTTTCGTTAAATTGAGTTTATATTTGGAGTTATTACTCGATATCTCGTTTGGTCCTCCAATCCAAGTGAGGGAGTCATGTGACACTGGATTACTAGTGCTAGTCATGATTATGGTCTCATCACTTGAGAAAGGACTTAATTGAAATTTTAAAAAAGAAAAAATCACTTTTACATTCACATCACTATTTTACATTAAATTCTTGTACTAAACAATTTGTGTAAGACGCCAATTTTTTTTTTTAGTAATTCTCTTATTTCAATATAATAAATACTTGTATAAACAAAAAAATTATAAAAAAAACTTATTAAAATGACAAACATATTTATAGTATAGAATTTTAGTATTTTACACAGATCAAATTTAAACTAAAGTTTAAAATGAACAAATTGTACACTAAAATGAATTTAAAGTGTATGTTCAATACATGCCAAAATTAAATTTTTATTTGTAAAAAAGTTTTCAAAACAATAAGGTCACTTCATGCGTTTAATAACAACCATTTTCTTATTCAATCCATTTTTTTGGCTAGTATAATAAGGCACTCGTATTTGGTAACAAGCTATATTCCTACATCATTAATAAACCATATAATTTTCAGAGCGCAGACAGAAAAGTAAATTGATACAAGCTACTTCAAATAAATTTAAGTGACTACAGTAATCAAATATTAAATCCCATAGTTCCAAAAATCTTCCTCAAGTGCCAAGCCTGTGCAGTTAAAAGAGCAGAGATAACATGACACCAATTCAGGCAAGGAGTCAATGCTTCTCTTGTTCTCAGGTACACTATATAACCTACCTTAGGAAAGGAAAAAAAATGATAGACCCTTCACTTTTCATCTAACAGAAATAATATAAACTTACCAAAAAGTTAAACCACAGCTACTCACACTTGATGGACCTGTATATATGACGGACGAAGAGCAGGGAGGCACGAAAACCTACACTACCAAGCATGAGAAAGAAGCCATAGCAGATGCAGGCCATGTAACCGAAGAAGAATGAAGTTTGCATGAAACCGGACATATCTGATCGTGCGTAGTAATAATACAAGCAGTAGCCATAGATGAACAAGCCAGTTGATCCACCACAAAGAAAAGACCTAAGGCAACACAAACCAACATCAATGTCAAGATGAAAACATCCATGTCAAAAGCTAAATGTACAGTCTACAATGTCAAAAGATTCAGAACACCATTCAGTTATTGAAAAGAAAACAGTTTAGAAGAAAATAATAACTAATATTGGCTAAAATTTCCATTTATATAAAAAAAAATTATTGCAAAAAATGCCATTATTGGCTCTTCCAATACCAATTCATGCGGTTGGGTCAGTCCTTGGCCCAGATTAGTGGATACAGGCTCAGGCTTGCTTTTGGGTCAATGGGCCTAAAGATCAGACCCAAGTGTTTAAGCCAAGCCCAGACCAGGTCCAAAATGCCAACAAAGTAATCAACTTAAGCTATATTTTGTAATATATCCCTTATTTGTCTACTTTTTCATATTTTCTCTTTTCATCTCTCTTTTCAATTTTCTCTCTAAATTTGGTTTTTTTGTCTATGAAATCAAACATCCTACAAATGTGACTACTAGGACAAAAATGCCATTATAAAAATTATAGTAAATCCTTAAATTATAATTTTCTAAGTTTTTGGACAAAAAAGCAGTGTTTATAAAAGTTGTGCCAAATTCACTCAATTAATTTTTTTTTTTCAAATTTGAACAAAGATGTCTTTACGTAGGTTTAGGCATGGACCATGCCTGGCTTTGCCCATGGGCTCAGGCCACTGGCCCAACCCTTATAATGAGCCAAATTTTAGTTGGGCTTGGGCCTAGGCCATGCCTGGTTTTGCCCACGGGCTCAGGCCATTTGGCCCAACCCTTATAATGAGCCCACTAGGCTTTCGCCCAAGACCTGGCCATGAATGCAGATACTTGAGAGTGTCATCCAAAAAAAAAATAAAAATAAAAACAAAACATTTTATAGTTACACGATCTATAATGAGATCGACTTCTAGGCAACTTACAAAACATAATCCTTTATGAATGATATATTAGTCCTGAATAAAGCTAAATATTCCAAGGTACATTCCATTATACCATGACCATCAACAAAAACCTTACTAACGCCACCCACTAGTCCTTCTACTTAAGTGGGAAAAACTGTATTACAACATGTCCTGGACCAATGGTCCATTTGTTTGAGTGGATAGAATATGAGAAAGGGGAAAATATGAAATCAATTTGGACATAGCAGACCCTAAATCAATCCAGTCCCCCCCCCCCGGGAAGTGGACCCAAACGAAACCACATTAGTGGTTTAGAAAACAAAAGCTCTGGTTAAAGTTGACAGAGTTAAGATACATGATTCATATTCATGTTACAGATAATTCGTCAGATCAAATGTCTAGGAAAAATCTCAAAAACCCAAAGTAAATTGTAGCCAGCCAGTTGATGAAGTGAAGGAGAGAACAGGGATAGGGAGAGAAAAAGGGAGAAAAAACAAATAATTTAACTCAGACAGAACTGAATTCAAGTTCAAAGCAAATCACCATTTATAAAGAGCCCATAAAATAACCATGTGACAAAATTAAATGCAGATTGCAGAAAATAAAAATAATTAACGTATAAAAGAAAATATAAAAAATTTGAACCTTATTAAAATCCTAAAAACATGTACCTAATCCTATGTTTATGTGTAACATAACATGTATCTTCCATTCATTGTTGGGATAACCATTACCTATTGTTCATAAAGTAACTCAAAAGAATACTTTTTAGAAGAGGGCGAATGAGTGGGAAGGTAAGTGATGAGATGGAAGGAAATGAGTCCTCCCCCAAACCCCACCCCCCCCTCCCCCCGCCCCCCAAAAAAAAAAACCACTGCAGCCTCACCCAATGCTTGCCCCCAAATTGGAGGTAATGGAAAGAACCGATCAAATGAACTTCCTAACCTAACCTTAAGGCTTTCAAATCTCTGCAAAATTCTGATAGATATGCATCACTAAAACTAAAGGCATTAAAATAGTAACATGACAGCATCCTACATATTCCTTTTTCTGGAATTAACATCGTCTTGAAGATATGCCCTGCTTAGTGGGATGAAGGCCCTTGAAACTTTGTAACCTAAATTGCATAAAGATGATTCTTTTTTTCTTTCTTTTTTTTTACATACATGTGTTCATCAATGTTAAGAGGAGTAAAATGAATGGGATGTGATAAAAAGTGGAGGAAATAAGAGTAGAGAAAAATGAGGAGAGAGAAATGAACAATAATTATTAGACAATATTATTATAATTTCATATTTATATTTATGATCCTATGTTTTTTAATATTTTATTTGGAAAATAAGTGGATATTGTAAAGAATTTTTTGGAACTTTGTGGACAAAAAGTGAAGATGGAAAAGTTCTTGTTCTCTATATTAGTGTGTAAAAATTATAAATATGCTTTGGATTTTTTTTTTCCCTCTTTTCCTAGCCATTGACAGTTTCCTTCAACCCTAGAACAGACAATATGAAAACTAATCGAATTGCTGATTTAAGTATAGATGATACTATATGTAGTAACTAGTGAAAATCACAACATTTGAAAACTCTCAAAAACAACTACAGTAGAAGGTGGAAGTTACATACCTCCACCACCATTCATGATCTTCAGCAGCAAGTTGAAAGTATGTCAAAGCCACAGTGATGAAAGCAGTGACAATCAGCAGAATAATAAAGACAATGAAAAGTATGCTGTAGATAGTATAAATCCTGTGGCCCCAGACACTAGCAAAGATGTAGTACAGCTCTATGTAGATGGCACTGAAAGGGAGAAATCCTGCCATTGCCATCTGGGGAAGGGTACTCCTGTACCAAGGCAGAGGCGGAATCTCTCGGGGATATTTTGTGGTGCGCACCGGTGCTTGGAACTCAGATTTGCTATTTTTACCTGCAATACCACCCAACACAAGTAATGGTGAAGTTACCAATGTCCATATTAGGACTATCACCAAAATAGTGCCAAATGGAAGAGCAGCGGTTGCACTATAAGCAATTGCAACTGTGTTGAGAAAGCAGAACATAAGGAACAGAGGGCCACAAAAGAGGCATCCAGTCAGCAGTAAGTTTCTAACCTGTCAAACAAGAAAATAAATGTATAAATCATTTCAGTTCATTTCACAAGCATTATATTAATACAATCAAACCATGAGCAACAATCAATACAAGGAGTTCATATGTACCCAATTAGTCCCTTCAAGTTGAATATAGAAGGAAGTAGCAGTGTAGCCAGCAATGCCAGAGGTGAGAGCATATATGACCACCAGTGCAGTAAATAAAGCTCCTCGGTTATAGGGATAAAATACACCAACCAGTGCAAGCATAAAAATGAAGATCGTACTGCACAAGCATAGAGGAATAGAAAATGGCATTTTAGTGAAGTTTATAATTTCAAAGAAAAAAACATTAGCTTCAACACAAAAGGTAAAAAGAGCCATCTGAAGATTCTTACAGGGTGAATAACTGAGTACCAGAACCAAGGGCTGCTGCAAAAAAAGATTTGTACTTTGGAAACCGGAAAACATCACCATGAATGTACTTCCATCCTGTCTCCTCTTGATCATCAGCAGCTTCCTCATCTTGTGCATATCTAGAGAAAATTACAGCAGATAAAAACAAGAAACAAGGGGAAAAAAAAAGATTAGTAACACAATGTTGTAGGTAATAGAATGACAATCTGGTGATAGATGAGCAAGCAAGTCATACTTCATAAAATCATTCTTCAAGACTCGCATGAGAATGGTTGCCAGAAAACCAGTCAAAAGAAGAACAGTAACACAGGAGTTTATGATTGAGAACCAGTGAATCTCTAAGTGATGTGGCAAAGAAGAAGACTGAGAGTATTTTTCCATTCTCTTCTCGAAAGGGGTATCTGTTTCCTTCCATTTTACAGTAAACAAAAACTCAGTATCAACTTCCTTGTCCTCAGTCAGGTCCACCACAGAGTGAGGATCCATCCGGGCACTGATTTCAATCACACGATCTTTGTTGTACAGAACATCAAACTGAATGTGCTTGTAAAGAAAATACTTATACTCGCTGGGGTCAGCTTTTCCTTCTTTGTCAACCGTTCCAATAAATCCCCAGATTGGCAAGTCATCATAATACATTTGGAAATAATAGTCCTTTTTAACTGCTTCTCGGAACTGAGCAACTTGCTCCTTTGTGAGCTTCTTCTTGCACACAGACCTTGAATCTTTATCCTTTTTGAAATTAAGTGCATAAGGAGCACTAACAAGGCGGTCCCCATTCAACACCTCACCAAGCGCTTCAGTCTTGTCCCTCTCTTTACCTGGCATATAGATGCACTCATTTTAGGATCACATATATTAAGAACCCATACAAGCAGTAAATACATCAAGAAAGCAACAAATTGTTCTTTGTTCAGATGGTTCAACAAATAGAACTTCCATTAAAACAGAAAGAAATTAGCAACTTGTTTAACTGGATAGGAAAAGCAATTGAGCATTCTGTCCATCGCTAACATTGAAACACCAAATGAAAAAGTATAAAAGGTGAACTGAAACCAGACTCAAATCTCTCGCATGCTTAAACCTTTTGAATTATCACACTTTCACAATAATAATAATAATAATAATAATAATAATAATAATAATCATCATAATAATAATCATAATAATAATAATAAAAAGAGAGTGACTAAAACAAATAATAAAGTTTAAAGGGAAGTAATAAATAACAAAAGCTGAAGCATAAATTCAGATACTTACCAGTTACACAGAATGGCAGGTCAAAGTATCGATACGTTTCACTGTAACCAAACCAAAACAAATGAATGAATAAATAAGAAATCAGAATGATACAAACTATAACAACCTCGTAAACACTTCACCTCTTACGTTGAAATCTCACATAACCAATATACAGAAAAGATTTATTATCATACATATGTAACATCAATTTCAAAACAAGATCAAATTTTGAACACAACCCAACATCTAAAACGGTTCAAACCGTTGAAACGCAAGGGTTAAACAACAAACCCCCAAATTTAAAAAAGAAGAAGAAGCAGAAACATAAGGCACAGTCATCAAAATGAAATGCAACATTTGCTTTCCAATTCATGCAGTGGATCATATAAACAAGGACCCTTTTACAATTCAAAATAAACAGAGGGAATCGAATCAGATCCAAAGCAGATCAGATCGGTGAATCGAAGGAAAAAGGGGTAGCGTACCTGGGGTTGTGAAAGGGACCGACTTTGTTGGCGTAGAGGGGAACGGGGTCTCCTTCCTTGTAACGATGATCGGAGGCATCGGATCTCACGAGGGTTCCGCGGAAAGAGAAGATGGAAATGGCGAGAACCAAGAACAACGTTGAGATTGAGAACCTGCTTCTTCCCATAGCACTGCACTTTCTATCTTCTTCTCCCTTCACAATCAGAAAAGAGTAAGATTTGGTGCAATTTTAAGGTAAATGACCAAATTTATTTATAAAAACAAACAAATACCAAAGTTTTGTCATTTTGTTATTTTCTTTTTTTTTCGACCTTTTTTTTTTCTCTGGACCGGGTATCACCACACATTATTTTAAAAATCGAATTTATCGATTTGTCCGGTCTGACCGTCGGTCATATTTTTAATTCGACCATGATTCAACTCCATTTGAATCATAAATTTAATAGTTGAATTAATTGAATTATAATTCAAAAATTTTATTGGTTATCAATTCAATCTTCAATTTAATTTCTAAAATATTATCTTCATAAATATTATCGGGATATTAATTACTCAAAAATTGTCACCACTAAAATTACTTCCAACAGTAGTACTATGATTTGTTAACATGTTATCTATTCAAATCACTTATTGATAGTTCATTCAAAATTTGGGATTTATACAATGAATACTTGGTAAGTTTAAAAAGTAACATAAAATTTATATGAAAAATTAGGGGAAAAATGAATTTTGCTATTTCAATGTGACACATGGTAAAAAAAAGGGTGCAACATAAAAAAAAGAAGCACTTTAAAAGCCACCGTCAATAAATTACAGTGATATTTATTTAACAAATTTTTATAAAGTTTTTGTTAAATATAAAAAAATTAATTATGACAATTATGTGATATTCTTTATTTGTTTATAATGCAAAAAAGTTCTTTATTTTATGTGTGTACCTTAGAATAAAAAAGAGAGGCCAGTCTCTTAAAAAAAATTGAGACTAATATACTCGATCAAATAAAAACGTGACATATGAGTTGCATAACCATATAAAATATTAGATTAAATTGAAAATATTATTTAATAAATACTAAATCAAATCTCAATCATAGAAAATATTACTCTAAGATTATATTAGAATTTTCCTTAAAAAGGAAACACCAAGAAAGGTAAGGGACATATATGGGAGATGAGATTGATTGAGCAACTTAAGTCGGTGGATATCCAATCATCCAACTTAATAGTACAAGAACAAAGCACAAGGCACATCATTGGATTATTCTAAAGCACAAGAACAAACTTTCATAATAATAATCGTATTCAAATTAATTGGTTCAAATTCAATGAATTTGAATATTGCAATAAAATTAAATCTGGGGTTCCACTAAGGACATAATTTGATAAGAAAATTCATTATTTAAAAGAAATTGAACTAAGAAACAGGAATCTATTCAAGAGTTAAAGGGCAATTGGTTAATATGTGTTTGCAGGTTAAAACTTAATAAGATGGTATGATAAAAGGAATGGAAAATGAATAAAAAGATATTGCTAATAAAGATTAACTCAATTGTATTCAAATTAATTGGTTCAAATTCAATGAATTTGAATATTGCAATAAAATTAAATCTGGAATTCCACTAAGGACATAATTTGATAAGAAAATTCATTATTTAAAAGAAATTGAACTAAGAAACAGGAATTTACTCAAGAGTTAAGAGCAATCGGTTAAGATGTGTTTGCAGATTAAAACTTAAAAATAAGATGGTATGATAAAAGGAATGGAAAATGAATAAAAAGATACTGCTAATAAAGATTAATTCAATCGAACTGAATCAAACAAGATAATTTTCTTTTTATTAAAAATATATTTATCTTCACAAGAAAACATGAAATCAACATTATTTCTAAATGACTAGAACTAAGATTTCATGATCAATTGTAAAGCCCTCGTGGTCTATTCCAATGGTTTGTTCTTATGTACAATGTTGCTGATATAGAAGCACCAATTATTACACAAACAAAATATATCACAACTGATTTATCACCTCTTCTACCTCAAGAGGAGGGGTGAAAAGATAGCCTGCTTGGGGAGTCAATCCTCACAATAATATCTTCTTCAACAGCAGAATCATCACTAGAATCATCTTCATGATGTTCTCTTCGTTCTGTGCTTTGTAAAGGGGGGTTTGTAACATTTCTTGTGAACTCCATCACCCCGTGGTCCTTCTTGGCAGTTGCATCTCCTTCTGATTTCACTGACAGAAGTGGACGGCCATGATGTGACACAATGGTTGGATATGACAAACTAAGAGGTGGTCTAGCATGATTGCTTGACAAACTTCCATTCGGGTCCACCTTGAAAATCACAAGAATTAATGAAAAAAAAATAAAATGAAGCTTGATCTAGACTGTAGAGACACAGCATTCTAAGTTCAAGCCAAATATCATTTGATTACTTGGTGATTTTCAGGCTATCCTTGCATAGTAGGGGCATGAATGTAAGATAAAAGTTTGATTGTTAGTGTGCTTTGCATATACAGTTAGTTATATCCTGTGTAAGCCTAGGTAATCCACAATGGTGATGTAGCTCACAATTGATAAGAAAACCACATTATAGGTAATTTCACATTGGGCAATTTCCTATCAATAGAGCAGGCAACTCAAATTATGATAACAAATCATCTATTTCAGGTAATTTCCCATGTGCATATATATGATCCGTGCTAGACCATATCCATAAGTTTCACTGCCTACTGAACCATATATGGGCATAGATTGACAACTAAGGCTTTTAGGATGAATTTAAGCATGAAAAATAAAGAGAAGGTGGATTCTCCTTTGGAAACCCTGCCAGAAAGCTTGTTCTTTATAACTAATCGATCAAATTTGGAATGTTGAATTCATGAAATTGAAACTTCTTTCTTCAATGAAGCTAAATAATGTCTGTCTATACTGACATACCCTGCTCTGCTTACGTTGCTTCAGCTTGTAGAAATGTTCAGGCCAACTCATGAGACCACTATGATCTCTACCTAAAGTTCTATGGGAATGATCCATGGAATGTGATAACAGTGAACTTGACCTTCTAACAGAAGCAGCATCAGCCTCAAATGCTGCAATGTCAAATACGATTACCCTTGATGTAGCTTCAACTAGATAACAAGATCCTTGATGAGAAAAACTAGCTTCCTTAGTACCTGGTATAATTGAAATGTAAAAGATTGATCAAAATCATTTGCGTCCATAATCAGACTTACAGTTTCCCAAGTGGGCACTGAAACCAAAAAAAATGGGGGGATGGGGAGTGGAATGTAAAGGTAACTAGCCAAGCAAGAAGCACAATGATCAAATTATAAAAATTTTCACAAGATGAAAAGCTAGCAAACTTAAATTTTGACATAGACACAGTTAGAGGTATAAAAGTAATAAAGCCATTCTAGAACCTCCATTTAACAACTTAAGCTAGTAGAAGAATTAGTCCTTGACATAATATTAGAGTTTCTATGACAAAGTGTTCAGGAGTAGCATCCATTCTTCATATAACTAACTAAAATTTCAACACAAGGTTAATGGGAATGCGCCTCTTGCCTGAGGGGTGTGTGTTAAAGGTATAAACCATTATTGAACCTACACTTAACAACTTAAACTTTAAAAAGAGTTGGTCCCTGAGAGACACCATTAAGTACAAATATACAAAGCTAGCAAACTAACATTCCCTTGTGATAATCCTGCGAATTATCTGTTTTTACTTATGCTTTTTGATTGGATTTAGCCATTTGCATTAAGCTTTTAACATTGTTTTGCCTCATTTAACTCTGATTTGGACCAAGATTGCATAAAATGATTAGTTTAATGAATTCCATGGAGTTTGGTTGTATTTCTGAATGTTTTGCATCTCATTTATGTTATTTTATTTGCAGTGAGGGTCAAAGAATCAAAGAAGGATGAAAACTCGAAACTATAAAGATTAGGACCAAATGGAAGAGCTAGCAATGCCATTGAATTGGCAGGAACTCAGAAAAGCAAGAAAAAAAAAGGGAAGAACTGAAAAATTGGAAGCCAAGCAATGAAGTTCACCCGTGCCTAGGCAGCTCCTTGAGCGCCTAGGCACCAAAGAATCTCAAGAAAATGCTGTCAGGAAGGTGAGCGCCTAGGCGCCCTAAATCTCAGCGACTAGACACTGAGAACATGATTCAGAATTGTGTGGCTGTGTATAGCGCGCCTAGGTGCTCCACACGTAGCGCCTAGGCGCTCAACCCAGAGTATAAATTCATTATTTTCTGACCTAGATGGGTAGTCAGGCAGCAGAGGGAGGCAAGGAGGGACGAGCCTACCCTATTTTGGAGAGCTTTGGAGTATTCTGAAGAGAAGAACTCGTGGAAACGATTCAGATCTTCACCTATCAATGGAGTTTTCTC
Source organism: Ormosia emarginata (assembly GCA_029884605.1). Taxonomy (NCBI): domain Eukaryota; kingdom Viridiplantae; phylum Streptophyta; class Magnoliopsida; order Fabales; family Fabaceae; genus Ormosia; species Ormosia emarginata. The sequence continues at coordinate 5,764,930 of JAQQTP010000025.1, forward strand.
TATTCTTTTTCCTTATTTTAGTTTTTGTCATTGTTGTCATGTGTAACTAAACTTCCCTTGTTGGGCTTAGGTGGATTTTGATGGATCTTGATTGTTTTTGACATTGGATTCAATTGATATAAGTTGATGCTTTTATTTTGAGTTCATGATCTCTTCTCTTAATGCTTTCTAAGGATTGATTCTCTTTAGAATGATTGTAGGATTATATGTTGAATGGAAATTTGATATATAATTTGTGTTAAGAGATTATGAACCTTGCTTATCTCTAGGCTAGGAATAGTCATTGATTTGCTCGTTACCTCGTTAAATTCTAAATCTTAATGCTTAGTATCTCTTAAAATCGCCTAAGGAATTAGGAGTTTTAATTGGGAATAAAGGATCAAGGGCCTAAGGAATTAGGATTTGATTGATTGAGAGAATTCGGTAACAAAATAGGAATACTAGCTTGTATTAGTTCCAATTGATTTGCAACAAGTAAAATCAAATGAAACTTGATCCCAACTCTTTCATAAATTGAATATTAATCGTTTTGCATACCAAGTGTTTGTTAAATTGCTAAACAGAAAAGTCCAAAAATATTGTCATCTCTTTAGTTCATTTTGTTTCTTTTGATATTGTTTTGTTATTGGAACTCTCATTGATTCAAATCTTAGTTTAAATAGTAGTTAACTTTGCATTTTTGGTATTTGGTCATCGATCCCTAAGAACGATATCCGGTATCTTACCGTTTTTATTACTTGACGATCCGGTATACTTGCCGTGATACCATCACCTTGCTGATGTGGTTTCTCCCAAAATAGAGAAAGCATAGAATATCAAAGAAATATAATGATTAATTTTATAAAAAAGAAAATTTTAAAATGTCATGCCTAAATGTTCTTACTGAAGTCCCTTTTTCTCCTAGAACATTACAGGCTAAAGCTAATCATCAATATGCAGCATGCTTAAGTCGGGCAGAGGCAGATATGTTTAGCTATGACAGAAAGAAAGGTAAAAAAAGAAAAGTTGTATATGCTTAGACAAACTCAGTCTCCTCATCAACCCTAATTATGATGGTATTTGAACTTGAATTCTACTTCCATGTGCCTTGGTATTTCCCAAACCTCCATAGACAACCCGTTGTCCCCTAGCCAGCTGTACTAATGGTAACTCAGTGAAAACAATAATAGACAGGGAAACATATTTGAGACAACATTTAAGTTCAAGTACCTGAAATTGCCAAATTTTGGAAGCTTAGATTCCCATGTGAAGGAAGCAGGGCTGCTGGTGATGTTACCAGTTGAAGATCTTGAGTTTTGACATATCCTACTAGTAAGAAGGCAACTGAATGACGAGGGATTTCTATTGTTTCTCCTCTTATGTATATGGTCATTACCGATCGTTCAGCAACAAGAGCTCTTAAATCTTGCATAGCCAGTTTCTCAAATATCTGGGGAAGCAATAGTTTGGAAAGGAATATAGCACTTTCCTGCAAATCATAACAAACTTAGTGTAACACTAAAACATATTCATTATAATACTTTGAACATAATTACATCATCTACCATTTCTATGTCATCTACCGCACCAAACATATACAGCAAGACATATCTTTTTAGAACAAAATTTGGCTCCAACCCTTTCCCTCCAACCCCCTTAATCACCCTTCATGTGCCCATTAACTCAATTAAGTGGGGTTGAAAGGGTTGGAATGAAGGGTGATTAAAGGAGTTGGAGGGAAGGGTTGGAAGGAAAGGGTTGAAGTCAAGTTTTGTTCTTTATGAACTATGATATCCTCAATAAATAGGATATCTTAGAGATGCATTTTTTAAATTGAAAAACATAATCCACGTTGAGCTGCGAAGACTTATAAAATACATAGCCCGTGTATACTGGAATTTATGAATCTATAAACTATATAACTGTAGAATGTTAAATTCTACTGTGCAACATTCTGTTCATATACACATGAAGGCTTCTCATTCATTTCATCCCTTTTCACTATAGGGCATTCTTTTCCCACATGTGTGAGATGGAATGTCCCACGTGTGGTTGTTGATTTGTTTCAATGTTTAAGTGCGTGTTTGAATTAGAGTTGGTAAACTTAAATTTGTTTGAAAATGTGTTTGCAAATTTAGATTTGGTTAAAAGTAAATTTGTAGTAATGTAATTTATATTTAGAAACTTTTATCTCAAAAATGAATTTAACAAAATAAATATAAAAGATAAAAATCATCAACTGATAAAATTATAACTCAAAAACAAACGTAAGTTCGAAAAAAAACTCAGTTCAAATAGTACAAATCAAAATAAAGCCAAACAAAATTACACACCATTCAAGAAGCTCCAACTTATGTTTGAGGATGCAAACTGAAAACTAAACATGCACTAAGTGACAGTTGTGGATGAACCCAAATCCCGTTTATATATATTGCATTTGTGTTACTTAAAAAGTTAAAATTAAGTGTTAGGTGTAGATTTGAGGGTTGGTGAGTTTTGCAAGAGATCGTGTCTCCAACCTTGATAATAATATACTGAGGCACTCTTCCTACTAAGTGACAAGTCAAAATCCTCTCCATCCTTCCTTTTTTAATGCATCTCCATCATCTCCTTCACTTAAATTTTTGCTCTCATCTCTCATTCAAAATTTTTTTTTTTTTTTTTTGCGTGGTCTCATGTTTGGTTTGAGTGACTCAAAGGCTTTTCCACCCGCGATACCTCCATGTGTCCCATTTAGGTATGCTTCTCACTTACTTTATTTTCATTTGCCCTGAAGATTGCAAGGAAAAGAAGGGTTATATGCCTATCTATCTATCTATAAATAAACGATACACTTCATTTCCACGCGGATCATTTACATTGCTCACACGCTTGGCTCGCGTGGAGGGTTTGAATGGAGAGAGGAAAGATAATGTGTGTGAAAGGTGTTGTGTGAGTGACTATGGAGGGATTGCGTGTTGAAGAAGCTGAGTTTGCTTCTAATTTAGTTAGCGTGTTGTCAGAATTCTCCGGTCCTTCAACTCTATTTCCATCCATCAGTTGTAGGAAGGGAGTGGGTGACATTCTAGGCGAATGGCGTGTTGGCTCCAGAGAGGTAGGAAGGGAGGCTGAGGGCAGAGAGGTTCACGAGAGTGTCGACGTATCGGAGACCAAACCACTTGTCGAATGCGATTCTGGTCTGAAGCAAGCGGCGAGTCGCCACGTGTTATTCAGCCACACACACCTCCTCAGCTGCATCTACATCTGCATCTAGGGTTTTGCTTCAATGGTACTTGCTTTCTGGATCCGAATGAACCTAATCCATGATTGGAGGTGGTGGTAATATTTTTCATATGCTAATTTTGAATGCAGGGGAAGGGCACAAGGCGTTTGGTAATAGGAGGAAGAAGACCCACACACTCTGTGTAAGGTGCGGCTGCCACAACTTTCACCTCCGGAAGAGTCATTGCTAGGGGTGTCAAAATGGGTCGGCCCGATGCACTGCCTGATTAATCCGACATGAAAATCTTAGTCCGAATTTTACCTGCTATCATTCTTTTTACACTACATAAAGCTAAATGAACCTGGGTTGAAGTAAATACCATTTCGAAATTTATGTGACCGAATGGTAGGCCGCACGAAAAATGGCCGGGCCGAACGGGCCGGTGGCCAGGCCTTTACTGCTTTTGACACCCTGCACTGTCTGCATTTTCCCTGCTACGCCCAAGAGGAAATGTAATGTTGCTTATTGGAAGCAACGATCCTTCTTCAAAACAAAAATGAAATGGCTGTTGATTCTGTTTTCTATCTCAAAATTCAATTTTGATTTTGTAACGTTTTCTTGTTTGTTTATGGTGTTTAACTTTTTCAAGTAAGTGGAGTGTGAAGGTGATTCGGAGAACGACCACTTGGATTGGTAGGATGAGGTAATTGCGTCACGTTTGATTCAAGAGCAGTTTCAGAGAAGGCATTTAATCATTTCCTAAAATTTTTTTTCCCTTCAATTGAGCCATTTTTGTGTGTAGGTTCATGTTGATCCTTTTGGGGGTTTTGAATCAGACACCGAAGCTGGAACTTTGCAGGAGCTAATTTGTACTGGATAATGTTTTGGCCTGATACGTGAATTGCATGGGAGGAGCCATTTGGACCAGTTTTGCCAATAATTAGGATTAATTCTATTGAAGAAGGAATCCACCATTGTAATGGTAGCAACATTGTGCTTCAGGCATAATTTTAGCCTTCTCACTTGAACATTGACAGTTACCCTTTAAAATGTATAGTGCCTTCTTATAATAGATTTTAGGGAATTTTTTTATAGGTATAACTTGATAACATTGATTCTTTTCATTTTTCTTTTTGTTGTTTTTCCTTAGCACAATGTTCTCTCCCATTTCCTATTTTTACCAGTGCACTAAATTAGTTTCACAAAATTACTTTATAGTATGTTCATTGGCTATTTGTGGTATATCAACTCAACTAAAGCTGCATTCTTTAATTTGAGCATTGTTGGCCTGAACTTTATTGAGTTGGTGAAAAATCATTGAGGGCTGTGAACGTGTAAAGAGTTAGTTTCTTGATCTGAAATACAATCTGATGCTATAGTCTTTATATAAATGACTCTGTCTTTTTGTTTTGTGTGCTATATTTTTTTATGTGGTTGAAATATATGTGGATTAGGGCCTTACTAGACATATAAGGAATGGGTCAAAAATCATGATCACGTAGTTTGCTTCACTTGCTTTGGGGCATTGTGGGCTAAGGGGTAAATATATAGCTCCTTGAACAAGTGGGCATCCAACCCTTGCATAAGGATCTATGAAGCTGCAAAAGGACTTGTTTTAGGTTGTTGCCTTGCGTAATTGATATCGATGAAGCCGGAAAAGGACCTGTTTTAGGTTCTTTCCCTTCATCACTCATTTTTCTCTTTTTCATCTTTACTACATAATTTTTGCATTCCCAAAAACTGTATGCATTTCACTTTCTTTTTTTCCTTTTTGAAATTGTTTTAGGTCCCATGGTTTAAGGGTGCTTATTGTGTGCACTCATACTAGAAGAAACTTGCAAGTTAAAGTCTTTTACAGGTGAGCTTGGGACATTTCCTTCACGAACTTGATTTTTTTAAAAAAAAATCAAAAGAAAAGCTTTTGTAAGATTTATATAAATTGTGGCAATCCCATGCTTATTAATACTAATAAGAATTGGACATTCATATTCAGTGGGAAATTTATTTTTAACGCCTATGCCAGGAATTTCAGAAATTATATAACGATTGGTGTACCAAACACCAATGGAAGTGAATTTGGATTTTGATGAAAATTAGTTTCACAAGTTAGTAGTTTTTTTATTTGGTCTATACATTCATCTTGGAATCAGCTCCACCACTACACAGTACACCAAATATATTTCTGTGATACAAAATTTGACTGATTTTCTGTGATAGAACATTCTATAATACAAATTTATCTCACTTGCATTTTTAGGTGACCTTTTTTTTTCCCATGTTAGGCTCTTCCATGTAACTGAGTAAGCACAAGGTCTTGGTAGACAATTAGCTGGTGCCATCACTTTGGCATTTGCTAAGTTGGCTAAGAATGTTGCATATTTTTCCTAACATTTTCTTCTATTTGATGGATTTCATTTAACCAAGTCAACTCCATTTTAAGTTACTTCAGGACAATAACAATATGGTTCAGCTTTTTTTTGTGTGTGTGTGTGCGTGTTTTGTTTTGGGCACTAACAATTTGGGTTCAAATGAAGGTTAGAAGATGTGCTTTGTTTGCTGTATCACAAGCTGTTTGCTTGCTCCCTCCCTCTCCCTTCTTTTCTTTCTTTCTTTCTTTCCGCACATTATTTTTATAACTTTAAACTAATTATATACTTGATCTCATCGGTGAGCCAAGACCTATGGCCCTTCTAACTATACTAAATAGAAATATTTTTCCAAAACATTACTAATGGACAAGGGTAGAAAACCTTCCTTTACATTCACTTGCGTCACTACACCTTTGCTTAAAACTGAGGTAGTCTCTATTGGATAGTTTAATTTGCAGAATGATTTTACATATATTTTTTCAAATTAGCTTGATGGTGTCAGTCAGTAGCTCCAGTTTATGCACATTTAGTGATTTTTTAAAAAATTATTATATGGAATGTGACTTGCAATATAATTGATTGTGTGTGCATTTGTGTGTATATGTGTTTTCATGCTTTCAAGGTAGAGCATTTTATGTCCACCTTTGGTAGACTACCATTTTTTCCCCCTATTTGTGAACTTTTTCTTTGATAAAATGGTTTTTCAGCTATATTATTCCAGAAACCATAAGAGTTTGAGTTTTAGTCAAGATGCTAAATCTTAATTACATTATTGCTTTAGTTATCCAAATTCGATTTGTTTGAGTTTATTGTTTTTTGACACATTGAAAGTTACCTTGATAAATTCATTAATCAATGAAGTGATTATGGATTCTTTAAGTGATGATTACAATGAAAGCTATATCCTTAAGGAATTTTTGTGATTCTTATAAACATTATTTCTCATGGCAAAATTACTACAAATTATTAAATTAAATTGGTATTTAATTTTTATAATTTTTCATTTGATTCAGTAAGCTTGACACACATGATTGTAGATTGCATATTATTTTTTTTCTCATGGCATCTGAATGGTTTAAGGAGCAGTCCATTGCAAGCACATGTATTTGTGAGCAAGTTAAATACTAAAATTAGTATTTAATTTTTAAGCTTTTTCATTTGATTCAACAAGCTGCACACATAGGACTGTAGATTTCATATTATTATTATTATTATTATTATTATTATTATTATTTTATTATGGCATCTAAAATCTGAATGGTTTAAGAAGTAGTTCATTGCTGGCAGAGGTATTTGTGTGCAACTTTCTCAATTTAGACTTCAAAATATATCTAAGTTCTTGAACTGAATGCCTGCAACATTGCAATATAATATTGATATTGGTATGACAATACCTGAAGGTTGATATTGGCATGACAATACCTGAAAGTTGATATCAACAATCCTATAATCTTCTATGTATTTGTTTATTCACTATTGTATTTTTATGTGTATGGTTCTTTAGTTTTTTTTACTGTACGTATTAATTGGTTTGTGTGTTGTTGCATTTGCCTTAAAATTGTATTCGTTGTATGTTTTTAATAGAACACAGAACATTGTTGCTTAATTTTGTAATGATTGTTTGAGTAGTGAATTAGGAACCAGATCATAAACTTGAATTTTGGTTTGATTTTGGCTAGATGGTGAGGAAATTATAGAAAATAAAATCTTTGCAAAATGCATATGAAAAAGAAGTAAATTGTGATTTGTGAGGGGAGGAATGTCAAGTTCAAGTTTGTCTAAATCTATGGTATCTCGTGTTTCTAAATTTAGCTGTAGAGTGTTGATATTGGTATGACAATACTTGAAGGTTTTGTTAACACTGACATTGCACATGAGACCTTTGATAATTATAGGGAACCTTTTCTACTAAATTCCAAAATATGATATTTTTAATGTTGCAAACTATGATATTTTCTTTTGAAAGATTATGCTAGTGAAATGATTTCTTAATTTTAATTGTGCCTTGGTGAAGAACTACTCTTATTGTAGTGGGATTTGTTAAAACTGAAGAACATTAGTCACATTAACCTTCATTGTTTAGTGTGGTTTTTTATTTTAGATGGTAGTACTTTAGTTTTTATTTGTCTCTTATGGTCTCTACACTTTAGATTGTAGAAATTAGGGTGATTCTACTAAGTTGCTAATTTTGTGTTTCATGCATAGTACAGATGGACTTGGCCTCAACGCAGCTCCAGGTAGAGATTATTGCCAACCAAAGCTCAATAAAGTTCCACAGTGACACCATCCCCAAATCTGTAAATATTCGCAATCATAGTTGTTAGAATCGTACGATTCACGATTTGAATCGTGCGATTCGATACGATTCGCCATCCCAGCGATTTAGAAACAACATTGAATTGTAAATTGCTCTGAATCGTGATTGAATCGCATGAATCGTTCTGATTCAGAATCAACGATATGAATTGTGCGATTGTGCGATTCATGGACAAAAATTTTTTTGCTTTTTTTTTTTCACAAATTCTGACCAGAATCTAAAGGGGCACAGGGTTAAAATAATAATAATAATAATAAAGTGAAGGGTCTTTTAATTCTTCACCCTTAAACATTTCATTCTTCATGTCATGCTATGCTCTGTTCTGTTCGCACTTCACTCTGCGATCAGACTTTGCATTATATTGCAACTCTGGCGTGCTTCTGTTCATGAGTCGTGACTAGTGGGTCATCTTCATCTTCATCACGTCTCAACTCTGTGGTTCTGTTCTCTTCTATTCTTCTTCACGTCACAAGGGTGGGCTCTGTTTTCATATCAGTGGGTTGGCTTCTTCATAGTTTGTCCTTTGTTCTTTTGTTTGTCACTCACTCACTTTGTATGACTCCAAAGGTGGCTCCTAAGGCTAAGAAGAAGGGGAAGAAGGATGTTACCTGAGAACATTGTACTGTTCTTGACAATAGATTACATGTGAAGTGTAATTATTGTCCATAAATAATGTGGGGTGGTGCATTTCGGATGAAGCACCATTTAGCAGGAACTCGTCAAGAAGTTGTTGCGTGTACCCAAGTTCTAGAAGATGTGAAGAATACTTTCATGAAGATGTTAGAGGAAAATGAGAAAAACGAAGATGATACTGAATTCTTCTAAGAGACAGCTGCCCAAGTTTTTTATTGATGTGTTTCTAAATCGTATGATTCGTTACGATTCATGATTCAAAAATTGAGTAAATGATTTTTGATACGATTCACTATTTGATAATTATGTTTGCAATTGTTCACTGACCAAATTAATAGTCATGAAAAAAAAAGTATTGTATATATTGTCCTATAAAATACGTTAATTAAGACAACTTATAACCTGAGGAAAAAATAGGTTCCTTATAAGTATGGATTGAGATATAATGCAATTTAAAATTAGTTAAGTAATTATCCCATTAGTTGATAGAATTTGCTATTCTAAAGTTTCAATTGCCAAGAGTAATTGAAATTTGTTCTTTTTTGTTATTATTTTATCTGTGGCTAAAATTTTCGTTGTGTGTGGTTACAGATTAATAACTGAGCAAAGAGAATTTAAGGAAATTGTAGGAGCGAAATAGCTTTTAAGTATTGGAATTAGCTTTTTGATAGTGTGGGTTGGAGACTTTTATCTTATCAATAGAATTAATGTTCTTTTATATGTTTTAGTGTTTATTTTGTTTTATTTTTTTCCCTACATTTGGTACAACTTTTATTTTTAATTGCAACAATTATAAATTTGTTTGGTAGATAGTTATTGATCATAATGTAATAATAAATCAAATATTATCTGTTTTTAAATTATTAAATTGAGATATAATATTTATTAGTTATTATTACTAATTGGACAAAATACATGTTTGAAGAGTCAAGTTGTATTTTATGTGATTAAGTACCTTAGTTGATATGTTGTTTATATATGGTTGGTTTAATGTGTGTTTTGAGATACTGGTTATACATGGTGTATATATATTTCATTGTCCTACATGTGCTTTGGAGCAATAGTTATAAGGAAAAATTTAACAAAATATTCTTGTATTATACGTGATGTGTTCTTTAGTCATGTTATTTAAAAAATATGCAAAAAAGACATCTTACTTTGCATTTTGTGCAAAGAAATACAAAATGATAACAGACGTTACATTTTGGATGGAAACGTGCACGTGCACGTATGAAAATTTGACCATCAAACGTGGTCTTCTTCTTCCTGCTACTCAAACCCTAGAACTCCATAATATGCCTCCATTACTGCTGATCTGGTCTCCGATGACAACTATCAGCGCGACAACAACACCACTAACCCATTGCTCCCCCATAACCACTACTCACCCACATACTCGTCTGCGCACATTATGTATAGTACAAGGGGATTGATTGAAATTTTCCCTAGTTATAATTGCAACTATGTTTTTAATGGAAAACTCTTTGGCAGGTCATATGGCATGCTTGGAAAATGGAGTTAAGAGTCTTAGCGTTAGGTGTACAAGGTTCAAGTAACATAGAGGAGTGGTAAAATGATTTGGGGTGAGTTTGTTCATAGCTATAAGGAATGAGATTAAACTGACATGAATAGACTTCCATTTAGATTTACTTAGAAGAGAAAAAATATCTTTGAATGTTATTGCTTGATAATAATTGTACAGATATGATTTACATTATATAGGTTTATGAAAATAATGATTTAAAATAAAATTAAATTACAAAAAATAAATATATCCTAATACAAGAACTAAATATGTCATAATAACAAAAATTAAGAAATAAATTTGTATAATAAAAAATAAATTTATACAATAAAATCTAACATATTTTAAGGATTGCATAAATCATAGAGTTTGTATAACTCAAAAGTAAGTAATTTTGAAAAAAGTCAATAACAATGCTCCACTCAAATTCAATTAAGATGTGAGTATGTTAATAAAAACAATCATTAAATAATGTAATGAAATATAATTATCTCGTGTGTTGTACATGTAACTACCATTTATCCTTTTGTATTTACCATTCAAAAGTAAGTACGAATAACTTGTCGCTCACATATCTTCTTCTACGTTAAGTTAGTTTAAACATTTTTACAACTGATTTATGGATATTAATAACTTTATTAGTCATATTTTATTTGTAACAATTATGTCTACTTTTTTATTTTGGTATTAAACAACAATACTATAAATCTTAATATTATATGTAAAAATTTATTTTATATATATATATATGTGTAAGAGAGAGAGAGTTTCTCTTCGGTATCCTTATTTTTTTAATAGTATTATAATTTTTAAATTGAAATGTGTCATTTGTATTCATTTATCGAATAATTTTATATTTTATTTTAATTTTAAGTTTGACTTAAAATTATGACTTTATTTTCTATTTTTTATTCTTAAAATTCTCATTTATTATACTTTCTCATTCACGAGAAAAAATAAAAACAAGTCACAATAAAAATCATATGTATGAAATGATTTATCAAATTATATATTATTATCAATAAAATATAATATAAAATGAACTAAAATTAATAAAACATCATGCTTTTATATATATATATATATATATATATTAAAAATACATAATGTTTGATATTAATTAAATAATTCTTTTATCTTAATTTAGTTAAACAATAGAATAAATAAAATTATCTCAGCATGAATAACTATGCTAGTAAAATGACATATGCGATGAGAAGCCATTAATGCCATAGCAAAAGTATCATACTAGCAATAATGAATTATTAATGTAACCATACCTGCCACAGGAAGTCTTCCACTGAAGGGTCTAATTCGATACATGAAAGTATCTTGTCAACTTCTAGAAAAAAGCAAAGTACCATTGAATCTGTGACGACATCACAGATGTATGGTCTTCCGGTCAACACTTCATAAAGACCCAATGTGCTCCCATGTGCAAAAGTTGGATGAATGGAATGCTTGTTTCTTGTCATCTTGCTTTCCCACCGGAAAAATAACAATTTTCAAAAGCGGCATCTTTTGCATGTACAATAAGATATCTAACACCTTTAATAATATGTTAAATTTGTATATGGTTATAGAAGTAATATAATATTTGTTTAATTTATTTGTTTAATTTTATAATTTTTTGAATTAATTTATTCATTTTGTTAGAATATTATAGGTAAAAAATAATTGTTATTAGCTTAAAAAATGACATAAATTACTTGATTAATAGAAATAAATATGAAAAATTTGTTTTTAAGTTATGAATGTGTGAAATATGGTGTAATTATTTTTTGAGAACTAACTAAATTTGTTTGGTATTTTTAAGCACACTACATGAATATTTTAATACTAAATTGATGAGTTAAATATTTGAAAAATTGTGAAAATGGTGAAGTTAACAAATATAAATTGGTGAGTATTTTATTCTAATATTTTTGAAAGTTAAAAAACTTAATTTAATAAAATTTAAGTGTTAACAAATATAAAATTCTAGCCAAAATATCTTAAGTTGCCAACTTTTTCCTACGTTCTTATCTCTAAAACCTTGACTTTCTTTGATTCTTTTCTCTTATTCTCACCCACTCTCTATGTCTTTAAGCAGCATAAAAGAGAAGAGAAAACAGAGGAAAGAAAGAATTGAAAGAAAACGAAGGAGAAAATGGGAGAAAAGAAGAAATGGGAAGAAGTGAAAACCAAAGCTTGAGCTCATTTTTCTTGGATACTAGAGGTAGGGGAAAACTTGTTTCCATAACTCTATCTATTTCTTCATCTTTACTTCTTGGTGTAAGTTAGTATGGATAAAAATGGGATTGAGAGATTATAGTGATTCTTGTTGCTTGTTTCTTGCTTCTATGGTGGAAGTGAGTTGTTAGCTTGTTTGATGCATGATTGTTAGTTTTGATCCCTTAGACTCCATTATATCTACTTGAGTTGTGAGTTGAGAAATTGGTTTTGAAGTTTATGGTTGATTCTTAAATCCATGCTTGAGTAAGTTAAGAGTGTGTATGTGAGTTTACTTGAGGGTTGCTATATGATTAGGGACCTTAATTGTGTTTGGAAAGTACTTAGAATCCATGAATGGTTGTTGGTTTCTGGTTTGGTAACCAATAGAACAAGAAACAAGTTTTCTGGTGCACTAGCGCCTAGGCACTAGGAGTTGGGCACCCAAACACCCATTGCCCATAATTTGTTTTGTGTATTGCTGCATGATGAGCGCCCAAGCGCCAAGTGTTGGGCGCCTGAGGGCCTGAGCACCAGGAGCTGAGCGCTTGAGCGCTAGAAGCAAGGAAAACAGAGCATGTTTTCTGCCATGCCAACGCCTAGGCACTGGAGAGTAGGTGCCCAGGCACCTAGACCTGATTTTCTCAAAATGTTTATTTTGGGAAAATGGACTTCTCTATAGGTTGTGATCCCTTTTATATGCCTTTTAAACTGTGATGAGATACTAATAGGAATATTTTATAAAGTGATGATGAGATGAACTATATTTGTTGATATGCTAATTATTGTGGTAATTAGTCGTTGTTTCTCATGCTTGTGATTGATGAACCTCACATTTGGTGATAATATATGGTAGTGTGAAGAAGTAACATGCCCTTCCTATTATAGTGATGAGCTTAAGACGGTCTTTCCCTTCCTCATTGTTCTGGTAGTTGAGGTGAGGAAGGTCATTCCCTCTCTCTTTACTAGATGTTATCCTAAATGGAAGGTAGGTGAGGAAGGGCATTCCCTCACTACCAGAGGTGATCTTATATTGTTGATAGTGTGAGGACGGACATTCCCTCCCTATCACTGCGTAGTTGAGGAGGGACATTCCCTCACTACCCGGAGAAACACATGGAACTAGGTTCTTGGAAACCGACAAGACTCATGACATATCATGACATTATCAATTTACATTTCATAAATACATTTTTAGGATATTGCATAGGTATGAACATAAGACATTACTAGGTATATGCATGACAATTGTATGAGCGGTTGCTTATCATTACATTAACACATGCATGACAATTGTATGGGCAATTGCTTATTTTGAGAAGGTGAAGGTGATTTGCTGATTGTGTGTAGAAATGGTTTGTATACAAACTAATAAAATGAGATTCTATTTCGGGAAGAGAAAGGAAGTTGTTTTGGCTTTTGCCACCTTTCTAGAATGACTTGTGATTTACTTGACTTTTCCCCGAACTAGTTGAAATGATTGTGAGGACATGCTTTATTGTTAAACTACTGAGAATTTGTGATTTTCACCCTGTGTATTGTGATTTTCCAAAATGATTCCAGGAAAGAAGACTTATGGGAAGTAAAATGCCGACAAGAGCTTGGGAGCTTAGCCTAGTTTTAATTTGTATTTAGTAGTTTCTCCTTGGTTATATGTTGGTAATATTTTGAAACTATGTACATATGGTTTTTGTGAGAAATACAGATGCTGTGTATTATTTATTCTTCACGAGGCTCATATTTTCTGCATATACGTAACTGTTATATTAGAAGATGTTAAGTTGTAGATGGTAGCGTACCTTAACCTAATTACTGTAGTATAATTCTGGTTATATTGTTAGTATTAAGATTGAGATGTTACATTATGGGATCAGAGCAGTTCATCCTGTTGAGCCGGGGTTTGGATTGACTATGCTTAGGCATGTTTGGGAGTTTCTTTGTGTTGTGCATTTCTTTATCTTTTGTTTGATATGTTTGAATATAAGTGCATGATTTGTATTAGGTTGAAATGTCATTAGCTAATGTTACATGGTTACATGATATTGAGACTGATCAACTCAATATGTATTGTTCTGTGTGGACAAGAAACTATGGCACCTTCGAGGCAAACTAAGGGAACTAGGACTTCAACTAGTGAAGTCTCTGATATGACAGGGGTTGTTATGACAATGACTAATGCTATAAAAGAGCAGACAGTCATTACCACAAGGATGTTGGATAGGCTAGGAGTCAACCAACCCCCACAACTAACACCACCACTAGTGCATGAGGTATAAGTGGAAAGAAACCAAGATTTTCATAACCTTTCTGAGTTCCGGAAGGCTAGTCCTCCATCTTTCAGAGGAGAGTATGATCTGGCAAGAGCTGAGGAGTGGATAAGTGAGTTGGAGAAATTTTTTGCAGTTATGAAATGTACAAAAGATCAGAAGATATCTTTTGCTACATATATGTTAAAGGAAGAGGTTGAGCACTAGTGGAATGATGCAAGAAGGATGATTGAAGTAGCAAGGACCCAAATTACCTGGGAAGTATTTAAGATTGTCTTTCTAAAAAAATACTTTTCGCAGAATATACAAGAAGAAAAGGAAATAGAGTTTTTAAGATTGGAGCAGAGGAACATGATTGTGGGATAGTATGTGGCAAAATTCGAGGAGTTATCCAAATTCTTTCCCTACTTTCGATATAACCTGAATGAGAATTGGAAGTGCGTAAAATTTGAAACTGTATTAAGAGAAGAAATGAAGAGGATAATAAAACCTTTGAGATCCGTGATTTCCCCACCCTAGTAAACAAATGTAGAGTTGTAGAGCCCATTAGTGAGACCACAACAAGAGCATAAATCACAAGATCACTACAAACGGAAAAGAACAGGTAATAGGTCCGGGAGGAGTGCTCCACAGACCAGAGATCAACAGGATAAAGGAAAGCAAATTCAGACAGACGATCGTGGGCAAAGATGTGCCAAGTGTGGTAGATACTATGCAGATAAAGCTTGTACAACTGACTTGATAACATATTTTACTTGTGGCAAGTTACGATACTATGCCAGGAATTGTCCTCAAAGGAAAGAGACAAAATTGGATACCAGACCCACAACTCCAGGGAGAGTTTACATCTTGCAAGGTAATGAGACAACACAGTCTCCTGGTTCATGAAAAGGTGAGTACTTAAGAAATGGAATGTGATTGATAACCTATGTTTGTGTAATTTTGTTTCCTTGAGATTTGGTTGTGCTTGGTTTTAAATGTGGGTTGCATGAGACTTCTTACATTAGGTAAACCAAACTTTAGGGAATTTTTTTTTTTAAAAAAAAGGAAGAAATGTAACACCCTCAATAACATGTTAGACTTGTATATGTTACAGAGATGACATAATATTTGCTTAACATGTCTGTTTAATTTTGTGGCTTTCTGAGTTAGTTTAGTCACTTTGTTATAACATTATATGTGAAAAATAACTATTATTAGCTCAGGAAATGACATAAATTGCTTGGTTAATGGAAATAAATATGAAGAATTTGTTTCGAGATTACAAATGTGTAGACTATGGTGTAGTTAATTTTTTAGAACTAACTGAATCAGTTTGGTATTTTTAAACACACTGCGTGAGTATTTTAATACCGAATTGGTGAGTTAGATATTGGAAAGTTATGAAAATGGTGAAATTAGGATTTAGATGAATCTTAAGATTTATTCTAATACCTTTGGAAGTTAAGAAACTTAATTTGGTAAAATTTAATTATTCTTAATAGATATAAAGTTTCAGCCAAAATATCTTAAGTTGCCAACTTTGATTCTTTTCTCTTATTCTCACCCACACTCTACGTCTCCAAGCAGCAAAAAAGAGAGGAGAAAAAAGAGGAAAGAAAGAAGAGGAAGAAAACGAAGGAGAAAAGGGGGGAAAAGAAGCAAGGGGAAAAGGTGAAGACCAAAGCTTAAGCTCATTTTTCTTGGACACTAGAGGTAGAGGAAAAATTGTTTCCATAACTCTATCTATTTCTTCATCTTTACTTCTTGGTGTAAGTTAGTATGGATAAAAATGGGTTTGAGAGATTATAATGATTCTTGTTGCTTGTTTCTTGCTTCAATGGTGGAAGTGAGTTTGTTGTTAGCTTATTTGATGCATGATTGTTAGTTTTGACCCCTTAGACTCCATTATATATCTACTTGAGTTGTGAGCTGAGAAATGGGTTTTGAGGTTTATGGTTGATTCTATAATCTATGCTTGAGTAAGTTAAGAGTGTGTATGTGAGTTTACTTGAGGATTGCTATATGATTAGGGACCTTAGTTGTGTTTGGAAAATACTTAGAATCCATGAATGAGTTTTGGTTTCTGGTTTGGAAACCAATAGAACAGGAAACAGGTTTTCTGGTGCACTGGTACCTAGGCGTTAGGAGTTGGACGCCCAAGTACCCATTGCCCAGAACTTGTTCTGCGTATTGTTGCACGATGGGCGCCCAGGGCCAAGTGTTAGGCACCTGAGTGCTAGGATTTGAGCGCTTCAGAGCTAGAAGTAAGGAAAACAACGCATGTTTTCTGCCATGCCAACGCCTAGGCACTGGAGAGTGGGCACCTGGGCTCCCAAACCTGATTTTCTCATAATGTTTATTTTGGGAAAATGGACTTCTCTACGGGTTGTGATCCCTTTTATATGCCTTTTAAAGTGTGATGAGACTCTAATAGGGATATTTTATAAAGTGATGATGAGATGAAATATATTTGTTGATATGCTAATTATTATGGTAATTAGTCATTGTTCCTCATGCTTGTGATTAATGAAGGACATGATCGTCACATTTGGTGATAATATATGGTAGTGTGAGGAAGTAACATGTCCTCCCTATTATAGTGACAAGCTGAAGACGGTCTTTCCCTCCCTTATTGTTTTGGTAGTTAAGGTGAGGAGGGTCATTCCCTCCCTCTTTACTAGATGTTATCCTAAATAGAAGGTAGGTGAGGAGGGACATTCCCTCGCTACCGAAGGTGACCCTATATTGTTGATAGTGTAAGGACGGACATTTCCTCTATATCACCCAATGTTGTTAATGGCAGATGGCGGTCTATGGCGGAAAGCCAAAAATCCGCCATACAAAATGGCGGATGGTAGTTGCGAAAAATGGTGGAAGCATGGCGGGCTGATTAAAAAAATAAAATATATACAAAAAAATACAAAAAAATTCTGCTAAATATAATAAATAATAAAAACTAATAACATACACCAAGTATAATAAAATTAGAAATATATTCTATCAAATAAAATTCATCAAAAAGTGTCACAATTCAAAAGCATAAGAGAAAAACATAACTGTCATAACTCAGTCATAAACATAATCAAAGTCTTCATAAGTCATAACATAAGCAATTAAGCATAAGGCCACTAGAAAATAAAAACTAACAATACTAAAAAGTGTAAAACAGAGAGTTGAGCTTGAAGTGTAAAACCCAAAATGGAGAGACGTGAAAAACCCAAAAAAAAAAAAAAAAATGAATGAGAATGATAGAACAATGAACAAACAGTCCGAGTTTGAGAACAGAGAACAAAGAAATAAAGAAAGAAAAGAAGAAGTGAAGAAAGAAGAAAAAGTGAGGTGAAAAGTGAGAACAGAGAGAGACGGGGAGCCGAGAAGGGAAACCCAAAACAAAAAAAAAAAAAAATGAATGAGAAAGACAGAACAATGAACAAACAGTCGAGTTTGAGAACAGAGAACAGAGAACAAAGAAATAAAGAAAGAAAGAAGTGAAGAAAGAAGAAAAAGTGAGGTTGAGAAGTGAGAACAGAGAGAGACAGGGAGCTGAGAAAGACGTTCTGTCATTACCTCGCTAGAGAAGGTCGTTGGCCGCCGGAGATGCTTGGGTCCCGCTGCTTAGTCACCGGAGATGATGGAGGAGGCAGGTGGGTAGGAGTGGGAGGAGGTCTCAAGAGGCAAAGGCTGAAAGTGGGTGATCTTCTTCGAATGGGTTAGGGATTCTATAAATCTCTAAGGCTGAAAACCCTGAAAGGCCCCTTAAAAAAAAAAAAAAAGGCTACAACCGCTATTTCAGCAATGAAACGCTATGACCGCCATGGCGCCATGGCTGTGGCGGCTGCCATTTCAAACAAGGCAGAAACCGCAACACAACGGCTGGCGAATGGCGGATTCCAAGAATCCCGCCACCACAATCCGCCATGACGCCGCCATGGCCGCAATTTGACAACACTGATATCACCGCGTAGTTAAGGAGGGACATTCCCTCACTACCCAGAGAAACACATCGAACTGGGTTCTTAGAAACCGACAAGACTCATGACATTATCAATTTACATTTCATAAATATATTTTTAGGATATTGCATAGACATGAGCATAAGGCATTACTAGGTATGTGCATGACAATTGTATGGACGGTTGCTTATCATTACATTAACAAATGAATGGTAATTGTACGGGCAATTGCTTATTTTGAGAAGGTGAAGGTGATTTGTTGATTATGTGTAGAAATGGTTTCTATACAAACTAATTAAATAAGGTTCTATTTCGAGAAGAGAAAGGAAGTTATTTTGGCTTTTGCCACCTTTCTAGAATGACTTGTGATTTACTTGATTTTTTTCCCGAACTAGCTGAAATGATTACGAGGACATGGTTTATTGTTAAACTACTGAGAATTTTTTATTCTCAGCCCGTGTGTTATGATTTTCCATAATGGTTCCAAGACTTATGGGAAGTAAAGTGCTGACAAGAGCTTGGGAGCTTAGCCTAGTTTTAATTTGTATTTAGTAGTTTCTTTTTGGTTATATGTTGGTAATATTTTGAAACTATGTACATATGGTTTTTGTAAGAAATACAGACGTGTATTATTTATTCTTCACGAGGCTCATATTTTCTGTATATACGTAACTGTTATATTAGAAGATGTTAAGTTGTAGATGGTAGTATGCCTTAATCTAATTATTGTGGTATAATTATGGTTATATTGTTAGTATTAAGATTGGGATGTTACAAGATATGCTGAAAGGTGATGGTCAGTGCCTTAGAAGTATGCATGGATGACTACCACGTTTTTTGTAGACTTTGTTTTTTAGAGCTTTGTTACTACTTGTTTCCTAGGCTTAGATTAATATACAACTGCATATATATAATACCTTCTTGTAAACATTTGAATTAATGCAGAAAACTTACTATTATCCCTACTCTCTTACTTTCTATATGGTATCAAAACTTCAAGTATGACCGGAGCCTTGATCGAGATAGTTATGGCAGGAGCCAATTGTAAACCAGTTTCTTTTGGGGAGGTAGTGGACAGCTCTTCCACCACTACTCTAGCAACCGAAGTTGATCTCTTGTTCTCTACAGGATCTACTTCCATTCAATTAGGTGTTCAAAAATTGATTGGGAAAAATTATCTAGAATAGACACAAACTATGAAGCTTGTAATTGATGGTTAGAGGGCGAATTTTGGGTCGTAAACCTTTTCCCAATATGAGGGAAGTCTTCTCAGAACTCAGAGGAGAGGAGGCATGACAAAATATCATGTTGAAGAAGTAAGACACTACATCTCATCAAGGAATAGAGAGCTCAACTCTTGTATCTAGAGGTGCAAAACCTAATGGGGATAAGAAGAAAAAATAATGGTGTGATTACTGCAAAAAACCATGGCACACTAGTGAGATTTGCTGGAAACTGCATGGAAAGCCACCAAATTGGAAAAAAAAAGGGAGAAGGTCGAGCATATCAAGTCTCAAATGAAGTTCAAGGCTAGCAATCTTATTCTAAAGAGCTTCCATTCACAAAAGAACAATTAGACACACTGGTTAAGCTTCTGCAGCCCTCAAACTCGTGTAAAATCCACTCCTTCTTGCTCCTTAGCCCAGTCAGGTAACTATTTATATGTTACCTTTGTTAGTGCCAATTCCTCTAGTTCCTAGATTGTAAATTCTGATGCTACAGACCACATGACTAGGTCATCAAATCTATTTGTTTCATATAGTTCCTGTGCAGGAAATAAGAAAATTAAAATAGCAGATGGTTCTCTCTCTGCTATTGCAAGAAAGGGTTCTATTTCCATATCTCTTTCCATTATTCTTCATGATGTTCTCCATGTCCCAAATCTGTCTTGTAATCTCTTATCCATAAGTAAGTTGGTTTATAACCTTAATTGTCAAGCTCATTTTTTCTCATCTCATTGTGAGTTTCAGGACCCAACCTCGGGGAGGATGATTGGCAATATTAGACATCGAGGTGACCTTTATTTTTTTGAAGATGAATCTAACTTAGAAGGACAAGCTCCAAGTACTTGTTTCAATTATATTTCTGCTACCAATAATAGTGATGTCATGCTATGACATTTGAGATTAGGACATCCAAGTTTTCATTATTTAAAAGTTATGTTTCAAAGTTTGTTCATAAATAAAAATCCATTTTCGTTTGACTATGAAACTTGTGAACTAACAAAACACCATCGTGCATCTTTTTCTATACAGTCATATAAACCTTTTGAACCTTTCTTCTTAGTTCATAGTGATGTTTGAGGGCCCTCACGAATCTCTACCTTATCGGAAAAAAGATGGTTCGTAACATTTATTGATGATTACACAAGACTTACATGGGTGTTTCTGTTGAAAGAAAAATCTAAAGTTGAACAAGTTTTCATAAATTTCCATAACATGATAAAAACTCAGTTTCAAACAACAATTAGAGTTTTCAGAAGTGATAATGGAAAGGAATATGTCAACAACATCCTAGGAAATTTCTTTGCAAAAAATGACATTATACATCAAAGTTCTTGTATCAACACACCCCAACAAAATGAAGTGGCCGAAAGGAAAAATAAACATTTTCTTAAAATTGCTGGAGCTTTACTTTTTTCAGCCAAAGTGCCTAAATATTTTTTAGGTGAAGTCGTTCTTACAACAACTTTTTTAATTAACAGAATGTCATCCAGAGTCTTAAATTTTCAAATATTAATAAATGTTTTCAAAAAGAATTTCCCTTCATCTAGGCTAGTAACTGACATTCCTTTAAAGGTTTTTTGTTGTACTGCATTTGTTCATAATCACAGTAATAATTGTGGGAAACTTGAACCAAGAGCAAGGAAATTTGTTTTCATTGGTTACTCACCAACATAAAAAGGATATAAGTGTTTTGATCCAATTTCAAGAAAAAATTTTGTTACTATGGACGTAACCTTTTTTGAAATACAACTTTTTTGGATCTCATCTTCAGGGGGAGACTAGGAAGAAATATCTACTAGAAAAAGAAGGTCTCTCATTGAAACATTGCCAAAAGTCCAAACTGAGAAGAGAACTGGACTCAATTAGGTCTTTAGGTAAAATTTATGCTATCCCTAATGACTCGGAGTCCTTAGATCGTCCTATTGCTCATAGGAAAGGTGTTCAAACTTGTATAATCATCCTATTTCCAAATATGTGTCATATGATAAATTGTCACCCTCATTTCATGCCTTCACCTCACAACTGTCTAGTGTGGAAATTCCAAAAATCATACAGGATGCCTTAAATGTTCCAGAGTGGAAGGAAGTTGTCCTTGAGGAGATGAAGGCCCTAGAGAAGAATGAGACTTGGGATGTAGTTGACTTGCCCAAAAGAAAAAGGACAGTGGGATGCAAGTAGGTGTTTACAATCAAGTATAATTTAGATGGGACCTTAGACAAATATAAAGCGTAACTGGTTGCAAAGGAGTTCACTCAAACATATGACATAGATTATTATGAAACATTTGCACCTGTAGCCAAGCTCAATACTGTCAGAGTGCTCTTATCAGTAGCTGCAAACTTGAATTGGCCACTATAGCAATTAGATGTCAAGAATGCATTCTTGAATGGAGACCTAGAAGAAGAGGTGTAAATGGAATCTCCACCTGGTTTTGAAAAGAAGTATGGTTCCAAGGTATGCAAACTAAAAAAATCCTTGTATGGGCTCAAACAATCGCCTAGAGCATGGTTTGATAAATATAATCAATTTGTAAGGAAACAAGGATATTCTCAAGGTCAAACTGATCATACTTTGTTTATGAAGTTCTCACTTGTAGGAAGAATTACTGTTTTGATAGTTTATGTAGATGACATTATCCTTATGAGAGCTGATGTTGATGAAATGGAGAGATTGAAGAAATGTTTAGCAACAGAATTTGAAATCAAAGATTTGGGATCTCTGAGATATTTTCTTAGCATGGAGGTGGCTCGAACAAAGAAGGGAATTATGATCTCACAAAAGAAATATATACTTGATCTATTGAAGGAGACAAGGATGAGTGGCTGCAAACCTGCTGAAACACCAATGAAAACAAATCAAAGGCTTGGAGATGGTGAAAAGAAGGTTCCAGTTGACACCACTAGGTACCAAAACTAGTTGGTAAGCTGATCTATCTTTCTCACACCTGTACGGACATAGCATTTGCGGTTAGTGTGATCAGTCAATTCATGCATTCTCCTTATGAGGAACATCTAGAAGTTGCCTACCGAATCTTGTGGTATTTGAAAAGTACTCTGGGAAAAAGGTCTATTCTTCAAGAAAAATCAACAAAGAGGGATTGAAGTCTATACTGATACTGACTGGGCATGATCTATAAATGATAGGAAATCAACTTCTGGTTATTGTACTTATGTTTGGGGTAATCTTGTCACTTGGAGAAGTAAAAAACAGAATGTAATAGTAAGTAGTGCAGAAGCAGAGTTCCAAGCAATGGCAAATGGAATTTGTGAAGTGTTGTGACTAAAACGAGTAATGGAAGAAATAAAAAGGGTAGTTGAAGGACCTATGAAGCTATATTGCGATAACAAAGCGGCAATTAGCATTTCTCATAATCCAATGCAACATGACCGAACTAAATATATAGAAATTGATAGACATTTCATAAAGAAGTTGGAAGGAGGAATGATCTACATGCCTTTTGTTTCTACAACTCAGCAAACTGCTGATATTCTAACTAAAGGACTCACAAGGCTACACTTTGATTTTTTTATAAGCAAGTTGGGCATGCTTGATATCTATGCACCAACTTGAGGGGGAGTGCTGAAAGGTGATGGTCGGTGGGCCTGTTGATGGTCGGTGCCTTGGAAGTGTGGAAGGACGATGCCTTGGAAGTATGAATGGACGACTACCACATTTTTTGTAGACTTTGTTTTTTAGAGCTTTGTTACTGCTTGTTTCCTAGGCTTAGATTAATGTACAGCTGCCTATATATACTACCTTCTTTTAAACATTTGAATTAATGTAGAAAACAAACTACTACTCTCCCTACTCTCTTACTTTCTATAAGATATTATATGGTAAGCTTCACACTGCAGTGAATGAGTTTATTACCTTCACCACTCCATTAGAAATTAACCAAATACCATTTGATTTGGCCCCTTCCTTGTAAAGTGTCAAACCACGCAATTTCATCACTTCCCTGGTACTGCTTACAAGTGGTTCACGAATAGAAGGTGGCAGAGCACCCAACATAGGATGTTTAGGAAGCTTCACCAAAGGAGGATTTCTAAGTAATTTCTTTAAATCAGTCTGAAAAATAAATGAATCCATTAATAGATGAACAATCCAATTATAATTCACAGAAGAGTGAACCATAAGACAACAGATAAACAGAAAGTTATGAATTTCACCAGAAGATACCTGGACAGCATCATGAAGGTGTAACATCTCTTTCTCTTCCAATATCCCAGCCTTCTCAAGGTTTTGAACATATTCAAGTAAATGATTTAGTACTAAATATGTTGCTTGCCTTGTTTTTACAACAGGCAGAACCTGAGAATAAGAAATTCATAATATAAAATAAAGTAAAATTGAGAAAAAGAGCTTCTCAATTTAACACTTCATAACCATAAATATTGTTAGAATTAGCAGTAGCACATTTAAATATGTAAGATATAGGTCGATTATCTTTATGCCTGATTAGCTAATATAGGTCAATTATCTTTATGTCTGATTAGCTTATTATTAGGATATAATTAGCCCTGTAATTACTCTATTTCTTCATTGTAAACACTGTATAAATATCAATGATATGAGTGTAGTTTCTCAAACATTTCTTCTTATTCTTCATGAACATTTAACTGATAAACAGAGAAATGACCAATCAGTTTGACAGGCCTAATCCAAACAGAGTCCAGTAAAACTAAAAACAGAAAACATTGGAGGGTTAGTTTAACTCGCAAACCTGAGGGTATGTTACACGAACAAATTCTAGGAACTTTCGTGCTTCTACTCCTTCTACAAGACTTTCATTAATAACAGCAGAAGCAACATCACTGTCACCTAAAGAAGTATATGTAGAAGAAATAAATATAAACGATTCGAAATATAGTTACAACTATAACCAATACAATGCCCTACGAAACAACATAACTAGAATATAGTGCTCTGGGAGGACATGAAATTGGATATATACCACAAATTTAAAATTGAAATAGAGATGATTAAAAAAAATAAGGCAGAAAAAGGGGAAGAGGTAGACTATTACCTATGAAGTCATGTAACTGTCGTCGAGCAATTCTGTGCGCACGAAGAAACGCAGCACAAGTATAACATGCAGATTCCAACCTTTTCACAGTGAAGTATGTAACTACTTTCGGTGGGAAAATACCAGACTGAAGAAACTTGTAGTAATTTGGGAAGGGAACATTATCTTTTAAACCTTTCCAGTCACATAGAGGCTCATGTGAAGCCAAATCTATAGCTTCCTCCACTGACAGCATTAGGATATTAGCTGTTGTGTGATAAATTCTTCCTTCATCAAGCATCTCCCAGTAAGCAGCTTGGACACCTAATATGAGCAATGAGTTCTCAAATTAGTCATGATATTAATATAGTTGAAGCATTCAAGTTCATAGTACTGGCAAATAAGAACTTGGCTGATCAAAGGACTTAGCCAACAAGAGGCTACCACCAGATTAAGTTAGTTTAGAATGTAATTGTTTGTGTTTGCGTGCCTGCCCATACAAACTAACTGTCATGAGTCAACAAAAGCAACTTTTGTAATGCAATTGCAAATACACGTCAACATGAAAACAATAGTGGCATATTACTATCTTAGGCCTTTAGATGAACAGAATCATCATGGATAACTGTTTTGTTTTTGCCATCATAACAACTCTCCATCCAACAAAAATGGATATTGATGATATGAAGATTTTAAATTTAATTTATATGCAGAGACTGGTCAAGCCAGAAATTTAAATTGACCCAAAGCTCTTAGATAATAGGAAAAATGCCCAAGAACGTAGACCAAGCTTTAACCCTTCATTACAACTGTACATGCCACAAAACCAAAAGTAAAAAAGAACACAAAGATGCACAGCTGAAAGGTTAATAGAAAGTGCATTACCATCATTTTGAATTGAACAAGTTTCAAATGGAATTCTTGAATACAATGTAGACAACTAATTGTATGGAAAGCTTCAATTTAAATTGAAAAACATCCAAGAACGAAATCAAGTATAACCCCCCAGAATATATTTGTTCTGGCAGATGCAATACAGTATCTTATCATTATGTGTCCTTCCTTTATTTTTCCCATAAATTTAAGGACTGCAAAGATTTGGAATGTTTGAACCAGCTAATAAAACACAGAGACAGGATACAGACTGGATGAGGTTCCTCCTGTTGTTAAAGTTGAAATAATTGACGCACATAATGAGAAATTATAAGGTTAAACAACAATTAGGATTGAAACAAATGCAAAAATTCCCATACCATTCAGAAGGCGTATTCGTATGTCTTTCAAATTCATAGGATCCAGGTTACCATCACTTTCAGATGCACCATGAGGGTGAACACGTTCACCTTCGATGTTATTTAAGCAGGAGATATATCTCTTCACTGTAGGCCAGTCAGCAGGCCCTAGTTCCTCATCATCTCCAAGTTCACCAAAAGCCTCTAACGCTTTGTTCAACATTTCATACTTTGTAAAGTCAAGGATACGTCTCTGTTATTACATGACCAAAACATGAGGGCCAAGACCAAATATAACTAAGAGAAGAGAAAGAGGTAATATCGAGAGATTTTCATTTGGAAGCAATTTACATCAAGCATTTATACAACACAGAAGCTTTATAAAAAAGGGCAGGGCACCACTTAAAATATGAGATATATCAACACACTTCATCTCATTATAGGAAGATGAGTTGAATTAGAAGATCGAGAGAACCCTGACCTTAGCTGCTGGTAACTTATCCATATCTAGGAAGTGTAAAATGAATTGTGTAGTTGAACCATTCACTATAAGTGTTAAAAACACAATTCCACCAGCGAAGAAAACAAACTGCACAATAAAAAAAAAAAAATTGAGTCAGTTTATATAGACAAATATAATAACAAAGAGTTCTGAGTTGTAATGACTAATGAAAACGAAAAATCATAGAAAAAAGTCACGCAATTAAAATTTATAAGTGTTTTATTATTATAAATTGCAAAACATACCAGTGTTCCCGTATCTGAAGTCAACTCAGTTGATCTGCCACTTGAACGCTAAACCAACCAAAAAATTAATAATTAGAGGATTAAACTACAAAAATGTGAACATGAATATCAATGATAACCTCATGCAGGAACATTTTTTCCCTGCTTTTCTCAAAAATACATCATAGAGGAAAACTATTACTGTGGAATTTGTTCTGGTGTATAGATTTTGGTGAAATATATATATCTAACATATGTCATATCCTTAAGTTCATTAATTACCATGAACCTTAAATACAGAATCTCATTCTGGATCCAACATAATATTGAATTTGTTTGAACCTGTTTCTGTTAGGAAGTACAACATAAGGGGGGGAAAAGGGAAAAGTATTAAAAAAAGACATTTTACCAACTGATGCCACTAGAATAAGAACAGGGAGGATAGAGAAAGAAAAGAAAATGATGAGAGAGCTAGTATATGGAAGAATTTGATTACTTCTTACAATTTTGTATAAGCAAGAGTTTATTTTGGTTAAAATACACAAAGTCCCTCTATTTTTCAGCTCTTTATGTGCTTTAGCTTTGGTTAGTTTCATTGCTTTGTTTAAGGAGCTTACCGTATTACCCCTTTTCTTTTGTATGTTTCCTTCTAGTAAAATTTCTTCTTTTTATTAGAATCAGAAAAAACTCCAAAAAATACATATCTCCACACTTGTAAACAATGATAGGACAGTATGTCTATGAAGAATTATAGCTATAAGGAGCAGAAGTGTTTGGCTATAAATAAACATCATGAGTCCACGAATACTTGCCTTAACTGATAATGAAAGAGACAACGCAACTGCCCCACGCAATCCTGACCAGATGAGAATAATAGCTTCCTTCCAATCCAAACCATATCCAAAATATCTTAGAAAGGGAAATAATGCTCCAACTACAATGCATCGAGATACTTGAACATAAGCATAGAGAAGCAAGAGGTAGACCCATGATTTTCCTACAACAGAATCAATAGTTTGTAGTCACTCCTTTAGACTCAACAAACATAAGTTTTTTAACAAGAAAAGGGCAAGCGACATTGACAAGAGCTTCAAGAAAACATAAGTGGGAAGATATGTGATTTAAAGGTAAAGATTTAAAGAACTTCTATCGCTTTAAATCTGCGTTGACTTTCCAATTTCCCCCCAAGATGAGTCAAAGACAGGATATACTCACGGTTACAAAACACCATCAAATTATGGAATACAACTTCCTCCAACAAACTTAAGATGCGTTAGCACAAGCATACAACAGTATAACAAGTTCCTATTTATTAAATAGCAACATTTTCATGGATTAGCATCCAATGTATTTCATGGCATGGCTTTGTTCAGTTAAATGAAAAGTAAGAACATAATCCAAAGCATATTGAAAAAAGACGAGAATTTAAGAAATGAATACTACCATCAGAAAAAACATTGTCACCACCACCAAGTATGCCTTCAGCTATAACAACTCCACTGCAAAAAGAAGGTAAGAAGATATTAATGAAAGTAGCAGCTCAAAACTATGTTCAACCAGAAAAACATATTTGTTTGATTCATCAGTCCAAAATGGCATGAACAGCCTGTTTCACAGGTCATATCAATAGATTGTTATTGTTGGAGGATCAAATCCCACGATTTTATGGGATTGTGGCACTGTTCACGCAACACAAATGAGTGGAGTGCCACGGCACATTTATGGGATTGTGGCACTGTTCACACGGCACAAATCAGTGAAGTGCCGCAGCACAAAACAGAAATTTGAGATTGTGGCACTGTTCACACGACACAAATCAGTGAAGCGCCGCAGCACAAAACAGAAATTTGATTCTCTATCAAATTTCTGTTTGTTACAGAAATTTGATTATGAGATTAATTACTGTAATTAGTTTTCTTTCCTTTTTAGTTCCTTAATTATAGGAATGTAATTATTGTCCTTCTCCTTATATATTGTAATCAGTTCCAAAGGAATAAACATAGAATTTCATACAATTGTTCAGTTATGATTTCATAATCCAACTAAACTCTTACCTCAAAATGAAAATTAATGTATTAGCAATATAAGCAACCATTTCCCTGGAGTAAAATAAAGAAATGATTAAACGTGATTATATTTGACAACAAAATATAAAATGGGAAAACAAATGATGGAATCCAATACGACAAATCTCAGATATGACCTTGCTGCAGCCACAAGGCATACAGTGATTCACTGTTTTAGCTTCCGGTCAGAAATTTTCTTCTTTCTTTATAGAAGAAAGAAGAAAAAGATACATAGTAAGGACAAGAAATCTGACAGAACACCAACTCATTACAGAAAAAAAATACATCAAAACAGTAGATCTTTCCTATCCTATGCAAGTTAGACCCCACAAAATGATAGCCATTAGCTGAACAAAATAAAAATGAAACAAATAAAAATAAAAATTCAGACAACTGACAAAGGAGAAAAACAAAACCCAGTATTCCATCTCAACCATTTCTCTTCTTTTCTTTTTCTTTGTTCCTTTTATTGCCACTAAAACGAATGTTGGTTGAAAATTTATGTACTGTCCCATAGAATGACCCTAATTTATATACACAAGGTCAAGCAAAAGCCATACCAAAAGTGATGCAAGCTTTGTTGACTTTCACCCTTAAAAGCTGTCCTTGCAAATGCAGAATAGAACCTGTAGAAAGATTTCAATAACCAGATTTCCAAATTTTAAGAAGTTTAAACACTTCGTATAAAAGGTCAACTTACATTCCCAAGAACATCACCGTCAAAATACCAGAAACATCAGCACCCTCTTGAGCCTATAAAAGATTTTGGCCATCAATTTTTCCATGCACAAGATGGAAGCAATTCAAAATAACACCAAGAACAAAAACCAAATAGATTATACGATTTCAACAGATATAATATCCCATCTTACTAAAAGATGCATCCAAAGTTCATCCCGCTTGCAGAATTATTCACAATACAAATATAATCTCTCATCTTACTAAAAGATGCATTCAAGTTTGAAAGCAACTTACAGTGAAGTAAGCAATGTAGCTAACAGCAAGTGTTAGAGCAATCTCTATCACTGTATCATTAAAAATAAACCCAAGCCACAAAACAGATGCTATCCCAAAAGCAAGACCAATTCCTACACTGGATCAAGCAAAGGGTCATATTAGCAAAGATAATTTTTGCCACTAGTGTTTCAGAGAAGTAGGTGAAACCTACGCTCCAAGTGAAACTTGTGCTAGAAATTTGATTATGGCAACCCAATTGTAGGTCGCTCCAAGGACCATCCGATAGAATAGTGTATAAACCACAATAGCCGTCCTGGACAAGAATGAAGATTAAGCTTTGTTAAAGACAAAATAAAGGAAACCAAAAAGAACCATCGCATACAGAAATAATCACACATTCTATATGTTTAAGACTTCAAGCCACTTCCTACGGCCTAGATTCATTTAGCAAATACAGAAATTCATTTGAAGGGTAGATGTTAGTTAAAAGAAGCGCGAAAGGAACTAAAAGAGAATACCCATCATTCATCAAGGATTCCCCTTCAATTATTGTGCTTAGTTTTTTGCTGGCACCAAGGTCTTTCAACAAAGCCACAACTGCAACAGGATCAGTTGCACTCAGAAGTCCCCCAAGCAATAGTGATGTTTTCCAACTCCAGTTATATGGAAAAGTAAGCTGCATAATGACACAAGTGAAAGTTGTTAAGAAGGACGAGAAAAAAGAGAGACATATGATGAAAACCGTGTGTCTGAATTACACAACGGAAGCTGAATTATATAGACCTATTACAATAAATGTAAGGATTACAAATCCCAAATTACCATAATTACATGATTTGGTTAGCCTATACAGTGAATCTAAATATTATTTACATAGTTTTCAACACTCCCCCTCAAGCTAGAGCATATAGGTCATATGCACCAAGCTTGTTACAAATACAGCTTATCCGAAGACCTCTTAGAGATTTAGTGAATAACATCTGCCAGTTGATCATTTGAATTGACAAAGCTAATGGTGATGTCTCCAGATAGGATCTTTTCTCTAATAAAATGACAATCTATCTCAATATATTTTGTCCTCTCATGAAACACTAGATTAGAGGTAATATGAAATGCAACTTGATTATCACAAATGAGTGTTATTTGCATAATCTCCTCAAATTAAAGCTCTTTAAGCAATTGTTTTAACCAGATGAGTTCGCAGGTGGCTGAGACCATGGCTCGGTATTTTGCTTCGACACTTGATCTTGCGACCACATTTTGTTTCTTACTCTTCCCAGATATCAAATTACCCCCAATGAATATACAACACCTAGAAGTGGATCTTCTATCAGTAGGAGAACCTGCTCATTCAGCATCTGAGTATCCAACAATCTGAGTGTGACCCTTATCTTCATAGACAAGGCCTCCTCCTGGAGCTCCTTTAATATACTTCAGGATGCGATTCACTGCATCCCAATGTTCATCACAAGGTGAATTTAGAAACTGACTTACCACACTAACTACAAAGGAGATGTCAGGACAGGTAAACAATGAGGTAGTTCACTTTTCTAACTAATCTTCTGTATCTTTCTGGATCCAAAAGTGGCTCCCCCTGATTTGGTAGAAGTTTAGCATTCGGATTCATGGGAGTGTCAATAGGCTTTGCATATCAACAAACCTGTTTTCTCAAGAATGTCCATGGCATACTTCTTTTGTGAAATTACTAAACCATCCTTGGATTATGTCACCTCTATGATCAATCAGTATTTGAGTATCCAACAATCTGAGTGTGACCCTTATCTTCATAAACAATGCCTCTTCCTGGAGCTCCTTTAATATACTTCATAATGCGAATCTCTGCATCCCAATGTTCACCACAAGGTGAATTTAGAAACTGACTTACCACACTAACTTCAAAGGACATGTCAAGACCGGTAAATAGTGAGGTAGTTCAGTTTTCCAACTAATCTTCTGTATCTTTCTGGATCCGAAAGTAGCTCCCCCTGAGTTGGTAGAAGTTTAGCATTTGAATTCATGGGAGTGTCAACAAGCTTTGCATTCAACAGACTTGTTTCCTCAAGAATGTCCATGGCATGCTTCCTTTGTGAAATTACTATACCATCCTTGGATTATGTCACCTATATTCCCAAGAAGTATTGAAGTTTGCCAAGGTCTTTAGTCTAAAAGTGATGACTGAGATATTACTTTATCTTAATTATGCTATGATGATCACTGCCAGTGATAACAATGTTGTCAACATACACAATCAAATAAATGCACACTTGAACTAAATGGCGATAGAAGACAGAGTGGTCAGCCTCACTCTATGTCATATCGAATTGCTGAACTACGGTGCTAAATTGGTCAAACCAAGTCCTAGGAGACTGTTTAAGGCCATACAATGATTTGTGAAGACAACAAACTAATCTAGAAGACTCCCTTTGAGCAACAAACCCTCGGGATTGCTCCATGTAAACCTCTTTTTCAAGATCACCATGGAGAAAAGTATTCTTGATGTCTAGCTGATGAAGGGGCCAATGGCGAATAACAGCTATAGACAGAAAAAGTCAAACTGAAGACATCTTTGCCACTGGCGAGAAAGTGTTCCCATAATCCAAGCCAAAAATCTAGGTATACTCTTTGGCCACTAGACGAGCCTTGAGGCGATCAATCTTGCCATTAGGACAAACCTTGACTACATAAATCCATCGACAACCCACAATAGACTTCTCATGAGGAAGAGGAACAAGTTCCCAAGTAACACTGCTCTGAAGGGCACACATCTCATTGATCATAACTTGTCTCCACCTAAGATAGGATAAAGTGTCACCTGGAGATTTAGGAATAGACACAAAAGACAAGGAAGAAAGACAAGTATAATGTGAAGAAGATAAGCGATGATAACTTAAGTAACATAGTGAGGAGAAAGATTACGAGTAGACCGTATATCTTTCCAGAGAGCAATGGGAAGGTTAGGCTTAGGAGGCAGTGCCGGAGTTGGTAAAGGAATTGGTGCCGACGGAGAGTCCGCACTGACCTCTGCAACCTTTGGTAGAGGTGGCTTTGACCGACGATGATAGACCTGGAAGGGGAAAATAATAGTGGTGGGTTCCTTGACATGCAGGGTCTGAGATGTATCTGACTCAACAGAGATAAGAGGAAGAGGAACATATAAGACCTCAGAGATAGGCTCAAGAGTCGAGGAAGGAGACTAGAAGAAGGGAATAGACTCAAAGAAGGTAACATTGACCAATACGAGGTAACGTCAGAGATAAGGGAAAAAACAACGATAACCCTTTTTGGACCGAGTGTCACCAAGAAAAACACACTTAATAGATCTGGCGAAAAGTTTATCAAGATCAGGAATGAGATTCTGGCCAAAACATGTAGACCCGAATATACGAGGTGGTATGGAATGCAGAGGTTGATGGGAAAATAAAACAGAGTAAGGGACTTGGTAATCAAGCACAGAGGAGGGAATGCAATTAATCAGATAACAGACAGTAAGAACTGCATCACTCCAGAAGTGGAAAGGAACATTACTATGAAGTAAAAGGGTCTGAGTTGTTTCTACAATATGTCAATTTTTGCGTTCAGCGACCCTATTTTGGTGAGAGGTATGGGCACAAGAGGTTTGGTAAGAATCCCATGAGAAGCCATAAAGGAATGAAATGGTTGAGGCAAATACTCACAAGTATTATCACTATGCAAACTACAAATAGGAACACCAAATTGAGTTTTAATTTCATGATAAAAGTTCTAAAATATTGAAAACAACTCAGACTAGTTTTGCATAAAAAATAACCAAGTGTAGCAAGAGTAATCATCAATGAAGGTAACAAAATATATGGACCCTAGAGTAGAAATAGTATGACTGGGACCCTAAACATCAGAATGTACTAAAGCAAAAGGAGACGACACTTGATTGCTAACTTTATCGGGAAACGGACTACGGGTGTGTTTTTTTAGTTGACATGACTCACAAGAGAGACTCGACAACTTAGAGAGGCTGGACACCAATTTTTGTAGTTTAGGAAGGTTAGGATGACCCAACTGTACATGGATGGTGAGAGGGGAATCCTTGATCATGCAAACACGAGGGTTGGAGAACTGGTAAGGCCATTGGACTCACATCCAGAGCCAAGTATCTGTCCCGAACTCCGGTCTTGCAGAATGACAGTTAAAGGTAATCATGCAATCAAGAGATCGAGTCAAGCGACTAATGGAAAGCAAATTAAAAGGAGACCCAAGAACATAAAAAATAGAGTCTACTGAAAGGGAAGGGAGGGGATGGGTAGTGGCAATCCCTTGAAATTGTACCTTGGAACCATTAGCTAAAGTGACGATAGGCAAATAACCATTGTGAAAAAGTTAAGAGAAAAGAGTCTTATCACCAGAAACGTGATCAGTTGCACCATAATCAAGAACCTAAATGCCCATGGATGGGGAACGAGAGAGACAAGCAAATGAGGTACCAATGTGTGCAACAAAGGCAGTGGGGCCAGAGAACTGACATTGCTCAAACCACTTCAAAAAGGCGGCATATGCAGCCATTGGAGCAAAGGAACCAGAGGACTGACATTGTGCAAACCATTGTAAAAAATTTGCATAGTCAGCACAAGAAGAGCTTGGCTAGGCTGAGGATGCAGCAATTAAGGCCATAATAGCAAGAAAACTAGAACACAAGGAGAAGGTAACTAGATTTGGTAAGTGAGAGAGCAAGTGAGCAATTGGAGCCGGAATAGCCTGGATCTAGACAGGCTTGTGACAACGACCACGGCGGTACAAACGGCGGCCGGAGAGAATGCCTCACGTGTCGGCTGAAGGACTGCGTGTGGTGCTACGCGCAGTTGTTGTGGGAGGCACGTGGGAGCACGTCCGGGGGTTTCTGGGACTAGGTATCTGGGTTCTGGCCGAGCAGAGGGAGGAGAGTCTAGTGATGTGGTCGTCGGTCAGAAAAGTCGTCGAAAAGTTGGATGACGACAGCACACAACGGTTGGGAGAGGAAAGAAGATGCCGGAAAGATGTCACAGCAAAGGAGAAACGCCAGCAAACCAGAGTGAAGTCATGGTTGGCCGGAAAAATTTTCACCGAAGAGCAGTGGGCTCACCGGGAGCGCACTGTTCTAGGAATACCTCGCTTTAGGCTCTAGATACCATGTTAAGAAAGAAGAGAGAAAAGAGAGACATATGATGAAAATCGTGTGTCTGAATTACACAATGGAAGCTAAATTATATAGACTTATTACAATAAACACAAGTATTACAAATCCATAATTACCATAATTACACAATTTGGTTAGTCAATACAATGAATCTAAATATTATTTACATAGTTTTCAACAAAAGTGATAATCATATGACATGAATGACGTAATCAAAACACACTGATTCACATACCTTCAAAACAGATCCAAGACAAACGGTCGAAACCACAACACCTGGACCAGCTAGTAAGATCATTTGTGCAATACACCTCTGCACCAAAATAGAAAATGAGGATAAGTGCAGTTCGCGATGCAACATATGACAAATTTTATAAAGCACCAGTAAATGACTTGTATTATATTATAATAGAAACATCAATATTGTTCTCATTTAGCTGCGTTCATTGGTAAGCTACTTCTAATCTTGTCGAGTTTTCTAATTTTTTAATCTTCCAATTGGGAGTACTAATCAGAAATCATACAATAAAGATTTGAAACTTGATACATAAAAGAAAGCATTAGTGAATTTTGAGTTTGACTAGAGAATATTGATCCCTATTTCCTCTCTTCTGATCAGTTAAGATCACCTCGGGTAATAGTTAAGTAAGGTCTTCAAGTCAATCAGCTTAAACCAAGCCAAATACAGTAATTATGCACTGAAATATGTGGCATTTTCAATGTCATTATGGAATTGGTAAACTAATTTTAAAGTGTTGTACATCATAATATAACTGAGGCATAAAAGCAGTAAGGTCTAACTTTAACCTCCTCAGAGCATCGTGTTCTACATGAGTATGTGTTCTTCACCCATTCACTACTTTCATACTTAAAACATAAATCTCAACATCCATCAGCTCTTCATCCTCATTTTTCAGGCATTGTTGATGTTATTATCGGATGGTATTTACATAAATGCCCACTCGAAAACTTCCACTCATCCTTTGAAAGTAGACAATGACATATCACACTTGTGAAAGATTTGTTCTGGTCTGATGCATAATGTTAGATTTAAAAAAATAAAAATAAAAATTATGGTCCTCATTGCTTATTCTTATCTTCTAACTACTGTTTTCCTTGTAGAGAAGAAATTTTTGAAGGATAAAAACGTTTTGAGAATCGGAGTTTTCACAGGCGAATTTATTTTCTTGCTATCAAGAATGTTTGTCTTTAAAACCGTTTCTCCTGAAATGCCATTAGTTCTGTTTTCTTTTATTTTCCTACTTAGAAATTTTTATTCTCACCCCCTATTTGCTTTGTTGTCGTGGTGTTCTAGATAAGTAAATATGAGTTTTATTATTATAAACATGAAGGATGTGAGATCCTACTCAACAAAAAAGGAAATATGGAAAAATATCAATAGAATCAAAAGAGCAGGAACAACTCAAAAAAGCCTCAGTCCCTCTCTAAGTCCATCATGAAACCTCACTAAAAAAAACCATGAGCTAAAAGGAAGACATAAAGACAACCCTATCCCACAAAAGCTATAAAGATAAAAATCTCTAGCTAAATAATCTG
Organism: Ormosia emarginata; assembly: GCA_029884605.1. Taxonomy (NCBI): domain Eukaryota; kingdom Viridiplantae; phylum Streptophyta; class Magnoliopsida; order Fabales; family Fabaceae; genus Ormosia; species Ormosia emarginata. The sequence continues at coordinate 5,801,283 of JAQQTP010000025.1, forward strand.
GCACTACTTCCGCCAAATAAATCAGAAACCTGAAAGTAGAGCACACTTTCGCAAAACCTTGCAAATAAGAAAACCATAAAGACAACCCCATCCCTCTGTGTTAATGTTCAATTAACTTCTCTCTGCTTGAAATGGAGGATGAAATATTCTTCTTTTTATTTCATCAAAATAGATTGCTAGAATTTTCAAGAATCAAGTCTTCTAGCTGCGTTTAATTTGAAATTAGTCAACTTAAATGACATCAATATGGTACTCCACTGCTAATGCATTCATGGGCAATATGTTATCAGATATTCAACATGATGGGGAATGGGAACTTTGTTTCAACATTACAAGGGTATTATTGAGAAATCTGCAATTACTTTTTTAGTTTTCTTTTTCTTGTTTGTTATTTTATATATGAGGATATGATGTTTTCTGTTTGTATATTTTTTCACTCTATTCGATCATTTTGCTAAAGAAAAAGTGGGGGCTTCATAAAATTTAGAAAGCAAACAAACATACACAACGGTTTTCAAATTACATCTAGAAAAGGCACCAAAGTATACATAAATTACTTTTAAGTATGCAAGAGTTTATATATTGAATATACATACCAAGTTGAATGGGCCTGCCACAATCATGTAAGAGTGTGCCAATGCAAGCATGCATACATGAGACACGAACTAGCATAACAGTATGACACCAACACTTTATAACTCAAATACAAGTAAGTTTGTACTTATATAAAAAATGGAGAGAAGAAACCTTAATTTGGTGAACTTCCATAGAGAATGAGCTCTCGAAAAGGAGAGCAGGAAGAAAAACAGCTAACAGAAGATCTGGATTAATCTCTGACCCTGCATATTAAAAATATCAATCAATTCAATTAATTTTAAACAAGAAGCAGTAAAGAACGAAATATCAAAGCTCCTTAGGTTGAAACATTTTCTAAATGCCAAGTCTATACACGTGTTCCAAAGCTGTACAATGAAAAGCCTTTCCTTGTTTTCATTTATTGGCAAGTGCATGATTTTCGAAACGACTAGAATAAAAATGAACAAACTTACAAAGACGAATTCCAGCCCCAATCTTTCCCAGCCGATGATGAGTACCATATTCTGTTTAGAAGTCCACCATTAATCAGTCAAGTTAAATAGATTTTAAAAAAAATAAAAAGTGAATAAATGGAAGACTATAGAGAGTATATTGTATGGTGAGGCAAACAAAGCTTTAAATGAGAAGAAACTTTGGACCCTTTCTAAGGGTCCATCAGCTGTCACATGTTTTGGCAGAAAATAGTTTTCCATCTTTAATAAACCTAGGAAACACCACATATTTTTAAGAATATTTTCCATTGCCGGGATTTGCACTGGGAACCACAACATTTTCCAACAATAGGAAAGTTTTAAGCTGCTCAGAGACCCAAGTGGCCTCTAATGAAACAAAGAATGAAGCAAATTATAAATAGAAATGATAATCAACATGGAAAAAAGTTTGATACTTTCTATGAATCAGAAACCACAAAAATGTTACGGCACTTTCTAACTAAAAGTCTCCTGGAGAATGCTGTCATGCCAAGTTAGCTAGATGTTATTAGGGTTATGTATGCTAGCCAAGATGGTTATGAATATAACTGGTTGAAATTATAAAAGTCAGCAAATTAATAATAGATTCCCTGAAAATTAATTGTCTGGTCTATATTGGACTGCTTTAATTATCATAAGCTTGGTTTTTGTTAATAATTAACATGAAATTGATACACATAAAACTTACCCTTTCAAAGAAATACAGATGAAAATTTGTTTCACCACATATTATTAGAGTAGTAACATTGTGTTTCTCCTAGTTATCATGACTTCATGCATCTTGTCTTCACCACTGTCTCCTCAGTAGCAGTACATCTTAATGTATGTCCACTGTGAAATTACTTGTTTTCCTTTTTTTTATTTTATTATTTATTTTGAATTCTAATATAACATGTATTGATCTTCTGAAATATGCCTTATCTATGCATTTGTCCTTGATTGGGACTTCAAATCTCTACTCCTTTTGACTGACTTAAAAATCCATAAGAAAACTTCCTATAAATACAAAGAGAATCCCCTCTTAGCCCTTGCACGCAAGAAACTAAGAATTTGAAAAATAAGAAGCTTCAAAAGATCGATATTAGAATTAAACAAAGAATGTACAGAAAATCAAGAAAATAAAGAAGTTCCACTATAAACTCCTTATTTCCTTCTCTTACAGTTTTTGATAAAAGAATAAATTATTAATAGAAAGAGGAAATATTCTTTTTCCTCGCAAACACGATGAAAAATACCATGACTGCATGATGCTGCTGGCATAGGAACTAGCAGTTAAAATTAAAAAAAAAAATGATTTTCTTATCTTTTATTGAGAATATGATATGGATCTAAACTAAAACTGGCAATCTCACTTCACCAAGTCAACTAGGCCAGATGCCTTAATAGTTCACAGAACCTTCTGACCTCAATCTCATACTTGAAATTGAAAATCACTTGTACCTTTCTGCTTGTACATAATCACTACAACCCATAAAACAAAATCAACAGAAAACTACAACAATCAACATAATCCAACATTCAGTGGTTTAAAAAAGTCAACTGGGTCATCAAAAAAGGAAAGAAAGATGAAAAAGCTAACCTAAGGATCCAAGGGCAATGCCAAGGATGAGCAAGGCAACAGTGTAAGGGACCCTGGTCCCACGCAGGAGGTGCCTACAAGCAATCCCAAGAGCCAGACTGAGACCAAAGAAGATGACTGCATCTGATGGATTCCAACCCTCCTGGGAAAGAGAAGGAGAAGAAGAAGAAGAAGAAGCAGCAGCAGCAGCAACAGAGAGGGATTCTTGCTCCATGATTCTGTAGGGAAGCAGTGATTCCGTCACTGCTGCCATTGGAATGGTTAAGATGGTAACAGGGAAGTTGTTATCTGGTTCAGGTGTTTGCAGAGGCATGTAACATGCTGTTGATTGAAAATTGTTCACAATTTGATTTCAGATTCCTATTCCACACTTTTGTATGATTCTCCAACTAGGTAACTCAGATTAAAAATATAAAAAATAAATCAAAATAAAAATAATATATAAAAGTAATGTAATCACAAATAAATGAATAAAAATTTATAAAAAACTGAGAATTAAACTTGAAAAAAATAAAAGAAGAAGAAGATGCAGCAGCAACAGCAACATAGAGGGATTCTTGCTCCATGATTCTGCAGGGAAGCAGTGATTCCGTCACTGCTGCCATTGGAATGGTTGAGATGGTAACAGAGAAGTTGTTGTCAGGTTCAGGTGATAGCTTTGGGGTCAAGCAACATGCACAGGTGTACTAGGGTCTGCTTATCAATTAATTTAATAAGTAATTAAATTAAATTAATAATTTAAATTTTTATTAATAAAAAGAAAAAAATAATTTTATAATTATAATAATTATTAATTTAATAAAATTAAAAATATTTAAAGAACAGTTTTTATATAAAATTTAAAGTCTGTTTTTAGTTGTTGGAATTTTTTTTATTTTATCATCACTAAAGTAAAAAGAAATAAAAAAATAAAAGAATAAAAAATAAATTTTGAAATCTCTAATATTCTTGAATCATTTATAAATAAAGATTAATGTATTTTTATAATTTTTTTGTAAAAATAATAAATTATAAGATTCTTTTATTTTAATAGAAGTTTTTTATATTAAAATTTAAAAAAACTTATAAATTAACATAGGATATTAGAAGAAAATTATAAAATTTATAATTTTTTTATTAATGACTATTATTTTTTCTAATTTATATGAACTTTAATTATAAAAATTTAAGATTTTTATTATATTATTATGTTGTATCGTGTAAGTTAATTTTATAACATATTATTGACTCTATTATTGACTCTATTGTTACCCATGGACGCTACCAGATGCGGCTTAATCATTGGAGGCCCCGCTCTCCATCGCGCCCCCATGGTCGCCTCCGATCTATACCTCGACGACCACGATGTCGTCTGGGTCTTGGTTGTTTTTTTTTTTTACGAACAGTGAACTCAAGCCCTTTCCCTTATCTCTCTAATTCTTTCTTTAGTTTTTTTTTTCATTTATTTATGCATTTTTTTGCACCACCTAATCTATTGGTGGTGATAGGTGGTGCAAGGCGTATCAGTGCACCACCCATGGTAGATCACTACCCAAAAACGTGGCCGTCAAGGCAGATCAGTGCACCACCAATGGCAGCATCACTCCCAACGTCCCAAACCTGCCACTATTGCGAATCACTGCCTAGAAATGTTGTCTTCCATTATCGCCATCACTGCCTGAACTCCAACCCAAACCAATAACCAGATCTGCCAATCTCCACTGCGAGTTGCACAACTCTACCCCCTCTATGTACCAGATTCGCACTGGAGTCGTCGTCCTCCGTCGCTCCCTTCCATCCGCAATGCCCCGCCGCGATCCTCACCGTCGTCGCACTGCTAACCTCCACCACCCAGAACCCACGAATCATCAGATCTCGTTGTCGCGCCACTCATCGTAGACATGACTGGGTGGCTACCATGGAGGTTCAAGTCATCTGTGTTTGGATTGCTGACAATGGAAACCGATGGCGATGGATTGGAGAGGGAGTTCTTGGAGTTATTTTTTTAAAAATCCAATTACTTGAAGGGTACATAAGCAATAAAAATTTGTTTCTTCCAGCAAAATTATAAAACCTATTGGAATGGATAAAGTCCATGCATGAAAGTTGATTATGCAGTATTTGCTCCATCCGTGTATTTGTAGAATATGAGATTTTATGTTGATTATGTAATATTTAATTTTTATGCATAATATTATTAATTTATAATAATATTATGTGAGATTTATTAATCATTAAAATGGTCAAATTTTAAGTTAATTTAATTTTAAATTGTATGAAAGTTATTTTTTCAATTACCTATAGAATAGATGTTGTGAATGATATGATGACTATTTCCGTAGGATAAATTAAAGTTCATTGTTATAAGACATTTATGGATTGCTCAAAGGTTGATTAGTTGCCCTTATAATAAATGGACATGATTGTTGGCAGTGTAAGTGCACTATTAGTTTTATTTATATATCCAAAGATAATAAATATCTCTAGTTAGTGCATATATCATTGTTAAATTATGTAAATTTTATTAGAATAATTATGTTGAATATGGTATTTTGATGGATCACCCAAAGGAGATATACATTGAATGCTTAAGTGATTTGTTGTCTAAATTTGTATAGTATGTTAATTTATTACTCAAAGTATTAATGCTAGACATGTGATCATTGCAATACATATTGATATGCATTTGCATCTCTCATTTGTTCTAATTTTTAATGGACTTAATTTCTCTGAACAGAGTGAGCAAATCTAGTTTTACCTTGGGGTAATGGATTTGGATTTGGCTCTTCAAGTAGAGAAATCAGATGCTATTACTGTTTTAAGCATTGATGAAGAGAAAGTTCATTATAAAAATTGGGAAATATCAAACAAATTGAGTCTGATATACATGCGGATGAGTATAGATAATAATATTAAGTCAGATCTTCATAAAACTGAGAATGCTAAAGAAATGATGAAGTTTGTGGAAGAGCGCTCCCAAACTGCTAACAAGTCTCTTGTTGGGACGTTAATGGGTACTTTAACCACTATGAAATTTGATGGTTTTCGTACTATGCATAAGCACGTTATTGAAATGACAAATATTGCAGCAAGACTTAAGTCATTGAGAATGGAAGTGGATAAGAATTTCCTTGTGCAGTTCATTTTGAACTCATTACTGCTTGACTATGGTCTATTCCAAATGAACTATAATACCATGAAAGATAAATAGAATCTGCATGAATAACACAATATGTTAGTTCAAGAGGAAACCAAACTTAAGAATCAAGGAAATCACTCTATCCATTAGGTGAACCATCAAGGAGCTGGAAAGAAAGCTGGAAAGAAACATGGAAAGGGAAAATGATCACTAAAGATTGATGAGTCCTCTGTTAAGATCCAGAAGAAAGAATCAAACAATAATAGGTGCCATTTTTGTGAGAAATCTGGACACTTCCAGAATGATTGCCTAAGGCATAAGGCTTGGTTCGAAAAGAAAGGTAAGTTTAATACTTATATATGTTTCAAATCAAATTTAAGTGAAGTTCCTCATAATACGTGATGGATTGATTCTGGATGTACAACTCATATTTTTAATACAATGCAATGATTCCTTACAATCTAAATCATAAGCCCAAATAAGAAGTTTGTTTTCAAGGGGAATAGAGTGAATGTTCCAGTTGAAGGTGTCTGGACGTATCGTTTAATCTTAGACATTGGACATCATTTATATTTATTTGAAACTTTTTATGTACCTAGTATTTATAGGAATTTAGTTTCTTTGTCTAAACTTGATGTTGTTGGATACTCTTTTAGGTTTGGTAATTGATGTTTTAGTTTGTATAAGCATACTTATATGATTAGTTCTAGTATACTTTATGATGATTTATATAAATTGAATCTTGATAATTTATATGTTGAAACTCTTATAACCTTACATTATAATGTTGGTACTAAATGTAGTTTAGTAAATGAATGTTTTGCTTACTTATGACATAAATGTTTAGGTCACATTTCCAAATAAAGAATAGAAAGGTTGGTTAAGAATGACTTCCTTCTAGACTTAGATTTCACTGACCTTGATATTTGTGTGAATTGCATTATGGAAAAACAAACAAAACACACAAAGAAATGTGCCACGAGAAGCACTCAGCTTCTTAATATTATACACACTGATATATGTGGATCATTTGATGTCAATTATTTTGGTAAAGAAAAGTACTTATCACTTTTATTGACGATTATTTACATTATAGATATGTCTATTTACTGCATAAAAAATCTCAAGCAGTGATTGCCTTGGAAATTTATGTAAAAGAAGTTGAAAGGCAATTAGATAGAAAGGTGAAAATTGTAAGGTCAGATAGAGATGGTGAGTATTATGGAAGATTTGATGAAACTGGACAACACTCAAGTCCATTTGCTAAGTTCTTAGAAAAACGTGACATATGTGTTCAATACACAATGCCAAGTACACCACAACAAAATAATGTATTAGAAAGGCGTAATTGAAACTTAATGGATATTGTCAAGAACATGTTAAGTAACATGTCTTTACCCTTGTCATTATAGATGTATGCTTTAAAAAATAGCTATGTATTTGTTGAGCAGGGTTCCTAGTACGGCAATTCCAAAGACACTTTTTGAACTGTGGACAAGTAGGAAACCTGATTTAAGGCACCTGCATGCTTGGGAATGTCAGGCAGAAAGAAGAATATATAATTCACATGAAAAAAAACTAAATATAAGAACAATTGGTGGATATTTTAAGGAACTTAGAGTACAAGTTCCTTTAACTTGTGTAACACCCCTAATAATAATAATAATAATAATAATAATAATAATAATAATAATAATAATAATAATAATAATAATAATAATGGAAACATAAAAATATTTATGTGAAATATTTCAAAATAAGATATTAAGTAAGAAAATAAATAATTCACATAAACTAATTATCAAAATAATGTAGTATCTTACCATACGTACTTACTTAAAATAATGTAAAAGATTAGATATAGATTAGATATACCTACTTAAAAATTAAATATATATTATTTGATGAAATATAAAAAATGTATATATATATATATATATATATATATATATATATATATAAAAACGAAAAATTGAATATAAGTGACGTAATGCAATATGAAACATGAGAATCTGATCCATTAATGCAACGTAAAGATAAATGAAAATAAAATAATAATTAAAAAATTTGACGAAAAGAGCATATGTAAAGAGTTGAAATTGGAAAGAAATTCTGATTGGGGAACATGTAATTAAAAAAAAAAAATAAAGATATGAAAGGATAGGATAAGCAGATTTGATGAGATATGGTAATTGAAAATCACAAAGAGCACGTGAAGACTCTACAACTTTCTCTCAAAATAGCTACAGAAACACACTTTGTTCTGTAGAAGCTACAGTGCTTGACAAAAGCTCTGTGGTGATTGAAGCTCTATAAAAAGCAAAGTCAAGGAGGCTACGAAACCAACTTTGCTATGTATAAAAAATTTCTTCTCTCCTTCGTTTGGTCTTTCACAACAGGTAGAGAGATGGAAAAGCCTTTCCTTTTTCTTTTTTTTTCCTTCATTGTTATAATCTTGAAATTTTCTCGGAAACGGTTCTTGAAATTTTTTCTTTCCAACCTTTATCTCATCCTCTTCTTTTTTCTTCTATTTTTGGGTTTGATACAGAGTATGAGTTTGATTTTTCCTGTTTACGGATGATCTTTTTTTTATTATTTGAAATCTTGAATGTGTTCTTGACCAAGTTAAGTTTTTGATATTCCGTGATGACATTTTGAAATGTGCTGGACCAAGTTTTGGTATTTTGTTGGACTATTACTCCTTTCTTTTTCCTGATTATCAGTATCATTCGGAATCTCCCGAGTGTAATATAAATTACTATGTAAATGCTTTCTTTTGACTATAATATGCTTTGCATCAAAGCTAGAACTTGACTCTAGGGAGATTTAAATACACTGATAAGTCTTAGAAGAGTTAAAAAAATTACTCTTTTAATGCACTTTTAATTTCAAAAAAATAGGTTAAAATAAGTAATTTATATTATCATTTTCTTTTGATGTTTGGAACCGAGATTAATGTTTCTGCTCTTATTATTTTTCTTCTCTCATTATTTTGTGCTCATATTATTTTTCGACTCCTTTTATTTTCTATTTGACATTATCGTGGTTGCTCTTATTTTTCTATTTAAAAGATAATAGTGAAATTGTTTTAAGCTTGCTAATAATTTGATTTATTTGATGATGCATATTTTGAAAAGTCTTGGTCAAGACAAAAAGGATGATTTTGTAAAATGAAGAAAACACAAGAAAATTAAAAAAAAAATATTCCTAAGGTACCAAGACCAAGTGTATGAGCTTATAGCCATAAAGAGAAATTCTTAGGAAACGCCCTAAGTATATTAGAGCTCATATAATGTGATGTGCATATGAGAGATCAAGAATGAATTCTTTGTGATTAAGATCCTGAGGTGATGGTACAAGAATTAAAAGGGCTGAGAAAAGTTATTTTATGAATTTTCAGGAATAATGTATAATTCCTTTTAAATTTATAGTTTAATACTGATGCTAATATTTTTTAAGAAAGATTTATGAATTTTAGATTATAGTTTGATAGGAAAATAGAGAAAAAGGAAAGTAATAAAATCATTTTCTATACACATGACGGCTATAATATCATTAGTTAAAAATATAATTGTTTTTCTTACCTCTACTGCGTTATATCTCACTCATTTGGCGTGATATTTCAGACAATGCCGACTATGAGATTCATAATCAACCTTCATATTGAGCAAGTATACAGGCCAAAGTTGGGAGACTATGTTTTCTCCTTCTCGTTAGGGGGACGTTTGTCTAATAATAGTAATATTTGATTAGTAGATTTGTAAATATATATAGATGTAGCACTTCACATACTTCAAGTTTTTTTTAGCACCATATTTAGGCCTAAGTGAGCCTAACTTTTTTGATAGTAGGTGCTAACTGTTTTTAGAAGTGCTACCTAAAATTAAGGATGAATGTACTAACAACTATGACTTTTAAGGGGCCCACCCCTGTTTGATGTATAATATTACTAATGACTGTACTTTGTTATGTAAAATATATCTTTAACTGTTTTATATATACATATTTGAGTAATAATAATTACTTCTATAAGAATAACTCTATAACTAAAACGGTTTCTAAACTTACTAAAATTAAATTAGGACATTACAACTTGTGCTTTTACTTATGAAATTTGTTGTTCCTCATGTTGTTGAACTATATAACAATCAAGAAGAATAACAAATTAATGATCCCGAGGTTAACAATGAACATATAATAGAACAACCACAAGAAATAACATTAAGAAGATCCCAAAGAGAAATGAGATCTGCTACTCCAAATGACTTTGTGGTGTATCTACAAGAGTCAGAAAACGACTTGGGAATTAATGACAATGATCTAGTTTCGTTTTCACAAGCCATTAATAGTTTAATGCTGATAAATGGTTAGATGCCTTAAAAGATGAACTTAAATCAATAGAACATAATAGTGTATGGGACCTTATGGAATTACCTGAATGGTGCAAGAGAGTTGAGTGTAAATGGGTCTTTAAGACTAAGCGTGACTCTCATGGCAACCTTGAATGTTATATGGCTCGTCTTGTTACCAAAGGTTTTACTAAAAAAAAAAGATGGCATTGACTATAAGGAAACATTCTCACCAGTTTCCAAGAAAGATTTTTTTCAGAATTATAATGGCATTAGTAGCTCATTATGATCTAGAGTTACATCAAATGGATGTGAAAACCATCTTTCTAAATGAGAATGTAGAGGAAGATGTTTACATGGATCAACTAATGGGGTTTTCAATTGAGGGGAACACATGATGTGTAAACCGAAGAAATTAATATACGGACTTAAGCAAGCTTCTCGACAATGGTATTGCAAGTTCAATGATACTTTTGTATCCATCGGATTTAAGAAAAATATTGTTGATCGATGTATATATTTGAAGGTCAGTGAGAGTAAGTTTATCTTTCTGATTCTGTATGTTAATGATATCTTGTTTGCAACTAATGATCTTGATCTATTAAGTGAGACTAACAAGTTTCTCTCTAATAAATTTGAAATGAAAGATATGGTAAAGGTAAGCTATGTGATTAGAATAGAAATATTTCATGACAGATCACAAGGATTGTTGGATTTGTCTAATAAAGCCTATATCAATAAAGATATAGAAAATGGATAAATGACCAGCATGTATGGTTCCAAATCAGAAGGGGGACAAATTTAATGTTATGATATGCTTTGAGGTCATTATTAATGAATTATAGTTGCAAAATTTTATTTAAGATTTAGAATTGTCGACAGTATTGCCAAGTTACTAAAGTTTATTACTTGCAGCAATCTTCTTTTCTAAAAACGACAAGTATTCTAAAAGTGCTAAACATATAGAATTGAAATACTTTGTCGTTAAAGAAGAAGTTTAGAAACATAGAGTGTCAATAGAACACATTAGCACTGACTTTATGATTGTTGACCCTTTGACGAAAGGGTTACCTTCCAAAATATTTAGTGGACATGTTGAAAGTATGAGCATTATTGTATATTATGCTAATGATTATGTTTTATGTATTTTGACACTCTGAACTCATGAATGAATATGTTTGTGTCTTACTTGTTTTCTGAGTTTGTATACATGATTGAATAGGAAAGATAATAACAGGTTCTGTCTTTAATAAAGATATTATTATTAGAACAAGTATGTGCTTCCCATTTATGAGTCATGTCAAGGAGAGGACTAACTCTGTGGTACATGGAAGAGACTATGTTGATTAGATGATATACGGCCACCATGACCCATGTTAGTTTTATTCCTTGTCATGATGAATGATGTATCCAATGTAAAGAAGTGTTTGGTTATATATATGAATTCATATTATATTTTGACATACTTATCAAATTATAAAGAAGGTAATGTCACATGAGCCAAGTGAGAAAATGTTAGATTAAATGTCTCATATGTTGGGCTTATGACTTATCTTATTAGTTTAATAAATAATTAAATTAAGTTAATGTGTCAAACTCTTATTAGGTAAAAGGAAAAGAGTAGTTTTACAATTATAGTAACTGCCAACTTAATGAATTAGCAGTATTTAAGAATCAATTCCTGCGCAAAACTCAAGGTCTATTCCTAGCCGTCAAGGTTTTTTCTTTCCTCACCATCACTAAAGTAGAAGAACCATAAAGAAAAAGGTAAATGAATAGAAAGAGAGTTTTGGGATCTCTTTAATGCTCTTGGAATATAGTCTACCAATCATTCATGGATAAAAGTTAGTGCCTTCTTACATTATTATTTGTAGGAATCATGAATTCTAAGATCCTTTTGTTTTAATGACAATTTTTTATGTTAAGATTTTTAGAAAACTTACAAACTAACAGTGCCTACAAGTTAAGGAAAGCACTAACACTGAAGTTACAAACTTACAAACTAATCTGACATTTAATCCAGAAATTGAGAAAACAGCTCTCAGGTTAAGGAAGCAATCTAACACTGAAGTTGTGACTGAAAAAGATATAAACAGGATGGAGAGACCAATAGTTGAGGGGAATCGTGACGAACAAGTTGGCCCAGTGGAGTAAACTATACTCGAATATTCTATGCCCACGACTAGAGGCTATGAAGGGAGTATTACAAGATCAGTTGTGGCAGCCAATAACTTTGAGATCAAACCGGCATTGATCTTCATGATTCAGACTTCTGTTCAGTTTGGTGGATTGCCTTTGAATGATCCAAATCAATATTTGGTCAAGTTCTTGCAATTGTGTGACACTATCAAGTATAATAGGGTAACAGATTATGTAATTCGATTGTGACTCTTTCCTTTTTTTCTCTTAGGGACAAGGCGAGTCAATAGTTAATGTCACTACTAAGGAGTTCCATCACCACATAGGATCAGTTAACACAATAATTTTTGTCTAAGTATTTTCCTCCCTCTAAATCTGCTAAGTTAAGGAATGAGATTTTTTTTTATGCAGTTTGACATGAATACTCTTTATGAAGTCTGGGAACACTTTCAAGAGTTTATAAGGAGAAGTCCACATCACGGATTACCCCTATGACAGTAAGTACAGACTTTTTACAATGGTTTGTCGCATGCCAACAGTTCACTTATTGATGTTGCTGCGAGAGGCACCATCTAGAGGAAGACACCAACTGAAATCCATGCATTGATTGAATAAATGGCACTTAACAGTTATCAATGGCAAAAAGAGAGCTAGGTGCCTAAAAAACAAGTCGATGTGCATGATGTTGACTCCCCTACTGCCATTTTGAGTCAACTAGAAGCATTAACGAAGAAGGTTGAGAATCTGATGGTGACAAATAGTGCAGCTCCACTAATCATATGTGAAGCATGTGACGGACAGAGACATAAGAGTGCAAATTGTAAAGTTGGTAGTCCATTTGCTCCCGAGCTCGAAGGAGCAAATTTTGTTGGTAATTTCAACCGGCAACAATACAATTCATATTCAAATATGTACAATCCTGGTTAGAGAGATCACCTCAATTTCAAATGGGAAAATTAACTTAGATTCTCTTAAAATTTTAACTGCCTCTTACTTAACTCACTTATAACTTAGAAATAAATTATACATATTTATTTCCCTTAACTTACCATTTAAAACCATTTTTTTGGTCTTTTTATGTCATTTTCCACTTTCTGTATTGTGATAAAGTGCCTAAACTAACTCAGTTCGCCATAAAACTTCACAGGTATGTCAAACAAGTATTAGGTTACCTCTGTAACCCAATACAAGCCTGACATGTCATCGAGGGTGTTACATTTCTTCCCTCCTTTTAAAATTTTGCCCCCAAAATTTGATGCACCTAATGTAAGAAGTTCTATACAACTCATATTTAAAGCAAGTACAATCAAATTCGAATAAACAAGATGACACAAACATAATTCGTCAACTTAATTCCATCTTTTATACATTTACCTTTTTTCGAGCTATGAGATTGTGTTGTTTCCTTGCCTTGCAACACATAGACTCTTCCTAGAGCTGTAGGTTTGGCATCTGACTTTGTGTTTTTCCTTTGTGAACAATTTTTGGCATAGTGACCCAACTTACCACAGTTAAAGCATGTTATCAGATCCACTCCACAAGTTGTACCTCTATGATATCTACCGCACTTTGTACATCTCTGCTCACGATCATCCATACAAACTTGTTTCCCTTTATTTTGTTGATCCCTAGGTTATGGGTCACTCCTTTCAAACTTATCATTCATTCTTTTATGTTTGTATATCTCATGTGATCTAGGTTCCTAGGGTGATCTGAAACTAAGGGGGTCCACAACTCTACACTTGTTGATTAAGGTCGGAAAGTCACGAATCTCAAAAGGTTTCACTATTCTTTTCACATTATCTCTCAAACCATTCTCAAACTTCACACACTTCCAATGGTAATTTGGATTGTATCTAAGGTAAGATGAAAATTTGGATAGCTTCTCAAATTCTGCCACATATTGCCCCATTGTCATACTCCCTTGCTCCAACTGTAAAAACTCTATCTCCTTTTCTTCTTGTACATTCTGTGAAAAATATTTTTCCACAAAAATAATCATAAATACTTCCCAGGTGATTTGGGTCCCCGCAGCTTCCATCATTCTCCTCGCACCGTCCCACCAGTGCCCAGCTTCTTCCTTTAACATATAGACAGCAAAAGATAGCTTTTGATCTTTGGTGCATCTCCTTTCTACAAAAATTTTCTCCAACTCTCTTATCCACCCCTCGGTCGTTGTGATAACTCTATGAAAATAGAGTTATTTGAACTCTATTTGTTATTTAAATTGTGCTAAATCCTTGTTTTATTATCATGATGAGCATTGAATCACTTTTGTTTTGTCAAGTTGAGAAGTGTTATCCATCTTTGAATATCTATGAGTATATGTGATGAATTTGAATGATTTCGTTATCATAATGTTTTGATCTTAATTATTGAGTTTCTTTCTACTGATGAAAAGGTTAAAAACTTCAATGGAAAAGAAGAGATTAAGAAGATATCATTAGCAAGATGGAGATAATCTTTAGGACATAAAGAAGTTATGAAAAAGCATGAGGAAAATACAAGTTGCTGGCTGCTGCAACGTTACAATGCTCAGTGCCACAGCAACCAGGAAAGAAGAAGAATTCCAGAACAGCACAAGCTGCTGGCTGCCGCAGCATTACAATGCTCAGTGCCGCAACAACCAGGAAAGAAGGAGAAGTTCAGGATGGCACAAACTGCTGGCCACTGCAGCATCCAAGTGTCCAGTGCTGTGGCAGCCAGATTCGTGGATTAGCATCTGTTCAATTTTATAACAGCAGAATTAAAAGGTTATTTAAGAGGAGGCCATTCTCAGCTGAAAGGAGAGGAAAGGGGACGAAAATAAGGCCAGAAGGAGAACTTTTGGAGCAGGGATCTTGAAGGAAACAAAGGAAAAATTAAGATCGGAGTCTTAGATTCATCATCCGCAACTCCGTATTTACGGTTTTTTTGAAATGTCTAAGTTTTTCTTATGAGGGCTCCTATTTCTAATTTGTTATTGTTGTTCTCAATGTATGTCATGATCTAAATTTGTTTTTAGGATTATAACTCCTATTGATATGTAGCTTGGATTATTAATTACATATTTACCCATTTCAATGTTATGAGAAGTATTTATCCATTCTTATGCTTCATGCTATTGATTGTTTGACTACTAATTGGTACATATTTGGGTTTGATTTGAACTTGGGAAATGGAAATTGAACCTAGAACTAGAATGGGTGACAAATGAACTTCCAACCCTAGGATTGAATTTGAGGGTTTTGTTCTAAGACATAGAGATATGCTTAGGACCATGTGTAATCTTGCATAGAACTTGTTCGACATAATGCCTCTTTGTTAATTGATTCTAATAGGGATATTATGTGTTGATTAAGAAGGAAAGAACATATCGCCATCGGGAGAGGGGTATGTTTACACTTGAGTTCTTGATTAATTCTTCAAGTAATATTGAGTGGGCTAATGAGTATGATTTAATCCAAGTGAAATATCAAGAAGGGTTATAATCCTAGGTTTTTACCATTGTGGGAATTTGATACTTGGTCAATTTTATTATTTGCTTCTTTTCCTTTTTAAGTTGGGTTACTCTAAGTTTTTATTCTTTTTACATCAATTTATTGTTGTTTGGATATTAGTAAGGCCTCCTATACTAATACTTAGTGGAAAAATTAGTTCTAGTCCTCGTGGGTTCGACTCGTACTTTTTACTCTATTACTTGAGCGATGTGTATACTTGTACAAAAAGTCTCATCACTTTGCCGGATCATACTCCTATCTAAACGTCAGAGGACTAGCTTTTAGGAACTCAAAAAGGTCATGGAAACCTTGATTTCTTTCCACCTGCATCATTTGCACTAGCTGAGGTTGCGTCAGTTGGTTAGGTTGATTATTTCCCAATCTTTAAAGCACTCTTGCGGTTGCAACTGCTTGCTCCCTCAACGCATTGGCCATTGCCATCATGGCCTCGGCCACATCCGGTCCTTCTCTAGTGGAGTACCTTGTTTCCCTAGTTTGCCTAGGTGGTGCCATAGTTTCTTGTATACACAGAACAATAGATATTGAGTTGATCAGTATCAATATCATGTAATCGTATAACAGTGGCTAATAACAAACTGACCTAAGGCAAGTTATGCAACTCTATTCAAGCACCTCAAATAAGAGATAAAGAAATGCACAACTTAAAAAAGAACTCCTAAATATGCCTAAGCATAGTTAGTCTATACCCCGGCTCAACAGGATAAACTGCTCTGATACCATAATGTAACATCCTAGATTTAATATTGATGATATAATCAAAATTATACTACAGTAATTAGATCCAGATGCTACCATCTACTAAAACAATTTTAATATATCGAATTCTTATATTTAGAAAATATATAAGCCATGATTAGATGAGTACTATATAACATCCATATATATTACAAAGCCAAAATACATATATACCAAGCATGTAACTAGGCCTCTCAAGACCTCAAAAATAATATATACAAGTATCAAAATGAAACTAAATTAAGCTTCCTTGCATCGTGTCAGCATAAAGCTATCCAAGGGTCTTCCTTCCTAGAATCATCATGAAAAACACAAATATGGGGTGAGAATTATAAATTCTCAATAGATTATTATTAAAACATGTCATCACAATCATTTCAGCTATTTCAAGAAAAAACTCACTTTTAAAACTCAAGTTATATGCTAACATAATTTGGAAAGGTGGCGAAAGTCAAATCCAATTCCTTTCTCTTCCTGAAATAGAATCTTATTTAATAAGTTTAAATAAAAAATCATATCCACAAACAGCCTTTAAATAATCATCATACTCACCATATTATCATCAATATTAAAAAATACATAATCGCTTATACAATTGCAATGTCATGAATCTCCATATCAGAGATGTGCAATGTCATGAATTTTCATATCAGAGATATGCATGTAGTTGATATGCATATGTCTATGGATGCCTTAGGTGTATGCCTCTGTAATTCCTATAAGTGTTGATGCATGTATTTGATAATGTCATGATACCAAATCTATGGTAATATGTTATGATATCAAATCCATAGTAATATGTCATAAGTCATCACGCTCAGATACCATCCATTATATATTATCACAAACATTAACATACTAGGGTATATAAACCCACCAAATCATCAATTAACATGGTTTAGGTATACAACCTATCAATCAAGCAACAACATAGTTTACAGTAGCATATTAAGGTTTTTCCAAGGCTTTAAGCCTTATTTGGATCATCGTCAATCAAAACATAGTCTAACAAGTGTTAACCTTAGCCCTAAGAATGAATAACTTTGTTTTAACTAGTCCCCAACCCATTACCCCTCATGAATAATCGGTTGGAACAAGCCAAAATCTAGAAATCTTAAGTCACTGACTGGTTATCGCACTTGGATAATCAGTTAAGAAATGTTTCCTACCCCTGGGGGCTTGGCATAATCAGTTATTTACCTTGGCTAATCAATTATGACCATTTTCCTAAGGTTCTGGTTGAACACAATAACCTATTATGTGTTTCCAATAACTTGTTATTCGTTTCCAATAACTTGTCATGTGTTTCCAATAACCTGTTATGTGTTTCTATAATCAGTTATCACTATTCATCTAACCAGTTATTCAAAAAACTCAGCCTACTGTCTAAAATGAATAACTTGTTATTGGGACTCCATAATCAATTATTTTGTGCATCCCACACCAGTTAACAGAGGCCCATTGATTCTCAATCAATTTCAAACCTTAAATCATGGATTCTAAGTGATTTTCCAACTCAAACATGGTATCTAAACATGTTAGAATCATCAAACACTAACTCAAATCTATTTAACAAAGAATCATGAACAAGTTTCAATCATCAAAATACTTATTTTCTAACTCCAAACTCAATGAGATTAATGGGTGTTCTTGGGTGAAAAACTAACACCCATGAATTAATTAAGCTACATCCTAACCAAACTTAACCATTAAGGCACTAAACAAGCAAGAACACAACATAAATCACCCAAAACCTATATTTTCTCCAACAACAAATACTATGTAAAAGAGATGGAGATAGGGAAGGATAATATGTAAAGTTCAAGCACCCCTACCTTAGAAGAATAAGCTTAAGAGCTCTTCACCTTCACTTCTTCCTTTTCTTTCCTCCTCTTTTCCCTTCATGTTGGCTACCCTTATTTCTCCTTTGTTTTTTAATCTTCTTTTATGTTGCCTCAAACGTGAAAAAGAGTGAGGGATTGAGTAATAAAAGTCAAATATAAGATAAGAACATATAGATATTTAGTAACTTAAAGTTACTATGATTGGAATTTTATATCTGCTTAGAACACTTAAATTTCACTAATTTAATTTTTGTCACTTCCAAAGATATTAAAGAAAATCCTAGGATTCACCTAAATCCTAATTTCTCCCTTTCCATAAATTTTCATATCTGCTACAAGTTAATCCGGTATTAAAACACTTACTCAGAGTGCGTAAAAATACCAAATCAATTAAGATTCTCTTAAAATTTTAATTGTCTCTTACTTAACTCACTTATGACTTGGAAATAAATTATTCATATTTATTTCCTTTAACTTACCCTTTAAAACCATTTTCTGAGTCATTTTAAGTCACTTTACACCTTCTGTGTTGCGGCAAAATACCTAAACTAACTCAATTCGCCATAAAACTTCATAGGCATGTCAAGCAAGTATTAGGCTACCTCTGTAACCCTATACAAGCCTGACATGTCATCGAGGGTGTTACAGGAGGCACCGCTAAGGTCATGGACAAAGGATGGAAGCACGACTTTGAAATGAAGAAGGCGTCATCCTATTTCTCTTGCTTTAAGCCACCTTGATCAACCTGAATAAAAGGCAACGTTGAGTTAATGATGTTAAACAAGTGTTTCACAGGAGGTAACTTGTGTTACTTTTTTATTTATCTCATTTTAATTATTTTTATTGTTAGTTTTTAGATGCTACTCATTTGTTTAGGAAAGAATATTGTGATTTTTCATATTTTTGTTGCGGCATTGACTCTTGTGCTTCTCTCTGCCTAATATTGTATCACTTTTCATTAGATTGTGTTGCTCTTTTCTTTAACCTCTTTATTTCTTTATTTTCTACATGGAGGACAATGTTTATCTTAAGTGTGGGGGGTACTCTTAAAATTTTTGTACAATCGATGACAACTTGAGTATTGCATCTGATCAAGCAAGAATTGTGTGTTAATTTCTTGAATTAATTCTGAGTTGATAAAGATATGCTTAAGAGGGAAATCCATTGCTTTTATTCTGATATTGTGTGAAGCATTTTTTTTTCAATTAAGTAAAGAGAAATTTAGCATCTTAGTTGAAAATTAGTCATTTCTAGTTGTATTTGTTCTTTCTATTAACTTAGCGAGAAAGTGAGTTTTGAGTCTTAATAATTATATTTTTTATACACAAAATCCTATTTTTCTTCTAGAGTGAGATTTTTCTTGATTTATGTGCGCTAAAACTTGTTTTGATATCTTGTTGAGACTTAAAATGATTCACACACATACTTGAACATGATTAAAGTAATTAGGCTTAATTCTTTCTTGACCTCCAGAGTTGCATTAATGAAATAATCTCTTAGTTGCCCCATTTGAGCCTGAAATTGATTTCTTTGTCTACCTAATTGAATAATCAGATTGGATTTTTTTGATATTTTTATTAGAATAATGGAGCAACTGATGTGTTATTGAAAGGTCATTAAGGGTTGATTCTGTCTTCAAGGGTTTGAAAAAAAAAGGAAAAAAAAGAAAAGAAAAAGAAAAAGAAAGAAAATGATTGTTGGTGAAGAATAATGAGAATATTGGGTTAAAAGTGAGAATATGCTATACCTTTGTGCATTATGTTCTATTCATTATCTTTCCAATCTGATTCTGTTTTGTATTGATTTACACATGAGCATTATTTAACCTTATTTATCTTTTTCCTACCTTTCATTATTACCCTTGGTCTCGTTACAACCAAAAGAAGTCCTTTTGACTTTTGTGTTGTGTGTGAACTTGGAAGTAGAGATGAGATTGATAATCAAGCCTATGGTAATACATTTTTCAAGAGAAACTGAAATGATCTCCTTGTCCTTAAACACTTGAGCGATGAAAAGATGAATGATCTCAATTGGTTGGTAAGGAGAAGATATGCAAGCTAGACTCAAGCTTCTAATTGTATTAAGTGCTAAATGATCTTGCTGGATTAGATTTAATTGATGAACTTGATTGAATTATTAAATTGTGGAATTCTCCTTGATTCATGTTTTTGGATGTTGAATTTAATCTTATTTTTTATTCCTATTCTTTCCTTGAGGACAAGCAAAGCTTAAGTGTGGAGGAATTTGATGTGTGGATAAAATACACACATCTTGTACTTGATTTGAGAGGGATTTAGGTGTGCTTTTGATTGATTTATGTTGGAATTTATGTCACATTTAATCTAATTATCATTGGAATCTCATGATTGATTTTTCTCTATGTTTTTATATTCAAAAGAGGTGTTTTGACATGACTCTATAAAGCTTTGGATGGATTCACTGCAATGGAGTTGAGCTCGGAATTTATATAGTCAAGATTCGCAGAGTTTTTGACCTTTGTGAGATAAAACGAGCATAACTTGAGTTACAGAGGTCGAAACGAGGTGATTCTGGTGGCATTGGAAAGCTGAGACAAAATCCTTCAACTTTTATGAAGATCACTTATCATTTTTCCAACCTATGAGCGATTGAGGAGTTACACACGGCCGTGTGTAACTTGAAAAATGCTTCTGTCAAGCTCACACTGTAACACCCTCCCTAGGGTATCCCATGTGTCGACTCCCGACTCAAAATCAGAAAAAGTTCACACAAGGTTTGAGTTATAAAAAGATGGGTTTTAAAATTTCTTTCTTTACTGAAACATAAACTTACTGAAATTTATAAGTATTACTGAAAATATATTTAAACTTATTAATATACAATATTGACACCAATTAATATTTCACAATTTAAAGAGAAATATAAAATTAACAGACTCTTTTTTTTTAACAGTAGCAAACCCCATGACGGGTCCTACTAAGTAGCACGGTATAACACTAATGATAAAACTTAACATACTTATTCTGTTGTGTATCCATCTTGTTGCATCAGACATCTGTTCTACATCTGTTCTTTGTCAACACTATACACCTTCGAGTCCTGAATGTCCACTCCTTATTGTTGTCACCAATCTCGAGTATCCATCGCCTAGTTATGTCTAAGACAACTCATTCTTTCTATTTGTTTAATTTTAACAATTGTACACAAAGAAAATAACATAGCAAAGAGGTGAGATCACCTACACTAATACCAACACTACTAAAAGACGAGAGATAACACAAACAAAGAATATCATACAGGATATCATACCGTAAATATGATCATGCATCAATATTAATTAACTATCATCATCCAATCATTTATCAGTTAAATTATCATAAACAACAATTACGATAATACCTCAGCATTATCATCATCATCATTCAAGTATTCAAAACAATTGTCATAGTCAATATTCTTCAATTAATATATCACACAGATATAAATGTTCAGATTATGCATGTACACAAGACTCGATTTCCTACTCCATGGAGCTAAAACTCAGGTCGGAGAAATGATCGAAAAGATCTGTCGGTACCACGTGCCTCAGACCACGTGCTTTAATTCTCATTTCAATTTTTGCACATCTAACACATACACGACAGTTTTTATCGAGATCTTGAATAAGAATAGTGTCTCGGTCAAGATCATTTGTGTTGCATCGGTCTAATCTACGGAAGAAGCGCGACCAACCACCCGTGTAAGCAACCCGCACCCCGATGCCCCAAGGTCAACAAGTGACCTACACTACGCATATCGCACCCATTTTCAAGAGGTGTGTTTCTCCTAAGCAATCATTATATCCGGTCCTCATCGGACCATTCCAATGCATGTATAATGCACCAAATCCAATCATAGACAAATATGTCATTTTCTCACAAACAAACAGTGTATGGACACCTGGTTCAACAAGAATCATATCTTGTACTTTCAACAACGAAAATCATGTTATCACATTTTCATAGTTGTAAAACACTTTTATCTTGTATTTTCATAATCGCGTAACATTTACAGTACGTTTTCACAATCCAAAACGTTTATGTTATGTTTTCACAATACCATAACACTTCTTTTATATTTTCACAATATCGTAACACTTTTGTTACGTTTTAAAATTCCAAAATGTTTTTATTTACGTTTTTACAATACCGTAACACTATTAGTTACGTTTACAAAATTTTATAATATTTCTGTTACGTTTTCAAAATGTTGCAACTCTTCTGTTGCACTTTTAAACCACGTACTAATTTTTAATGTTTTTCTCACTCGGGTAAAAACATACGTTTCTCAAATTGCATAGTATTTTTCCACTGTTTCAAAATCGCGTAACTTAAAAATCATTCTTTTACGTTACGTAAATCATTTTCTATCATTCTCAAAATATTTAAAACACTTTCCAAATCTCATAACAATTTTTTTTCCATTTTCACAATTTTTATTATTTGATTATATTTAAAACGCATAAAAAATATTCTATCACTATTCAATCACGTAGTGATTTATCAATGATAGTTCAAATCACGTAAAATATTTAAACGTAAATTCAAATCGCGTATAATTATTTCAACGTATTTAAAATCACATAGAAATATTTTTCCATATCACGTAACTTAAAAATCACGTTTTTAAGATACGTAAATAATTTTTCACCACAATTTCATTACAGAAAATATTTCTTGACCTTTAAAAACTCCTTTTTAACTTTTCTCAAAATAATATAACTTTATACTTCTTTTAATATATTTTCTTACTCAAAAAATTATTTTTTCACAGTTCTTTACTCAAGAAAATATTTTTTCACAGATTCTTTACTCAAGAAATTCTTTTTCAAAATATAATTCACAAAAACACTTTTCCATTGATGTAAATCAACGTTTCAAAACTTAACATTTTCTAACGTATTTCAAAACTTGAAAATAAGTTATAATGCGTTAGTAAATTTTAATTCTTTAGCATTTTCAAAACACCATTATATTCTCCATTTTTTCCAAATCAATTTAAAATCAATTCTTTTCAAAACAAATTAAGATTCAAACCCTTCCTGAACTTTTCATTTTCATTTTCATATGAAAGTTCATTTCTCAAGTGATAAAATACTTTGATTCCCTTTCCAAAATCCTTATACTAAAACATTTTGTTCAAATATTTTGTTTCCACTTTAAAATTACTTTGTTTCATAAAACCAAAATTATTCCAACCTCCAAAAATCATAGAGTCTTTGGCCATTGAAGCTTCATCAAATATTTTTCTTCTAAATTGATATGGTTTTACACAAACAAAACCATTAAAAATTCTTTGTTTTCAAAATGAAATACCGATGGTCATAAAAACCAAACCCATTTGTTCAAATTCATTTTTACTTTCCTTACAAATCCTTTTTCACTTTCTTTGCAAATCCTTAAAATTATCATTGCTATTTTCATTTAAATCTCATGTTTAGTAAAACACGGTTTGGTTTCAAGCCTATGTGAAATTAGAAACTTTTTACACAAAATAAATCAATAAAAATCCTTCTAAAACCGTATTCATGTACTCTTTGAAAAATAAATTCTTTGTTTATTTTCCTTACTTTTCTAAACATCCATTTTCATCATTCAAGAAAATATTAATTTTGTGAACACTTATTTTGAGGTGTCTTGTTCGAAATCCACTATGTTCTAAGTACTCAAAAATCAATTCTTTTGTTCTTGAAAATTTTCAACATGAACCCTAATCAAGGGCATCAAAACCGTAGCTCTTTCTTGGCTATTGGAGCCAAAAATCAATTTCCTTTCCACCATCAAGTCATGACATATACATATATATTTCATCATAAATAATATAAGCATACCATCAAAGCCATAAAAGCATGTATAGCATATCAAGCATATCATCAAAGCTATAAAATCATGCAAAGCATATCAAGCATAGAAAATTAATCAAAGCTCATAAACACCCATAAATTAATTACATGACCATGGATATGAATCCTCACATGGATTCCACATCCATCAAATAAAATACCATCTCTCACCACCATGCTTGGTTGGTGAGATGGATCTCCCTCTTACCTCTTGAAGATCCTCAAAACTTCTTGTTTTGCTTCTTTTTCCAAGTCCTTCATCACCAAAAGTTTCTCAAATACAAAACAAAATACATAGAAATTAGTATACTAAGCTTGATTAAGAGGAACCATGGATCAAACATGGTTTAGATCATGAAAAAGAGAGAAGAAAATGAAGTTTCCTTATACTTCACCTCAAAAACCTTAGAACTTGCTCTTGGAAAAACTTCTTGAAAATGAATGATTTAGAGAAAGTCTCCAACATAAAAGTTGCTTAGAATAAGGTAAGGATTCAAGAAATATGGTTGGTTGAAATTAAGAGTGATGGAAGCCATACTTAGGAGTCATGACCAAATCCACCAAGGAGAGAAAAGAGAGAAAATTATCTAAGAGCTTCAATCTTTAGCTTGAAGAATAAGGTTGAAGATGAGTGATTTAGAGAAAGTCTTCAACATGAAAATTCCTTAGAATATCATGTAGATTCAAGATCTATGGTTAGATGAAATTAAAAAAATTTGGATGATGGTTCTTGATGAGCTAACCGTGAGCTTCAATTTGGAGAGAAGGAGAATAGATAAAAGACTTAGGAGTTCAATTAAGATAAAATGAACATAACACCCCTCCTCCTTTGGTGATTGCCGTAGAGTGAAAGAGAAAAAATGTATTATTTGATCAAATAATTGGTATTGACTCATTTGAGAGAAAAGGTGATAAAGTGAGATATGAAATGATTTTGGCTTTCTAATGCCTCCTTGACCGTGGACAAGTTTCGAAAGAAAAAGGTGAGAGATGTTATTGATAGAAAGGTGGCATGAATTATCAAGAGTTAATATTTTGGCCCTCCAAAGACTACTTGGTCATGAGCCACTTGGAAACAAAAAGATAAAAATGAATTGAATATAATATATTTTTCTTTCATCAAAATTGCATAGCCGTAGAGTCAAGAGAGAAAAAGTGAATTATTTGAACAAATAATGGTACTAAATTATTTGAGAGAAAAAGTAATGAAGTGATATAGCAAATGAATAAAATGATTTTGGCCCCCCACTTTTTCCTTGCATTGCCGTGGAGCTTCCTTGAAGTAAGTCACCATTATTGACTATTTCTTACTTTGTTCTATTGATAGAAAATGATAGGAATTGAATTGTAATAAGTTGCTTCACAATGGATGCATTGCCGTAGAATGAAGAGAGAAAAGAGTGATAAAGTGTGATAGGAAATGAAATAATTTTAGCCCCTCTCCAAGAAATTTCCTAAGGATGCAAACAAAGAAATAATGAAACAAAATTGACTAAAGCAAATCATAATTGACATAAAGCATCAATTAATGTATTTGAAACTTTTCCTTTGTCTTCAAATGTGCCAAAACCGTCTCCTCTTCTTCATAATGCATTCAAGTAGTTGTCTTCATTATTTGCCACCATTTGAAAGATTTCTAGCCATTGATTAATCCAATGGTTAGGATTTAGGTAGATTTTTAATTTTAAGAAAATAAATCAGCCATTGGATTTTTTTCTCCTTTAAATTCTAAATTTTAGATGTGTCTCCAAAATTAAGATCAAGATTGCTCCTTCTAACTTTTAATCCAAGGGTTATAATTAGTCTTTGTTACTTTTTTAAGACTAAATCTTCACCATTGATTAAATTAACATCTAATGGTCATAAATGGTCTTTGTTACTTTTTAAGATTAAATCTCCACCTTTGATTTAATCTAAACCAATGGTTATAAATGGTTTTGTCATTTTTCAAGACCAATTCTACACCTTTGATTACATCTATGGTTGATATCAAAGCCTTCCTAACTAAGTTTATTCTCACACCATTGATTAAATCAATGGTTATTATCCAAGTTTCTTTATTAAGTTTGTTTTTTTCCTTTGATTAAATCAATGGTTAATATTCAAACAAGATTCTCATCCAAGCAGTATAAATCAAGTCAAGTTCTCTTTGTTGACTACGCGGTATAATATTTATTCTCGTATCCTACAAATAATATTTTTACTATATTTTTATCATCCGATAATTAAATACAGTACAAAACACAGTACAATAAAATTTTAAAAACTGTTTCCGGATTCAGGTTTAGTAAGATCCCCTGTCTCCGTCTAAACAGTACAAATTTTTCTATGCGTAGAAAATTTTTTACTTTGTGGGACCCACCTAGGCCCACATATGGCCACCTAGGCCCACATACACTTCGTGGGGCCCACAAACCATAAAAATTTCAAAATCACACATAAAATCACAAAAATTAGAAAATGCACAAATATCAAATCAGATTACGTAAAATAATTACCTAACGGTAAAAATTAAATTACGTAAAGTTTTCCCCGGCCCGAAAATTTTTATTTTCCTGACACGGAGTAAATCACTCAAAACGATCAAATACGCTGACGGAATAAACAAAATAATTTTACAGTGCTCAGAAATCACTAAACAGTGAAATTCTGTTAACTGTCAAAATTACTGTTTAAGATATTGGAAATTTTGGGGTGTTACACACACAGCCCTGTGTAACTTGAGGAACGCTTCTGACTAGGACACACGGTCGTGTGTCTTGGTCACAAGGTCGTGTGTCATCCTAAGTTGAAATTATGCAATTTTTAAAGCTCACACAGTCGTGTCGTGCACTCACACGACCGTGTGAGGTGTTCTGGAGCGTAAAAGAGACAGTTTTCACCCCAATTGTTATAAATAGAAGCAAACCCTCAAACCTAAAACACACTTTTGCGACGACAAACTTTGGGAGACAGATCAGAAGAGAGAATTGCCACAAATTCTTGGAGGACGACTTCGAATAGAGGATTCAATTCTTGAAGACTTGACGATCATAATCACCATAAAAGGGGTTTTGATTTCTCTTTCCATCTAGTTTTTCCCTTTCTTTGGGTTTTCTTTCTATGGATTTGTATTGTGATATAGGATTGTTAGTATTGAACATGAGTAGCTAATCTCATAGCTAGGTCTATAGGGAATCTTGTTTTCCTAATTAATTGATTTTCAATTCAGATTTGATTACGGTAATTTCTTTTGGATCTATTGTATTGTTTGAATCCTTGTCAAGACTTAATCACTTTTGGCATATTTTAATTCATTATTTGACCGGTGATCATCTGCACTCAATGAGTGGACCTATATGATAAACCTAATATTAGATTGGTGAATAACCAAAAATCAATTTATTCTATCAATAGAATTAATGATTATGTTAGTTCATCTCTTGAATTAGAGCTTAATGCATTTCTAATTAATTCAACTAAATGACCAAATAAGTGAATAATTGAGGAATCGAATATTGTTTCATCCATGACTATTGGTATTGAATAGCAATTAAGAGAATATTAGTAAGAGAATTACCTTACATCATAAATGAGTGAAAATCTGATTAATTGGATTCAAGTAAACCTTGCACCCTAATTTCTCTCTATTTGATTATATCTACATTGTTTAACTGTTCAATGTTCTTCTTTATTTGTTTGCTGATTTTAATTAGAATTTCTCTTCACTCTTACGATTGTCTAAATAACTAAAAGTTTAGTGAATATAGTAATTACTGCTTATTCCTTGTGGGATCGATAACTGAGACTCAAGTCATATATTACTTTGCGATAGAGTGCACTTGCTCTTAGTGTATTTTACGCGTATTAGGCGACAGAAAGAATGAGGAGTAAGAGGAGAAGTTTCGGATACGATGTCGTTTTAGTGTAGAAATGATGAAAAAGAGAAGGTTCGAGGGATTGGTCAATGAAAGACATGTGGTAATATTGAGGTGGAGCGTCAAGCTTTTTGCACATAAGTTAAGAAAGTTATTAAATACTCTCAATTTTAAAGAAATATAATTATATTTGATTAAATTATTCTCTACTTCTATTAATGTTCCAATCAATTTGTACTCCCTCCTTCTCAAATTATTTGTTACCTTTAAAATTTTAATTTGTCTTAATTTATCTGTCATATTTAAATTATCAGGAAGATATTTTTTTTTTTTTTCAAATTTGTCATTATAGAGTATGTGAGTGGATAATTAATAAAGAGATGCTAATTTTTTGTACATGTGACTAGTAGAGCATCAGATAAGGGTAATTTAGTAAAAATACAATTATTTTTCCTTTAATTGAGACGGAAGGGGTATAACTTTGGTGTAAGAGACAAGAATTAAAAAATATTAAACTAAATTTTAATTGTGAATTTTTTTACTAAATTACCTTTATTTATTTCAATTAATTACTCTATTTTATTATATTTATTTAATTTTTATGAGTAGTTAATACTATTAAAATATAAAGGTAAAGATGTAAAAATAATAATTAATACTTTATTGATATGTGAAAATGTCACTTATAATAAATTAAAAATTTTCATCAAAATGACATTTAAAATGAATCAGAGTGAATATTATTTAATTCCATTTAGTTTAAATGTAACATTAAAAAGAACCAATTTTTCATTAATAACTCATTGAATATACATGAGGCACATTTACACACATAATTTCGCTTTGCATTGAATAATGTGACTTACACATACTTAGGTATATATTATTTCACATTTGTATAATTTTTATTATTTGATTATATTTAAATTTATCTCATTTTTATATATTTACTCTCAAATTCTGTCTCCTCTTTGTGATGTAAGATAAATATGATGTATACCTTAAAATTATACATTAAGCATTATATTTTTACATTTATATATTTTTTATTATCTAATTATATTTAATCATACTTTAATTTTTTTTACACATTTATATTTTAATTCTGCCAAATAAGATTAACACGAAGAGATATGGTTTTAAGTTATTTCAAAAAGCATTATTCTAAGTCATTAACCTTATTTGCAGATGGGGAAACTCTTGTTGTAACCTTTTCCCTAAACTTTTTTGTCATAAAAGGAAAAAGGACTGCCACTGCAAGATCAAGCGCTAAGCATTTGTAGCCTCTTGTTGTTTTTTTTTTTTCTTTTATTTGTTAATCAGTACTCGTGCATTATCTCAATGCCAATTATTGTTTCTAAGAAAATATTTATGGTGCTTTGATAAATTTGATATTTTCAAATATTTATTAAATAATAAATTTATAATAAATATTTAAAAATAATTAATAATTAATAATTAATAAAATATTTAATAATTCACCTTGAATATTAAATCCTAAAAAAAATATAAGTACCATAAAAATTCTCTTAATTCAATGGTTAGAAACTGTGTCTGCATGAGTGTTTCTAGCAAATTCTTTAAAAAAAAATAAAGAAAATGCATATTTAGCAAGTGAGTTCAATGTCTTATATGGACCTAGTCTATGAATTCAACTTCAAAACTCTCAACCTTCTTGAACTAAAGCATCTCATGTCTCAAAAACCCTTCCTCATCATTTGTGTTAAAATTTCTCACATTCACTAAGGGCTTGTTTGTTTTACATTTTCTATGAGTAATTTCTTACATAAATATCTTGAAAAGAGTGATTTTTCCATTTCTGTCAATAAAAA
Source organism: Ormosia emarginata (assembly GCA_029884605.1). Classification (NCBI taxonomy): domain Eukaryota; kingdom Viridiplantae; phylum Streptophyta; class Magnoliopsida; order Fabales; family Fabaceae; genus Ormosia; species Ormosia emarginata. Next base: position 5,831,163 of record JAQQTP010000025.1, read on the forward strand.
TAAAAATGTAAAATAAACACACTCTAAATCTCAACACTTATACTCACTTGAACTAAGGATCATCCACTCTTATTAGCCGTGAGCTTCGACAGCCAATACTTTACAAGTCATAAACAGATGCTAACATAGAGCCATCAATGGAAGTCAATTCCACTCCATGAACCAAGAAACAAAGTTACAACATCCTTGCTCCAAAATTGCAAGCTACATACCCATCATCCCATGCACTTCTAACCATTACACCAAACCAAAACTCTAAGGGTGCTCATAACTAAATTAAACTGATCTAAATCAAAATAATTGAACAAAAAAATAAAAATCCGAACAAAACTGAATAAGTTTGGTTTTGTTTAGCTTTCTTTCTATAAAAACCCATCGGTTTGGTTTCAATTTTAGTTTTCACTTGTGAAATCGAACAAAACCAATCTTGTATAATTAATTAGTTATATGTTTTTTATTATTTACATACTTATAGATGATTAGATTTTAATTAACTTATTGTTATTTTTATAAAAAAAATGGCTAATTTGTTGCTTGTATCTATTTATTATGTTTTTTATTACTATTTTTAGGCAAATTTATTGTTGATAGGATCATGAAAAGAAAAAAAGTAAAGTCAAATACATGTTTATTTAAGAAAAAAGTGGTTACTTAAAAATCAATTAGACCAAACCGAATCAAATCAAACCGATTAAAATTATTTGGTTTGGTTTAGTTTTCCAACTATAAACAAATTGATTGAATCTCAATATTTTGAAAAACCAATCAGTTTAGTTCGATGATTTTTCCCCTCAAAACTGAACTAAACAAATCATGAACACCCCTACAAAACTCCAACCAAATCTACTCATGTTTTCACCAAATCCTGAAACATCCAAAAATTTTGCTGTCCATACTACTTTACTTATACTTTAATATATCATTTTCTTTCTGTAAGGAGTAGGAGTTAGTTATTAGTTATACAGTTAGTTAGTTATCTGTTATGCTTTAGTTTGTTATTTTGTTTTTGTTACTTTTGATAGTAAGCTTGTATAAATAGTTAATAGCACATTCAGTGTAAAACATAATTCACTCATTCATTTTTAAGTACATTCATTTGTTCCTCATTCTCTTGATTTTTATCTTCTCTATTTTTCCTTCTTGAGCTCAGATACCTTTATGGTATCAGAGCACAACATTCATCAATGGAGGGAAGTTTTGTTACTTCTTCTTCTTCACGCTTCACGATCCACACCTTCTCAAATCCAGTATTTTTCAAACTGGATGAGGGTAATTTTTTACCCTGGAAGTAGCAAGCTCTTGCAACCATCAAGGGGTTCAAATTACAGAAGTATATCGAAGGATATGGAAGTATGCCACCCAAATCTGCCAATGCAAAAGATGAAGCTCAAGCTGTAATCAATGATGATTTCACGAACTGGGAACAACAAGATCAACTATTGCTGTCTTGGCTACTTTCTTCTATGTCAAAAACTTTAACTATCCAAATGGTTGAGGTATGTAAGTTCCAGAGCTAACAACATCACTTAACTGGAGATTGAGCATGAACAGCAAATCCATGAACTAACCTGCTAATCATTTGATCACTTAACTGACCAAAAATTGAGGCTAAACTCATAACTGTCAACAGGTCAGGTCAAATTCCAATGAATTGCAATAAACACTTCTGTTTCCAACCCATGCTTTATCACATACAAATGAATCAAGAACCCACTAATGATATCATTTGATTGTGCACAAAGGGGAAGTGCTTGAAATTGTAACTGTATCCATCTTTAACCCCTCAACTTTCATACTATTCAAGACATCCAATGTCTCAGCTGCATTCCCATTTTGACAAAACCCAGAGATCATTGCATTCCAAGAACCCACATCTCGATTTGGCATTTTCACAAACCATTGGTAGGCAACATCTAAACCACCAAACCGTGAATATAAATGGATCAAGGAAGCAGCCACAAATACATCCAGCTCAAAACCCATCTCCATATATATATATATATATAAAAGCTTTTTGCACATAAGTTAAGAGAGTTATTAAATACTCTCAATTTTAAAAAATTATAATTATATTTGATTAAATTATCATCTACCACCATTGATGTTCTCTCTCATTATACTTAGTGAAAATACTAAGAGATAATGATAAAATTAGAAAGAAAACAAAATAACTAATGCATTCTTAGAATTCTAAAATAACAGATAAAATGAAATAAATTTATTCTCCAAAATGATAATTATTATAAAACAGATGGAATATCTGATTATATTTGATTTTATTTTATTTTCTATACACATTTTACCTCAATTAGAACGTGATGTGAGATAGTAAGAAAAGCATTTTTCATTCCCTTGAATACATATGTAACATGTTAGATTACCATTCTCATTGATACACCATGTTACTCAAAAAATGTACTATTATTACTCCTTTCAATCTATTTTAACTACTCCCTCTTTCTCAAATTATATGTTACTTTTAAAATTTTGATTCGTCTTAATTTATCTGTCGTATTTAAATTATCAAGAAGATATTAATTTTTTTTTTACATTTGTCTTTTTAGAGTATGTGAGTGGATAATTAATAAAGAGATGCTAATTTTTTGTACATGTGAGTAGTAGAGCAATAGATAAGGGTAATTTAATAAAAATACACTTATTTTTCCTTTAATTAAGGATAATAAATACTCTTCTTAATCTGTGTGAAAATTTTAAAAGTGACTGATAATTTGAGATGGAAGGGGTATAACTTTAGTGTAAGGCACAAGAATTAAGAAACAATTAATTAAGTTTTAATTGTGAGAATTTTTATTAAGCTACCCTTATTCATTTCAATTAATTACTCTATTTTATCATGTTTATTTAATTTCTAGGAGCAATTGAGACTATTAGAGTATAAAGGTAAAGATAAAAAAATAATAACTAATGTTTTATTGATATGTGAAAATATCACTTATAATAAATTAATTTTTTTTTATCAAAGTGATACTTAAAATGAATCAGAGTGAGTATTATTTAATTCCACTTAGTTTATATGTAACATCAAATAGAGCCAATTTTTCATTAATAACTCATTGAACATACATGAGGCACATTTACACATATATAATTTCATTTCACATTGAACAATGTGACTTATACATACTTAAATATACAATATTTTATATTTGTATAATTTTTATCATTTAATTATATTTAAATTTATCTCATTTTTTATATACTTACACTTTAATTCTACTTCTTCATTGTGATATAAGGTAATGTGATGTATACCCTAAAATTGTACATCAAGCATTATTTTTTCATTTATATAATTTTTATCATTTAATTATAATGAATCTTACTTAATTTTTTTTTTACACATCTCTATTTTAATTATGCCAAGTAAGATTAACACGAAGAGATATGGTTTTTAAGTTATTTCAAAAAGCATTATTCTAAGTCATTAACCTTATCTTGTAAATGGGGAAACTTTTGACGTAACCTTTTCCCTAAACTTTTTTGTTATAAAAAGAAAAAGGACTGCCCCTGCAAGTTCAACCGCTAAGCATTTGTAGCCTCTTGTAGAATTTTTTTTCTATTATTTGTTAATCAGTATCCGTGCATTATCTCAATGCCAATTATTGATTCTAAGAAAATATTTATGGTACTTTGATAAATTTATATTCAGAATAATTTGTTAAGCATTCATTAAATATTGAATGCATAATAAATATTTAAAAATTATAAATGACAAATGAAATATTTGATAATTTATCTTGAGTATTAAATCTTAAAAAAACAAAAAATAAGTACCGTAAAAATTTTCTTAATTCAATTGTTAATAACCATGTCTGCATGAGTGTTTTCTAGCAATTTCTTTTACAAAATTAAAGAAAATGCATATTTAGCAAGTGAGTTCAATGTCTTATATGGACCTAGTCCATGAATTCAACTTCAAAACTCTCAACCTCCTTGAACTAAAGCATCTCATGTCTCAAAAACCCTTCCTCATTTCTGTTAAAATTTCTCACATTCATTAAGGGCTTGTTTGTTTTACATTTTCTATGAGTAATTTCTTACAAAAATATCTTGAAAATAGTGATTTTTCCGTTTCTGTCAATAAAAATAAAAATGTAAAAAATAAACACACTCTAAATCTCAACACTTATGCTCACTTGAACTAAGGATCATCCACTCTTATTAGCCGTGAGCTTCAACAGCCAATACTTTACAAGCCATAAACAGAGGCTAACATAGAGCCATCAATGGAAGCCAATTCCACTCCATGAACCAAGAAACAAAGTTACAACATCCTTGCTCCAAAATTGCAAGCTACATACCTATCATCCCATGCACTTCTAACCATTACACCAAACCAAAACTCTAAGGGTGCTCATAACTAAATTAAACTGATCTAAATCAAAATAATTGAACAAAAAAATAAAAATCCGAACAAAACTGAATAAGTTTGGTTCTGTTTAGCTTTTTTTTCTATAAAAACCCATCGGTTTAGTTTCAATTTTAGTTTTCACTTGTGAAATCGAACAAAACCAATCTTGTATAATTAATTAGTTATATATTTTTTATTATTTACATACTTATAGATGATTAGATTTTAATTAACTTATTGTTATTTTTATAAAAAAAAATTTGGCTAATTTGTTGCTTATATCTATTTATTATGCTTTTTATTACTATTTTTAGGCAAATTTATTGTTGATTAGATCATGAAAAGAAAAAAAGTAAAGTCAAATATGTGTTTATTTAAGAAAAAAGTGGTTACTTAAAAATCAATTAGACCAAACCGAATCAAATCAAATCGATTAAAATTATTTGGTTTGGTTTAGTTTTTCAATTATAAACAAATTGATTGAATCTCAATATTTTGAAAAACCAATCAGTTTAGTTCGATGATTTTTTTCCCTCAAAACTGAATTAAACAAACCATGAACACCCCTACAAAACTCCAACCAAATCTACTCATGTTTTCACCAAATCCTGAAACATCCAAAAATTTCGCTGTCCATACTACTTTACTTATACTTTAATCTATCATTTTCTTTCTTATACTAGATCTTAAACCTCCTTTGTAACAAAATAAAAATACAAATAATTACTTAATATTATTAAAAACATAATTAAATATTGTTCTAAATCTACATATTTATCATAATACCAAAACTTGGTATAGTATTTTATTTCTTCACAAGTTTTAAATTATCTTTTAAAAAATAATTAATACGTAAATATTCTATCTTTCCTTTTTATATAAATAAATTAAATGAATTAATAAATGAATAACTACACAATTATTTAGATTTGAAAATCACTCGAGTATTAGAACAAATGTGAAAAGTGTAATTTGATACATGTTCTGGACCATGATCCCCGATTCGGTCTCATAAATTAACTCGACACGCATTCAGTAAGAGTCATCCATCAATAACTCAACAGGAATTCGTTTGAGACACTGATGAGACTCCAACACAATACATGTCAGATCACGGTATTGGACATCAACAACATGATCGCGAGATTTACGCAATAGATAAATTATATGATAATTCGTAACTGTTAATTATGATATTACCTAATACTAATATCAATAACTACCTTTAAATGTTCATAATTAGAATATCAATATCTTTATTTTATAAAGATTATGTGCTACAATTAAGGGAATGAGTTTTTCAAATTTTCTTTATAAATGTGAAACTTATTCACTTTTAACAAGTAACTATAACTTAACTTAAATGTTAAAGTCCTTTTATGAATATTAATCACTCCCATTTCAACATCATCAACTGCTGCACAAGAAAAAAAAAACATCCCTACATATCTTTTTAAGTATATCTCAATATTTATTACTGAACAATAACAATATTGACAAGAATTAGAGGCCACTCATGTGAAGTGAAAGTGTACTTTGATGGAGACATTGGGACAAATAAGAGGCTATGCAATTTGGATATCAAATGATAGGCTTTTAAGATATTTTGAAACTTCTGACCAAAAAAAAAATATTTTGAAAGTATTTTACAAAAATTTGAGGCATGTACTGGTATAAACTGTTTTCAAAATTCAAGATTCATTAAATAAGTTAAAACAAAAATTATACCGGGAAATATATGCATAAAACACGATCTAAGATTAAATTTAAAAGGGTATATTCATGGATGAATAAGTTAGAAAGAGTAATATAGTCGTTAAATTGGTTTGAGATCTTAATATAATACTTCATAAAATTTAGTGTCAGTTCAAAATTTTTTATTTAAAATAATTTAAATATTAAATGTTTGACTGTACTTTATATTAAAATCTCTATAACAACTCAAATTTTGACTTTTATTAATATGTATTAGTTTAAATAGAAATAATTTAAATTTTTTAAATATATAATTTTGAATTTAATTTTAAAATTTATGTGTATAAAAATAATATTATTAAAAAATCTTAACTTAAATATGTAACAGTATTTTTAAAATTTAATCTTTTATCTATTGAATATAAATACTTTGTGAAGAAAAAAATCCCTTCAATAACTAAAGGAGCATCAGAATAAAAACTCAATGTAGTATTACTATTATGTGGAAAAAAGCTAGGTTTTACATCTGCCAATATATATGACAAAATTATAATAAAGATGTACAAAAAATGATATAAAATTATATGTAATTAAATTATAAAAATTATGTAAACATCAGATAATATAAGTAAAATTATATATTGTTAGAATTACCCTGACTATGTGAGTGTAAGTACCAAACTATGAATTATTATGGTTTCAAAAGATAGAGTATATTTACGAAATCCGTACATGAAGTGACTCTTTTTAAATGAATTCGTGTCTAAATTTAAATTGGCGGTCCTTTAAAAATTTAAGATAAAATATTTAGATAAGAATTTTATATAAAAATTAGTTATGTTAGTCGTGCATTACATGTGTTGTCTAAATTAAAATGTACATGATTATAATTTTTTTATTTAATAGATAGATATTTAGTTCATATTTGAATTAGCTTATTTTATTTTAAAAATAGTTTATAATCAAAGTATTGCAAATAAAATATTTCGTTAAAAGGTTTATTTAGTACAAAATAAATCAATTTTAATATATTTAAAATCTTATAAAGTATAATAGAGAGATTCATATTTAAGATTTAATAATTATATGACTCAATTTAATTTTATTTATTTGTAATAATATTTAGATGATTGCTATGTTAAACAAAATAAATATAGAAAATATGAGAGGTTGAAAAAGATTTAAAAAATAAATAAAAATATGAATGAGAGAAATGAAAAGTAAAAAAAAAAAGTTCAAAAGGAATTAAAAAAAATAGAATTTAGAGAAAATACCACATGGCAATTGTGGTTGTTCTAGACCGAGTTTCGAGTTAGCGGTTTAGGAGTAATCCGATCCGCTGAAATTGAATCTCATATATTTATGAGCGTCATTAGATAAGTAAATATATCTATTTATGAGGAGTAAATCTATAACAGAATCTCTCATAGATAGAGAAATTAATTATATCTGTCATAAATAGAGAATACAATTATAAGAAATAACAATCTTATTAGATTCTTATCCTAATTAATAGCATTTATCACATATTTAAACAAGATTCATATCTACCAAGATACTCCTATAAATACCACACAAAGTAGCAAATGTATGCCTCTAATTCCAAATACTACCTACCTTGTGCACAGTCTAACTTGAGTATCGGAGTTTCTTTTGTAGGTACCTACCCCTCACACCACTGTTGCTGTCATCATGGTACGGAGGAAACGACCTTCATCAACCTTGTTCAGGTAATCATCTAAACATTGTTCAGAACATTAGCGCCGTATGTAGGAAAACGATAAACTTTGATTCCTATTACCATAATCATGGTCACTACAAGGCGAAATCACGTTTCTACTATACAGAATCAACCTTTTTCTGGTCGTCGTTCGACATCCACTCAAATTCAGGAGCCAGTCGTTGCCCAATCAAAATTCAGGCAAGACAGAGTGGGTCCATAAACGATACCACTCAAATAGGCTTATGTGTTAAAATCATATTTCAAAGTTTCCCACTTAGAAATTTGACTAAGTGTCAAGAACTCTAACAAAAATAAGAAACATAATTGATAAACAACTTGAGCGGACCCTAGAAATAAAGAATCAATAAGATCAAGCGTTGAACTCATCTCGATTTAAAAAAAAAAAGGAGTGTTCGCTAAGTATTGAAGTGAATCACCAAGATTGATCGTTGGACCCATCTCGGTTAGAAAAATAAAAACAGACAATAAGAATATGCGAGAAAATATTCTAAGTGTATAAATTAAAATAATGCCCTAAGTCCAAGACTTGTCCCTTTATATGTGAAATTAACCCCACGCAGGGGGCAAAATAAAAAGAAACAGAATGATGATCAGACATTCGAGTTGGGCTCCTCTTGGTCGATGACCTCCATCTCCACCTCTTCTACAAGGCCGCTCTTCGAGCTTTCATCCCCTTCCTCCTCACCGCCATCTGTTACAAGAACCTAACTCACTGGAGTGGACTTGGAGATGGCGTTCACAAAGTAACCATCACATACCACCTTCCGCGAGCCGACCCTTTATACAATGAGGTCCGGGTTTAGTAGGTGCAGTTGAGCGATTAGGGTGGACTCAGCAAAAGATATTTGATCTTTTAAATTATTTTCCTGAGCAACCCCTTCCACAATTTTGGCCTAGCTCCCAGTTATCTCAGCTCTGTGCCAACCGAGCTCTTCGTTGACTTGAGTAAGCTGCCCAACTTTTTGGGCAACAACCAACTCAAGCTCCTTCCTTTCACCTTGGAGGGTGTCAAACTCTTTTTCAAACTCTCGAGTCTGACGAACAGACCAAAAGCGGACTCCAAAAAGCAAAAAATGAAAGCGTTGCGCAGAGCCCACACCTGGACATCCCAGATGATCTCGATCAAGTCTTGCTTGATCAAGATGTCCTCGTCATCCTGGGTCAAAAGGGCATTGTCAATGATTCACCCAGGATCAACCCCTGCCCTAAATTGACCTTCCAGCATATTGAATAGGGGCGCCCTCTGGGATCTCAGATTCTTGACCAGTTGTTAGGTTAACTGGTGCCATCTCGACCACTGGCCTTTTCCCTCTGAGCTCTCGTGGCCCTTCTTTTTTTTGCTTGTGAGGACGGAGTGGTTAAGCAGGAGACCTGGGATCTTCCTCCTGATGTTGAGATTATAGAGGAGGGACCGGGATTGCTGGCTGTAATCCGGATCTCGAGGACCAAGGCTTTCTTTGGGCCAAGTGCATTACGAGAGCTTCGAGCCCACCGGGAGGAGCCATGTTTTCTGCAAATAGGAAACAAATGTGTTACAACACTTAGACAAAATAATGAAATACAAGTCAATCAGATATATTTAAGATGAGATACCTAAGAATGGTCTTATTTAATCGGAGGGTTCATCCAAGACATTTTTACAGTAGATAATCCCATTTTTATCGGCCTACTCAACTAAGAAATTAAGGATGTTGACTTCACTTTCTGTTAACAAAGACATCAGAGTCTCTATTTCTTCTAAACTCTGGTCCCACATTTCCTGTGTCGAGTATAGAAAAATTATTGGTTCGCTTTCTGGGGTAACAAAAAAAGGCGTTAACCCCGGAGCTCCTTCTATTCTGAAGAAATCCTTCTTGAAATTTTTGAAGGATTCCTGATATGGTTTGAATACCTTACGCCCTACTTGTGCGCGCAAGGTAACTTGCCCTTTTTGGAAACTGTTCCCATAAAGTGAAAACTGAGTGAAGAGGAAAAAGAACGACCACGCAGAGTATGTGCATTCAAAGGTTTTGCAGATAAGTTCAAAAGTCCTTATGAAACCCCGTGCATTTGGGTGTAGCTGAATTGGAACTACATGCAAGTGGTTGAGGACTCTGATCTCGAACTCAGAAAATGGAAGCCTGACTCCAATGCAGGTAAACAACACATCATACATATATATGAAGTGGTCGCCTTTTATTCTCGTTGAACAAACTCGTTCTTGGTCAGATGGGGCTCGAATTATATATTCACCATCACAAAGTCGGTCCTCGATGAGGTGTAAATATTCTTGCTTGGCGTTGGCATTCTATGATGTCTTAACACTCGAAGGAGTACCCAAGACTTCTCGGTCAACCCATTGGTATAGACCGACATTTCTTGGGAAGGTATATTCTTTTGTTTTTGAAGTAGATGCACTCTAACGTCCCATCTCCGTATTACTAGCTTTACCTACAAAGGTCGCATTCATGTCAGAATCAAAAGATGATTCATTATGATTCTCTAACTCTCTCATGAGTACAGAGAGCGAACATGTTGGTCTATGCCTTGTAAGTTCATTGGCACAATCCGCCCTTCGTATCATATCCAGGATGTCCATCCCGAATAGTGGCCTCAGGCCCCTATCAGAACCACCACCATGAGGAGAACGTCTCTACCACGCCTAAAGCAGTAGAGACAGTAGAGCACTTAGAACTTCTAAGGAATTACTCTCTTCATTACTATTTTGTGGCATTCTCACCCTCATTATGATTTTTTTTAGAAAGAAAAAAGAGTGAAAAATGAAAGTACCTTAAGAATAAGTGAAGAAAAGGCTTGAAAGGAGTCAAAAACCACAAAGAACCGTTGCTTGTGCTTGCCAGAAAAATTGCTTGAACTCGCAGGAGAAGAAAGCAAAAATGGTGAAAAAGGAGAAAAGTAAGGGGTTTTCCTCCCACTCTTATTTATAGCCACAAGAAACCTCCCCCAATCATTGCCATAAGAATGGGTAAAACGACAAATTAATATTGAATTTGAAATAGTAATCATGGCAGTAAGAAACTCAAACGATGGCTTCCAATACCTTTTGGCTATGTGGCAAAGCTTCCCTAACATAACAGTTGAAAAGACAACATTCATAGTTGAAGCAACGCATGACATGACAAGAGGATAATCAAGTCGGATCACAAACTAATACCATGATATTATGATAAAGTCATAATACGGATTACGGCTTCACCTTCAAATTACTTTTAGAATAAAATGGATCCCAAAACTAGAGTTGGTATAGGGGCAATTCATCATGAATCTCAGACAACGGTGTAGCGACTTAAAGACATATTGATCTATATCAGATCCTGACCTAATTCATTAATACTGGGGGCATCCCAATTTTAACCACAGATTACAGCCCTTTGTAAAGACATCGCGAGATCCAGCATTCATGTCATGACTTAGATATCTTTGTCTCATGTGTGCCGTTTACTCTTGAACTCGGACATCTTGACACTCAGCTATCACATCTAAGTACCAAGCTGTGGGCAACTATTCTGGACTAGGTTTCGGGTTAGCGATTTAGGAGCAACCCAACTTGCTAGAATTAGATTTCAGATATTTATGAGCGCTATTAGATAAGTAAATATGTCTATTTATAAGGAGTAAATCTCTAACAGAATTTCTTATATATAGAAAAGTCAATTATTTCTCTCATAAATAGAGAAAACAGTTATAAGAGATAACAATCTTATTAGATTTTTTTTATCATAATTAACAATATTTAATGCATATTTAAACATGATTCTTATCTATTATGACGTTTCTATAAATATCATACAAGGTAACAAATATATGCATCTAATTCGAAATACTACTCACATTGTATATGGTATAACTTAAGTGTCAAAATATTTTTTAGAAGTACTCACATCTCACATCACTATTACTGTCATCGTACTACAGAGAAAATCACTTTCATTTACTTTATTAAAGTAATCATATGAACCTATTCAAAATAGTAATAGAAAAACTTTTATATGATAATATAAAAATAAAAATTTAACCTCAATTAAAAACTTAAAAATTGCGAAAAGGATCATCTCATCATTTATTAACTAAAATCTTTGTTTAATATAATCTTATATATATTTATCAAATGTTTTGACGCACTTTATACCCACGTTTTAAAAATCGGTTGAAGTATTGAGTTAGTAAATTGAGCAGTTTATAGTTTAACCAATTCAACTAATTCAACTAGCAATCAAAATGTTATTATTATTATTATTATTATTATTATTATTATTATTATTATTATTATTATTATTATTACATGTAATATATATTTAATAATTATTTATATTATATATAATATAACATAAACATATAATATAAGAATTTAGTTTTGATGTATTATTAGTATAATTTTTTTTATCTTATCAACTAATTATATATCATTACATGTAATTTTTAATATAATTATTATAAGAGTCAAATAATTTTAATAATATAACAATATATAATTAATTAATAGTATAAATTACTTTTACACTTATAATATATCACAATTAAATCTATAATATAATGACATACCAAATTAAAAAAGATAAAAACAAACGAATAAAGTTAGACATTTGTTAATACGACAGAAATTAGAATATATGTGTATAAAAAAAATAAAGTGAAATTAAATATAATTAAATGATAAAAATTATATAAATATAAAATAATATAAATAAAAATAAGTGTTAGTAAAATTAGTGAAAGCAAAAATTAAATTTGACGTAGGAGATAAAAGAAATAAAAAACAAAAAAAATAGAAGAACTAAATTAAGAAGAAATAACCTTAAGAGATAAGGTTGAAAAGATACTGTGGGACTTAATAGTCTCGAGGTCAAATATTAACATGACAGCTGATGGATGTAAGTCACAAAGCCAGTACCACCAGCCAGAAAAGCTGGGGTGTTTGGTGAGCCAAAAACGATGCCTTTTGGATGGGTTCATTTTGAAAAGTCGCACTCAAAAAGGCGAAGTTGGTGCTTCGAATGCACTCACCAGAATGTGCAGCACATTCGCCGGAGTTGGTGCTGCATCACCGGAGTGAATGAACGTCGTCACTGGACCAAGGGCAGAGTTTATTAGCGTATATTTTTTATTTTTATCTATTTAAGATTATTATATGTAATAAATTATATATTTCTTTAATTTATTAAAAGTTAATACAATTTAATTGTTATTTTAAAAAAAACTAAAATGTTGAAAAAAATGAAAAGCTACAAAAATTATGAAAGAGGGGAATGAAAAATAAAAAGAAAAAGATTTTGTTAATATGTATCATAAGAATTAAAAAAATAATATTTATTATTAATTATTTAAAAAATATTAATTACCTTTTAAATTTTTAAGACAATAATTTATATTTTTTATTTCTTAACATTAAAGACACATGTATAGAACCGTATAACCTGACCTTACTTGAACTTACTCATAGAATTGTATAGCATGTAGTTGTAACCTACTTAAATCCTATTTTGTTAGAAGTAACGTTATATGAAAATTAATTATATCACATTTCTGTTTACAAAATTAAATTATTTCAAAACTTATAATCATGTTTATATTTTTATACATGTATTTGCAGGCAATTTAACAATTTTGCACGCAATCATGACTTTATATTTCTCTAATTTTCTTGCAAAAAAAATAATTTGACACAATGTTAATGATTTTGAAAGACAAAGTACATATCTTCATATATATGCACCACTGACTTCATTTAAATTCAACTAATCACTACCATTTTTTTTTTTGACGAATTACAATTTAGATATTCTCAAATAAATATTTTAGATTTAAAATAATTAACCAAATGAGTAATTGTCGACTTGATTAACCATTGTTTTGGTTAATTATCTCAAATTGAAATATGTATATAAGAAAATCATAAATTGTAATTGTGCCATCTTTCTTCTGTCAAGATTATATACTGAGCTGTTATGCATGGGTGTGATTTAATCAATATGATGTTACCTTGCAGGAATCTTGTGGATACCTATTGCTCAGACCCCTTTGTTCATCACTTGAGTTATTTTTGCCCCCTCATACATTGTGTACATATAATATAACAATATGAGTAGAGACAAATGAGTCAAGTCAAGTAGAATACTTAAAATTTAAGCTTGATTTGTGAAAAAAAATATTACTTAAACTTAATTCATTTATTTAACCGAATCAAATTTAAAATTTAAATTTAACTTATTTAAAAAATATAAAACTTAAACTTAACTTGTTTAACTTATTTATAACTTAATTAATTTTTAATTTATTTTTATTTCCTTTATAAAATTTCTCTTTAAAACATTTTAAATTTATTAATTTAATATTTGATAAACAACTTTATTTTAGAAGATAAAGTAAAAATGAAAAGCAGCTAAGGGTGCGTTTGAATAAGTTTAAAAAATATATTATAAGATAGTATAAATAATTAATTATTTTTTTAAATTTTTTTATGAAAAGTAGAAGTTAAAGAATGTTTAAAAAGTAGAGTTAAGTAAGATATAAATAGTAATGTATAAAATTACAATTCTCTAAATAGAATTAAAATTTACAAAATAATATTAATATATAAACTATTATTTTTTATACATTTTCATATAAAATTATAATTTTTTATGATACACGAACTATTTATGAACTTTTAATATCAAGCTTATAAAATTTGTACTTGACTCTTTTACGTAATTGAGTCTAAATTCATACTTGAACTTATTTGTTCAAACTAAACAAATAAGCTTGACCGAGCATTTAACTAGTCGAGATCAAATAATTTACAAATAAAACAGCTCATTTACACATCTAAGTGCCGAATCGTGTGAAATTTAAAGGCTTGAATATAATTAACCTTTCAAGCCTTGTATAGCATTCCAACTTCAATCCGTTGCTCTAATGGAAACCCTAGAGCAGGCAGGGCAGATCTACAGTTACTGTGCATGAATTCATAAAAACCAAGCATGATTTTATCAAACCAGCCACAGTTCAGGCCAATATAAAATCTTGTCTTTCCACGAACATGAACAACCCCGGCACACTTTGCTTCTTCTAAACTGGAAATCTCTTCAATCTCTTCAATCTCTTCAATCTCTTGAGAATCAGCTGATAGAATGCCAGAGCAATTCTCTATATGTAGTCTCAAACTATTAATGAGTTGACCTACAAAATCATCCACTTCTACATTTAGAGCATCTGCATAGCCATACTGAATCACACAACAATATACCCCTTCGAGATTTGATTTCTTGATGATAATCCTCTTATGTGGAGCAACCTTGGGGACTAACAAATATTGAAGTGTTGTGAATATTGTAACCTTATGAAGGGATTTCATGTTCTTTATGTAGTGTTCAAGAATAGGAGTCAGCCCATCCTGAATGTTAGTATAAAAGAAGCATAATCCAGGAACCCTTTGAACACTGCGGTCAGATAAAAGCCCTTCAAGTTTGTCAAAGGTTATCTTGTGGGTTAACTCATATTCCATCTTTCTCTGTCTACCATAAAACCAGCCAAACATGATGAAAGCAAGGATAAACGATATGGCAAAAGGAATCCATCCACCTTCAGCAAATTTAGTGAAAACTGCACTGACATAAACCCCTTCCATCACAAAAAACACGAAGAAGTATAGGGCAACCAGCACGGCAGGAGTTCTCCATATCATGATCATGACTAATGTTAGTAATATTGTGGTGATAAGCATTACTAGGCTCACAACAACACCTGCAATAAATGTTACACAATCATCAGAAGATTCCAAAGACGCCCAGTAAATAGTTCCAACTACTAAATAGAAGACAGTCCTCAGGTTGCCATATGGCCAAAGCTATGTTTGTTTATAGACACAAAAAACTGCCACAGTTGACACAGATTTAATGATTGAGAAGAACCACCAGAGGCCTGACTGCAGGATAGCTTGTGGCCTCCCATTTATAATTTGGCACTTGAAACTAACAAAAAAGCCTTCTATTCATCTATGACGTACCATTGATGAATTTCAAATTCAAAATACTTGCACGAAAAACTATATAGTAGTTAATGATGTAAATAAAATGGAATTCCTTTTTCTTAATCAGGTTGTAACCATTTAATGTGATGTAAGCAAACAAAGGGCTTTAGAAACTGACATACCAAAAGCTATGTTTGCAAAGACGGCCAGTAAATAGTTCCAATTACTAAATAGAAGACAGTCCTCAGGTTGCCATATGGCCAAAGCTATGTTTGTTTATAGACATAAAAAACTGCCACAGTTGACACAGATTTTATGATTGAGAAGAACCACCAGATCAGAAGATTGCAAAGACGGCCAGTAAATAGTTCCAATTACTAAATAGGAGACAGTCCTCAGGTTGCCATATGGCCAAAGCTATGTTTCTTTATAGGCATAAAAAACTGCCACAGTTGACACAGATTTTATGATTGAGAAGAACTACCAGAGTCCTCACTGCAGGATAGCTTGTGGCGTCCCATTTATAATTTGACACTTGAAACTAACAAAAAAGCCTTCTATTCATCTTTAACGTACCATTGATGAATTTCAAATTCAAAATACTTGCACGAAAAACTATATAGTAGTTTATGATGTAAATAAAATGGAATTCTTTTTTCTTAATCAGCTTGTAACCATATAATGTGATGTAAGCAAACAAAGGGCTTTAGAAACTGACATACCAAAAGCATTTCCAATATCTTTTCCATCGCCAAAAATAAGTATGACAGCAACGCAAAGGACCATTAGGACATAGTTAACTTCTGGGGAGTAAACCTCTCCTTCTTTATTATTGGATGTGTGTACAACCTTTACTCGAGGAAAATAATCCAGCACCACAGATTGCTTGATTACAGAAAAGGTGGCTGATATTAACGACTGGCTAGCAACAATTGCAGCTGATGTTGCAATAATAAAGATAGGCCAGTAGACTGAAGTTGGTATAAATTTGTAGAAGCCGTCATCATGATCATTGGGATTCTTGATCAGGTATGCTGTCTGTCCCGCATAAGTCAGAACTAAAGATGGGTAGATTGTGAATAGAAAAGCTATCTGTTACCAAAATTAAAAAGAAGAAAAGAAGATAAGGATGGTTACTGGCAGAAATGGAAGCATAACCTTGAAAGACAGACCAAATATGATAGGAGTAAACCTGAATGGACCGCTGATTGAAATGACCAAGATCAGCAAACATTGCCTCAGAACCTGTCAGAGTGGAAAAATTAAGAAAGAACAAATGAGACAAATATGTATTACGATACACATGCACATCCATTTAGAGAAGAAAGGCGAATCTACCCATGCCATGCAAAAGTAATGAAATTTTATAATTGAGTAAGTGATGAATATATTCATATCAGAACGACAAAAGAACTGGCTTGCCCTTCTAGACTATCTTCCACCTTTAGTGTTTGGAAATGTTCTAGTGGCTCCCTCAAAATTAACTTGCAAGATTCTCTTTTGCACAATTCTCATATAGCAACATTATTTAGTCCATAGCCTAACCTGCTGCAAGTACTAAAACATACCACAAGGATTTATAATATGATTTGAAAAAGAAAGGGGTCCTTCAAAGATAATTTTCTCACTTCTATATCAATGGTACATCATGCAGTAAAGATAAGATATATACCAGTAATGCAAAGGACAGTACCACCAAGATAAAGCCAGCCAGATTTTCCATTTCTCCAAAAGAAACGGAAAATGTAGTGTGGAGACAAAGCCTTGAATATACTTGGATAGTGGTGTATGATGCTGTAAATTCCTACAAGTGGGGTACTCAGGGTCCATGCACCCATTATTGGGGAAAAGAGGAAACTCACACGGGATGTACCAAATTTTTGCAACAAGAACAGAATGACCAAGACAACTGCAGAGAGTGCTTCCACAAGTGCTGCAACAGCACGAGCAAAAACAGAAATTATATTTATATAAACCAGGAGAGCGAATTGCATGACAAAGTTAACAAACTCCAGTCTACTCTAACAATGCCTTATTATGATGAAAAGTTTGCTTGATGGTTTTATCAGATTTAACGTACCATTTTTACTAACCAAGCAGCTTCATTATATCTGACATATACTAACTTGTGTAACTCAAATCTTTAAATTATTCCAGATAAACTTTAAAGAAGTATGATGGTCACAAGCTTCTTATATAATAGAACTGGAACAGACAAACGAGAAAAGAATGTATAGAACAATAGGGAATTATTCAGAAATGGTTCTGTTACCAATATGATAGCAGAAGAACTCAATGACAACAAGATGCAAGATACAAAACCCTGTAGGACATTCGAGAGATCCTACTCCTCTGCCACTCTCCAATTTCTCCTAAAAATCCACAAAACCCCCTTGTTTCCCCAACTGTCCCCTTTTATTTCCCTAACTGTCCCCATTTATTTCCCTCCTAATTCTGTTAATAGGGAGATTGATACCCTACTTCTCTCCTATTTTTTTCTAGTGTACACCCTCTTAACCAGAAGCCTAATAACAATACACCCCGCACCCCTCCCCCAAACATTCACCTTGTCCTCAAGGTGAACAGCCTGTGTTAGCTGAAAACAAATTCCTACTGGGCTCCCAATGCCAGCTTGCTGCACTAATGAGAATTGATGCACGCTCTGCAGCTGAATTGTTGCACCCTCCTTTACTGGAACCAGCAATTGCAGATTTGTGTAAAGCAGGTGCCCCCTTCAGCATTTTAACCTCGCCTCCCACTGCTAGCTGCATGGTCAAGTCCTTGAAGTTAGCCCGGATCTCCCCTAAACTTGTCAACCAATCCATTCCCAGCACTTCATCAACCTCGTTTAAACCAAAATGGAAAAAAATCCTGTTGAACCTCCAGTCCATGTAGCTGCAAGCTAACTCCTTGGCATACCCCCATGCTTTTTACCTTATGCCATATCCAACTTCCACATAGTAGGTAGGGGATTCCACTATGGGAAGATGTAGTTCCTGCATCAAATCCGTAGCTATAAAGTTGTGTGAAGCTCCACGGTCAATCAAAATTACTACCTTCCTTTCTCCTATTGCTCCTCACAAAGGGATCTTTTGGAAGTCAAACCCACACGGGCATGCAAAGTTGAAAAGCTTTGTAAACCAACTCCTGATGACCCCTTAGTGAATCAGTTTCTTCCTCCTTGTGACCCAATTCCCCTATCAACATCACATGGAATTGCTTATTCTTACAAACATGTTCAGGACTGTATTTTTCGTAACACCCGAAGCATAACCCTTTCTTGATCTTCTCCTGCGGCTCAGCATCTGTGAGCCTTCTGATTCCCCCTCCCCTACCCCGGAATGTGCCATTTGGGCGGCTGTTTGTAGACTCCATCACCGAACCTCCTCTTGATGGAGTATTGTGGGCACTGGCTTTGGACCCAACTTCATATGTAACAGTCTTGGGGAATGGGTGGCTGTTGTACTGTACCGCTGATTTACTTTCCGTGGGTAAGTTCCCTATACTCAAGGCTTGGTTCTTCTCGTCAATCAGCTGGGCTAGATCCATCAATTCCAACAAGGTTTCAGTTGGACGCAATTTCAGTTCAGCTCTTATGGCTTCCTTTAACCCATTCAAGAAAATCCCACAAAGGTATTCTTGGTCAGTACTGCACAATAGCCCTGCATAGAGTTCGAAGGCCTCTCTGAATTCCTCTACTGAACCACTCTGCTTCAACCCAAGAAGAATTTCATATGGGTTCTGGATCATGGAGTGTTGAAACCTTCTGATTACAGCTGTACGGAAAGCCTCCCATGTCACATTTTGGGTGCAAGATTCCCACCATTGGAACCAGCTCAACCCACGACCCTCCATAGCCACCAATACAGCTCGCATATGTTCCTCCTCTGACACTACTCTCACGTGAAAATACCTCTCGATCCGATTTACCCACCCATACGCATCATGTCCAAAAAAATAGAGGAATTTCTAGTTTCCTCCATCACTTCTTCCCCTCATCAAATCTTGGCCCTTCTATTGACTTTTCCCCTTCCGTTTCTGAATTGTTTCTCGAGTTTCCCAATGATGGGTCTTGTCGAATCCCTCTTACCAATTGCAGAATCTCTTCAATGGCTTCTTCGGTCTTCTTTGTTCGGGCTTCAAGCAGCTCTCTCCTGACTTCTTGGAGCTCGCGATCTTCTTCTGCTTGGCGTCTCCAAGCATCGAACCCTCTCACCAAAGCATCAATTCTAGCCTCCATTCTCGTATGAACCATGAAAAACTCCCAAGATTTGCGAGCTTTGATACCAGTTGATAGAACTGAACCAAAGAAATGAGAAAAGAATGTGTAGAACAATAGGAATTTTATTCAGAAATGGTTCTGTTACCAATATGATAGCATAAGAACTCAATGACAACAAGATACAAGATACAAAGATAAAAACCTATAGGATACTCGAGAGATCCTACTCCTCTCCCACTCTCCAATTTCTCCTGAAAATCCACATAACCCCCTTGTTTCCCCAACTGTTCCCTTTTAATTCCCTCCAAATTTTGTTAATAGGGAGTTTGATCCCCTACTTCTCTCCTATTTTTTTTCTAGTGTACTCCCTCTTAACCAGAGGCCTACTAATATTATCTTATCTTGGTATCCCAGTATACAGTAACCCTAAACATTTAGGAATGCATCCTGCTAGACATTTCAACATAATCTGAGCAAGAAAGGCCATTTCTTAATTTATGAAGGACATAGTATCCATTAGGGAAAACAAAGTAGAAGTCATGTGACACAGACAAAGGTTGCCATGTTGGTTCCTACTTAAATAACGGCAATGAAAGTCAAACAGGCTATAATGTTTCCGTAATCTCTTCCAATAATGCAATATTCATATGTTTCACGTTTATATTTTTGTAAATTAGTTGAGGACGCTGCTGGCAGCTAGTTCTCACATTTTTCTGCATCACATTAAATTAAGTGAGCTTGTTAGTGGATAATGAAAACATAAAAACCTGACCATCCTTTCAAGCAAAAACTAAAAACGTTGCCAAATGAAGCAATTGATATTAAAATCTTCCAGAAGTTTGATTGTATTTTTCATACTATGGAATCTGCAAAATCTCAAGCTCATAGTAAAACTTACATTTGCTTACTGAAGGAAAAGGTGCTCTTAGTCCATCCATTGCTGACAACACTGAGAACATAGTTGAATAAAAATATTTTAAATGACAAAAATTACCAAATTATTTTCGAAGGGGAAAAAATTCTTTAGCCAACCTGAAATTGCAGGCGTAAGTATACCATCACCAATAAGCATGCAAGTGCCTAACATAGCAATGAAAAGTAAAACCCTTCGAGCAACTATGCTTCTTTCAAACAATTTGCCAAGCCAACTTTGCGTTTCAATGCCCCTATGTGAGATTGAATATGTACTTGAGTTTAAATCTACTTTCTTAGAAGGCAGGATTCCAATATCCAAATGCCTACAAAGTAATGAATACAAGGCAAAAGTTCCACCTGCAATTCATTGTCAGCTTCGAAAGTCAAAGAATCCGAATTCCAATGCATAAGAAAAGATGGGTCTCTGTTGCGCGTGTTTTTCAACGTCTACATATAAGTTTTGTTAATAAACCTCAAGGTTATCCAATATATCACACCACAATATCACAGCCTGTTATTTTTTCCTGAGTAAATAATATTTAAATATCCAAAACTTCATTTGTAACGATTCTGATTACTTATATACTATTATAATTATAGAATCTAAAACAACATAAAAGTCAATTGCATTCAATCCTATCTAAAGCAACTAGAAATCAATTATAACAAAAAAAAATCTACTTAAACAGCCGATAATGAATTAGGAAATAAGTACAAAAAATATTCGTATAAGAAGTCCTATGAAATTGAATATATTAATGATACTAGCACAGCTAAGGCCCAAAAAAAAATGATACTAGAATAGCATGGTGAAGGACTTCTATTTTATGAAAAATCTTACAATTATTTACTAGCAACTGTATACAAGAACATCCACTAATTTTCATGCAAAAGAAAGAGAACACCATTTTGAACACCAAGTGCAAGGGGCTCAATAATTTGTTTAGTTTCCAAGTTCCGCCTATATATTTGGCTTATTTTTCCAATAAACATTTCCACCTGACCCATTTTTTGTATATGATAGCCAAAACTATAGGAAATTATAAGTACAAGTGCATCAGGGATAAATGATTCATAGATCATATGCAATGTGAAAAACCATCTAATTCTAAATAAGGGAGGAAAGTATGGTGTATGATGATAGATAAAAGAAAAAAGAAGATAGGGATTAAGCTAAGGATGAAGGGTAACACTCTAGTACCCTTAGGGTATGCTTGGGAGTTGGAGTTTTTAAAGGAAAGGAAAGTGAGGGCTTATTCTTTATTTTGAGTAAATACTCTCTATATTTGAATTTTTAAAATGAAAGAATAAAATAAAAGATGATCATATAACCTTTCAATTATTATTTATTCATTTTTACAAACATTTTATAATTCTTTTAATTTAGAAATTAAAGATAAGCATTCTATTTCTTTTCCCTAAAAACCCTCCATCTAAACATACTCTTATGTTGTAAATGTGTTGCTGATAATGTGACATATAGTATGATCTACTCAAGTTATATAAAATAGTTATACTAATTAAAGTAAAATTAACTATTTTATATAACTAAGTTAATTGTAGTTTATGTCACATTATTTTGAGTAAGATAATTATGTATTTACAAAATACTGTTTCAATTCATCCTATTTCATCAGATTCGAGATGTGATATGATTCTGAAGGATGAACAGGACAGTTCCAATAAGATTTCATTCTTGAACAAAAATCCGATAGACTTATTGGAGGGAGAGTCCCATTGGCGTGCATCCAGTAGGAATTGAACCTACGAATTCGCCAATTATGAGTTGGGCGCTTTAACCATTCAGCCATGGATGCTTAGCGGGGATCCTCGTACATGGTGAATAAACAAATTCCAATTGAAGTGAAATCTTTCGGATAAATCAATGCAATTTAATTTAGGAGGATTCGATGAAAGGACATCAATTCAAATCCTGGATTTTCGAATTGAGAGAGATCAAGAATTCTCGCTATTTCTTAGATTCATGGACCCAATTCAATTCAGCGGGATCTTTCATTCACATTTTTTTCCATCAAGAGAGTTTTATAAAACTCTTGGACTCCCGAATTTGGAGTATCCTACTTTCACGCAATTCACAGGGTTCAACAAGCAATCGATATTTCACGATCAAGGATGTAGTATTCTTTGTAGTAGTGGTCCTTATATATCGTATTAACAATCGAAAGATGGTCGAAAGAAAAAATCTCTATTTGACAGGGCTACCCCTTAAGGTATGTTTGGATAAAAGATTTTGGAGGGAAAGGTATTAGACTATATTTCCGGTAAACCATTAAAGAAATATAAGGAAAACTTATTTTTCATAGTTGTTTAAATTAAGATAATTATAAAATATTTATAAAAATCGTATAGGAGAAATTGTAGGTGCCTTTTCTAAATTTGGCCTTGATATAAAACACAGAAACAATTTTTATATTGTATTGCTTGCCATCTACCAATAAACAATCATACAAGGTAGACACGAAATGACTAATGTGACCACATCACATTGCGATTGCTGTCCTCATCTGACAACATTAGTCTGCATCACAAAAATTATGACAATTACAAGAGCTATGCGGACATCCTTGAGAGCAAGAAGAAAATGGGGTTTCATTGATGGAACCATAGAAACTGCGAAAGTAATTTAAAACATGTTGGTGTCATGGATCTTGATAAAAATAAATAAAAGACTTGGCAACTATGAACAAGTACCGACTTGTATTTGTGAAGGCCTGAAAAATTTGAATTGAAAGGTTATATAATCATTTTTTATTTTATTTTTTCATTTTAAAAAAATCTCAAAATATCAAAGAATATTTACACAAAATAAAGAATAAGCACTCCAAAACCCCCAAACTCCCAAACATACTATTAGGGGGACCATAGAACCTCCAAGAATGAAGCGAAGTAGAAGTAAGTACCTTCACCGTGGTCATCAGCTTTGATAGCTATATTGGCGTACTTGACAACTCCTATGAGGGTAAGAGTCCAGAACATGATGCTGTAAATGCCGAGATAGTCATCTTCAGTTGGAGACTTCAAGGGCATTGAAGGATACACATAAAGCGGTGACGTAACCAGGCCTCCAAATACCACACCCAGTGTCCTGTACGCAAGTACCAACGTGTCCCGTTTCCCTTTCCTCTCCCCCTTCCCCTGTTTGTTTGTTACAATTACAAATTATATTCATTCGTAACCCAGATCAAATCAAATTAATTAACAAATCTAAAAATTCAATAAATTCATTCAAGAACCAGACAGACATGCATGGAAGCTATACAGAACCTGTTGTTGTTGAGGATTTGGAATGGAGGAGGAGGCATTGGGTAGGTGAAGAGAGGGAGCACTGGGAGTAGTAGAGTCGACGTTGACGAAGACGACGTCGTCTGAGGAGAGGTGGAGATGGGGATCCAGTGACATTGAGCTTTGCTTAGAGAACAGAAGAGAGAGCAGTGTTATGTAAATGTTAGGTAGTTGGAATTGAATATAATAGTAACTCCACTACCCTTCGAAACTTTAAAAACTAATCACCAACAAGACAAGCCTTATAGGTAATAAAATACGGATAGTGGAAATTAGTGGCACTGGCGGGCACCCCTTGTCGTTTTATACAATTTTCCTCCTCTTGGTCAAACTCGTTTTTAATTATCAAATTAAATTAAATTAAATAATAATATATATCCCCAGAGCCAGAAGCGTAGTCCTTCAGCATGAATATATTGAATAAGAAAAAAGATACTGGAATGTAGGTGTTGTATATATTTCTTTTAAAAGTGTGTGATTAAGTGAAAAAAATAATAAATATAATAAATAATATTAAATAAAATATAAAAATATATATATATACATTATTTGCACGGTAAAAATATTAGGTTGATTAAATAAAGCAAATGCCAACCTATCCTCTATCACATCGGATAAATTATTCTACACTCCCTGAATAGTATTTGGAGGCCTTGTGACTATGGGTGTGGAGAAATTCTTCTATGCTTTAGAAATATTACGAGAGATTTTTCAACACTCTTTGAAATATTACTTTGCTCTAATAAAATTATAATACCTGATTATTTATAATTATATAAGCAGCTAGATTAAAATTTAAACATTTTTAAATAAGATATAAATGGTTAAAAATTTATTTAGAATAGCACTTTACGAATATTTTAAATTTTTTTAAATACTAACAATTTCTATCCGTATGATGCAAGAGATAATAAAAAAATAAAAAAGCAAAATAAAAGTATAAAATAATTGAGATGGATCAAATAAGATTAAATGATGGCTTTAAGAATGAATTGAGGTAAAAATGAGATCAAGAATGTAACATGAGTATAGAGAAAAATGATATTGAAGGAATGAGTCAAAATGAAACCATTTTATATTTCTTTATTTCTTTGATGGTCAGACCGTTAGTAAAACAATTGTCATAATTGATTGATACCAATAATTGACTTGAAGATATTTATAATTTGAGTGAATCATTAATTGATTTAATCCATTAATTAATTAGTTCCCAAAAATAATAATAATAATAATTGACTAAATTTATTAATTAATAAAATAATTATAATCATCATATAATAAAAAAGAGAAAGTAAATGTCTTCAAATCATGATATGTGTCACTCTGACATAACAGTATATGTATAAAACACTATAATATGACAAATACATATTGGCAAATCGTTTTATACAATAACTTGGTCAAACTCGTTTTTAATTATCAAATTAAATTAAATTAAATAATATATATATATATTATTATAATTTAAATAAAAAATGTAAATGTGTCGCCATATTAAAAAAATCATGTTACGTTAAAAAAAATCTTTAACGACTAGAAAATAAATAAATTTTGGAAATTATTTATTAGCGTTATAAATTATTAAAATTTTGAAAAAATAACCAAAAAAAAGAAATTATACATGAGTTATTGATAATAAGGTGTTGACAACGTCACATATTGACAACGACATGTAGTATGATCTACTCAAGTTATATAAAATAGTTATACTAATTAAAGTAAAATTAACCATTTTATATATGGCTTCAAGAATGAATTGAGGTAAAAATGAGATCAAGAATGTAACATCAAAAAAATGATATTAATTTTTAAATGAAATCCATATTAAAACTAGTTAATTGACTTGAAGATATTTATAATTCATTAATTAATTAAGTTCCTAAAAATAATAATAAGTTGACTAAATTTATTAATTAATAAAATAATTATAATTATCATATAATAAAAAAGAAAAGATAATGCAAAATAAAAGTTATATCAATCTCTTCAATATGATGAAATACATATTCCTCAAGTAATCAAAATAATGTATTTTATTGGATTAGATCTAAGGGATTAAATTTAATTATGGATAGTTAATAATTCAACCAGTGTAAAAATATCTATTAGATCCATTGGATATCCGTTGAAAATATAAATTGGAAAAAACCAATAAAATGGATATCCATTATATAGTTTTTTTTTTTTTTATTTCAAACTTTCACTTTAAACTAAAATTCATTTTATATAAAGGCCAAAAGTTCATAACATAAAGTGTTGAGTCCCAAAATTTTTTAGGGATAATTTTTTAGAAAGAGAAAGAAATTTTTTAGAGAGAGAAACATTTTCTAAAAAGAAATATTTTTTAGAGAGAGAAAAAAAATTAGAGAGAGAAACATTTTTAGAGAGAGAATGAAAATTTTTAGAGAGAGAATGAAAACTTTTAGAGAGAGATAGAAATATTTTTTAGAGAAAGAATGAAAATTTTTAGATAGGAAAAGAAAATTTTAAAAATAGATTTTTTTAAAAAAAATGAGTAGATTGGATATCCATCCATCCAATCTATTAAAATTGATTAATGGATGGATTGAATATCCATCCGTTAAATTAAGTCATGGATGGATTAGATAATATTAAGCATTTTGTAATGGATCTTAAATGGATTAATGGTTTATTTTGGATCCATCTATTATGATCAAATCCAAAATCAAACTAATCTACCCATTTGACATCTCTTTGTACTTTATGTCACATTACTTTGAGTAAAGCTACCCCTTAGGGTATGTTTGGATGAAGAGTTTTGGAGGAAAAGAAAATATAAGACTCATTTTTATTTCAAAATTAAAATAATTATAAAATGTTTATAAAAATCAAGGTTTTAAATCTCGGATAGCAACACCTGTTGCGGCCGTGACATCTCAGTCGCGGTGACTAATGTGACCACATCACACCGCAATTGCAGTCCTCATTTGCCTACATTGGTCTGCATCAACCCACGACAACTACAACACGACCGCTATCATAATTTAAAACCTTGATAAAAATGAATAAAAGATGATTGAAAAGTTATATAATTATTTTTTATTTTATTTTTTATTTTAAAAAAATCTCAAAATATAAAAAATATTTACACAAAATAAAGAATAAGCACTCCAAAACCCCCCAAATTCCCAAATAAGAGTGGAAACAAGACAAGTCAGGCTTTGCCTTAAACATGTCTTATCTGTATTTTAATTATAAGGTTTGAGCTTAGTTTGAAATAAACCGATTTTTAAGGTCTGGTCTGACCTTTTTAAAAGTCTGGTCTGACTTGAAAGTCTATTTAAAGGCTTACTTTGCAATAAAATATTTAAATAAGTTAACAAACTTACTTTTAAATAGGTTTAACAGACTTTTAAATAGACTAATAAGTCTATCTTTAGATAGGTAAATAGGTCTTTACATAAGCTAATAGACTTACAGTTTAAATAAGCTAATAGATTTTTACATAAGCTAACAAACTTAAACTTTGAAATATCTTAATATATATTTTTGTTATAACTTAACACTCACTTCTTATTTTTATAAATGTTTATTACTTTTTTATTTTAGTCTTTAAATGTGGAATTTAGAGGTATGAAAGTACATGCCTTGGACTAGAATAATATGGAACTTAGGTGCCAGGGTACGTGGTCATTTCAGCATATGGGTCATCAGAGGAATAGATTCAAGCTTGAATTTTGATTTGTAGAATAAAACTTTCTATTTGAATGTTGTTTCTTTAAGTATTAACATACTGGAGTTGTATGCTAACAAGTAGATACTTTTTGAATTAGGAAACACATAAAAATTAGTAACATAGTGACTGGGTGGTCAACAATTGTAGAGAAGTAAACTCTTTAGATATATTTGAAAATCTTTGCTTTTGTTTAAGTAATTTGTATATTCTGAAATGATAAGAATACTAAAACCTCTTAAATCAACACACAGGCCGCTAATGTCATTCTTCTTAAAATTACTAATTAAGTTTGAAGGGAAACTGATTCAACAGGAACAAGGTAGAACTGGAAAGGAAACGTGGTCCTTCGGTAAAAGAATTCAAGCACCATAAGGAGCAGTTGATAATGTTTCTTCAAAAAATCATTCTAATATTTTTCAAGTGACGAAATTTTGAATCATTCAACATAATATGATTGTTGTCGACCATTGTTTCATCTGGTCAAGTTGTGTGGCTTTACAGATAAGTTGATATTGTACCTATTTCATTTTGCAACTTTTCACTAAAAAAATTTTAAGTCCAATATCGACTAAAGACTAGATTAAGAAAGTAGTGAATATTTATAAAAGTAAGAAGTGAATGTTAAGTTATAATATAATTATAATATGTTATTTTTATTATAACTTACTATATTAAGTTTTAGTTATTAATTTTTATTAAAATTTAGTTACTTAAAAAATATATTAATATATTATAATAAATTAATAATTATAATTATTATAATAATATATATTATAATATGAGTAATGTTATATACTCCTACAAGTTCATCCAAATAATCATCCTAATACTAAATGAAGAAAATATTAAATGAAAAAATAAATACATCTAATATTTTAGGAATATAAAAAGTATTAAATATTTTTTCATATAATAATTAGAAGGATTAGTAGGAGAATTAGGTAGGAGGATAAAATAATTCTCTTATATTATATATAGTTAAACAGATCAAACCGGTCTGTAAAGCCTAAAAGACTTATTAGATAACATAAGAGTTGACCTTTTTAATTAAACAAGATTTTAAAAAATCTTGATCCAACTTGTTTAATAAACAAGTCAGACCTCATGCAGGTCAAATCATAAGTCCTTAATATGCGATATGACTTATTTTCGCCCCTACTCCCAAACATATTATTAGGGGCACCATAGAATCCTCCAAGAATGAAGCGAAGTTGAAGTACCTTCACCGTCATCATCAGCTTGGGTTTTTGACCAAATTGCCCTTTGTGGCTAATTTTTTATTATCAAAATGTCCCTATTTTCAAACTATTTTTCAAAATGTCACCGTTTTGGCCACGGTGACATTTTTTATTCTTTGTAGAGTCACATGGGATACGCCAGAAGCTTGCACAGATATATACGCCAAGCTTCCTGGCAGATCCACGTGAACCCCTATAACCCCACCTCCCCTCTCCATTCCACGCCAACTTCCCTCATTTATCAAATTTTCACTTTCTCTCTAGATTTCACTCTCTCTCGAACTCTCCATGTGGTACGTAAGTTGTGAGAGAATCATATTCGTAAAAGTATTTTTATCATTAGATTATTATTATTATTGTTATATATATTGTTGAATATTTTAATTATTAGAATTATTGTTTATGTTTTTGAGTTATTATATTAATTATGTTTTGTATATTTGTTTTATTTTTAGAATTATTATTTATGTTTTTGAGTTTTTATATTAATTGTGTATTGTATATTTGTTTTATTGTTAGAATTATTGTTTATGTTTTTTTAGTTTCTATATTGTTTATGTATTGTGTATATTTGTTTACTTGTTACAATAATTGATTATTATTATTATTTATTATTATTATTGATTACTATTATTATTATTATTATTATTTGTTTTATTATTATTACTTAATTGTGTATTTATTATATATGTTTTATTGTTATTTAGTCAATTTTTAGAATTTGTTTGTACAAAATTGAATTGTTTGTGTTGTTATTATTCAGAAGTGTAAGATGACCAAACACCTTGTTGTTCTCATTTACTACAATGGGAGAACGTATGAAGGTGAAGAAGGTCTAATGTACAAAGGTCCTCGTCCCAAGTCTATCATGATTTAACGTGATACGACTATTGAGCTTTTAAAAAGGAGAATTCATTTAAAATTAAGGCTCCAAGAAAATCAAGTTGTGTTCAGTGTTGTATACAGATTTCCACAATGGAGTAATGTTCTAAGATGAATAGCTTCTTCCATTAGAAGATGATGAAGATGTTGCTTGCATGATTGATTGCTTTGATCAGCATCCTAACTTAACTTCTATAGAGTTGTATGTCGAGACAGAAACAAGTGAGCACAATGAGCATGCTGAAGCTCCTTCTGAAACAGGGTTACAAGCTGGTCCTTCTAATCTTGCTGAATCATCGTACCCTATCAACACTCAATTCTCCATGACACATGCTGCTCCTGTCCTAGTACAATCTCAAGAAGTTGGTACGTCTGCAATGCCTGAAGGGAGCTCATTTAGGTTGGACCTTGAAATCGATAA
Source organism: Ormosia emarginata (assembly GCA_029884605.1). NCBI lineage: Eukaryota > Viridiplantae > Streptophyta > Magnoliopsida > Fabales > Fabaceae > Ormosia > Ormosia emarginata. The sequence continues at coordinate 5,861,600 of JAQQTP010000025.1, forward strand.
CTCGCTTATGGCAGATGCATTATCTGACACAAGCGATGATGAAGGGAAAATGCCTGAGGGTGAAGATACAGACATCGACTTAGAAGAAGATCAATCTGACCCTGAAGTAAATATACAACAACTAGTCCCTCCATTGATAGTTGCTCCTGAATCTACGTATGTACCTTTATGCCCTCAGTTTTCTGAAATCAATTGGGATGCGCTGAGTACACCTGATAATTTGCCTGAATTAGATTCTCGTGGTATTTGAAGTCCAGATGAAGAATTATATGTCGGGTTACAATTTCCCTCTAAAGATGCTGTCAATTTAGCCCTAAAACATTATTCCATTATTAGACATCAGAATTACAAGGTTGAGGATTCTGATATATAGCGGTTAATTGTTAAGTGTCCCAGAGCTGCTGATGGATGTAATTGGAGGGTCAGTGCCATTCTAAGCAAGAAATCAAACATGTGGAAAATTAAAAAATATAATAGGCCTCACAACTGTGTTAACCCAGCCAATTCACAAGATCATCAGAAGTTAGACTCTCGTATGATCTGTTCTTGCATTCTGGAGATGGTTAAGCAAAAACCCGATGTACCTGTATGCTTAATTATTGAAAGGGTTCGATGTCAATTCGGATATGACGTGTCCTATCAGAAAGCTTGGAAGGCAAAATAAATTGCCATTGTGAAGGTATTTGGAGACTGGGATAATTCTTATGTGGTATTGCCTAGATGGTTACTTGCCATGCAAAGAGACATGCCAGACACAGTGGTGGAGTTGCAAACCATTGATTATGTCGAGACCAATAGAGTTAACGGTTCAAAACTTATATTCTATCACTTGTTTTGGACATTCAAACTATGTGTTGTTGGATTCCAATACTGTAAGCCCATTATTCAGATTGACGGTACTCATTTGTATGGTAAATATTGTCATAAACTATTGATTGCAACAACACAGGATGACGATTGAAAACCTCTGCCCATTGCATTTGCCATTGTTGAAGGGGAAACAAAGGATGCTTGGAGTTGGTTCTTAGCATTGATTCGAACACATGTCACACAACAACAGGGCCTGTGCTTGATATCTGATCGACATCAAGGCATCATACAGTCAGTGACGAATCCACATTTGGGATGGCAGCCACCATGCGCATCATGTTTTCTGCATCCAGCATATTGGTAGTAATTTTAACAGCGCCTTTCGCAACTTAGCCCTAAAGAAATATCTGATTAACACAGGTAGTTAAATATTTAACATTGTTTATAAGTTTATGATACTAGTTATCAAACTACAATTTAGTTGTTAACACCAACTCATTCAATATTTTAATATCAGGGTATGAACCAATGACATACAAATTTGAGGCTAGGTTAGAAAAGTTGACTGCTACTCCCGAAATGGCAAATTAGATTAATTCGATTCCAAAAGAACAATGGAGTTTAACATATGATGGTGGCCACAGATTTGATCATATGACGACGAACTTATCTGAGTGTATGAATGGTGTGTTGAAAGGTGGCAGAAACCTACCAATAACAGCACTTACAAATTGGTAGAGTACTTTTTTTAATCGAAAGGATGACGTAAACGAGAAACTTGTTGATGGGGCATATTGGTCTGATGATTTTATGAAAAGCTGGAATGTCAACGTGCTCAAGGCAAGCTCTCACCAAGTCTGTCGATTTGATATACAATCAACCAGTTTTTTGGTCGAAGGGGCATTCAACCCTATAACACAGCAGGGTGGAGTTAAATATTCTCTAAACCTTCAAGAAGGCACGTATGACTGTGACCTATTTCAAGCGTTGCATTTCCCTTGCTCTCATGCAATAGCAGCATGTTCTTCCAGGAGACTTGACGCTTTTCGATATGTGCATAGTATTTACAAAATGCATACTTTGTACAAGGTGTATTAGGTTAATTGGGGTATCATTAAGGATGAACCATGGTAGCCACCAGCCCTGACGATTACATTGGTACCCGATCGTCAATTGCTTCGATCTAAAGGTCGACTCAAATCAACTTGACTTAGAAATGAGATGGATTGGCGCGAACTAGGACTGGGACAAAGATGTAGAAAATGTGGTGAATCTGGACATAACTCTGGTAGTTATCGTCGTGGTGGATCGACTTTTTTGAGGAATGACCAAGCAGAACCATCTACTTGATTAGGACATAATTTAATACCTATTGTATTATAATGGATGATTATCTATGTGTAATTGAAGATTTTCAGTGTGTAATTTGATAATCTACTTGATTATTTTGCTTAATATCATTTTGATATTATCCTTTTACTAGTGTCTATTAATTTATGCTTGATACACTCATGTTTAATATGTATATTCGATTCTATAGTATGTTTTATTATTTGAAGACTTACCCAATGTTATTATCGGTTGCTTGATTACAGCGTGAGGTATGACATTCCACTTGCGCCAGTGCCCGGAGGACCATCAATAAATGAGATTGCGGGACTTTCATGTATCACAACATATATGGCAAGGAAGACCAGATCATCATCTGCGTATCAGACGTGCCCATAAATTAAGACATATTGACCCGGATCTAAGCGGATATTGCCATATCTAGAGCTGGCTGGTTTCGTGGGGGTTGCCCATATGGGATATTGCACCATCGATCACTCCCTCATTACAGCATTAGTTGAGAGATGGCGCCCCGAGACACACACATTTCATATGCCTACTAGAGAGTGCACCATCACATTGGAGAACATTGCTATTATCTCGGGACTTCCCATTGATGGCAGCATAGTTACTGGCCGTACATCCCGTCCAGATTAGATGCAACTATGTGAGACCTTGTTGGGATCGCAGCCGCCTGAGTCACACGTATTAGGTGGACGTATTGATATGTCGTGGCTCTGGAGCGCATTCCGTACACGACTTACCCAGGCTGACGGAGACGATTACATGATACAGTGTGCACGGGCATACATAATTCGGTTGATCGGGGGATCGCTATTTCCTGACCATTTTGGTAGATACGTGCGCATGATGTTCCTTCCTCTATTGGAGGACTTTACCGCTACCAGGAGATACAATTGGGGATATGCGGTCTTGGCCTATTTGTACAGAGAGTTGTGCAAGGCCACATATTACAGCGTACACGAGATTGGAGGTGCTTGCATACTGTTGTAGTACCGGGCATGACACAGATTTCCACCCCTTGTCCCTACACTCGTGGATGATACTGATCCTGTCCTTGTGGCTGCCTACGTTACTGCCCGTGGTGAGCTTCGTCCACTGGGATTTCGGTGAGTTTCTCAATATATCTGTACAATAGTTTGTTATATATACTACTTATGTTGACATCATATGACCTTGACATATATATAGGTGACATAAACATAAGGTGTTGACTGAAACCCCAATAGGGGTGCTTCCGTATTACCGTCGGTTCTTTGATCAGATGAAGAGTGATGATGTTAGTATATGTTTACATTGATTTAAATAAGTTAATTTGTCTTGTTTTCTAATTCTTTATACAATTGTGATTGCAGATAATATGACAGCCATATATAGGTGAGATTGTGGCTTCACTGCCAACATTTTGTGTCGCTGGTAGAGATATTATTCTGGCAGTGGTTCCACTTATTTTTTTTCACATTGTTGAATGGCACCAGCCAGACAGGGTGATGCGTCAGTTTGGTTTGGACCAACCAATACCACGGAGACCACACCAACCTGACGAGTTGCACTCGATCACATTGGCCGGACGTCACGACGAGGATTGGCGAGCTACACATCTTGCACACATAGCCATCTGGGATACGCGGCGGGAACGGTGTGTTATTGGTTGGCCTTTGGAAGCTCCCCCATCGCGCGCGTCCCGAGTATATGTCTTTGCCGACAGACGGATTGCCAAGCGTTGAATTTCCCGAACTGGTGCATCCATTGGGTTTGTGGTAAGCTTTTTACCAATATGTTCTGCTATTTGTTTTGTACATTTTATATTTTATATTGATAATGACATGTTATATTTGTATCTTAGGCTGACATTGTAGAGAACGTCCATGCGTCGGCTAGGAACCCTAGTTCTGGATTTAGTATGGCTTGCTTTGTGCGAAATCCATGGAGGACATCTTATCTTCAATGAGGGAGCATGACCGCATCACATTAGATCACCTTCAGTCGAGCCTCCTCCTGCAGATGAGATTCCGGACCCATTGCGATGAAGCGTCGCCATCGCGAGGACTCCCTCGAGAGACGGAGATGGTTAGCCCCACTTCGATCATGACTACGTCTTCAAAGATGACTCTAGTTCTCCCGTACATGTGCCAATTTCCTTAGCAAGTACTCAACCACCGCCCACTTCTACCGCTACTTACCGATCGTCTCGGCCACCACTCCATCATACCCGCCATATCCAAGTTATCCATCATGAGTGTGTTGTCATACCCACCACCTACTTACTCCTTACCCACCATATCCTTATACATTTACCCTTACACCATCATTTCCAGGATCTACCGTATACGGTTCACCCACCATATCCCACCGTTATCTCCCCTTCTTCAAAGAGACGAAAGTTTCGATCCCCTCCCAACCACCCCACATGATCACTCATTGAACCCTTCTCATTTTTGTATATGTACTACATTTTATTATATTTGCTGATTTAGGATGATTTGTACCCTATACGTTGATTTTTTGTATGCATTTTTTAAACAATTTTATGGGGAAACTCTTATACGTGTTTTGTTGATATAGATTAATATATATAAATATATTTATATATAGAGGATGAAATATTTTTAACGTTTGATTTTTATAAAAATTCAAAATAATTAATAATTAATCAAATTTTTTTTATAGAAAGAATGTTTAAACTATTAAAGTTAATTGATTTTATTACTCGTTTGGCTAGTATTGTAAGCATCATCAATTTAAAGTGTAAAACTTGATTACAATACGTTAATCTTCATAATTAAATAGATTTAAACTAAATTAACTTCAAAATTTCATAAACTCAATTTTTTAAACCCGGCTTGCCTTAGATTAGCGAACCCCAAACATTTTAACTTAAGATACTAAAATATTCGAGTTTGTTCGAGTAGACGGTTGATTTAAACTATGTCGCTTAATAAACCCATGAGCATTAAAAATCTAAATTGGGTCAAAAGTCGAATCCATTTTGACATCCCCGACCCGACCCGGACCCGATAACCCAAATATGATGTCATTTTGAGTAATTTCTATTTAGAAAATGTTTATGGTTGTCTAACCCATTTGGGCATTCCAATCATTAACCCGACCAACCCGAGGCCCATTTAGGCGATCCGAACCAACCGATTATATTACCACTATTGACATTTTACGAAAAAAATTTTCTCAATCAGAATGACCACCCATTGGATACCTAATTAATTAATTTAGGCATATCCCACATGGATACGCTCAAACGTTTCGAACGACATCCCCGCGTGATACGCCATATGGCGGTTAAATATCTACATCAACATAAAGAAAAGTAATAATATAGATATTACAATCCATTTAAATACTATATATCTTCATAATTAAATAAAAATAATTTGAAAACAAAGGCATTTTATAAATAATTTAGACTGTCTACGTCAACACAAAGAAGAATAAAAATGTAGTATTACAAACCATTTAAATACTATATTGGTGTGCTTGAAAATCCTATGAGCGTAAGATTAAGAACATGATTGGGATTTTTACCAAATTGCCATTAATGGTAATTTGTTTTTTTTAAATTTTGCCATTTAGAATTTTAAAAAAATAAAATTTGAATTAATTTCAAAATTATTTTGTATTTGAAATTCATTAAAATGATACATTGATTTGATATTGATTTGATTATTTTTTATTTTTGCCTTAAAATCATTATTAGGATGTTCCAAAGTAAAATGTTGTCTATTTACTGCCCTTCGAAACTTTAAACTAATCGCCAACAAGACAAGCCTTATAGGTAATAAAATATGGATAGTGGAAATTTGTGGCACTGGCGGGCACCCCATCTTTTAACCAATCTGTTATTTTTGGTAAAAATTATTATTAAAATGTTATTTTTTAAACCAATCGCCAACATATTTTTTATTTTTGTTGGTAGCGTGGGATCTGTAGAATGGCGTTCCTGCTTGCAATCTTTTCATTTATTTTTCGTGGAAATTCATGATCTAACAAATCTTATCAAAATTATAAAATTTCTTATAAAAGGAATAAAATCATAAGATTTTAATTATTAAATCAAATTATTTATAATCATAATTAAATAACATTAGAAACACAAGCTTAATTTAACTCAAATATTAATTAATTTATAATAAAAATTTAAAAAAATAATTTAATAATTAATAAAATATTTAATATGTATTTTATAAGGTATCATATCTTTTGTTAAAAATGAAGTATATTGTGACTATATGAAATAATGATAAAAAATAAAAGTATAGAAATTGTCTTGGAAAAATATAAAATTTTTTATTATTTCGAATAAAATCTATTTAATATAAAAATGGTGTAAATTAATTTTTTTGTTTAGTATTTAATAAAAAAGTTGAAGATATGAATATCCATCAACTCATATAATAGGTAGTATTATCAGGTCATATACAAAGTGAATGCCACCAATGACATCTCTCAATCTCATTGGTTACTTGGACATGAGATTAACGTACTTAACAATTAATAACATGAGAGATTAAAGTAACTTAGAAGAAGAAACTAGTCCTCCATTGGTAGTTGCTAACGTAGGTGTCGCTTTTAAAAGATAGATAACCACCAAATATTCTGAGACCAAATATTATAAAATTATTATTTTCTTATCCCTTCGACTTTTTGACATCCATACTTTGTCATGTATTTATTTTTAAATTCTTTATGAGCGTCGTCTTATACATTATTAGATTTTGCTAATGTAAACTCGAGTGTTATAACATAACATTTGGATGATTTAAATTATAATGAGATGCGTACTTGCTTAATATTTAAAAGCCAAGAAATTGTAAAGAAAATTATGAGCATTAAAATCTAAATGCTTATGCATTAGGCAAATAGCTATTTGGATTATGAAAAATTTTTGATTGTTGAAGGGAAACAAAATTTTTCTAAATATTAACTTCCCGAAAAACACACAATCCTGTTTAATTCCACCATAGTACCAATATCAGTAATATAAATAAAATAACAAACATGTTCAACCCAACAAGGGTACCAAAATCATAATTGAAAATCACAAACAATAATTTCGTCAAAGCCACTAAATATAATATTCTGATATACACATCAATAAAATGGCCAAAGATCGAATGACATTCAAATTGGGCTAGGTTGGAAAAGGCTACTCCCGAAATCAAATTGGATTAATTGAAGAACAATGGAGTTTAACATATGATGTGATGGGTATAGTGAGGTAATGGGGTATTCGGTCTCCATTTTTATATTACTTTTTTTTATAATAAAAAACACATATTCCAAGACAATTTCTCTACTTTTATTTTTCATCACTTATTGCTATAACACTATAAGTACTATTTCAAGCGTTCATTTTTTAAAAGATATGATACTTATAGTAAATTGTTAAATATTTTATTAATTATTAATTATTTTTTAAATTTTTATTATAAAATTAATATTTGAGTTAGGTTAAGCCAATAAATTTGAAAATGTGGTTCGGACATTACTCTCGTAGTTGTCGTCGTGGTGGATCGACTTCTTTGAGGAATGTTTCCAAATACTACGATGAATGACTATTTATGTGTAAATAATCTACGTTATTGTGCTTTTTTGGTGTCTATTAATTGATATTTAATATGTATATTCGCGTAAGATACCTAATGTCGTGATTAAAGCACTAAGGGCATCCACGTAAATCATCATGTCAGCGTGTTACAAGCGTAATAATGTGGATCGCGTGCCCATGACATATGGGATCACGGATCTTACAGTGTTTTTATATGGGGTATTGCACCATTGATAACCCAAAAAAATAAAAAATATCACATAAAATTAAAGTATGACAGTTTAAAAATAATTTTAAAATGATGATATTTTAATAAATTGTTTAAAAAAATAACATTTTAATAAATTTTTTTACCTTTAATAATAATGTGGTAAAAAAACCCATGATGCTGTAAATTCCAAGGTGACGTAACCAGGCCTCCACATACCACACCCAGTGTCCTGTACGCAAGTACCAACGTGTCCCGTTTCCCTTTCCTCTCCCCCTTCCCGTTTGTTTGTTACAATTACAAATAATATTCATTCGTAACCCAGATCAAATCAAATTAATTAACAAATCTAAAAATTCAATAAATTCATTCAAGAACCAGACAGACATGCATGGAAGCTATACAGAACCTGTTGTTGTTGTTGAGGATTTGGAATGGAGGAGGAGGCATTGGGTAGGTGAAGAGAGGGAGCACTGGGAGCAGTAGAGTCGACGTCGACGAAGACGACGTCGTCTGAGGAGAGATGGAGATGGGGGTCCAGTGACATTGAGCTTTGCTCAGAGAAGAGAAGAGAGAGAAGTGTTATGTAAGAAAAATAAATCTTATCTTATTTTTTTTAAAAGTATAGATATTATTTATATTATTTTTAATAAATATGATTGAATATCCTTAAAAAAATCAATTAAAAATAATATTAAATAAAGTATAAAAATAAATATATATTATTTAATTTTAAAATATAAGAATTTATGTAATTGTTAAGTTGTTGGAATTGAATATAATAACTCCACTGCCCTTCGAAACTTTAAACTAATCGCCAACAAGAAAGTCTTACTTGATAAATTTGGATATCTTATTTTTTATTAATGGAGCATGAATAAGGAGATTTAAAGTATAATATAATTAAAGTATAATAAAGGTGAGGATGGATTGGAAATAAATATAAAAAATTTAAAATAATAAAATACTAATAATAAATTTTAACATTTAATTTTCTCAAGGCTAATTTTGTTATTTATATTATTTTAAAAATTTTTGGAAGATTCATTAATCGAGGCGGAGCGAACCCGGTTCGGACACGTGTGTTAGCCCATTCATTAGCCTAGTCCATTCAATTTTGGAAGGAACAAAATTTAGCCGGTCTCAATCCATCCGACTTGGCAAGCCACGTCATTTGAGAAAGTGGGGGAATGATTATCCCGTGGCCCAAAAAAATAAAAAATGCCACCGTGGCCAAAACGGTGGCATTTCGATATTAGTTTGAAAAAAGTGGCATTTTGATAATAATTTTTGCCTGGCAGTTTGGTCAATTTTCCTCCTCTTTTCAAAAAATTAGAGCAGAAACGTAGTCCTTTAGCATGAATATATTGAACAAAGCAAATGCCAACCTCGTGTCTGTATCACATCGGATAAAACATATGCTTTAGAAATATTAAAAATTAATTGATTGATTTTTTCATTTTTTTTCTTTTCCTTCTTTCTAATCTAACGTCGATTACTCTTCTTTTTCATTCCTTTTCATCCATCGAAAAAATTATTATTAATTAAATAATAATATATATCCCTAGAGCCAGAAACGTAGTCCTTTAGCATGAATATATTGAATAAAGCAAATGCCAACCTGTCCTGTATCACATCGGATAAATTCTTCTAGACTCCATGAATAGTATTTGGAGGCCTTGTGACTATTGGTGTGGAGAAATTCTTCTATGCTTTAGAAATATTACGAGAGATCTTTTTTTTAAACACTCTTATAAAAAAAGGGTATATGTTTTTAAATTATAATATGTGTTACTTTAATATAGTAATATATGTATAAAATATTATCATGTGATAAATATGTATTTTTAATAATTATTATATAACATATTATGTTATAATTTAAATAAAAAATGTAAATATGTTGTCACATTAAAAAAATCATGTCACGTTGAAAAAAAATTTTAAAGATTAGAAAATAAATAAATTTTGGAATTTATTTATTAACATTAAAAATTATTAAAATTTTGAAAAAATAACTCAAAAAAACAAAGCAATTATACACGAGTTATTAATAATAAGGTGTTGACAACGTCATGTATTGATAACATTCCTCTTAGCAAGCACCTTATATGGGTGCATGTGTCGTCAATTCTAAATTAAACACCTATCACTGAAGAATTGTGTCTTTACAAATACGTTTGTAGACCAACCTGTTGAGGAGATACAAATCTGTATTTTTTTATAAAAAATAAAATAAAAAAGAAACTCTAATGCTAAAGCCAAAACTACATTAATTAAGTACTTTGCTCTTGTTTGCTTTATCAACTTTATTGTTAATGTTTTGAAAAGATGAAAAGATGAAAGAAAGACTGTGTTTGCTGGAATGAATTACTATTGATATTGTATCGTGTATTTATACAGAGAGATTTCTAATCATTCCTACAAATCAGGAATTGGTTACTAAATCACTGGTTGTCTAGCTATAAGTCAGGGATTACAATAGGAAAACTAATATACACAGATCACCTATTCTTAATATGGAAGATATAAAAGTTTGACTTCTTAACACTCCCCCTCAAGTTTGAGAGTGGATATCCTACACTCCCAACTTGCGAACCATAGGAACAAAGATCTCTTTCCCCAAGGGCTTGGTCAAGATGTCTGCTAGTTGATGTGCATAATTTACATATCTTGTAGTCATAAAACCATCTTGGATCTTGTCTCTAATGTAATGACAATCCATCTCAATGTGCCTAGTTCGCTCATGAAAAATTGGGTTGGCTGCAATGTGTAGGGCAACTTTATTGTCGCAATACAACAAGGCATATTCATGATGTGAAAGTCCCAAGTCCCTCAATAAATATCGGAGCCATGTCAACTCACAGCAAGCTCCCGTCGTTGCACGGTATTCTGCCTCGGCGAAAGAGAGGGGACATGCGTGGGTTGTGTATGTGGAGAAGAATGAGGTGTGACTATATGATCGGGTGGTGATGTGTTTGGAGGAGAAGTGTTTGGAATTAGTTCATGGGTCACAAGAGGAATTGGGCCAGAATCTGTGATTGAAGGAGAATGAGTAGAATGTGACTTAACAGATGCATAAGGAAAATAATTTCATGGAATTTGACATCCCGGCTGGTGAAAACTTTTTTGGTTGACAAATCGAATAATTTGTATGCCTTTTGACCAGTGGGATAGCCTATGAAAACTGAGGGAATAGAATGATGGTCAAATTCGTGAGAAGTACCGACATTAATTGCATAGGCTAAACAACCAAAGTCACAGAGATGGGAAAAATGAGGGCGTCCTCTTCCAGAGCCAGAACGACGCTTATCTTGGTCAAATCGGCATCCTCCACTCAAATTTTCTTATGACCCATATGAGCAGTAGGACCGCTCGGACCTCTCTGTACCCGTCGATGGAGCAGGTTTGCTGTTGTTGCTTCAAACTGCCATGGCGACGCTGCCACTAGAATCACTTGCAGCATGCATTGAGCTCAGAAGACACTGATTTTCTTCTTGAGAGCCGGAGGAATATGCTTAGTGAACTAAAGGAAGGGGATTCATCAGGAGCATTTGTTCGCGAATAACACTATAAGAATCGTTCAACCCCATATACTGCATCGCTGTAGGAAGCTAGTTCATCCTATAAGCCTTTCAATTTTGTGTAATAGGTAGAGATAGAGAGTTGTTCTTGTCGAAGACAGGTAATATCTCGCTGAATCTCAAAAATACGAGGTGCATTGTTTTGAGAGAAACGCTCACGAAGATCCTCCCAAACTTCATGAGCAGTAGAGTAATAGATCACACTGTCTGAAATTTCTAGATTGAGAGTGTTGACGATCCAGGAGTGGACCATATCATTACACCGAGACCAAACCGCATAACCTTCAAGATCAACTTCTTCTGAAAGGGCTTTGATTGAGCCAATGACAAAACTTAGCTTGTTTTTGGAATTTAAGGCCATAGTCATGGCCCTTTTCCAAGTAGAATAAATGTCTCAATTTAAGGGTTTGGAAATCAGAATCAAACCTGGATGATCTGAATGATGAGTGAAATAGGGATTTGAGAGATCCACCTTTGAAGGATCTACAGAAGTCCCAGGTTTTGGGGTAACAGGATCGGTAACTTTCTTGCCATGGACAAGAGACGTTGGTGGTACTTCATCATTGGCCATGATGGCTGAAAAGGAGAGATGCTACACGAGAGATTAGAGCGCAGCGATGGGTCAGGATCTTAGTCCTGCTCTGATACCATGAAAAGATGAAAGAAAGACTATGTTTGCTAGAATGAATTACTATTGATACTGTATCGTGTATTTATACAGCGAGATTTCTAATCATTCCTACAAATTAGGAATTACTTACTACATTACATATTATCTAGCTATAAGTTAGGGATTACAATAGGAAAACTAATATACACATATTACTTATTCTTAATATAGAAGATATGAAAGTTTGACTTCTTAACATGTTTCACTAGTGCCAAATGGAATGAGTTATATACTTGATTTTCATTAGGCCGGTACTTTTGTTTGCTAATTGTGAGTTGTTCTTGTTTGTCGAACATTACCAAATCATGATCATAGGACCCATTAGTGTAATTGAAGACTAAGACTCCGTTGTGTCTTTGGTGTGGTGGTGACTTAATTTAATTTACACAATTTTGATCCTGTATTTATTTGAAAAGGCAAGATTCTTTAGGAAGGTGTACATGTATTGTCAAGTTTAAATTAAATTTATTGCTCACATATATAAATATAGAAATTTATAATCACATATTAATCATCTTGACATATATACATTTGTATATTAATTCATATTAAAAGAAAATTAAAAAATTTTCTACATATCTTTATTTGATTACATTATTAATTGTTTTCATTGGTGATTGATCTTAAAATTCCAAAATTTTACTGTCATCCTAAATTAATTAATTTATTCAAATTAATATCTTTTTTTTTACTCATGGCCTATCTACTAAGGTTTACAGCTACGTAATCCTTGCTGCATGCGTTCATGGCTGCTCTAATTATTCCTTAGAGTTGTCTCGCTTCCTACTCCCCTTCTACTCCTCCTTCTTTTTTCTCTTCTCCCTCCATTCCTCAAAAAAAAAAAGAAAAACTTTTGTCCAAGCTTTAAATAACACATGTGACATCCCTTTGAGTTAATTACCTATTCTATACATCGAAGGTGAAGCGCTCGCAGTGAAGATCCCAGAAGATGAGTACCTTGCGAGTGTGGAAAGTTGCAAAAACCATCTTCATGGAAGGCTTCTACTTTCTAAAGGTGACTCTCCTACAAAAATCAATGACTTGAGAAGCAAGTTATTGAATTTATGGAAACCTATTGGCCAATGGAAGATGATTCCAATTGGCAAGGGTTTCTTTGAGTTTTCCTTCTCATCCACAGAGGATTTAAGAAAGGTTTGGTCGATTGGTTCATGGAATCTTGAACTAGGAATTTTGAGACTATTTTCTTGGACACCCGATTTTAGTCAGAACCTTGTGAAGCAAACAAATGCACAATGCTGGATTAGAATCATTAGCCTCCCTTAAGAATATTGGAGACCTAAAATATTGTTTGCCATTGCAAAGGGGATTGGTGTTCCTCTTTCTTTGGATGATGCTACTATAAGCATATCTTTAGAACACTTTAAAAGGGTCTTGGTGGACTTGGATATGGCTTCTGAATTAAGAGATCAAATTTTGGTGGAGCAGGAAGGCTTTGCCTTTTTTGTAGACGTTGAATATGAAAGGCTACCTCTATTTTGTTCTTCTTGTGGGAGTATTGGTCATTCAATAGCTGAATGTAGAAAATTGGGTAAAAATCAAGATTTGATGACAAAAAATGGTGATCAGATCTTGAACATCTAGAAACCAATAGCTTAATATGTCCCTAAGAAGATTGATTAAAAAAATCCACAAGATGGTGTGGTTATGCCTCAACCTGTTGATCATGTTGATAATTCTCGGATGGATAAAGGAAAGGCCATTATTATTGATAGCAACCCCCCGGGTTGAGAATGTTGTTAGTGAATCTAGTATTCCATCACCTTTGTTGCAAGTTGCTGCTAATCAGGATGATAATGTGGTTCAGAATCAGGTTAATGTGGAAACTGTCTTTCAAGCAAATGAACAGAATAATAATTTATTTCTGCCTCATGATGTTCCTTATGTGGTAGAAGAGATCTCCAGCATTGATAGAGTGATTTATGCTGCTGATTTAAATCAGGAAAATCAGGTTCAGGTTGAAAATATTATGGAGAGTGTTGCTGCTCCTCATGTTAGTGATTCTCAAGCTAATATGGTTCAGAATGCAGTTGTTTTTTTACATGCATAATTTCAAAACTCAGCACATAAGTCTTTGGATCATGTTTCTGATACTATCCAGGATCTGAGTACTGGAACAACTTTTGATCATCAGGGCCTTCTCAGTAAAGGTATGCCTCTTCATAATGCTTTAGATTGTGGTTCAGTAGATGGGAGTCTGCAAACTCCTGTAAACATGAATTGTAATCCCAATGTAACTCATGATATGGGAATTGTGGGAAAACTTTAGGCTGATGATACCGATGAGGAAATTGAAGTTAAATATACAAATAATGCTAGTTCCTCACAGGATTATACTGCATCAAATGAAGCTGTTGGTGCTGATAATAATGACCCTGATTCTGGTTTTGTTGAAGTCCTTTCTAAATCTCAAAGGAAAAAGTTAAAAAAGAAGAATAGTCAGAAAAAACAGCCTGTTAACTGATAATCTGCTAGATTATCTGTTTTTCTAAAACCTTTGGAGTGGATTTCATCGCTTAAGCCTAACTTTTGACGTTGTTTTGACTTTAAAACAGTTTTATTTTGTCTTTTTAGTTGATCAATTTTAGTTTGTTAGATTGAGTTCATTTTGGTTAGAATTATTGGTGCTTTAGCTCATTTGCCATTGTTTTGATTGTAGGCACCAAGGGAAACAAGATGAACCTCAATGTGGCAAAGAAAAACACTCAAGAAAAGAGGACTTAAAGTCTTCCGAGGAATATCAAGAGAAGTTCTGCTAGGCTTAGGGCGCCCAGTCGCTACAGAAAGAGCGCCTAAGCGCCCTTGAAGAATTCAGAGAAAACTCCCTGGACACATAGCGCCCAGGCACTCAAGACGAAGCGCCTAGGTGCCCTGAACCACGAAGTAAAGGACGTTCTGGGTACATAGCACCTAGGCGCTCCAGATGCAACGCCTAGGCGCCCATACCAGAGTATAAATTCATCTTTTCTGACCTAAATGAGGGGAGCTGCGTGGAGAGAAGAGTGTGGAGCCGTTTTGGAGTAGAGAAGAGCCCTATTTTGGGATCTCTAAGGTGGATTTGAAGAGAAGAAGAGTGGGAACTCATATTTTCTTCAATCTTTCATGGAGTTTTGCATGTTCTTCTCTATTGATTTAGTTTTTACATTTATTTCCATGTCTAGCTAAACTCTCCCTTGTTGGGATTAGGTGGATTTTGATGGATCTTGGTAGTTACTGACGTTAGATTCAATTAATTCATGTTGCTATTTCTATTTTGAGTTTATAATCTCTTCTCTTAATGCTTTCTAAAGATTGATTCTCTTTATGATGAATTTAAGATTGTATGTTGAATGAAAATTTGATATATGATTTGTGGTATGAGATTATGAACCTTGCTTATCTCTAGGTTAGGAATAGTCATTGATTTGCTTGTTACCTTGTTGAATTCTAAACCGTACTGCTTGTTATCTCTTAGATTCACCTAAGGAATCAGGATTTTTAATTGGGAACAAAGAGTCAATCACCTAAGGAATTAGGGTTTGATTAAATTAGAGAATTCAGTAACAAAATAGGAATAGTATCTTGTATTAATTCCAATTGATATGCAACAAGTGAAATTAAATGAAGCTTGATCTCAACTCTTTCATTAATTGATTGTTTTTCATTTTGCATACCCAGTGTTTGATAAATTGCCAACTAGAAAAACCTAAAAATATTGTCATTGCTTTTGTTTCTTTTGATTTTGTTATTGTTATTGGAACTCTCTTTGATTCAAATCTTGGTTTAAATAGTAGCTAATTTCATGAATTGGTATTTGGCCATCGATCCCTGAGAAAGATACTCAGTTTCTCACCGTTTTTATTACTTGACGATCCTGTACACTTGCCATGGTCCCATCATTAACAGAGCCCGAGAAAGGGCTGGTCCTAGGAATTTTGCATAATGAAGACTCTTTTTTGGAATATAAGAGGGATTGGCAACCCTAATACAAGGGCAGTTTTAAAGAAATTGTGTGATACTCACCATCCTGACTTCCTTTTTATAGTTGAGCCATGGATTGCTTTACATCCAATTTATGAGTCCCATTGGAAAAAACTCAATTTAAAAACTTTTTCAGTTAATAATAGAGACAACTTGCTTCCTAATCTCTGGGGTTTCTGCAGCTTCAACATCAATCCCACTGTTATTGCAACTCCTGATCAACATATTTCTTTTTCTTTTGATTGTGATGGCAAGACTTTGTTCTTATCAGCAGTCTATGCCAGCACTTCTTATAGGGGTAGAAGATCTCTTTGGTCTGATCTGTCTGCATTACAGGCTAGTCATCCTGGTCCTTGGAGTCTCATTGGAGACTTTAATGCAATTTCTGGTTGTCATGAAATGAGAGGTTCTGGACTGCCTCTTCAAATATCCTGTGATGAGTTTAAGCTATGGTCTGAGAACTGTAATTTGATCCATTTGCCAACTAGGGTTGCTGAGTTTACTTGGAGTAATGGAAAAAGAGGAAGACAACACACTGAGAAGAGGCTTGATAGGTCTCTATGTAATGACAGTTGGCTAGATTATTGGTACTCTACTGCTTGTTGTACATTGATCAGAAGCAAGTCTGATCATCATCCCCTGCTCCTGGTTTCTAAATAGAATATCAAGACCTTTTCTTCTTCTTTCAAGTTCCAAAAGATGTGGATTTCCTATCCTAACTGCAATAGGTTAATTACAGGTGCTTGGAATAAGCCAGTGCAGGGCTGTCCAATGCAAATCCTGTCCCAGAAATTAAAGACAATGAAAAGGGAATTGAAAACTTAGAATAAGTCAGTCTTTGGGGATGTAAACATCAAAGTTGATCAGTGTATTGAAGCTTTGGACAACATTCAGATGCAGCTAGCCTCAAATGGTTACTCTAAAGAATTGCAGAATAAGGAAGCAAGTGCTCAAAGAGAGCTGCAACAAGCTCTAAACTTCCAAGAACAATTCTGGAAAGATAAATCAAGGTTGAATTGTCATCTCTATGGTGATAGAAATACTAGCTTCTTTCATAAAGTCACTAAGCTGAGATATGCTTCAAAAACTATGTCAGTTCTCAAACATGGAGATGTTCTTATTGATGATGCTGATGCAATGGCTCAACATGTTATTGAGTACTTCTCTGGTCTATATACAACAAACAATGATAGCTCTCCTAATAATCTATTTGAGTAGGTTGTTCCTTCTATTGTTTCCAACTAAGACAATGATTTGCTAACCACCATGCCCTCTTATGAGGAGATTAAGTCTATTGTGTTTGCAATGAATGAGGATGGGGGCTCCGGGTCTATATGGCTTTGAAGGCTACTTCTATCAAGCCTTCTGGGATATTGTAGGGAAGGATGTCTGTAATTCTGTTAGTCAGTTCTTTTCTCAAGGCTGGCTAACATGAACTCTAACTTAGTGGTGTTGATTCCTAAAACCCCTGGTGCAGACAGAATTGAGGACTTTAGACCTATTCCATTGGCTAATTTCTAATTTAAAATCATTACTAAAGTTCTAACTGATAGATTGGCAACCATTGCTCCAAAAATCATTTCTGATAACCAAAAAGGTTTCATTACAGGTAGACAGATATCAGAATGCATCTGTATTGCTTCAGAGGCTGTAAATCTCCTAGACTACAAGGCTTTTGGTGGCAATCTTGCTCTTAAATTTGATATTAGGAAAGCTTTTGACACTATTGACTGGGATTTCTTACTCAATGTTCTTCATGCTTTTAGTTTTAACTCCAAATTTTGCAATTGGGTAAGGATCATTCTCAAATCAGCAAAGCTGTCTTTTTTCTATTAATGGCAACTCTGTTGGTTTCTTCTCTTGCCTGAGAGGAGTTAGGCAAGGTGATCCACTCTTTCCTCTATTGTTTTGTATTGCTGAAGATGTTCTTAGTAGAAGTATTTCTAAATTGGTTCAAGATGGAAATCTCTTGCCTATGGCTGGTCTAAACAGATTCACTACTCTAAGTCACATCATGTATGTAGATGACATTTTAGTGTTTTGTAAGGGCACTAAAAGGAATTTGGAAGCCTTGATGTCTCTTTTCACCTTGTATGGTCTGGCCTCTTGTCAACAACTCAGTCTTGGAAAGTGTAAATTTTATGCAGGGAATATCGCTCTTAATAGAATCACAGCCATTTCATCAATGCTTGGCTTTGCAGCAGGTCATCTTCCTTTCACCTATTTGGGAGTGCCTTTATTCAAAGGTAAACCTAGGAAAGTTCATTTGAAGCCTATTATAGACAAGATAGTATCCAAATTAGCCTCTTGGAAAGGCTCTCTCTTATCTATTATGGGAAGAGTACAGCTTGTGAAGTCTGTTATACATAGTATGCTTCTTTATAGCTTCCATGTTTATTCCTGGCCTATCTCATTATTGAAACAGTTGGATAATTGCATTAGGAACTTTATTTGGGCAAGAGATGTGAATGTTAGGAAGCTAGTAACTGTAGCTTGGAAAAAAGTATGCTCTCCTACTAATGAAGGTGGTCTTGGCATTCACTCTTTGAGAACAATGAATGAAGCTGCCCTTCTTAAACTTAGCTGGGAAATGTACTCTTCCAATAAACAATGGGCCATTTTTCTTAGACATAGATTTATGAGAAATGGAAAACCATTGTTTAATTTCATTAAGTCCTCTCTATGGCCAGGATTTAGAAATAACATGCATCTAGTCATTCAAAATTCCTGTTGGCAGATCGGTGATGGAACTAGAATCAACTTTTGGAGGGATAAGTGGTTAGCTCAACCAATTGTAGAATTACTGCAGATTCCCAAGCATGTGCAACATTCTCTGCAAGGTTGTAGAACCATGATGGTTTGTCCCTCACTCTTTGGCAACCAAATTTCCAGCCCTTTTATAGTGAGATTATGCAACTGTTGTTCCATTAATCCCAAGATCAACTAGTTTGGCAAGGTTGAGAATTAGAACCATTTTAAACCAGAATCAAGCTCAAGCTATTTCTTGGGAAAGTCGGAATTCATCCATCCCTATTTCAAAGTCTTTCATTACTTGGAGACTTTTGCATAATAAGATGCCTACTGAGAAAAATATGAAAAATTGAGGTTGCACTTGTGTTTCTATTTGCAGTCTTTGCTATAACTCTAAGGAATCCAGCATGCACTTATTATTTGAATGTGATTTTTCTCGAAGGCTCTGGTCATGGTTCAGTTCTGTTATTAGAGTGCCAATTGACACTTTTTCTTTGCAAGCAACCATATCAGTATGCAATAATAGTTGGAGTCCTCAATGCAAGGTTGTTCTCCTGGCCGGGATTGTTAACATTCTAGGAACTATTTGGTTTTGAAGAAACCAAATAAATTTTAATAATAAAATTGTTTCCTTCAAATCAGCAGTCTCCAGGGTTATTGGTTCAACATCTCTTTCTGGAAATTCTTTTACAGGCCATATGTTTTCTTCCATAGAGGAATTTTTAATTCTCAAGTCCTTTGTTGTGACATGCCACCCAAGGAAGGCTCCCTCATTTATTTGAGTAGATTGGATTCCTCCTCCTTGTGGTTGGTTAAAAGCCAATACTGATGGTGCAGCTAAAGGATCTCCTAGCCATACTACTGGAGGTGGTATTTTCAAAGATAGGAGCGGTGCAATTCTTGGTTGCTTTGCCACTTATTTTGGTATTTCATATTCCCTTCACGCTGAACTTACAGCTGCCATGATCTCCGTTGAAGTGGTCTATTCAAGAGGTTGGCATAATCTCTGGTTAGAATGTGATTCCATGTTGGTTGTGCTGGCTTTTTCTTCGATGGATTTGGTGCCTTGGAAGCTAAAAAACAGATGGTGTAACTGCATAGCCTGTACATCTTCCATGTAATTCAAAGTTACTCATATTTTTAGAGAAGGAAATACTTGTGCGACAAATTAGCTTCTTTTGGAATAACATCTCAAAGTTGTACTTGGTGGAACTTGATTCCTAGTTTCCTTAGATCTGAATTCTTTAGAAACAGATTTAGGCTGCCTAATTATAGGTTTAGATAGTTTTCGATTTTGATTTTTTCCATGGATTTGGTTTATGTACCCCCATGCTTTCGTATTCTTTTTTATATTTTTTGAATAAATTTATAATATGCTGCATATGATTGATAAGATTCAGGGTGCCAACCTAGTTGGGATGCTGGATTTTATAGTGATGCCTGTGTATGTCATTTTAATTTAAAAAAAATTATTCTATATTATTTAAAAAACTTCAATATATATATCGCACAAGAGTGAAAATCATATAATATATAAAGAGAATGTACATGTCTTCAAATCATGACATGTGTCACTCTGACATGGAAGTACATGTATAAAACGTTGTCATGTGGCAAATAAGTGCTCTCAATAATTGTCATGTGACATATTATGCTACAATTTAAATGAAAAATGTAAATATGTCATTACATTGGAAAAATCATGTCATGCTTGGAAAAAAAATCTTTAAAGACTAGAAAATAAATAAAATTTGGAATTTATTTATTAACATTATAAATTATTAAAATTTTAAAAAAATAACTCAAAAAAAAAAACAAAGAAATTATACACGGGTTATTGACAATAATGTGTTGACAACATCATGTATTAACAATGTTTCTTTTAGCAAGTACCTTACAAGGGTACATGTGTCGTCAGCTCTAAATTAACACCTACCACTAAAGAATTGTGTCTTTCTAAATACGTTTGTAGACCAACCTGCTGAGGAGATACAAATCTATACTTTTTTTAAAAATTAAAAAATAAAAAGAGAAACTATAATGCTAAAGCCAAAACTACATTAATTAGGTAGTTTGCTCTTGATTGTTTTATCAACTTTATTGTTAATGTTTCACTAGTGCCAAATGGAATGAGTTATATACTTGATTTTCATTAGGTCGGTACTTTTGTTTGCTAATCGTGAGTTGTTATTGTTTGTTGAACATTACCAAATCATGATCATAGAACCCATTAGTGTAATTGAAGACTAAGACTTTGCTGCGCCTTTGGTGTGGTGGTGACTTAATTTAATTTACACAATTTTGATCCTATATTTATTTGGAAAGACACGATTCTTCAAGAAGGTGTACATGTGTGATCATGTCTAAATTAAATTTATTGACCACACATATAAATATAGAAATTTATAATCACATATTAATCATCTTAACATATATACATTTGCATATTAATTCTTATTAAAAAATTCAAAAAAATTTCACATATCTTTATTTGATTACGTTATTAATTATTTTTATTGGTGATTAATCTTAAAACTCAAAAATTTTATTGTCACCCTAAATTAATTAATTATATTTTTAAATTACTTTATTTATTCATATATAATTATTCTATATTATTTAGAAAACTTCAATATGTACATCACACAAGAGTGAATATTTTGCATAAAAATATAGTAAAATTAATTAAATTTAATTGATTATGAGGAATCTAAGAATTTATTAAGTGTTTTTTAAACTAAGAAAATATAATAAATTTTTTTGATGTACTCTTAATAATAAGTTGATAAAACATTCAAATGAATAAACATATAAAAATAATATTAAAATAAAAAGACTATGTAATCAAAAATTAAAATTATCTGAAACTATTAAAGTTAATTATTTATTGGGATGTCATATAAAAAAAATATTTGTTAAGAGGAACTACATAGCCTGGTTATCATAGCATAGAAGAGCTGGTTAACGAAAATAAAAAAAAATGGTTTTGGCTAGGTCTCACTATAGACTCCATTAATTATAAATTAACCAAATTCATCTAAACTATCTAGAATGTCATATATCTAAGTTACGTATATTTTTCTTTATCTATTTTAATATTTTTTTAATTTATCTCATGTATTGCACAGGTACAAAATGTAACATCTTTTTGACATATTAGACTTGTAAATAGTTAAAGATATAGCATAATACTTGCATGTTCTGTTTTGTGATATTTTGAATTAGTTTAGTCACTTTGCTGTAATACTATAAGTAAAAAGTAACTCACGAAATGACTTAAACTGCTTAGTTAATGGAAATAAATATGGAGAATTTCTTTCTATGTCACAAATGTGTTGTTTGTGATGTAGTTAAAGTTTGAGAATAAATTGACTTAGTTTTGTATTTTTTATAAAAAATAATTATCTTATACTCCTTTTAGAGATATAAATACTATTCACAACCTTTTTAAGGGATGTGATTGATTGAGAGAAAATGATAGAAAAAAAATATATATAATGAATGATATTAGATAAAGTATAAAAAAAGGTGTATACATTATTTAATGTAAGAATATAAAAATTATAATTTTATTATTTAATTATAATTAATTTTACTTCATTTTCTACATATCTTCACTCGAATTATGCTGTTTCATTGTAATGAAAAGTGATGTATACTTTAAAATTATGCATCAAGCATTATTGATTTTATAAATATCTATTTTCCTTTTTGACAATCTCATTTTGTTGAGGTATGTATGTATAAGAAATCTGGTCAATAATGCTACAATAACTCAAGAAAGATTAAAATTGTGTGAAAAAATATTCACAGACATTACCACTTCTTAAAGTATGAAGATGAACACCAAATTAAGTATGAATCTCAGAACAAAATTTTAAAAGACGAAAAACATTTCTAATCTATTTTTCATTACAAACAGCAAGGTGTAATGTGAATAGTCATTAATAAAAATAATAAAATATTAATAATCCAAATGTTGATATGACTCGATAAGGACCCTATACATCATAAAGAACCAAAACAAAAGGAAACTCAGCTTAATTACACACACAGTTGGGAAATGAACTATGAACTTGTTTTTCAAGTTAACAAGATTGACATTCCAAAAAAGATAACTTAGACAAAGTAGGCACCATCTTCTGAAGTTTGGATATATTAGGATGTTCCCATCGAGCGTGGGTAAGGCTAGGAGAATCTCAAGCATATTATATTATGGTCGAGGTAGAGAATTGATAGAGGCTAGATGATTCACGCCCTTTGCTAATCATCCTTCTTGTACTTTGGTCCTGCACAAGAACAAAATCGTTGATCGGTGAATATGATAGCACAATCTAGAGTACGAGATAATGGACTAATAGACAATAGATTGAAAGGACATTCAGAAATATAAAAGACAAAAACAATATAAAGAGAGGATAAAAGATTGACTTTTCCAATCTTTTTGGCTCAAGTTGGGAGCCATCAGCTAAGGAAATTGTAGAAAGACATGCTAAATAAGAAAGAGTAATGTACAAGTATCTATTACCAGAAATATAGTCAAAAGTACCAGAATCAAGTACCCAAGGGTCAAAAGATGCTGACCAAGCTATGCAAACATTGGAATTATCAGTGTGAGCAGTTATAGTCATATATTTATATGATTGCCTACATTCAAACCATTTTAGAAACTCTTCAAAATCAACTTATCGTGGTCAGAATGCATATTTCTAACTTGAAGCTTCTGGTATATTAGAATATCTAATATGAGATGTGTTAGTAGTTTAAGTTGGTTTTCCACGTAAAAGCCAATAGCAGTCAATGGTATGGCCAACCCTATTACAACGATCATACTTGGGATGAACACGATTACCAGTATGTCCTCCTCCTCGACTATTGCTAATGCATCCACAATTACAGATTTGAGAGATAAGAGTCGAGGAATGATCAACTACACGAGAAGTAGAGACTCCAGAAGAAATTTGGGCAGCAGTAGGTTTAACCACTATGAGAAGGATAGAACATGTCTATGACAAGGTAGGAACAGTAAGGCTCTCTAGTAGAAAGTAGTCCATAAAGTGCAAGAAGCATAACAAAGGTGCTCCTCTGTTCATATTTTTTTCCCGGTGAACTAACCGGAGGTAGAAGCTCATTAAATTATGATAATGCAGCTTGAGTTTTTCCCAAATAAGTGGACATATAGCCTTCGAGTTTCCAAGGAGCAATTAGAGACACAAGTTTCGAACAAACAGCATACATACACTGCACATAATTGGCTTGTTGCTACACCCTGTAGCAAGTAATGTACGGTTTGAAAATTTACTTCAAAAAAAGGATGAATGGCTTGTTTTATCCAGCCACATAACAGAAAATCAATTTTCTTCCATCTTTCCCTCTCATCCTTAGGAAGTTTCAGCTTTCTTAGTCAAGTGCTCGGTTTATCCTTGCCTTATAGGGGCCATAGTTCATTGTCTGATGCCTAAGTGGCATAGTTTGTTCTATCTAGCTTATCAATGTAAATAGCACATGTAATATAATTTGTGAAAACAAGAAGTTCCATTTCAGAATCCTCAGTTTTGAAGGTGTAGGTAGTCTTTGAGTGAGATTCACTATTGGGAGTCTCTGATTCAGTTAAGATAAAAGATCAAAGGAAAAGGTATGTGGAGGATCTAGGAAGGCTCTAGCGTCTTTTATATAATAGAAAAGGGAAAGATAACACCGGTAACACATAGTTAAAAGTATGAAGACCTCAACCCTGCATCAACATTAATTAGCCTCCCTGGATAGTCTTCAAGAAAGAAACCTTTTATATAATATCTCTATAAATAGGGAAGCAGGGATGGTGGGAATCACAACCATACTTCACTAATTTAATTGCCAATTGGAAGTCAGCCTCTATCACAATATCACGAATGTGCAAGTTCAAAGTTAGATCAATCCAATCCCATGAAGAAGGCTCCAAAGTTCGGCATGAGTTATAAAGCAGGACCCAAAGTTACATGATCAGAAGGAGGACACAAAACCACCAACCTCATTTCTTATCATCCCTTCACACGCAGACTGTAATCCTTCATATTCTTGACCCATCGATGTTTAACTTGTACCAGCTTAGAGGAAGAGAAGTCCAGCTAAGAGGACGAACCGCCTGATTGACTAGTGCATGAGAAGAAAATAACGTTACATCAAAGGATCTTTTGTATAAATATAGGAGTTAGTGGTTTCAAATAATTCATTAGATCATTATTATATTGATAAATTTGATCGAGGTTCTTTTGGCAAGAGAAACTAAGTTATTTAGATTAGGTCATTCAATCTATTTGTGTTCCCAACATAAAAAATTTGGAGATCGGTGAAAAAAAAAATCACATTCATGGTGAAACAGCGGTGAGCGGTGACTGCATTATGGAGATTGGGCGGTGCCTCGGGTCCTGACAGCAGACCGGTGGTAGTGGCACAAGGGAGATAGGGCTCTTGCTGCGACCTGCAGGATCCGCAGTGTTGCTTCGGTGGCCTCTTGCTTGCAGTGATTCTGCAGGGTTCGATTGAAGCGGTAGCAGCAAGGTCTAACAATGTAGGTTCCGCGGTGGCTCAAAAGAAGCAGAGTGTTGCCATATGATTAGGGTTTTTATTTGCTTTTTATCTCAGGGTGGTTTGATTTGCATGAATAGTGGCATCTTTACTGTTGGTGGTTGAATTTGGGTGCGGTTGTGCATGGCTCTACAGTGGGTGTTCTTTGGTGTACTTTACTTTCATGTAATACTAATAATAATATCAACTTTGATAATTTTATATTAAATAATGCATATATTCTTTTTTATATTTTATTTAATTAATATTAATTATTATACATATTTTTTTATTATTTCTATTAACTAAATCTGATATTTTTAAAAAGAATGTAAATAATATTTATATCTTTTTTAGAAGTGTAAAATCATCTTTTTTTTAATAATATTTTAAAAAGATATATTATCGCAAATTTAAATAATAACATTTATTAATTTTTATTAATGTAAGTGAATGTTTAGTCAGATTAAATCTCACGTTCTATTAGTTATAAAACAATAATATAAATAAAAATTTTAACAAATTAATTTGTTAGTTAGTATATATATTTTAAAAATCAATTTTATCTGTTAGTATTTATCTCTCTGAAACTAATCTTTTCTGTTAGCATATACGTATGTCTCTCAAAAATAAATCCTATTATCATATATATTAGGTAGTAAAATGTAATTTTATTTTCAGATCAACAAAAAAATGTAATTTTTTTTGTATTTAAGAGCAATCCAACTACAAGAGTTGAGAAAATTAAAAGGAAAAAAACATATTATTGGAATAATTGACTTATCTATATTTTTTATTATTTTTATTTCATCATTTTTACGTTTAAGGTTAAGATTTTTTTTTGTTAAGGTTAAGATTAAAAGGTTTTTTAAACTATTTTGGAGACAAAATATATTTTACATGTTATTAGGATATCCTTTGAAAAATATTCATAAGATAGATACTTAATATTAATATTTCCATAAAATATATTTGTGCTACACTTCCATAAATTATATTTTTAAAAATATATATTAACAATTCTAATAATAAAAATATATAAAGTATAAATGAGAGGCATGTTATATATAAGAAGTTATAAGATTTTAAAAATATATTTATTATATCTTTGAAATAAATAATGATTATTATAATAGGTAACGATTAGTTACATATAATTGACATAGTTAATTATGAAATATTGAAACGACATACTTTCATGTGATATGATCAAATAACAACATATGTAAGTTTTATTGTAACATAAATATTGGGTGAAAATACATTTCACTATTAAAAATTATTATTAATTACGGATTGTTTATTGATTTATTTTGTTAAGACCTGATTTTTTAATATATATATATATATATATATATATATATATATATATATATATATATATATATATTATTCTTTACAAAATAAATAAACACAATTTTTGTTTTAAAATAAATTTATTTTTTATTTATTTTGTAAAGAATAAAATATATTTAAAATCAGATTTTGATTAATAAATTAATAAACAATTAAGAATTAATGTAATTGGATAAATAAGATATTATCACGTTGTATCACTATTAGTGAGTTAATGGATCTTAAATAAAAAAATCTATTAGAATATTAGTTAAAATTTAAGTCTTAATTAAAAATATTTTAAAATTTGTAGTGATAACTTAAAAAAAAAAGTTCAAGGGATGTACATTTTTTTTTCTTAAAAAAAAAAATCTTAACCAAATATTCCTATACTTGAGTGTAAGACTAATCCATGTTATAAGTCATTTTTTTATATAAAACTTACAAAATTATTTTTATTATAAGTTATTTATATATTAAAATAAATCATTATATATCATTATTGATATATTTTTTTTTAATAAAAGTTATGGGACTCAGGAAATATTTTTTCCATCATTGTTATCGGCTAGAATTCTCCCTTAGTTATAACATTGAAATAGAAACAAATGATGATAGGACTGAAAAACCTGTCACTTGTTCATAAGTTTTCACAAGTCATGATGGAACTTTATTTGGAAGTATTAAATGACATGTATTATATCTCCAATGAGTAGAAAGAAAATAAGAAGAGAAAAAATTAAAAAAAAATATTTCATTTTCTCTCTTTTGATAGGAAAAAAAGAAAAGAAAAATTAAAAAAAATATTTCATTTTCTCTCATTTGATAATACAAAGAAGATAGAAAAAAATATCGATGTGAAAAAAATGAGAGAGAATGTATGATAACCACATAAAATGACTATTATATCTCCAAATTCATATCAGAATATGCATCTTTGAGACCCCCCTTCTTCTTCTTCCTTGCGTCCTTATTGTGCGGCGCAAGCGGACAACGATTGGGTGGCTGGGTTCGTTGGCTTGGTGGGCGTGGTGTGACTGATCGAATCTGAACACGAACGGCAGTCGACGATGCGGGTTCCGGTTCGAGCAGGTCTGGTTCGCGGATAGCAACGACTTTGTCGGTGCACGGTGAAGCTGGGCTCGTGAATCTGGTCATTGGGTGGTGCAACTCACGGTTCGATGAACACAGTCAATGACAGCTTGGATCCACGCGATGCGACTCAGATTTGGGTCGAGCAACGCACAGTTGCAGGCGATCGATGAGGCAGAGGTACTCCCTACAACAGCCATGGCTTCCTTTCCTCTCAGTTGGATAAAGGGATGTGGGAAGGGGTGGGTAAGAAGAAAGGGAAGGGAGTGCAGGTGGATGACGGAGGGAATGGGCGGAGAATAAAAAAAAACACAGAAAAAAGGTGGGGTGGGGACACAACAGGGGCGTGGTCGTGGGGTGGGGTGGGGTGGGGGTGGGGTGGGGATGCGGCAAGGGTGGGGTGGGAGTGTATAAAAAATTATTATTTTTTTTTTTTTTGTATTTTCAATTTTTGTTTAGCATAAAATATTTTTTAATATTTTATGTGTTTTCTTTCTTCTCATTTTCTTTCTATCTAAACAACTAAAATTCTCTCTACTTTTTCTGTTATTTTCTCTCGCAATTTCTCTCTTCATCCAAACAAATGGATAATGTTCAACGAGTTAGAATTGTATTGAAGAAAAAAATCATTTAAAGTGAGTTTGCGTATGTAAAGAAAAATATATTTATTTTTAAATTATTTAATAAATTAAGATTATAATATATTTTATTAAATAAAAATTAAATATATTTTTATTTATTTATTTCAGAATTAAACTTACTTTAAAAGAATATATTTTGTTCATTTACAGTACCTATCTATTTAAGGGAGATTGATTTTTTAAATTAATTTATAAATAAATAAGTATTTATCAATTATTAATAAATAAGTAAATTCATCTATAATGATTTATAAATACTTATTTATTCATAAATTATTTTAAAAAATCCAAATTCATACTTAAAATTGTGGCCGAATACAGCTTTGCAGAGCACCACTTCCTGTTTTTTCTTTTTAGTCAAAGTGGGTGTTGCTTGCTCATTCGATCCTAAATTCCTCAAAGCTTTGATTGGATAAGTGTGAAACACGATGCCACAAAACTTTTTTTTAAAAAAAATACGAATCTTCTTACAATATTAGGTACAGAAAAAGAAAAGACAAGAGAAAGAGAAAGAGGTATGAAAAAAAGCACATGAGCAAAGAGCCAAAAGACAACATCGTCATTTGTCAATACTAATAAACACATAAATAAAAAAAAAATTGCTTAAATTTGTTTTTTTTAATAAAATATTTTTAATTTAAGTCTTTATTAAAATTATATTTTTATAATTAAGTTACATATCAATCTTAACAAAATAAAATTAGTTTATAATATAAAAATTAAAAACAAAAATCAAATTCAAAGAATACATGAAAGAAAAATCAAGATGAAGTCCATTAAACAATTTTCCACGGCCTATTGTGCTCTCTTCTTCAACTGTCGAGTTCTCCTTTTTCTCTGTCTGTGGGGCTCATCTTTTTCTCTTCGTTTTGCTCCGTGCGGTGTTCTTTGCTGCTTGATCCTTTTTATATTTTTTGTGCGCTGCCCACTTACTACTCCTTGTTAGGCATTTACTAGGTTAATTCTACCTCCTCAAAACGCATTCCCTTATCAGAATGAAAGTGGAAAGATAGCTCAGCCATGATTCTTTGCAAATTGCAATCATGGACCCAACAACATCACTTCTTTCTAACTTGTCGGACTGTGACGCAAGTGTTCAGCCCCTATCAAGATCTTCTGCAATAATTTTTTAGAGCATTGCTATATTTCATTAACTTTGTTTCGTAGAATACATCACGAAGGAATGAATAACCAATTAAGTTGGTTAAAAAAAGTAACAGTTATAAATTAAAAAAATAATATTTATTTAACAATACGTAAGTTATTTCTTTGTGTTCGTGAACCGTTTTCACGAAATGAATTTTGTAACAAAAATCATTTTTCTATATTTTAACTACACAAAATCTTGGCCAGAAAAAAAAAATACTTTTTTACCATAAAATATTACAAGCATATGCATGCTAAGTGAAAGTAAGGTGGTGCAATAGCTAGCGCAAGATTAGTTGGGGGGACGAATTTAATCTTGAGGTGGCCACTAATAGATTTAAGATTTTAAAAACTTCATAAATCTAATAGCTAAATCGTGAGGCAAATTCATCTTATTCCTTATAATATAAGAAAGCACATTCTTAATTATCTACTTGTTTCCCAATTTCGCCAACCTTTTTGTGTAATGTTATCTACAAGGTTATGATCAAAATTATTGCTAATAGAATTAGGAACATGATGCTGGATTTTATTGTTCATATACAGTGTAGTTTTGTGTTTGGGGCGGCATGGTATTGATAATGTGGCGATCTTTCAAGAGATTGTCCACACCATGTCTATCCTCAAGAGTAAGAAGGGATATATAACTATAAAAATTGACCTTGAGAAGGCCTGTAATAAGTTAAAATTGAGCTTCATTATAAGGAAAGGCTCCATCTACCCAAGTTTGGAAAGGACTTTGTGGAGTTAATGTTCCAAGAGTATATCCATTCCTTCTATGTGTCTGAATTGGTATGGCAGTGCAACGGAATATTTTCACCCTTCTCAAGGTATTTGACTGGGTGATCCAATTTGAATTTACTTGTATGTGTTCTGTGTGGAGTGACTAGCCCACTGTATCGAGGAGGCAAAATTGCACGGGATTGGAAGTCTATGGTGATTGGGAGAGGTGGTCCTTAGATCTTACACCTCTTTTTTGCAGATAATTTGGTGCTTATGACGAAGCATCCATTGAACAAAGTAGAAATAATTTATGATATATTGGAGAATTTTTGTACAAGCTCCGGATAAAAAGTGAGTCTTCCTAAGTCTAGAGTTTACTTTTCCAAGAATGTTGGGCATAATAAAAGAACTGCGATTAGCTCTGCATTTGGAATCCCCATGACGCATGATTTAGGGATATACTTTGGTGTCCTTACCTTGCATGACCGGGTAACTAAATCTACTTATTCTTTCCCGGTTGATATAGTGCGCAAGCATTTGGCTGGATGGAAAGCAAACACATTGTCCCTTGCAGGTAGAATGACGTTGACTGAGTCATGGAGAAATGATTGGTTGCATATAATGTAATACCTCATTTTTATATACTCACATAATTCCTGTGTAAAAATAATTATTATTATTTTATTTTTTATTTTGATGAATTGTGAGTGAGTCTTATTTTTATGTGAATATATAAAAAAAATGATATATTATATCTGTGTGTAATTAAGAATTTTTACTTAATCATATCTCTTGTCGGGTTATGTAATGCAAATATCCCTTATTCGTAAAGGAGTTTGTGAGATATTGAAAAGTTTTGTAGAGATTTTGTGTGGGGGAGCACGGCAGATAAGAGGAAATGTCACTTGGTGGCTTGGGAGAATGTTTGTACTCCTAAATCAGATGGTGGCTTGGGGTTCCGTACCCTAAATCATTTGAACACTCTCTATGTGATGAAGTTCGTTTGGGGCTTAATTAGCTAACCTAATGAGTTATGGGTGCCAGTTCTACGTGCCAAGTATGGCTGTGGAAACCTACATATTCCAAATGTTGCTAGTAGACGTAATGGATCGAGCATTTGGAAGGGTATAAGCAGAGCCTGGGAGAAAGTGGAGGAAGGTTTGTTTTGCATCTTGGGTGATGGATCCTTAGTTCGGTTTCGGCTGGATACATGGGTTCCCAGTTGCGGCCTACTCAAGGATCTTGTGTTGAATGAAATCCCAAACTGGGCTATCAATTACCCGGTGGCTGCTTATGCTCATAATAGCGAATGGCAATGGGATAGTGTAACTAACCTGTTGCCACGTTAGGTGTGTGCTATGATTGTTGGAGTGAAGCCTCCGAATCCTAAGGCGGGTGCTAATAAATCCAAATTTTTTCACATCATTTTTTTATATTATTTTTTATATTAGTTAATAAAGTATAATTTTGTAATTAATCATATATATAAGTTAGTTAATAAATATCTTGTTAATCAATTAATATACATGATTTATATTAACTAATCAATATATATAATGATTAAACATAAATTTATACTTATTAACAGTATAAAAAAATGGTGAAATAATTATTTTTGGATGTTAACATGGAAATATGAGTCTAATGGTACTTTCACTTTTAAGTTTCCTTATTCATTGGTTGTGGACGAGGTTAGTCTTGGGTCCTATTAATCACCATGATTTGGCGCTGGGTAGGACCTCAACGAATTAAATCCTTTATGTGGGTCTTGCCGCATGGTAGTTACTAGTTTCTTAACAAATGATGATTTTTAGTGCTACAAAGGTGATAATGGAGAACCGATTGGACCAATCATGGTTGTTAGAGGATAGGCCACCACGGAGGGAAAGCTTCATTGCTTTGGGGGCTTTACCATGGTATCTTGCTGGCCAAGAACCAGGGTGTCCCGTGGAATTTGATTCTCATGTAGCTTTCAATCTTGTGCACTCCTGCATTGATGAGATATCAAAATTATACTTCCCATTTAATTTTGAATTTACATCATCACCTTTCCTTAGCGAGATTACACAAAAACCTCCGTGAGATTCCAAGCTTTTACTATATCCCCTTTTACACTTATACTTCCAATTTTCAAAGCCTCAATATATGCCATATGATACCTTATGCTAGTTGCTGGAACAGAATCCAAACAATCTCTTTATTCGCTGTCCACAACACAAAATAGAAAAGATAATCGCATAGTCATCACTATTTGTGTGGATCACCAAGTGAGTCTCGGGCATGCTACTACCTTTTTCTTGTAATGTGTTCGAGGCCGCTCCTCAGTCTCTGTTTCCTTTCTTGTTGCAAGAAAGTATAGGTGTAGCTATGCCTCGATTAGGTGTGTAGCTTTCTTTTCTTTTGGGCTGTTTGCCCCATTTAGTAAAAAAAAACCTTCAAAGTGAATGTATTTGACCCCTTTTTTTTCAAATAAATAATGTAAAAAGTAAAAGATGGCAAGCTTCTTTATAAATCAAATTTGTTTATAAGCTTCTAATGAGTATGAATTCAATTAAGGAGTAATAAAGAAAGACAACTATGGATTGATACCTAACAATTTTTTAAAATGTCCTATTATCTGTGAAAAATGTTAGGTGTACATCACATACTCTCACATTATTCATTAGGGATACATGGATTAGGTTGATTCAAGTTTAAAAATAAAAAAAAAATCTAAATCGATCAACATTAATTGATTTAATTTGATTCAACTTTTATAATGTTTTTTGGTCAAACTCAAATCAATTCAAACCAAACAACAAATGGGTTGGTTCAATTTAGGTGCTCGAGTTATTCATTAAAAATAAAAAATAAAACTCCCAAACATA
This sequence comes from Ormosia emarginata, assembly GCA_029884605.1. Taxonomy (NCBI): domain Eukaryota; kingdom Viridiplantae; phylum Streptophyta; class Magnoliopsida; order Fabales; family Fabaceae; genus Ormosia; species Ormosia emarginata. Next base: position 5,894,864 of record JAQQTP010000025.1, read on the forward strand.
ATTCAATTCCTTGAATCTCAACCAAAAACTCCCAAACCACAAGACCTCATCGATCACATCACCATGAGCCACCATCTCAAATCCCTCTTCCAATCAAATCCAAACTAAGAAGCATTAACACCAAGCAACCATTGGTGCCAATTTCAAAGGCAGAGCCATTGAAGACCACACTGCATCGCCATTGAACCTAAACCAAGCAAGACCAAAATCATGAAGTGTCGGATGAGTCACAAACCTCAGCCAAGCCACCTGATACAATTCTGAGTAATAATGAATTGTATTGCTATCGCACTTTTCGAGTCAGTGCCCAACTCCTTACAAGATATGAAACTTGCTAATTTTCTCCCCTGTCATTCACAAGTATTCCCTTCTTTTTATCCCCCTTTTCCACACATGTAAGCATAAAGATATATTGAGAAATAAAGCACTAACAGAAACGGTTAAGCTCCCTCCTTGCGCAATGCTCCCACTCACTTCATAACAAAGTCATTGAACCTGCCAGGCACCTTGCGTTTCCTGATCTCACGTGGTGCCTCATCCTCTATTTCTGGAACCTTCCCATTTATCAGCTCATCTTCATTAGTTCTCATTCCTTCCTGGACTTGATAGTTTTCAGCTTCCTCTTGGGCTTGAGAATCAGCCCATTTACTTAATTGATCTTGGACCTCTTTTTTGTCAAGCACCAGGCCTGACCAACTATCACTCCCCCCCATCGAATTCAACCTTGTCCTCAAGGTCGGGCAGGTTATACAGTTTAATGAAAGTCCCAAATTCCTCCCAAGTAGCATCTTTGGTGGGCTATGCGACCATTGAACCAAGATTTGCTTTTCATCATTTTCATTGTGACTGAGGACACGGCTGGACAGGATTGCTATAGGTGCTATAAGAGGTTTGTTGGCTTGACTAAGCTCTGGCAGTGGGTAACAAGTAATGGAGGGTTCTCCCTTGTAAGCTTTGAGCAGAGAGACATGGAAAGTGGGATGAATTTTGCTGCCAAGCGGAAGTTGGAGTGTATAGGCTACGGGTCCAGCATACCCGATGATAGGAAACGGTCCAAAATAGCGGCGGCACAGCTTGGAATTTAGCCGTTTGGCTATAGTGGATTGACGGTACGGCTGCAGCTTAACTAAGACTGAGTCCCCTATCTGAAATTGGACATCCCTGCGATGCTTGTTGGCCATTTGACGTATTCTGTTTTGTGCTTGTATCAAGTGTTGGCGAAGCTGTTGCAGAAGGTTGTCTCTAGTACTTAGACTATCATCTACTGCTTGGATGGGTGAAGAGCCTCTTACATAAGCTGGAATTGAAGGTAGAGTGCGCCCATAAACAGCTTGGAAGGGTGTCATACCAATGGCTGAATGATGGCTAGTGTTGTAGTGGTATTCAGCCCACCCCAAATAGTCACTCCATTTCTTTGGCTGATCTGCCACGAAGGCCCTCAGATATTGCTCCAAGTAACGATTCAACACCTCCGTTTGCCAGTCAGTTTGCGGGTGGTATGCAGAGCTTAACTTTAGCCGTGTGCCCATGAACTCGAATAGCTTCCTCCAAAACTGGCTGGTGAAGATTGGGTCCCGATCAGAGATTATGGTCCAGGGCATTCCATGCAATTTAATCACCATGTTAGAAAAAAGCTTAGCAACTCGGGTAGCGGTATAGGAAGTGGGCAAGGCTCCAAAGTGAGCATATTTAGTCAAGCGATCAATCACCACTAAAATTGTTGTATTCCCTTTGGAGTTAAGAAGCCCAACAATGAAGTCTAAGGCTAAGTCCTCCCATACCCTCTCTGGAATCTCCAGTGGTTGTAATAGACCTTGGGGGCTTTGGTTGAATACTTGATAGTTTGACAAACACTGCAATTTGCAACAAAATCCTTAACCTCCTTCTGCATGCCCTTCCAGTAGAAATTAGCACAAAGTCTTTGATAGGTTTTTTCGGTTCCAGCATGTCCGCCTATCGGTGTTTCATGAAACTCCTTCAACACAACCTTTTAACTCAGAGTGTTGGCTAAGGAAGAAGCGCCCTCGGTAAAGTATAAGACCATTTCGAATCGTGTAAGCCGAATCCCTAAGAGTATTATCTTCTAACTGCTGCCTTAGTAACTTCAGATCAGCACACACTAGATTTTCATTTCGGAGGACATCCAAGATATCAAACTGGATTGAAGACATTGTTGCACAAACCTGAGCCAAGGTGGTATCATGCTGCCTGGATAGCGCATCCGCCACTGCATTTTCTGCCCCTGTTTTGTACTCAATGGTAAAGTGGTATCCCATCAATTTCCTCATGTAATACTGTTGTTCCGGTGTTTGAATCACTTGAGTTAACAACTCCCGGAGACTTTTGTGATCAGTTCTAATAACGAAGTGATGGCCTAGGAGGTATTGCCGCCATTTTGCCACAGCTTCCACCACTGCTCTTAACTCACGTGTGTAGGTTGAGGCCGCTTGCATCCTTGGTCCCAACTTTTTGCTAAAGAAGGCAATTGGGTGTCCTTCTTGCATCAACACGCCACCGATTCCCACACTTGAAGCATCAGTTTCGACAACAAATGTTTTAGCAAAATCGGGTAGGTGTAGCACATGTGTTTCCATCATGGTTTTTTTAAGTTGCTCAAATGCTGCCAAGGCCTTTTCATTCCATAAGAAGCTGTCCTTTTTCCGTAGCTCAGTAAGAGGGGCTGCTATGGTGGCGTATCCAGCCATGAACTTCCTATAATACCCTGTGAGACCTAAAAACCCACGCAGTTGTTTTAGATTTTTTGGAACGGGCCAGTTGTTCATGGCCTCTAGTTTGGAAGGATCTGCACGAACACCTTCTTGTGAGACCAAGTGGCCGAGGTACTCTATACTCCTCTGGAAGAATTGACATTTGCTTCCTTTGGCCAAAAAACTATTGCTCAACAAACATTGCAACACTTCACAAAGATGTTGCACATGCTCCTCAATGCTCCTACTATAGACAAGAATATCATCGAAAAAGACTATTACAAACCTCCGAAGGAAAGAACTGAAAATCTGGTTCATTGCTTCCTGGAAAGTTGAGGGGGCGTTGGATAGTCCAAATGGCATGACCACGAACTCATAGTGTCCATCATGTGTTCGAAAGGCTGTCTTATGCACATCTCTTCTATCCATACATATCTGGTGATATCCTGCTCTGAGATCCAGCTTTGAAAAAACCACAGCCCCGCTTAACTCATCTAGTAACTCATCGATCGTAGGTATTGGGAAACAATCCTTAACTGTTATAGCATTGAGGGCCCGATAGTCCACGCAAAATCTCCAAGATCCATCCTTCTTTTTTACTAGCAACACTGGGGAGGAATATGGGCTGCTGCTATGGCGTATGAACCCACAATCCATCATCTTCTTCATAAGCTTCTCAATGATATCCTTCTGAAAATGAGGATATCTATACGGCCTCACATTGATTAGTGTAGTCCCTGGCTGCAAATGGATGCGATGGTCCACAGTTTGAAAGGGTGGCAGCTGAGTAGGTGCCTTGAAGACCCCTTTGAACTTGCGGATTATCCCTGTCCCTTCACTCGGTAATGTAGCTTCAATTCTGGACACTTCCTCTTCCTCACTGTTACTTTTATCATGCTCTTTTGTCATTGGTAAGGCCATTACCCTGTAAAAATAGCTCACTGCTCTACCCTCTATCATGGAATTTAGCTGTGAAAATGTTACCTGCCTCGAGACTACCTCCTTACTTCCTGCCAACCTCACCCGCTTACCTTTCTATTGGAATTCCATGGTCAAGGCATTATGATCATGAACACAAGGTCCCAGAGTCCTCAACCACTGCATTCCAAGCACAATGTCCAGCCCCCATATTGGTAAGATATACAGGTCCACCCGGAACATATTTCCCTGTAATTCAAGCTGCACTCCAACACATTTTCTATCACAATTCAGGTACTGCCCATTGCCCATGTACACTTTGAAGCGTTTATCATTTTCCCATGACAGGCCCAACTTGTCCACCAAAGTCTCTTCGATAAAATTATTATTACTCCCAGTATCAATCAGAACTTCTAATGCTTCTTTACCCAATGTTGCAGGAATTCAGAATATGTGTGGGTTCACCGAATTGGAAAAAGTGTTTAGGCTTACCTCCGGTTCCTCCTCTAAAGTGGTATTTACAGAATCATGGTCTACATTCTCATCGTCGCTTCCTAGCTCCTCTTCCCCACACATGATCAGCACCCTATTCTTACAACGATGACTCGAGCTCCACTTCTCGTCACAACTGTAACAGAGTCCCTTATCCCACTTTTCCTCTATCTCGGCTGGGCTGAGATTTTTGAGAGGGATTTTGGAAGTCCTTACTGGTGAGCTCGTGCCCTTGTTATGGGAAGGGGCACCACCACCGAAAGTTGGACTTGTCTTGAATCCTGTCATGCCGCTGGAGGGTGAGCAACGATTAATTTCCCCGTCAACACCCTTGTACCCATCGTGTCTCTGTCGTCCCGCCCGATCATCATTCTTCTCCTCATAGAGCTGGGCTTTGGTCATAGCTTCAGCCAAATTCAGTGGTGGAGCTATCAACAACTCCCTTCTTATCTCCAGCTTCAATCCCCACACAAAGAAATTTAGGAACATAGGTTCGGACACTCCTGTGATTCGCATCATCAGCTCTTCAAATTCGGCACGGAATTTCGCCACCGTCCCTCCTTGCACCAATTTAGAAATACGCCCTAGCGGGTCGTCGTAAATGGATGCACCGAACCGCTTCCGCAATTCCTGAATGAACACTTCCCAACTGGAGAGTCCTCCCCCTTTCTCCATCCATTGATACCACGTAGATGCCTGCCCATCCAAATGGAAAGCAACCACTGCCAAGCGCATTTCCGGTGGTAATTGATGAAGGGAAAAGAACTTGTCAATCTTGAACACCCACTCCTCCACATCGTTCCCATCAAAGCGGGGAACATGGACCCTTAGCGTTTTCAGCATCGACTGAAGGTTGTTTGGGTCAGTAATCGCGCCATCCGTGGGTCCCCCAGTTGACTTCTCATCATTCTTGACATTCTCGGTTGTGAGCTTGGCAAATCGAGCCTCAGTGTTCATCATGTATTGTTCCAACAACGAGGTGAATCGGGCTAGCTGCCCATCTGCGTGTTGCTTGAAACTCAATTCCAAAGCTCGCATGGCCTCCGCTATATCTTCGTTTCTCATCTCTCTCAACAAAAGCACCAAATGATACAATTCTGAGTAATAATGAATTGTATTGCTATCGCACTCTTCGAGTCAGTGCCCAACTCCTTACAAGATATGAAACTTGCTAATTTTCTCCCCTGTCATTTACAAGTATTCGCTTCTTTTTACCCCCCTTTTCCACACATGTAAGCATAAAGATATATTGAGAAATAAAGCACTAACAGAAACGGTTAAGCTCCCTCCTTGTGCAATGCTCCCACTCACTTCATAACAAAGTCGTTGAACCTGCCAGGCACCTTGCGTTTCCTGATCTCATGTGGTGCCTCATCCTCTGTTTCTGGAACCTTCCCATTTATCAGTTCATCTTCATTAGTTCTCATTTCTTCCTGGACTTGATAGTTTTCAGCTTCCTCTTGGGCTTGAGAATCAGCCCATTTACTTAACTGATCTTGGACCTCTTTTTTGTCAAGCACCAGGCTTGACCAACTATCACCACCACCCAAACTGTGAATCACCTTTGAAGACCACACTGCAACACGCAAATTCGCAAACCTCAACCAAGCCACCACTCAAATCGTGAATCACCAGTCATCAACTACACCACACCTAGAACTTGGATCTATGACATCCTACAGCCTCCACTTGCACTGTTTTATTGTCCTTTCCTCGCATAATAGCTACACATAGTTGCAACATGAACAAGGACAACCAGATGTCGATGAGGAATGTTGTCGGAGCTTATGGGTAATAGGGTGAGGGTAGTGAGTGGCGTTAGGCTTGGGTAAGAGAGGGTTGCTGGGAACTGGGAATTTGGGATGAAATGGAAACTGATCAGAAAATGGAAGTCTCATATAATGTTGTATTTTTTTTATTATAAAAAAAGGAGCATCAAGTCTATGGGTCGGGTGCTAAGGTCTCGGGTTCCATGATTGGAATTTGAGAATCGAGCCACTTATAATTGATTTTGATTATATTTTACTCAATTAGATGGATGAATTAAATTGAATTCAACTAATTAAATTGATTTAATTTGATTTTTTAAATTGTTGAGTCAAATCAAATCAATAAATATTTCAATAATTTACATTTATGATTATGTGAGAGAATTAGAATATAAACATTCGAAAAATGAGATAAAGTCAATTACAACTAAATAATAAAAAATTATATAAATATAAAATAATATATATATATATGTATATAAAAAACATTATTTTTATCTTAAGAGTTACAAGAAGAGAAACGAGTGATTAAACTTCTAAGCTATATTTTGTTTCTGTGAACGATGTTTTAAAAATCAGTCCAACTGGACCGGTTGGAATGCAGACCGGTCATGATATTGATTTTGTTTGGATCAAAAAACCGCTCAAGCGGTTAGATTGCCAAAAATCAGAAAAAAAAAAATCTGTAAAATTGGGTCAACCGGCTGGTTTCTCTCTTTGAATTTTTTTTAAAGAGAAAATGAAATAAAAAAAAAGATAAGCATCTCTGGCTGGTTCTATGTCTCCGGTCACCGTCTCTGGCATCTCTAGCAAGCCTTTTTGCTATTCCGGTAAGGCAATGTTTCTGGTCTCCCCATCTCCTTCCTTGTGTTCAAGTGTCTGCTTCGTCAAAGTGAGGAGCGTTTTTCACTTTTTTAATTGTGGTTACTGACTTTGGGTCTACTACATTCACATCTGCCATGCTATAATTGGGCCTCAAGATTACAAAAAGTAAGGAGGGAAAAGAGAATTACAAAAAGATTGAATGGTTGAGATGGAGTAAAGAGGAAGAATATGGTTGAGATGGAGTAAAGAGGAAGAATTTTCTTCTTCCTAGTGTACGGAAGAAGATCTCCTCTCCTACAGTATCTCCAACGTCAACCTTATCTCTCCTGCGTTTTTTAGTCTTCTTTTTGTGTTTTTTTTGTTTTTAACTTTATCTTAGTTAATTTGAATAATTTGATTTATTTTATGTTATATATTTATATATTACACTTATATATTATATATTTATATTATACTATATCATAATAAAATTATATAATATATTATATATGTTTATATATAATAATAATAATAATATTTTAATCACTAATTAAATGGATTGAATCGATTAAATCATAAATTATTTATCTTGTTGACTTAATAGTTTAATCAATTTTTAAAACATTATTCAAGAGTATACGAATAAGCGAAACAATATAGTGTATGTGAGGAGATCTTTCTTCTCTTTTAATACCTTTTTTTAATTTTTTTAATTGAATATATTCAAACTTGTTAAATTAATAGATAGTTCAGAGGCCATTAATGCCATAGCAGCAGTATCAAAGTTGTAATAATGAATTATTAATGTAACCATACCTGCCGTAGGAAGTCTTCCACTGAAGGGTCTAATATGATACATGAAAGTATCTTGTCAGCTTCTAGAAAAAGCAAAGTACCACTGAATCTGTGATGTATATGGTCTTCCGGTCAGCACTTCATAAAGACCCAAAGTGCTCCCATGTGTGAAAGTTGGATGCAATAAGGAGTGCTTGTTTCTTATCATCTTGCTTTTCCACTGGAAAAACAGCAATTTTCAAAAGCTGCATCTTTTGGATGTACAATAAGATATTACATGGTAAGCTTCACACTGCAGTGAATTAGTTTATTACCTTCGCCACTCCATTAGAAATTATCCAAATACCATTTGATTTGGCCCTTTCCTTGGAAAGTGTCTAAAACTATCCACACGATTTCATCCGTTACTTAGTACTCTTTATGTACTTATTTTGATGGAGTGTAATATGGAAGTTTTTATAATGTACTTAATGAAGTATTTAGCATAAATGTTCTAATATTTTTAATTATTGATTAAGTTAAATTTTATATGAGAAGTTAAAAATTATTACTTGTCACTTGTTTAAAAGATTTTATATTATTTATTTTTTGAACTCTTAATTCTTATTATTTATGTTTTAATTTATCAAAAATTATAGAAATAAAAAACATCTACAAAACCAAAAGTAAAACCATATCCGGCCACCGCGTAACTCCCAGCCACCGTGTCGTGACCTCCAGACTAGCACTCCCCCAGCGCACCAAACCGGCCGCACCTAACCACAACCGTGACTCACCCTCTTCACCTGCAACCATTTCAGAAAAAACCAAATCTGTCCAGCCAGCCACGTTTTCGTCCTCACCAGAACCAGATCCAGCCACCGTGTAACTCTTAGCCACCGTGCCACGACTTCTAGACCAACGCTCCACCAGCGCACTAGATCGACCACAACTAACCACCATCGTGACTCAACCTTTTCACCTGCAACCATTTAAAAAAAAAAAACCAGATTCGGTCAGTCAGCAACGTTTTCGTCCTCACAAGAACTAGATCCGATCAGTCGTACCCAACGTCGCCATACTTACAGAACCTCCCAACCATCACTGCAAATTCACGCATAACTTCCAGCCACTATGTCGCGACCTCCAGACCAGTGCTCCAGACCAGAGCACCAGACTGGCCGCACCTAGCCACCACTGTGACTCACCCTCTTCACCTGTAACCATTTCAAAAAAAAAATAAATAGATTCGACTAGCTAGTCGCGTTTTTGTCCTCACCAAAATCAGATTTGACCACCGTGTAACTCCCAGCCACTGTGTCGCGACTCCCAGACCAGCACACCACCCACCAGACTGGCCATACCTAACTTGGTGGAGTACTAGTTGGGTTGGCAGAGGAAAGGGGAACAACGAAGGAAAGAAAGATAGAGAGAGGGAGCAAAAGAAAAATGAAGAAGAAATAAAGGATTGAAAAATAAATAAAAGTGAATTTTTTTATAAATAACAAAAATAGATAAAGAAAAGTAAAAAAAAAAAATGAATATAACAGATGAAATCAATAGAGTATCAATACTTCAAACTATTTTAAGAGTATTGTAAATTTTTCCGTGTAATATACTTGCATATTTTTTATTATGTAATTTTGGATTGAAATATATAAACTAACTACTTTTCTCATTTAAAAAATGAAAAAAAAAGAAGAGAAGATCTAGGCATGTTTTATAGTTTTATGTGCTTTTTTGGTTACAAATACTTTTTTTCTATGAGCACTTGGTTTATTTTAATTCTTAAAATCCATCGACTAGAAGATGTAGGTCACGTTTTTTTTTTTTTATCTATGTTAGCACTCATTTTTTTTTTTAATGAGAACTCGGTTTATTTTAAACTATGGCCAATGTTATGATACACCCTAATTCACTAGGGTGTATCATATTCTTTTCATTTTATATGTTGTTGCATGTATTTTTTTAAGTAGTTTTTTTTTTTTTTATGTTTATTTTTTGCTTTTATCTTTTTTTTTTTTTTAATACCATCACCACTACAATACCATCGGCTACCATCTTTCACCACTGGCAACATTCCGGCCACCGCCAATGTTTAACATTATTCCATCACCTTCAACCTTACTTCATCTTCATCCTCTTCAACCAAAAACCCACACCACCACTTCACTCTCATCACCATCACTTCATCCTCATTCACTACCAAAACCACAATTAACCACCTTTGCCATAAACTTCATCTTTGTCGCAACCGAAATCGCGACGGGACAATCTAAAAAGGTTAGGATTTGAAATTTAATGGAGTCGTCACCAATGTTTATTTTAATTGGGAAAACATTAGAAAAACCCTTTTAATAGGAATACTGGTCTTTTGGAAAAGTTTAGATTCGGGAGTCGATTACAGATAGAGAAGGTGTTAGCACCCTACACTGCCCGTTTCAAGAACGGTACCTTAAGTTAGTTGTGCAAATTTTAATAATCTCAAACGTATTTATTTTACCCCTTTTCGAAAAGACTTTATAACTATTTTAATTTATTTTCATTTTTATATTTTTCATTTTTTATTATTTTTTTTATTTTATTATTTTTTCAAGGAAAAGAAAGAGCCAATTTGTGAAAATTTAATTTGGCTTGACATAATACGAATTCTACTCCTACGTACCCTCAGGTGTAATGAGGAACTCAAAGTCACGTAGTTCTTTAAAAAATAATTGTGAGTTTGATTGATTTTAATTAAGCAAAAGATTTTTGAAAAGAGATTTTATTTGAAAATCAAACAAATCTTGCACAGAGTTCAAGTTAGCACTAGACTACTCAATAAACCTTTATGATCCAAATGATATTGAAGATAACATCTATTATTCAATCATTATCATTGGTCATTATATTGATTTAAAAGATTTTTTATTTTTTATTTTTTTTATCATTTATTTTTATTTTCGTTTTTTTTTTATTATATATTTTTTTTACTTTTCTTAATATGGTTTAATCATTTTCTTTTGTATTTTGAATTTTTATCATTTTTATTTATTTTTTTATTTATCATTTGCACCCCCTTCTTTTAATCTAAACAAAAAGAATACATTAAAATCTTAAGTCCAAGCCCAAGACACAAAACCACCATTCAGAAACAAATCTGCCCGAAATAATATACCCTAAGCCCATTTAAAACACCCAAACAACTTAATGTCAGAAACACAAAAAGAAAGACAAACAAAGAAAAAAAAAAGAAAAGGATCCAACCCAAAAAAACAATACTTTTCTACAAATTCCCTCCCATTTCTTTTCAGACAACAATGCAGAGGAAGCAAAGTTCAAAGGCTTCTCCTCTTCTTCTTTTTTTTTTATTAACAAAAACAGATGACAAACTAAAGTTGCAGGGGGCTCTGGAAAATGAAAAGGAGAAGGAAACTCACTCCTACCAACAGAAGGGACGGTGGCAACTCGGAGCAGTGGTGGCAGTTTGGGTGGCGACGACACAGTGGATTCGGCAGGCGGCAGCGACGGCTCTGGTGCGGTGTGGTCGATGCTAGCAGGTTCGGATCTGGGCCGGGATCGTGTAGATCCGGCGGTTCACGGCTGGGGAACGGCAGATCCAAGATGGGTTGTGCAGGCCGACGACGGATCTGTGAGTGACGACGTGGAGGTCTCCGTCAGATTTGGGCGAGCTAGGCGCGACGCAGGATGGAGGGTCCGAACTCGTGCAACTGCGGGGCTGTTCGGCGGCACACGGGTCTGGGTCTTGGTGTGGTGGAGCTAACTGGTGCTGTTCGACAGCGGTGCTGACCGGCACGGGCTGGGATGACGACGCAGAGACGGTAGATCTGTGTTATGAGGCTGACCAGCACAGGTCTTGGAGCGGACGGATCTGGCGGTCCTCGGCGGTGTGGTTCGTGACACCGGCGCCGGTTGGTAGTGGGTTGTGGCGTCGGGTCTGGCTGGTGGTGTTACTTGGATGGTGGTGATAGTTGGTTGGTTTGAATGGGGGTGATGGTTGGTTGGTTTGTGTTGGTTATGGAAGCTTGCTGTTTTGGTGAGGTTTGGATGGAAGCTTGAGATTGAAGATGATGATGGTTTGTGGTGGTTGTGGGTCGTTGATGGTGGGAGGTTTATGATGGAGGGTGGTAATGGAGGTGATGAAGTTTCTGTAGATGAACTCCTCCCTGTGAGAAAGATGCTTCTCCTCCCCCCTTGTTACTAAATAGATGGCTTTTTTTTGTGCCCTCGATTGATTGTGCAAGTGAGTGAACTTGTACAGAGGAAGTGAGTGTGTGTAGAGATTGAGAGAAATTGTGCAGTGAGTCAGTGAATTAGTGTGTGGAAGTGGATTACGTGTGGATGGAGAGTGTAGTGATTGAGTATGTCAAAAAGTGACAAGCAAGTTACAAAACAATTTTTTTATTTTGCATAAATATGAAAAAGTAAGATAGAAATAAATAAAATTTAAAAAAAAATAGTGTGATCACAACATTGCAATTAATCATAATTTTACCAAAATATTAATCAATAATTAAGTAATAAAAATTTTATGGATAAAATTGAGTATCAACAATCTTCATCACCACCAACACCCACCACACCAAACTCACAATCCACCACCACTAAACCAATCAGACGTCGTCAATCGAACCGCGTGGCACCCAGACCATCACCACTGTTTCAACAGCGAACCACTCGTCGTCCACTCAAATCCGACAGGTCGCAACTTCCCAAGCATTACCGATCCACAAGCCCCCAGAGTTTCGCGTCGTCCAGATCGTGTCGATCTGCCACCAAACTGCATTACGAAACATCGCGTCGCTGCTCGAAGCTCACCCACCGTTCCGACGAATTCCACCCGACAACGCAGGATCGACCCAGCACAAAGCTACCGTGCCTCTGTTTCGGCCCAAATCGTACCGCCTAGCCCGTCGAACCCAGACTAGCAGACTGGAGCAACCAACCTACATCACCACACCGACCAGCCGCCGCTCCTCTGCTTTTTTTACCAAGCCCTTGCATCTATTTAAAAAAAAAAAGAAAAAGAAAAGCCCCTTTTTAATTTTTTTTCTTTTTTTCCTTTGTTTTGAGGTTAATAAAACAAAAAAATAAATAAAATTCAATAGGTTTCAGATAATTAATCCTAACAATTAATGTGTTTTTTAACACAATTAATGATTAAAATTATGAAAATATATCATACACCTTTTAAAGAAGGGTGTACGTTAAAAATGATCTTAAACTATATACTTTATGACTTTTAAACTACACTACATTAAATAGAGTAACGCTACTTATTCCAAAAGTTAATTATAAAGATTCTTACTTTGTCTGTATATGAATCTTAAGTGTATGTTTAAGTTTTCTAAACTTGACCCCCCCCCCCCAAAAAAAAAAAAAGTGTTAATAAATGTGGTTATACAAATTAAGATACAGATAGGTATGGATTTTTTTTTTTGTTTTATTTTTTTCCCTAATTAAAATATGTACACCCAGTAAAAAAATTAGAATATGTACACAATATCCTTTTTTTCTCATGTAAAAAAATAATTTTTTTCTCATGGATATTTCCCTCTTCTTATTTTCAATTTTCGCAAACTAACATTAATATTTCCCACTTACCAATATAATTAAAATTCAGAAATATGATATTTGCATACCAAAAAACTTATATAATTATTACACCATTTCTTTTTTAGATAATAAAATAAAAAATACATATATCAAGGCACACTTTTTCTATTTTTTTTCTCAAATAAAATGTAAAAGTAGTATAATTTTTTTGATGTGCAAATATAGTTACTCATTAAAATTTAACTTGACTTTTTTGATGTTTTTATCATTTCACAAATCGGATAAATGTTAGTAACTTGGTATGTTACCACTTCGATTAGACTTAAGTAGTAAAAACATTGTAGTTTTTTAGTATTCTAGTGAAAAATTTAAAGATGTGATTTATATGAAAAAATCGTATAATTATTTTTTTCTAAATTATTATCTTCAATTTTAAAGAAATACTAAACTGCCTCCAAGTAAAAATGATATATTTAGCGTTTTAGAATTTATCGGAAAAATAATAATAACACATATTGAATGTATCATCATTAACCATCTACAAGCAATTGTGTGGAACTGTTCAAGGACCAGCAAAGCGTGCATAAACAGCAAATCTGTACGAGTCAAACTCACTCATTTTTAATTTGTCAAGGAATTTCAGGCTTTATATGCATGTTTATGGAAGTGCTGAGAAAAATCCACTAATACATACCAAAGTTATCCCTTACTATGTTCCTTTGAAATGTGATTACGAATGGGTCACCAATTCACGGGTTATGTAATGCAAACATCCCTTATTCGTAAAGGGGTTTGTGAGGATATTGAAAAGTTATGTATAGATTTTGTGTGGGGTAGCACGGGCAGATAAGAGGAAATGTCACTTGGTGGCTCCGGAGAATGTATGTACTCCTAAATCAGATGGTGGCTTGGGGTTCCGTACCCTAAATCATTTGAACACTGCCTATATGATGAAGTTAGTTTGGGGCTTAATTAGCAAACTTAATGAGTTATGGGTGCGAGTTAATGATATTATTGATCTGCCTTCTCGGATTGTTGGCGCTACAAAGGTGATAGACCAATCATGGTTGTTAGAAGCTTCATTGCTTGGAAGTTCCCCTCGACTTGTTACGCCAAGCTAAACGTGGATGGGTCGGTGAAGCTACCATCATTGCAAGCCGCATGTGGTGGGTTGCTGCGGAATAATGCTGGCGAGCTTATGTTAGTGTATATTTTAGAGGTTAATACATTCTGTCTATATTTATATATATTGTATTATGTTATTTTTAATATATAAGATATTTTATTTATTATGTTCTTTTTTTATAGACATAATAAAGTTTATAGAATAGTAAGTTTGATACCACAGAACATTAAGTGAATGACTTGATCGTGAGATCCTATTAGATAAAATATTATTCTTAAATGTCCCTACTCAAGTATTATTGTTAATTAAGACAACAATAATACATTGAGATTTGTATGTACGTAGACTGATGACCACATCTCACGGGTCATGGATATAAGATATCAAGTCTTTACATGAATACATATTAGAGTAATGAGGTATTGGACAGACTCGCCATGAGAACGCTACACGGATCGTTACGTGAGTGTCATAAGCGATTTTCATAGTGATAATGGTGTATGTGATCCTTTGACCTGAAATCACTATGATTCCTACATGAGGAATTGTGTGTTTTTAATGCCATCAAACGTCATCTGTAACAAGATGATTATAAACTTAGTTATTAGACATACCACAATTCATGTAGAGGGATATGAGTGACTTAGATGAGATTTGTCCCTCCTACATAATAAGAGTAATATATTCGAGCCTCCTGATTGAGTGAGACTACGAAATGCATGACCATGTTAAAATGAGTCAATATGAGATATTGATCTCATTTGTTATTACTGTGTCTACTCGAGAATCAGGAAACTGAAGATTGAACTAAACAAGGGTGACACATTTCATGCCTTGTGTTCAATCTAGATATCTGGATAAAGGGACTAAACTACACGGAAACATTGGTCACGGATATGTTATGTCAAATCACTGACATTCTCATTACTTGGGTAGTAGTGATGTGTTGTTAGATACCGCTAACTGTTTGTAATATTAAAATAAAATTTTAATATTACTACTAACATCATGAGAACCTGTAAGATCGCACACTTAGAGCAGACTAAATTGGAGCAATAAGGATCCAAGTTGGACTCGAATTCAATTGTGGACCTAACTCATGACAGATGAACTTATGGTTGCACAGCTTACCTTGCTACTGCTCACACTCACTTAAGGCAAGCACTATTATAAATAGTACTGCTAAGGGGACTGTTACGTATGTAACATTACAACCCTAGCCGCACCTAAGAAAGTGAGTGAGAGACAGTAGAAGGTTTTCTTCTCTTCTCTTCGAATCTAGCATTGTGAAACAGAGGCGTAATTCCTTTTTGCAAGTTTGTTCATGTAGATACCGCAGAGACATCGTCGCTATTACAGTGTTGGTAATTCACTTTGCTTGTGTTTATCAAGCTTCAAGAGGTAAATTTTTAAAAACTCAGATTAAGGCCTTTTCGCATGGATCTTGTGAGGGAATTTTTTATTATTTCGCTACGTGACTTTTGATCCACAATTCCCAACAGCTTATTAATGGGTTCGATTGCAACCTAGGAGTTTGTTCAACGGTGAAGCCTAAGCTTTAGGGGCTTTACCATGGTATCTTGCTGGCCAAGAACCAAGGTGTCCCGTAGAACATTCTCAGGTAGCTTTGAATCTTGTGCAGAAAAGATGCTAGCATTGTCATCACTATTCATCTCTGGTTAGAGTAAGGATTACAAAATCCTTTTACATTTAAGGATATATGTGAAGACCATCTTATTCGGGGACTTGAATTTAAAGAATTTTTCTCTGTGGAGACAGGGATGGGGATGAGGATGAAGACGGGGATAAAAATCTCCTAAAGAGAAATGTGAGGATGAGGATAGGGATCATATCCCTTGTCTCTCGAGATTTCTATCTCTGAAAAATTATTAAATTATTATTATCAATTATATCATATATATGTATTCTTGTTGTGTTTCTTTTAGTAATTTTTATCTATATTATTTTTATATTAATTTAAAATTTAAAAAAGTAAAAACATATCACTTGGTAGTAACTTATTTTAATGTATTGATATAATTGACTTAAATTAAAATTATTTACAACTTTATATGTATTTTTAATTTTTTTTTAAATTTTTAAAATAATATTAATATCCCCATTTCTTTGTGAGGAATGGGGACGAGAAGCGGGAAAATACTCCCATCCCCGTTCCGCACAGGTGCCATCCATAAGTTGGAGATATTATGTGTCATCCCTAAGTTAGAGATATCATCTCTTCACTCCAAGATGATTGGTCTATCATATTAACCACCGTTGAACTTAAACCAAGCAAGACTAAAACCATGAATTGTCGGATGAGTCACGAACCTCAGCCAAGCCACCACCCATACCGTGAATCATCGTTGAAGACCACAATACAACACATAAATTCGTGAACCTCAACCAAGCCACCACCTAAATCGTGAATCACCAACCATCAACCACACCATGCCTAGAACCTGGATTTGTGACATCCCTCACAACCTTCACCCGTTGTGCTGTTATCTTGTCCTTTCCTCGCATAATAGTTGTGCACAATCGCAACATGAGCAAGGAGAACCGGATGTTGCCAATGAGGAACGTTGTCGGAGTTGATGGGTGATAGGGTGAGGCTAGTGAGTGGTGCTAGGCTATTGTAAAATAGGGTTGTTGAGAATTGGGAATTTGGGATTGAAATGAAAACGTAATAGAAAATAGAAGTCTCATATAATGTCTTTTTTTTTTAAAAAAAAGAGCATTTGGTCTATGGGTCTGGTGGTCGGGTCTCGAGTTCCAAATCATGAAACTCGAGAACCGAACTACTCATAATCGGTTTTGATTAGGTTTTATTGAATTAGACTCGATTAATCGAATTGAACCAAACCAATTAAATTAGTTTAGTTCAATTTTATGGGTTCGTTAAGTCAAACTGAATCAGTGAATACCTCTATCACTCATATTTAGGGTTATGTGACAAAGGGTAAAATTGGGTCAATCGGTTGGCTTCTCACTTTGAATTTTTTTTAAAGAGAAAATGAAAAAAAAAACAAAGATAAGCATCTCGGGCTAGTTCTACGTCTCCGGTCAGGGATGGACACACGTATAATGAGGTGGGGACACACGCCCCTACTCAACTTGAAAATTTTTCTTTGATCTTATATAGATATTTATTATTTTTACTCTTTTAATTTTTTGTATATATATTTTTTGCCTCTATATAGATAAATTAATTTCTTTTTATATGTGTAACTTTTACTCTCATGTAGATGTAGATATGTTAATACATTTATTAACATAAAAAGTAAATCTTACATTTTAATTGTTTCTCAAATCCTACCGTACTCCTCCAACTCCCCATGTGACTTGAACTTTAGAGTATCAAACACTCAACTCTTTTAGACTTTCATTATTTCTCTTTGACTTTTTCAAACCAAAATACTATTTTTTTCATCTCTCAAACTCCCACCTCTTTCTCCCCCTTTCTCCCCCTGTTGTTACGCATCTCTTTCTTTTCTCCCCTGTTACGCACTTTTCTATTCTCCCCCTGTTACGTTGGTTCTTCAGCTCTCTCAATCTTTTTTTTATTTTACTTAACCATTTATTTTTCACTAATATATATTTAATCAACTCATGTTCTACCCATTCCTGAATATTCAGTGAAATAAGTTAGGTTTTCCTATCTCCTCTCCTGCCCTGCGTGAGAGATATAGTGAGGTGAGAGTGATAGTTGAGCCTCAAATATCAAAACTTGTGATTGAACTCATTGTTTGTAGTTTGTAAGTATTTTCTTCTTAATTTTTTTTCTTTTTGGTGTACTTTTTTTTAAAAAAAATTGTTAACCGTGTGTATTGATAAATTCTTTATTTTTCCTAAATTTCTCAATTTTTTGTTTCTAACTTTCCCTAATAAGCTTTGTAAAATATTTTATTGCAGTTGCTAGTTAAGCTCAACTATGTAGGTTCTCTTTCCATTTTCAGTGGCAAAGTGTTGAATGTTGTTTTACCAAATATCAATGAAGTAAGTTTAGAGTTTCATTTCATTCATTAAATTTTATGAGAAACTTGCCTTTATGTCTACTATTGTTACTGATAGTATGATACTGTTATTACTATTATATACATTGTAAAATTTAGTGTTTTTTATGAAGTATGTGCTTTGTTGAGTTTTTTGAAAAATTATGAATTTAGTAATGCAATATTAATATTGTTGTTAACCGATTACTACTTAGGCTCATAAATTTTGTGTTTTATTAGCAATGGACAAATTTCTCAAAAGAAACTCACCATTGAAGTCTCAAACACTTGTTCAAAGTACCCTATTGACCTCATCTAGTAAGAAGAGGTTTATTGAATTCAATGTGAAAAGTCTTCTTGCAGATCCTGGACAGCGACATAAAATTTCATATTATCATCCAAATGATAGAGATGAAGCTCGAAGGGCCTATTTGCAAAAAGGTCCTTGTCAACCAAGAGACTATGATTTCCCAAAAACCAATTGTGGGTCTTCTTTTCATAAATTTAATCCTAAGTGATTTGATGACTTTGGCAATTGGTTAGAGTATAGTATATCAAAAAATGTTATCTTTTGTCTTTGTTGCTATCTCATGAAACCTAAGGTTAGAGATAATGATGCATTTGTAATAGAGGGCTTTTCAAATTGGAGAAAGAAGGAGAGACTACAAATTCATGTTGAAAATCATGATAGTGCTCATAATCAAGCTTGGAGAAAATGTGAGGCACTCATGAACCAAAAGCTACATATTGAAGTTATTATTTGCAAGCAATCTAAGCAACTTAAAAAGGATTATCGAATTCACTTGATGGCTACAGTTGATTGCATTAGATTTCTATTACGACAAGGACTGGCTTTCTGTGGTAATGATGATTCAGAGCATTCAAGTAATCAAGGTAATTTCTTGGAGCTTCTAAAGTTTCTTGCCTAACATAATGAAAAGATTGATCATGTTTTAAAAAATGCTCGTGGAAAATCTAAAGTTAGTAGCACCTAAGATTTAAAAAGATATTGTAAGAGCAGCTGCTAGTGAAACTACTAAAGTTGTTATTGAAGATCTTGGAGAAGATATGTTTGTTGTTTTGATTGATGAAGCTAGAGATATTTCTATTAAGGAGCAAATGGTTGTTTGTTTACGTTATGTGAATAGAGAAGGACATGTTGTGGAGCGTTTTCTTGGCCTTGTTCATGTTTCTAGCACAAGTGCTTTATCACCAAAATCAGCTTTGGAGTCATTATTGGATACATATAATTTAAGCTTGGCAAGAATACGTGGACAAGGATATGATGGAGCTAGTAACATGCAAGGAGAATTCAATGGCCTAAAAAGTTTGATCTTGAAAGAAAATTCTTGTGCATTCTATGTTCATTGCTTTGCCCACCAACTTCAGTTAGCACTTGTGACAGTTGCAAAGAAATAAGTTGAAATTGTTTTACTTTTTAATTTGGTTACAAATTTGTGTAATGTTGTTGGAGCTTCTTGTAAGTGTAGAGACATGCTCCGTGAAAGTCAAATGCTTAAGACAATTGAAGCATTACAAAGTAGAGAAATTTCTAGTGGACATGGCTTGAATCAGGAAACAACATTAAAAAGGGCAATAGATACAAGATGAGGCTCACATTACGGTACAATACTTAGCTTAGTTTATATGTTTTCTTCGGTGATTGATGCTCTTGAAATTGTTGAGGAAGATGGGATAAATTTAGAACAAAGAGATGAAGCATGTTATTTGTTGAATGTTATTCAATCTTTTGAGTTTATTTTCAACTTACACTTAATGAAAAATATATTGGGAGTCACTACTGAGTTATCCCATGCACTACAAAGAAGTGATCAAGACATTGTAAATGCCATGACATTGGTTAAAGTGTGCAAGCAACGATTGCAAAGTATGAGAGATGATGGTTGACATCCTTTGCTTAATGAAGTTTCATTATTTTGTAACAAGCACAATATTATCATTCCAAATATGAATGATACATTTGTGACACAAGGAAGATCAAGGTGTAAAGTTGAAGAGATCTCAAATCAGCACAATTTTCAAGTTGAACTATTCTATCAAGTGATTGATAGACAACTTCAAGAACTTAACAATTGTTTTACAAGGGTAAATACTGAGCTACTTCTTTGTGTAGCTTGCTTAAACCTAAGAGATTTATTTTTTGCTTTTGACAAGAAGAAGCTAATTCGTTTAGCTCAATTTTATCCATCTGAATTCTTCTGTTGATTTTTTGAGACTTGATAGTCAACTTGAGAATTTTATATTAGATGTGTGTTTTGATGATCAATTCTCAAATGTGAATGGGATTAGTGGTCTCTCTCAGAAGTTGGTTGAGACTAGAAAACATCTTGTTTATCCATTGGTATTTCTTCTTTTGAAGTTAGCTTTGATCTTGCTAGTAGCAACTGCATCAGTTGAGAGAACTTTCTCTGCTATGAATATCATAAAGAATCGGCTTTGTAATCGTATGGAAGATGAATGGTTGAATGATTGCTTGGTTACATACATAGAAAGGAAAATGTTTAATAGTATTGATAATGAAAAGATCATTTAATATTTTTAAAATATGAAAACGCGAAGGGAATAAGTGTAAATTAATCTTTTATAATTTGTATTAATATATATTTTTATATATAAATATAATTATTGAAACTTTTTGTTTATATTTTTGTATTGATAGCATTACTTTTACTCTCATTACTTAAAATTTCTAGGTCCATCACTGTCTCCTGTCACCGTCTGTGGCATCTCTAGCAAGCCTTTTTGCTATTCTGGTAAGGCAATGTTTCTGGTCTCCCCATCTCCTCCCTTGCGTTCAAGTGTCTGCTTCGTCAAAGTGAGGAGCGTTTTTCACTTTTTTAATTGTGGTTACTGGCTTTGGGTTTACTACATTCACATCTGCCATGCTATATATAATTGGGCCTCAAAATTACAAAAAGTAAGGAGATAAAAAAAAATTGAATGGTTGAGATGGAGTAAAGAGGAATAATTTTCTTCTTCCTAGTGTACGGAAGAAGATCTCCTCTCCTGCAATATCTTCAACGTCAACCTTATCTCTCCTGCATTTTTTAGTCTTCTTTTTTGCTTTATTTGGATGTGGAGAGAAATTGAGAAGAGAGAAAATAAAAGAAAAGAAAATAGAGAGAAGAGAAAATAAAGAGAAAAATACACTTTCTCTACTATTGTTTGGATGAAGAGAAAAAGAAGAGAAAGAAAATGAGAAACTTCTCTTTCTCTTGTTTGGTTGGGAATAAAAATGAGAAGAAAGAAAATAAAATTATGTTAAATGACCTTTATATCTTTATTATAGTGTAATTAAATGTAATTTTTTTTACATCTATGATCCACTTCTTAAAAAATTAAATTAAATAAATATTTTACAATAAATATTTTACAATGTACCTTTTCACACATCAATGAACTAATTACCACATCCAAAGTTTCAGGTTTATCTAAACTCTTTAGAGTTGGACTAACATAATTTCTCCATTTTGAAATCCACGAGGAAGGAACCAAGTAATATTTGCAATCCACAGAGAGTGGCATACTTTTAGCTAGGAATAATTTCTCATGATTCTGACGTAGCTTTTGTTTAACTAATCTGCAGTATAAATACATAAGTCATTTTAAAATTTGTCTATGTTAGCTCTATATTAATAGCAATGTACAAATGAAATAACCTTAAGGAGTCCTCTAAGCATGCTACTTCAGATAATTCATTACTGCATTGACAACACTCTCCAGAATCCAAAGGAAAAGTAGGGCCACCCAAAGGATCATCAGGTTTTATAGAAACAACATCTTCATATAAGAAGAGCCAAAAACTCTTGGGAATAAGCACATGCTTAGCACCAGTAGCTTGCTCGGGCATCAGTTGCCCATGTGGACAACTAATGGCAGCTATTAGTTCAGCATCAGCTTCAAATGGAGAATCAATGACTTTCTTTTCCATTACTGCTGCAACCTACAAAAGTAAACTCATCAGCATAACAGGTTCTAAAACCTTTGCTTTTAAATCATCTTAACAACATAGTGAAGAAAAAGCAAAGAAAATAGAGCTAATCAGAATAGCTAATGGATTTCTCTATAATCCAGCCAGTCAAAATATTTACTGTTTCCAAAACACAGGAAATAGAACACTTATCCACAACCATCTCTATCCCCATTTTGTGGCAGCATAAATGGCATGAATGAGGATTTGTTATCATACCATGGTCTGGATATGTAATACTTTCCATCTAGACAGTTTCCATCTAGAATATCCCGTGCAAGTAACTTCATTGCCTCTCTTCTATCCCGATAGGTGTCAGCTGACACCACTGTGTGAGCCCCATGAATCAGACAATCCCAATAGTGCTCATCATGAGACAGTGCTGGCCCCCCACCATACTGAATTTCACAAGCCAATAAAGGAAACATGCCATGGATATTATATTAGCAAAATAGCAGAGTTGAAGTAGCAATAGAAGTACAAGAAGTTGGAGGAGATATATGGACAAACCATAATAAATCATTAGCATCTAAATCTCTCAGCAGAGCATGCACTTCCTGTCATTTTTAACAGACACTTTAATTCATTCAGACAAGTGGACTGCATTCTCCCTCTCACATAGACAAAACACCTTAAGCCAGTTTCTTCACAAAGACAAGCATTTGTTAAAATGTTTCTCTTCCATCAAGCCACATATGACAACAGTTACCTTACTGACATTACCAGGAAGAAACAAGGCAAGCTTGCTTCATGACCACTCCCTCAACCTCTAAAGTAACTTCACCTATAGAACACTAGATTTGTCTCTGCCCCCTTTGATAAATTTTCTTTCATCTTTCCTACCAGTATTATCCAACACAACATGTAAAAATAGATTGAAAGAAGAAAATTCCTTATTGAATTCATCCTCTCTCAAGACACATTTCCATTCATAAGTAACTCCAATTAACCTTCTCATCATGATTCAAGATGTAATCGTAACAAAATAACACCATTATGCATAAATACATTGCAATAAAAGATAAGAACTTCATAATCAACGAATGGCGTCATAACACAAGAAGCCAATTAATAGCTCAAACATATAACAACAAACAAAAAATAGTTACCTTAGAGAACAACTTATTCCATACTTTAGCAGACAGTTTGGAAATTACTCACAATGCTTACAATAATGGTAAAAAGATGGAAATTACTCAAAGTCTATCACAAATTCACAATACCTTTGGAAGGAAGACAAGTCGTTTAAGTTAGAAATTAAGTACATCAGGTAATGTACACAGATTGATGCTTCAAGTAGCATTTGTCTAGCACCTCCATATTTCAGAAGTGCCAGTGCCATCATCCCCCTGCCTCTGTCTTTTATTTTTACTTCGTGTTGTTGCTCTACTCATTCTATAATACAATCTAACCCTGACACTAGCATAACAACTTAACTTTCTGGGGGCAAAACTGAAAAATATCAATTCAACATTTTCATATCGATTTTAAAATTTTGACAAGAAAATGAAGCATATCAATAATTAAATGAATATCACAGTAACTCATGAGCCAATACCAGATGTACACTTGCAATGTAACTCGAAATTAAAGACAATAGCAAAGGACTATGATCAATGAAAATGCATTTGAAAATTAATAAAGTAAAATGTTTCCCAAAAAATTTTCTGCGAAGTTGTGGCTATATTTCGTCTATGCAGACACAATATCGTAAGTCACGTTTTGGCCATCACTGCACAGCAGAAAATACATGAATCAAATTAGATAAATCAAGGGCTGAGCTGAAGAGAACCCTAGAATTTTCTAATAGACAAAATTGTAAGCAAATCGACGAGAAAACATAGACACATAGAAATGTGAAACACACGTATGTTTCAGGAATTAATCAAAATCGAAAACATTACCCAAAGTTTGTTAAACGAATGATAATAAGGCAGAGAAATTGTTATTGTGCTGTTACCTGAAAGACAGAAGAGGTAAAAAGAAGTTGCTTTCAACTGCAAGATAAAAAATCAATCATTTTGGATTCTGGGTGTAGAATCCTATGCCAGGATTGGTTTCAGTAGGGCTTTCTGGGTGGGACCAAGACCCCATTGTGGTGATGGCCGAAACCGTAACCTTCATTATTGCTCAGCTTCATCCTCTCCATTTCCCCTGCAGCCGCGTGCAGCAAATCCCACGTCGCCCTCTGGAAACTCACCTATTCAGCTGTTGGGGCTCAATGACGAACCCTTCCCGCACTTGATCAATGTCGATTGCGGCGAACCAGACACAAACATTCCCTGCAAAACCTCAGAGCAGTTACTATTATTCCACTGAATAAATAGTGCTAGTTGTTTTTATACCTTGGATTTTTTAGAGGGGAAGTTGTGGTTGAGATCTAGTTCGTGAGCTATTCGGTGAGTCAACTCGGCCAGGTGCTCTTCCTCGTCGCTGCTCTCAATCTCGTTGGAGCCCAAAACGGATTCAACGAGGGAACTGAGGTCATAAGGGACACTACAAGAACCGAACCCATAAGGGAACTCGAAGGGAAACAGGGCCTTCGAAGCTGCGTCATTCGAAGCGGCGTCAAAAACGTCTGTCGTCGCCTCCTCCTTCAACGGCGCCTCCGCTACCACTGCCTTCAAACACCTTGCTCTTCTGCTACAAGGTTTTAGCAGTGCTGAGACGCCTAGAAAGAAGACGACTAGGAGGGTATGAAAGGATAAATTCATCATTTTAAACTTAATCTTCTCATTCTCTTCAGTTTTCTTCGCATTTGCGGGGAGAAACTTTTTTACGTGGGTCCCACGAGATTTTTTTCTTTCCTTCCTGTTTTCTCTCCACAACCAAATGAGAGAAAATGATATAATCCTCTTATTTTCTCTCCTCCAATTTTCTTTCCACTCATTTTCTCTTGAAACAAACAATGTGTTTGTGTTTTTTGTTTTTGTTTTTAACCTTATCTTACTTAATTTGAATAATTTGATTTATTTTATGTTATATATTTATATATTACGCTTATATTATATATTATATATTTATGTTATACTATATCATAATATTATATAATATATTATATATGTTTATATAATAATAATAATAATAATAATAATAATAATAATAATAATAATAATAATTCAACTACTGATTAAATTAATTAAATTGATTAAATTATAAACTACTTATTTCATTGACTCAATGGTTCAATCGATTTTTGAAAGATTATCCGTCAGTATACGGATAAGTGAAACAATAGAGTGTACATGAGGGGATCTTTTTTTCTCTTTTAATACCTCTTTTTATTTTTTTTAATTAAATATATTTAGAGTTGTTGAATTAATAGTTAGTTCAAATTTTTTGGAGAGGCCAACTTAAGAATAAGTAAAAAAAAAAATTAAAAGAAATCCAAAGGTTATTTTTGCGCCAAGGGGAGAGGGTTAATATGTTTAAGAATCTTAATTTAAGTGGAACTAAGTATCTTAGAAATTAGAAGTGTTTGTAATTTGGTTTGGATCAATTTTAAGTCAAAAAGTTAACCAATTCAAATTATATTAATTTGGATTGATTATATTCTGAAAATTGATTAAATCCAAACTCATTCAATTTTATTGGTTTTTGATCAATTTTTTTTTTAAATATAGAATGTTGTGAGTTAAAAGTAATTTAGCTTATTAAAAATAAAAAAAAACAAGAAATAAAAGAAAATAAAAAATATAAGTAACTAATTTCACATGTTTAAAATAATATTTGATTATATAAAATAAGAGAATTGTATAAGAAATTAGAATTATTATAAATAAAAATATAAATTCAATAGCAAATAAATATATTGTATAATGTTAATCATATTGTACTGTATTAGATCGGTTTTAAAAATCAAATATGAAAACCAATCCAATTCAATTGGTTTTTAAAATGTCAAACAAAAAATAACAAAATTTATTTAGTTTTTGGTTAGATTTCAACTTTTAGTTTGAATTGAATTTGAACACCCTATTAAAAATTAATTAATCTTAAGTTAAAATCTCATCAAAATCATTTTGCCTTAATTTTAGCGTACTTTTCTACTTCCCACCTTAAGTCTTCACCTCCTGTGTAACCCATCCAAATAAATAAAATTAAATTTCTATTTATCATCTAGTGTTGATACATTATTAAAAGATATAAGAAATAAGTTCAAACTCTTTTAATTAAACACTGTAAGTTTGTGTAACATACTTAGGCTTGTTAAATGAGACAATTCGATCCGTTTAAGCTCAGTTCATTTAACTCATAGTTAAACTTGTGTTAAATGGACTAGACTAAAAACATGTTAATTTAAAAGGGTTAGTATTTTGTCAATTTGACTTGTATAAGGAAAATATGGTGGCCTTAAACGAGTTGCCCATTTTTTTTTAAAAAAATTTTAACCTTAAAATTATCATATCATTGCATAAAATCAAAATCACAAAGTCAAAATTAAATAAAAATCTAAAGTTTAACTTTAAAAAAAAAGCAAATTCTAAATTTAAAGCATATCAAATTCATAAAATCAAATTCTAAATTTATATTATTAGTAATTAAAATAAATAAATAAACAGGTTAATGAATAAACTTGTTGGTTAAACGAGCCAATCTATTTAATTCTGAGTTGAACGAGTTAGGTTAAAAATATATTAATTTAAATGGGTCAACAATTTTAAAGTCTAATCCACCTAATTTTAACAACTAAATAGGCTAGTTCGTTGAAATTAATGACCTTAAATATACTTATGAATTTTTGTAACAATAAATAAGTTAAAATTCTTTTAATTATATGCACACTTTATTCCACATTTTTCATTTTTTTATTCTAGTACGATGCTAGGTTTTGAGTAAGAAAACTATCGGCATAATTGTGAGGAAGGTTATGTTGAGAGAGTAGGAGAATGTGTAACTATTTATGTATTGAGGAGAAGGTTATTATGGATCCATTTTGATTAAGTTTATAGATGAATTATTTTTTTTTATTTGACAGTATTTATATATAAATTTAAGTGTAAATTAAAATTATCAATTAAAATTTATAAATTTTTTATATGTATAGTTATTCATAAAAAAAGAATAATTTAACTAAATTTTTATGTGAATTTAAATATTATTAATTGAATTTAATTTTTTAATTTCAATCATTAATTTATTTTAATAATAAATTAATAACTAATTTGTGTTTGATTCATATTAAAATTCTCCATGTATTGATGGAGATGAGCAGTTGAAATTGTGAGATAAATTTTGAATATGGGATAGTTTTTTTTATCGTGGGGGTAGTTTTAGATAAAATTGTAGTAGTTTTACAATTTACTCCCTGAATAAAACTGTGAGAAAATGAAAACAAATGACAATTTTGGAAGAATGGAATTTGGACACCAAAGATGGCTATTGCCATTATAATAATAATAGATAATAATTTCAGTACTACAACGAAATTAAGTGGCATTCCCACAAGTTCATGGGAACTGCATTGATTGGCCAGTGCAAGTGTGGATTCAGAAGTTTGAACTACCGATCGACAAAAATGGGATTATGGACTACTAAGGGGGCATTTCTTTCACGGTATATTAAGTTATTTATAGAAATATGATTCCTAGAATGACATTTCTAAGAATGACATTTTTGATAATTTGTCAAACTCACGTTTAGTCCACTTTAAACATTCCTAAGAATATTAGATAATATTTCTATGGGGTGTTTGTTTCATGGTATATTAAGTTATTCTTGAAAATATAAATAATAGGAATGACATTCCTTTGAATGATATTCCTGATAATTTGTCAAACTTGTATTTACGTTTGTCCAAGTGGTAATGGGTTGAGTACTTTAAATATGTAGTCAGGAGTTTGATTCTTGACTTATGTGTATAGAAAAAAATACAGTTAAGAATAGTTATCTTCTACGGAACCAGCAGTACTGCCACAAATTTCGATTCTTGACTTATGTGTATGGAGAAAAATACAGTTAAGAATAGTTGTCTTCTACAGAGCTAACGTCGTCTTCTACAGAACTAACAGTACTGCAGTAAATTAGTCTTTCGCTTTCCAAGCAGAGGGATACTGCAGAAAATCACAAAAAAAAAAAAACATTTTGAAGAATATTACGCAATATTTTTAGGAATTTTAATTCCCTGGATCAAAAGATAATATTTTAAGGAATATTTAATAATTTTTCAAAAATACCCTTAATAGAAGCAAATGTAATAATAATAATAATAATAATAATAATAATAATAATAATAATAATAATAATAATAATAATAATAATAACATCATAATTTTCTTCATTTGTCTTTGAATTTTTTTAAAAAAATATGTACTAAAAGTATTTTTAAAATGCAATAAAAAACTCCAAATAATTAATGTTTTTATTGCATTGTTATTTAAAATAATCTAATGTCAAGTGTTATTTTTCTCTTTGCTTTTTTTATAAAATTTTGGTGTGTCGCAGATGATTGATAGTGATTGGAGTGTCAATCTGGTTGGGATGTTAGTTATTATTGTGATGTTTTTATATGTTATTTTTGTTAAAAAAAATTAAAATAATCTAAAATGTAAAGTTCTTAATACATAAATATTTTTTTATTAATATTAATTATTATCATTACTAGTACTTAAATATATTGCACAAATCCAAAAATTTTAAATTTGATTTTAAGAAAAAAAAACTTGTTAAGTGTTAACTGTAAATAACGTAATAATAATACATGGACATATTCCCGGAGCACGTATCCCAAACGTCAGTTGAGTGGAAGGTTGACGTTAATGGGTGGTTATTTTTGTATTTTTACACAGTAATATTAATACCCATGTGGTAGGAATAGAAGATACCCAGCCTTTCAAATGGGAATAAAAATGAGGGAAAATATGGGCATATTGCTTTTTTGGGAATAATTGATTTCTAAGAATATATTTTTAAAACTTGAACCAAATATGAGAATATCTCATTCCTATTTTTGTGTTTTTATACAGTAATATTAATACCCATGTGGTAGGAATAGAAGATACCCACCCCTTCAAATGGGAATAAAAATGAGGCAAAATGTGGACATATTGCTTTCTTGGGAAAAATTGATTTCTAAAAATATATTTTTAAAACTTGAACCAAACATGAGAATATTTCATTCTCATCTTTAAATTTTTAGGAATAGCTTAGCATAACTTGAAATAAACACCTCCTAAATGCCGAAGAAAAGAGTAAAGATCTATTTTGACAACGGAATTAAAATTGAAACATATAATTTTAATTTTAATTTCAATTTTTTCAGAATTAAAATTAATTTAGAATTTTAAATTTTATGTTTGAGGTTGTCAAAAATTATGATAAAAAATTATAATTTTAAATTTAATTATAATTTTATTATTTAAAAGTATGATCTAAAACATTAAAAAATTATTTACAAAATGAAAATTAAATAAAAATATCCATAAAATAATATTTTTATAATATAATAGTCATATCTTTTTCATAAAGAAATTTTTCATGATTTTTTTAAAAAATAAATAACTATTATAATAATTTTTATATAAATATAAAAGTAATTTTCTATATAAATATAGAATCTCAATAAATATAATTGTTCATAAATAAATGTAAAGATAAAGAAATAGAGAGAGAGAGAGAGATAGTTTAATTTTTAAGTTATGAAATTGATAATTCTTAAGATATATGTTAAGAATTGAAAAATACTTATTTTAATTATTTTTTAAATTTATGGAATTAATTTATAGAATTATAACTTTAATTTTAAATTATATTTTAAACATAAAAATTGAAATTAAGATGTCTAATTTTAATTTTAAGTTCTAATTTCATGTTCAATTTTAAAAATCAATCGAACACTAAAAAAAAGTTAAATAAAAAGTAAAATTCATAATGAGGTGGATAGAAATAGATTATTATTTAACCTCACACGAGAAAATATTAACCAGCTCGACATGCAATTGCATGGATAATATTTTAAAATTTGAACTAAAAATTAAACAAACAAGACCTTTGAATTATGATTAAACTAGTGTAGTTCGTCGATTTAGTCTAATTTTTAAAATATTGTTACATGTTAAATCTCACCAGTCCATGAGTTGAGATGATATTTTGAGGTCTTTAAAAAAAAAAAAAGTGGACTTAGATTGGTTCACGTTTGCGAAACTGCCACTAGTTTTCTACATTAGGAGTGAGGACTTGGAATGGATGTGTTAAATCAATCAGATGACTTGTTTATGGATTGGGTTAGGCTCCTCTGTTTGGAAGAGACAGGATCCTTTAACGTTCCACGTTTAGTCATTACTGAAGCACATTAGGGGAAAAAAATAAATTGCCAACAAAGATGATCTGGGCCTCTGTTAAACTTTTCATGTTTGGGCCATTTTTCTCACAGCTAACAAGTGACAACTGACAACTCTTAATCAAATTATAGAGGTTTTTTTAAAAAAAAATGTAAGATTAAATTAAAAACTGTATAAATTAAAATCATAGGAAGTAAAATATTAATCAAACCTTTAATTTATTACTTATATCTTTTTGGTATTCCATTTGTGATAAATTAAATTTTATATATCGTTCACTATATTAGAACATCAAGACAAATAGTTCCTAAACAACAAACAATCAATTCAACGGGTCGTTGGGTAATAAATAATAATGTCTTTTTTTTAAAAAAATTCAATAATTCAAAAATTATATAAAATTAATTAAACAATTTTTTAATTGATAATATGAATTGTATGTATTGAAACTAAAAAATAAAAAATATATATTGGCATTGATATCTTAGAAATTACATATAGTGTAATTTACTATGGTTTATATGCCTTAATAATATATTGAAGAATATGGCATACAACTCGTAGATTTAAATAATGTTTTTTCAACTGACTAAAATTGTAAGATATGGCATGATGTTTGCTCATATATTTGTGAACTACCTATTTTATATGTATGTAGTACTTTTCCTATCGTCAATTTGATGAAAATTGTGTTTTTATTCGTACACATCATTAATTGTTCTAATAGTATTAATTATGACTAAAATTATGCATAATCCGCTAAATTTCTAATATTTTATTAAAGTTGATGTTCTACTAATTTTAGGCATAAATCTTTGAATTTAATTTATATCAGTGTAAAATATTTTATTTTGATATTCAATAATATTTTGTCATATCATTTAATAAATTGAAACTATTTTATCTTGAACTTTGAGTGAATGTTGAACTCCTTGGGGTATAGAACCTCGCACTATCAACTCTATTGAGTGTTAGAACAGGAGGGTTAGGTACCTGCAAAAACGCTCTAATGTTTAAGTAAGTTAAGACTACAGTGGGTGAGAAAGCAAGGAAAAGATTCTTACCATGAAGTTACAGTGCTCTATTTATATAAGGAGGAGGTACATATGTACCATATAATAAAGAGGATAGGAAGGTCATTTCAGTTAGAAAGGAAAACTTCCTAACACCTTCCTAGTCTAGAGTTGACATTTTTCATGTCCCTAAGCAGGGGACATTTTTTTTTATTTTTTTAATCCCTTGTAAAGGGTCATTGTCATGATTGGGAGTGGGGGTTGGCCCATAGAGACCCAAAACCCAACATGGAACATTGCAAAAAGCTATCTCGGAAATGAATGACACAATTGGAAATGTCATTCTCCTAATGATCAGGAAATCTGTAGATTATTGCCCAAATAGCATTCTCCTAATGCTATATTCATGTTATAAGATCCTAATGCAAGCTCCTGGAAATGCTGAAAGATATATATGTATGAGGATGCAGTATAATAATAATTCAATGCTCATGTAAGTGCAAAGCGTTACCTGATCTATGAATGTATTTTAATGGCAATAGAAGAAAACAGAAACAAAAAGAAAATTTCAGACAACTAGGATTATTGAGGAAAAACCTATAACTATAAGCACAAATTATTTAGAAAAAAACTCCAAGAGAAACAAACTACCAAACAAGTGGAGTGCACATAGAAAGAAAGAAGTAGAACAATAAGAAAGGGAATATTGAAAATAAACTGTAACTGCCAGCATTGGAATTAAGGAGAGCCTGGACAATCATGTTGGTGATGAAATGGGAGGCCTCGCCAGCCTCTTCGACAAGCTTCTGGATCTCTGTCTCGGAGGTGACTTAATAACCGCCACTCTATCGGTGTTAGTCACCAAATCTTCCTGGGAGGGGAATCTCGCATCTAAGGCGGCATCTTGTTGCTATTCCCCATGCATCTGTGCATCTTCGTGTTCATCTTCTTCGACGTCCTCCATTTTGCGTCATCCTCGTCTTTGTACATGGACAACAAGGGTTAAAACAGAAGGAAGCTAGGGTTCGATATTGGGGGTGTTGAAAAAGAGTGAGAGACTAGTGTTGGTACAAGAGGGAATCTTCAAGGGTTTACTGGTGCGAATTGCACAAATGGTGGTCGGTGGTATGGAAAGCTTAAGGTAGGGAAAGATAGGGAAAGGAAAATCTGGGAGAGGGAAAGCTCCCAAATGAGTGGGCTTATGTTTTTTTTAATCAGGTTAGCGAGGGAAATATCCCTTACTAATCTATTGGTGAGGTAATTTGTTTAGTGAGGGGAATTTTTTGTCGCAAATCCCTTGCTAATCATTAATTTTTTTAGCGAGGGAAACTTTTCGTTGCAAATCCCTAACTTTTTCTAACTTAACTATGTTTGTGGAATTTAGTGAGGGCTAAATTTTCCTTCACTAATCCCTCGCAATTTCCTCGCTAATTAGCAAAGGATTAGCAAGGGAAAATATCTCTCGCTAAATCGCGAAATTCTTGTAGTGAAAGTTAAAGAACAATGTTAATGACCAACCAATCCTCACAATTTCTTATCCAAGCAATTAAGTTTTCAAGAATATAAGGATAAATTAAGCAACAATAAGAAAAACAATGCACTATGAAGCAACACTAGCAAACAAAAATCTTAAGAGAAAAGTATCAAGGTTAAGGTCTAGAGGATCCCTATTCACTTCCTATTTCCATGGGTTCATGTAAGGTCTATAAGTTTTTATCAAAGGATTAATTTAGTTAGTGGAAACATAAATATAGTTAATTGTTTATGTCTAGGCCAATTACTCATATGAATCTTACCTAATTCACTATGTGTCTATGTCAGTTAGCATAAGATTCATTCATTGAAACCAAGTTTTAAACACTTACTATGTATGACCAATGGGTATGCGTCTATCTCATTAGCTACTTAACACATTCAAACCAAGTAAATATAATTGAACACACATCCAACATACTAGTTTCACATTCTCAAATCCTTATGTCTAGTTCATTTGAAAACATTAAAATAATGCAATTGGTGGCTAATCAAAAGCAAACATTAAGCATAGGTATGAGAGAACTAAACCAAAACCACTAATTCAATCTTGAGAAGAATTACAAAGCATCCACATCCATAAAAAGATACTAAGGAACCCCTAGCTACAAATTTAGCTACTCGTCATGGAGGACATTGAAACACAAAGAAGAGTAGAATCCATCAAGTTACAAATCAAGAGTAAGAAAAAGGGACAAGACTGAATAAATATGAAGATTCCAATCTTGATTTTCTTCCTTGGGTCTTGATTTCCAAGTTGAATCTCCTCTTATTCCAAGTTGAAATCAATCCTCTTATCTTTTCTCTCGAGACTAGGGTTCACTTAATGTCAAAAGTCTCCAAAATAGTCTTGAAATAAGAATTTAAAGTCTGAATCGCGTAATAAGGTCTTTCCCATGCCTAGACAGGGTCTATTACACGCTTGGGCATGATTCTCACAAGTACAATGTCAATTAGCCTCCTATGCCTAGACGCCACTTTGTCCTCGCCTAGATGCTATACACACACCTAGGTGTGACCTTCTTAGCTGATAACTCTTCATTGGACAAAGACAGGTGTGTTTAGGCATGACTGTGCCACGCCTAGGCGTGGCCTGCTTGAACAAACTTCTTCCTTGCTTTCTTTCTTGTTTCAAATTTTTCTAATTTCTCCAAGTTTTCCTAAGAATTCCTTAATATTCAATTCATGCAACAAAACATTAATAGATGTGTAAGAATATAAGAATTAATCAATAATTCTATATGCAGTCACGAAAAGCTAAATTTTCAATTTATTCAAGAAGGGAAGCTTAGTTGTCTAAAATTAAACAAAGTGGATTAAAATGCTTTGAAAATCTAGGACGAACATGTAGTTAATATTCAAATGAAAGCAAAAATAACTCCAATTCCTAGAGTTAACAGCGGCTAGGCTCTAGGCCGCAGAGATAAGAAGCGAAGTGAATAAGTTAGGAATGCTCCGACGAGCCTTAAAG
Source organism: Ormosia emarginata (assembly GCA_029884605.1). Taxonomy (NCBI): domain Eukaryota; kingdom Viridiplantae; phylum Streptophyta; class Magnoliopsida; order Fabales; family Fabaceae; genus Ormosia; species Ormosia emarginata. The sequence continues at coordinate 5,929,293 of JAQQTP010000025.1, forward strand.
TCGTGGTCGTGATGATCCGTCATGGTTTTAATTTGAGATCTGTCATGGAACTACATCTGAGGTAGAAGAAAGGGCATCATTTGGTTTGGCCTTAAACGTTCCATTTTCTGAGCAGTTATCCTTTCGCAACCTTTTTACCACGTGGCATTCCAAGAATGGCGAGAATGTAACAGGCATTCAGTTTTCGCGCTTTGTTATAATTTCAAATTTAAAGCATTATTCCAAGAATGCCCCATGGCTTAAGCATCAATTACACTTGGGCTTTCCCTATAAATAGGGGACGATGGGGAGCAATTTCCACTTTATGCTTCTTTTCACCTATAATGTTCTGAAACCAAAAGCTCTTTGCTCCTCCCTTTTCTCCGATGGGCTCTGCTGCGTTCATTGTCAACGTGTGGTGGTTTTATTGCGTACCATAGTCGTTTTTTACCGTTCCTTATGCCTAATCTTCTAATTATTCCTTTCTTTTACCTTGTCCTTTCCATTTTCTATTTGTAGTTATGGTGAGGGAAATAGGGAGTGATGGAGAAGGAGAGTCATATTTGGAACTTCTAGAGCAACCCCTTCCTCTGCCGCATCGTGCGTGGTAAGGAAGGGTCCTCAAAGGTGCTTCTACCTTTGGGATACGGAGGCACCCTCTTGTTGCTGAGTCTTGCTCTCGTGGTATGGAGTGGTTAAATAACAGACTCAAAAGTATCTTTCCTAGGTATCAAAGGATCTCTGAGATGATAAGGAATTTAGGTTGATAGTTGGGGTCTAGTAATAGCAATTCTGATGAGTCTTCTTCCTCTGTAGGTTCCATGCTTCACTAGTCTTCTGAGATAACGGTTAGGCCAAAGCTTACTCATCATGAGTAACTAAGGATATTCCCTTTGCCCCCTCGATGCAGAGCTTTATCAGTGGGTGCATTATGAGCCCTTAAGGACATGTTCCATTGTGAACTCACAAGACATAGTCAACAAGATCCAAAGTTATATGGACATGACATATTACGAGACTCCGAAGGAGAATTATGTCATTCTCCCTTATGACGAGAATGATAGAATCCGTCTACAACGGACAACAAGTTCTCATTTCTTGTATAAGTATGAGACACTATTTACGAGGTTCAAAATTTGATTTCTGTTCTCACGCTTCTAGATGGTCATTTTTAACACCATTTAGATGGCTCAATCTTAGTTGCACCCCAATACTTGGGCAATTATATGTTCCTTTGAGATTGTTTGTAATTATTAGGGATGATAATGGGGCGGGGCAAGGGCGGGTAGTGCTTCCCCCCACCCCCACCCCCGACTTCATCGCGAGTACCCGTTTATGATCCCCGCGAGTAAACAAGATATCCATTAATATTCGCAGGTAGTTAATAATTTAAATAAAATCTTAAAAGTTACAATAAAAACATAAATAAAATAAACTTTAGCACCACATACTACAACTTTGTTCAACAATCTAAGATTCTTACAAAATTAAAAGAATATTATAAATAACAAACTAAATTCAATTATATTTTGTAATAATCGGTTTACATAAATAACTATTACATAAATATTATATATTTTTTAACAAGTTTTATCATTATAGGCTCATTCAATAAAAAATTTATTTTAAAATAAAAAATATATTTTCATCTCATCTCAAAGTTAAAAAGAAAAAGAATCATAATATATGATATATATTAAATAAAAAAATATATACTTAACGGGTTTTGCGCGTACTCGTGGGGCGGGTACTATAATCCCCGCACCCGCCTCCATTTATTAAACGGGTACCCATCCCCCGCCCCATCGTAGGTAATCCACGCAGATCCCAATGGGTACGGGTAATTTTGTCATCCCTTGTAATTATTATGAGCTCTCACTTTCCATCAACATCTTCTTCTACAAGTTTTTCATTATCTCTAAGACGGATGTCGGGAAGCTGTCATGGATTACTATTCGAAGTCATATGGGGCACAAGTGCTTTGAACTGTTTGATGAGTTTTATAAAGACTTTAAAGAAATTTTCTTCAAGGTGAAGCATTTTAAGGCTCTCCCTTTTTACTTTAACGACAGCTGGGAGCCCCAATTCAACCTGTATTAGAACCAAAACTTTCATAATAAGAAGAATATTGCAGTAAAATAGAGGAAAATATCAAAGGAGGATCAAATGACATTCAAGATCCTAGAGGCACTGACCAAGGAGAAAAACTTTGAATGTAGTCAACTAATTTGTGGTGATCTTAAAGAAGTTAAAGCCCTTCTGAGTACACACCGTGCTTATAAGACTTAGCCATTTTATTTTATTTGCTTTGTTCCTCATTTTTCCTTTGTTAACCATGTTCTTAATGTCAGTTCTTCCTTTCTATTTTGCAGATAAAATGGCCTCACCAGGTGGTATATCGAAGATGAGTAGGTTGTTCAAAGAGGCTGGAATGGACTTAAAGGTCACGAAAACAGACTCTAGCATCCACAATGTGAGTGCTCAGTATGGGAATCAAGATCCCTCTTTCTCTGAGGTCACTCAAGCAGCTCAAGTTCCTCTTATTGCTCCCCGGCCCCCACCCGCAAGAGGAAACAATCTGAAACGATAGGTAAAGGTCGTTCAAAAAAGAAAAACACTACGACTGCCACCACTTCTGCTCCTCTTACTGTACTTCAGTCCTCGGCTAGGGAGACTACCATTCTTGATTTGATCACGGGGGATGATAATGCCTAATCTACGATTTGGGATAGGTCATTCGATGTTTGAGGTCACATCGATTCCTATTTCAGGATTGAGGGGGACTTGTTGCCCTGAAGGATCATTCTCCTACCAACCTATTTTTGATGGTGCAGAGGTTTTCCTTATAACTAGCAAGTGTTCTCTGTTATCTAAAGACTTCAGCGGCGGACACTAAGAGGGTCACGGTTCTCAAGGCTGACCTCCACACTTCAGTGGATCAGGTTAAGACCTTGGAAGCTAAGAAGGAGAGGCTGGTCAAAAAGTTAACCGATGCTTAAAATGACCTCAAGGTGGCGGATTAGAAGGTGTTCGATGAGGGCACCAAGGTTGAAGGCTATAAAGGTGAGGCCAAACTTTTTGAGACCAAGGCAAAGCAGTTTAAGGCGAAGGCAAAGAAAGTCGATGAGATTCGACCTAAATTGGAAGGTGCATAAAAGAAGATTTCTAAGCTCAAAGTGAAAGTTGTCGACTTTGAGGTGACTAAATTGGCTTGGGCCATGGAGAAGAAGAATCTCGTCGAGGAGTGGAACAATTCTACTAAAGATACCTTCAACAATGACCTCACTCAGGTGTCTGTCCTTTATCCTTCAATCACAAACTTCACAGGTTCTCACTACCTGATGGAGGTGATCTCGATAGGAGGATCGTGGACCCTAAGGCAATTGAGGACGACAGTGGGAATGTTAATGTTAACGTTGCTCATGATGCTGCCAAGATCGGCAACCCCGAGGTTACTGGTGCCAAAGTCTGATCCTTTATTCTTTTTTTTCCCCTTTGTTGATGACTGTAGTCCTTTGTTGGGGTCTTTTTTTTTTATGATTGTAAGGATAAATGAGCCTTCGTAGCCTTTAATTTATTTTTTGCTTTTTCAATTTTGATTGTTGTTGTTTCTTGCATTGTTGATGTGCTAAGGAAGTTCAGTGCCTTCTTGTGGTCTTAGCACTTTTATTTATTTATTGCTCGAATTGCTTTGGGGATCCAACATTCCTTTAACAATAAGCTTAAGTAGGAGTTAGAGATCCACTCACTTAACTTTATAGCTTAAGTTGGTATTCGAGATTCACTAACTTAACTTTTTAGCTTAAGTTGGGATCCAAGATCCACTAACTTAGCTTTTTGCTAAGATTGCTTTGGGGATCTAATGTCCCTTTAGCAATGAGCTTAAGTAGGGATATGAGGTTTGCTCACTTAGCTTTATATCCTAAGCTGGAATCTGAGATCCGTTAACTTAGCTTTTTTGGTAAGATTGCTTTAGGGGTCCAATGTCCCTTTAGCAATGAGCTTAAGTGAGAATCTAAGGTCCGCTCACTTAGCTTTATGGCTTAAGTTGGAATCAGAGATCCACTAACTTAGCTTTTTTAGCTTATGTTGGGATCTGATATATGCTAACTTAGCTTTTTAGTTCAAGTTGGGATCTAAGATCCACAAACTTAGCTTTTCAGTAATGTTACTTTATGGATCCAATGTCCTTTTAACAATGAGCTTAAGTACGGATCCGAGGTCCGCTCACTTAGCTTTATAGCTTAAGTTGGGATCTGAGATCTACTAACTTAGTTGTTTAGCTTAAGCTGGGATTCAAGATCCACTAGTTTAGCTTTTTAGTAAGATTGCTTTAGGGATCTAATGTCCATTTAGCAATGAGTTTAAGTGAGGATATGAGGTCTGCTCATTTAGCTTAAGTTGGGATTCGAGATTCGCTAACTTAGCTTTTTAGCTTAAGTTGGGTTCTAAGATCCGCTAACTTAGCTTTTTACCTTAATTTGGGATTTGAAATATGCTAACTTTTGGCAACTGTGGTTCATGGTTTTGTACTTCATGAAGTTTTAAATGCTTTTAGGGATCCAATATCCTTATAGTAATCCTTATCTTTTAAACAAGTGGCAAACTGTGCTTGTTTGGGAACAATTTCCTTCAATTTATAGGGAAATAAATGATGTCATAATGACAATGGAAGTTTTCCATGTTGTTTCCTACCCATTTATTATGCTTGTGTCCAATCGCAAGGTAGGGGCATTTAATGTTGTCTTCAATACACATCAAAACACATTTTCTAGTTACTGTGAAGTGCAGAGGGGTTTCAACACTTTCCCTACTTTGCCCACATAGTTGTTTCCAAACGTGTTGGGATGCCTATGATGCGCAGGAGCATGAAGTCTTCTCTTCAATTGATCAATAAGGAAGAGTCGAGTGTGGAGCTTTGAGGAAGTTTTAGCTTGACCTTGACCGCTATGGGTTTCAACTTCCATTTTGGCTTCTTTCAAGTAGGCACCTGCACATAGAAATTAGTTGTAGGCTTTCTATGTAAAATTGATGATGTTTGGAATATGAAATAAACTCTTTGTATTTTCTTTTTTCCTCTACTATTATCCATTTACTTGTTCGAGATATGAGATTCCCATTTTTGTGATCATTCCATTTGCTTCGAGGATCCAATTTCCCTTTAGCAAAGGGCTCAAGTGGGGATTCGAGATCCTTTCACTTCATTTTGCAACTTAAGCTGGGATCTGAGATCCTATAACTTAGCTTTTTGAATGGTTGCTTTAGGGATCCTTGTCCCTTTAGCAAAGAATATGAATGGGAATTTGCGATTGTCTCACTTAATTTTATAGCTTAAGTCAAGATTCGAGGTCCTCTAACTTAGCTTTTCGAACAATTATTTTAGGAATCCAACATCCTTTAAGTAGCTCTTGGCCATGTATAAAAGAAAATAGGACAAACAATTTTAACTGAATGTGCCTCATTTTCATTAATTTGATTTCTTTTCTTTACAATATGTACATGACAAAAATAAGGACATACAATGCCCTCAACTATAATATTTTCACATATTGGAGGCATGGCAAGACCTTAATAACTCCCTTCCAACAGGGTCTGCAATCTCTTAGATGCCTTTCTCCAACACTTTATTAACTTTGTAGGGGTCGTCCCAGTTAACAACAAGCTTTCCGTCTCGTGAGTTATGTCCCTTAGTAGCAGTGTTTTTTAGAATGAGGTCCCTCACTTTGAAGCTTCGTGGGGAAACATTTTTATTATACCTCTGGTGGTTCACAACTTGAATGCAACCTCTTTTATATGAACCATGACGTGTTGTTCCTAGGTGAAGTCGAGCTCTTCTCTTAGAAATCCATTATTGAGCTCTGAAGAGAAGTTCTCGTGTCTCTAACTTGGCCCATCAATCTCTACTAAGATCATGGCTTCATAACTATATATGAGCTAAAAAGTAGTTTCCCTAGTTGCTGAGTGGGGAGTTATGCAATAAGCCCATAGCACATAGCTCAACTTTTTTTCCCATTATTCATTTGGCATCTTTGACTCTTCTCTTCGACTTGTCCATTAGCCTGAGGGTGCTCAACAAAGGTGAATGTTGTTTAATCTTGAGGTTGGAACAAGCTTTCCTAAATTTTCTATCCATAAATTGTGTTCCATTGTCCATCACAATTGACTTCAGGATCCCAAAACGGTAGATGATGTTTTTCTTCAGAAACTTTTTCACCCTTTCTGCTATGCTGGTGGCCAAAGGCTCCGCTTCAATCCACTTGGTGAAATAATCTACTGCCACCACCAAGTACTTCAGGTGGACTGGTGCCAGAGGGAAAAATCCTAAAAGGTTAAGGCCCCATTTGCAAAAAAAAGTCAATGCACTGATATAGTGGAAAGTTCTTCTGGTGGTGCAGTCTTGATGTTAGAGAACCTTTGGCACTTGTCATAATTTTGCACATAATCCATCGCATCAACTGTCATGGTGGGCCAGAAGTAGCCTACTCTTAAGCCTTTCTTTGCCAATGCCCTACCACCTATATATTGGTTGTAACATCCTTCGTGTATCTCAGCTAGGGTGTATTTGGCCTCATCCAGTGTAAGGCATTTTAGTAACGAGGTAGAGAAACCATAAATGTAAAGTTAATCTCCCACCATGACATACCACACCGAGGTCTAGACTATCTTTTTGGTTGCTTTGGGGTCTTGGGTGAGTGTACCATCTCGAAGGTATTCCACAATAAGCCTCATCCAACTATCTTCTTCATTCACCAGTATCACCAAGTCAGATCCTGTCATACTTGGCGTGGAGAGGGTTTTCTGGATGACAGACCAGTTGTTCCCAAGGTTTTTAGTACTGGCCAGCTTGGACAAGACGTCCGCCCTAGAATTTTGCTCTCGGGGAATGTGGTATATCTTCACCTCGGAAAACCCCTCCATAAGCTTCTTGACTTTAGCTAAGTACTTCTGTAGTTACGGATCATTGGCTTGATAATTCCCCAAGACTTGGGAGGTTACCAACTGTGAATCGCTACAAAGTTTTACTCTGGATGTGCCGAGATCTTTCGCCATAAGGAGCCCAGTAATCATTGCCTCATATTCAGCTTGATTATTCAAGGTTGGGAACTCAAACTTGAGGGATTGCTCAATTGTGACCCTGTTAGCATTTTCTAGCATGATCTCGACCCTACTGCCTTTTGGGTTTGACACTTCATCAACGTAGATCGTCCATTTAACAACTTCTTCTAATGTTGACAATGGGTGAGTTCAGCCACAAAGTCAGATAAGACTTAGGCCTTTACTGCTTGTTGAGGCTTGTACCCTACGTCGAACTTGGAGAGCTCCACAGACCATACAATCATTCTTCCTATGAGCTCGGGTTTGTGTAGTACATGTCTAATTGGTTGATTTGTTCTCACCGTCATAGGGTGGCATAAGAGTACTGTCGCAGATGCCTAACAGACACAAAGAGAGAAAATGCCAACTTCTCTATCCTTTGGTATTAGAGCACGAGGCCTTAGAGCACTTTACTGACAAAATAGACGGGTTTTTGGTCATCCTCCATTTCCCTTACTAGTACTGAGCTCACAGCTTCATCAGCGACTGAGAGATAAAGGTAAAGTTTCTCACCTTGCTCCAGCCTGGTGAGGATTAGGGGGGAGTAGAAAACAATTTCCCAGAAGACTTCTAAACCAAAACCATATTGGATAGCCTAGTGGTATATGCCACCTCTCTAATAAACCCAATATTTAAGAACTCTTTTACTTATTCTTCAATTTCCTTTTGGCATTTAGGCCTTACTTTTTTCTTCCTTTGTCACACCAGTTTGGCATTGGAGGAGACCGATAATATGTGGCAAATGAAGCTGGGATCTAGGCCAGGCATCTATGTTGTTATCCAAGCAAAGAGATCTTTATTGTCATGTAGAAACAACCTTAATTCTTCCTTTTCTCCTTCTGATAAGTTGGCTCTCATCTTAGTGGTTTAGTCTGGATGAGAATTGAGTTAGACATCTATAAGCTGGCCATCTGGTTGTGGCCTTTTCTCTTTTACTTCAGCATAGACACCCAACTTTGTTATCATCACAGACGCTGGTTCTTTCCCACGAGACTGTGTTCCCATTTTCCACATTTTGGCTTTTATGAGATCTCCAAGCTAGCATTATAATATCTTCGGGAAACTTCTCGGTCTACCTTCATTGTCACCACCTTGCCTTCTTCTGATACAAACTTCATAGCTAGGTGGTAAGTGGAGACTATAGCCCCAAAGGTGTTTAGTGTAACACCCCAAATTTCTTAACTATTTTGACAGTAATTTTGACAATAAACAGAATTCTACTATTTAGTAATTTCTGTGTATTGTAAAATTCTTTTGAATATTCCGTCAGTACATTTGATCGTTTTGTGTGATTTACTCCATGTCAGGAAAATAATAATTTTTGGACTGGGAAAAATCTTACGTAATTTAATTATTACTGTTAAGTCTTAATTATTTTATGTAATTTGATTTGATTTTCGTAAATTTTATAATTTTTGTGATTTTGTAGATGATTATAATTTTTTTATATTTCTCTAATTATTTTAGTGTTATTTGTGGGCCTAGGGGGGCTGTACGTGGGCCCAGGTAGTTTGGAAAAGTGAAAATTTTTTTGCAGCTCAAAAATTTTGTACTATTGAGACAGAGACGGGGGATCTTACTAAACTTGAATCCGAAAACAGTTTTTGAATTTTTTTTTTACTATGTTTTGTACTGTATTTAATTATTGGGTGATAAAAATAGAGTAAAAATACTATTCGTAGGGTTATAGCAGATAAAAATAAATATTGTACTGTGTAGTCAACATTAGTGGCTTGGGCATCCACCATTGATTCAATCAACGGTTGAGATTTGGTCTTACAAAGTGGCTAGGACCATTTGTGACGCTTGGATGTAAAGTTTGAAGAAGTAATCTTGACCCTTCATTTTGGAGATACATCTAATGGCTATGATTTCAAGGAGGAAAGATCCAATGGCCTAGATTAAGTCTTCTATCTAAGCCTAAACCTAGAATCTACTTTAATTCTAACCACTGAACTAATCAATAGTTAGGAATGCTTAAAATGGTGGCTAGGAGATTGATCACTCTTGGAAGAGGAGGGGACGGTTTTGTGGAGCTTAAAGGCTTAGCAAAGTTTGAAGACCACATTATTGCTATTATTGATCATCTTTGTCTCCTCCAAAAAGCCAAAGCTCTTCAAAATTTTCTCTCCACTTCTTCTTCAAGCTAGGTTCGTCCAAGACACCAAAATCCACTTTCCATCACTCTTTAATTTCAAACAACCATACTTATTGAATCTATACCTCATTCTAAGACACTTTGTAGTTTGGAGCAAGTTCTAAATCCATCATCTTCAAGGACTTTTTCCAAGAGCAAGTTCTAGGGGTTTTGAGGTGAAGTGTAAGGAAACTTAATTTCTTATCCCTTTTTCATGTTCTAAGCCATGTTTGATCCATGGTTCTTCTTGTTCAAGCTTGATATGCTAATAAACTTGTGTTTTGTTTTGTATTTGGGAAGCTTTTGGTGGTGAATCACTTGTTCAAGGAGTAAACCAAGGAGCTTTTGCGGTTCTTCAAGAGGTAAGAGGGAGATCCATCTCACCAACCAAGTATGGTGGTGAGAGATGATTTTGGTATTTGATGGATGGTGAATCCATGTGAGGATTCATATCCATGATTATGTAATTATTTGTGGGTGTTTATGTGTTTATGTGGTTTATGTGCTTAACATGGTTTATTTGTGCTTGCATGCTTAGTATGATTTTTATTTGTTTTTATGGTATGCTTGAAATATAATATGTTGATTATATGTGATGTATGCCATAAAAATTGTTGGAAAGGAAAACAATTTTTGGTTCCAATGACCATGAGGATTTCGGCCTCAACACATCAAAATATGTGTTCACAAATTAATATTTTCATGAATGGTAAAATTAGATGTTTAGAAAAGCAAGGAAAATGAACAAATGATTTGATTTCAAAGACCAAGTGTTTCATGATTTTGATGAGGAATTTTAATGGTTTTGTTTGTGTAAAACCATGAATGGAACTTAGATGATTTAGAAGGAAAAATATAAGAATGGTTTCAAAAGTCATGTCCACAGTTTTGAAGGTTTGTAAATGCCTTGATTTTATGAAACAAAATGATTTTCAAAGTGGAAATATAATTTAATTTAGTACAATGATTTTGGAAAGGGAATAAGAGTGTGTTATCACTTGAGAAATAGAAATTTCGATTATGAAAGAAAAAATAGAGGTTGTAAGGGTTTGAACCTCAAATTATTTTGGAAGAGGATTGAATTTGAAATTTATTTTGAATTATAAAGGAAACATTGATGATTTAAAATTTACTAACATAAAACTCATCATTTGGGTTTTGGAGCGTGTTAGGAAATTTTAAATGAAAAACATTGATTTAATTCAATGAAATGGTGAATTTGTAGAATATATTGCGAAAAGGATTTTCTTGAGTAAGAAAATGTGGAAAATAATGTGAGAAGTCATATTATTTTTAGATAGGTTGAATTGAGATTTTGAAGATTGAAGAATATTTTATGTGGTTGTAAAATGGTGAAAAATGATTTATGTAACTTAAAAACGTGATTTATGTTAAAATATTTCTACGTGATTTGGAAAGCGTTTAAATATTTTTACGTGATTGAAATATTGTTGAAAAATCACTATGTGATTAAAAAATGATGAAATATTTTTACGTGATTGAGAAATGATGGAAAATCGCTATGCAATTTGAAAACGCAATAGAAAAGTTACAAAATTGCGAAAATACAACGAAAGTGTTGTGCAACTATGAAAACGCGATAATATGATTTTCGCAATTGAATATACAGTATGATTACTGTTGAACCAGTGTATGGACGCTGTATGAGAAAATGATGAATTTTGCCTGTGATTGGCATTGGTGCATTGTATATGCATAAACTAGTGTATGGACACCGTATGAGAAAATAATGAATTTTGTCTGTGATTGGCATTGGTGCATTGAACATGCATTGAGAAAGTCTGATGGACTGAATATGGCAATTTGCCTAGGAGAGACGTACATCTCTTGAATGAGTGCGATATGCGTAGTGTAAGTCACTTGTTGACTTTGGCGGCATCGGGGTTCGGGTTGCTTACAGTGGGCAGTTGGTAGCTCTTCCGTACCGTGGGTTAGACCGATGCAACACACCGATGATCCTGACCGAGACACTATTCTTAATCAAGGTCTAGTAAAGATTGTCGTGTATATGCTAGATGTGCAAACACATATGAGAAATGTGGCACGTGATCTGAGACATGTTGATACAGACAGATCTTTCGGATCAATTTCTTCGAACTGAGTATTAGCTCCATGGAGTAGGAAATTGAGTCTATGTGCACATGCATAAATTTGAGTGTTTATATCTGTATGATATAATAATTGGGGAATATTGACTATGACAATTGAATTGTTGAGAAATATTGGATGATGATTATGATAATAATGCAATGGCATTATTGTAATTATTGTGTGATTTGAATAATGTTAATGGCATGATGGTAATTATTATTTATTGTATCTGTTATGATAAATAATGTTGATGCCATGATTGTAATTATGGAATGATGTATCTATATGATATATTGTATGAGTTATCTCTGTGCTACCATGTTGGTATTGGTGTAGGTGATCTCACCTCTTTGTATATTTATTTTGTATTGTAATTATATTTGTAAAGACACTGAGCAAGGGGTTGAATAAGAAGGTGAAGAATAGCAGACTCCAGAGGAAGTGGAGTTTTGATAAGATGACGTCAAGACCTAGTTTCTTTGAGTACGTGAGATTACAGTTCCATGGTGGAGCTGGAGCGTGGAGGACTAGTCCCAATGAGAGGGGACTAATTTATCAGGGAAATCTAATGGTCAACATGAGTAGGGAATTTCATAGAGATCCATTCCTTTCCGTAACTATTTATCTACATGTCGAATTTTTGCTATCAATCAAGCAGTATAGGGATACTAGGTATTATGTCCCAACGGAGATTAGTATTGTGTCATCTGCTCGGACACCTGTCCGTAGGACCTCGCGTCGAGCTAGATTCCTACCTGCTGAGGAATTTGAAAAGGACCCATCTGAGGGTTCTGCTGTTTAGTTATACTTGGGCAAGCAAGTCAGTTTTAAATTATGTTTAACTACTTTGAGAACTTGGTCTGTATATAAATAATGCCGACAGTACTTCTGTAATGTATATGATGTAAATTATGTGTGATGATGTATAATATTTCTATTTTCCGCTAAGTTTATTTATCGATATCAAAGAGGAAAAATTTTTACAACTTGTATTTTTACCACAACATCACATTTTATGAATTTGGGGGTAATTTGGTAATTAAGTAACGTAAATGAGGCACCCTACGGTGGATGTTACATTGAGGGATGGCATGCCTAGAATCACATTCTATGCAAAAAAGGCAATCAATAAGAATCACCTTCCTATATAAGATGAATTATCCGACTCATGATTTGGAATTGGCAGCTATGGTGTTTGCGTTGAAAGTGTGGAGACATTTTCTCTATGGGGCAACATTCACTGTTTTTAGTGATCATAAAAGTTTGAAGTATTTGTTTGACTAGAAAGAGTTGAACATGAGACAAAGGCGTTGGTTAGAGTTTTTGAAGGATTATGACTTTCAGTTGCAGTATTATCCCGGAAAGGCGAATGTCGTAGCGGATGCTTTAAGTAGGAAAATACTTAGTGCTTCTGTTATGATGATTAAAGAGAAGGAACTAATAGAAGAATTTCAGGATATGTGTTTGTCTGTGAAATTGACGCCAGGGAAGATGTGTTTAAACATGATTACCATTTCAAATGATTTGATTGATAGAATATGAGAAGAACAAAATAGTGACCAATATTTGTAAGAAGCAAAAGAAGCAAGGAGCCAAGGCGTAGTGTTAGAATTTAGCGAAGGAGCTAATGGAATTTTGAAATTTAAAGGAAGAGTTTGTGTACCTAATGATCAAGGACTTACGAAATTGATTTTGGATGAAGCTCACAGGAGTAAGTTGAGTATGCATCCAAGAGCCACAAAAATGTATCAAGATTTGAAACAGTTATATTGGTGGCAAGGAATGAAGAAGGATATGGCTGAGTATATATCATCCTGTTTAGTTTGTTAGAAGGCTAAGGTGGAACATCAAAGACCATCTGGAATGTTGCAACCTTTGCTTAATCCTGAATGGAAATGGGATGACATAGCAATGGATTTTGTAACAGGACTACCAAAGACTCAGAAAGGTCATGATTCTATTTAGGTAATTGTTGATCAACTTACAAAGTCGGCGCACTTTTTGCTGATTAATATTAAGTACTCAATGGAAAAGTTAGCCCAAGTGTACATCAATGAAATTATTAGACTTCATGGTGTACCATCCAGTATTATTTTGGATCGAGATACGAGATTTACGTCTAGATTTTGGAATAGTTTACAAGAAGCGATGGGAACAAAACTACGTTTGAGTTTTGCTTACCATCCACAGACAGCTGGTCAGTCAGAAAGAACAATTCAGTTGTTAGAAGACTTGTTGAGAGCTTATGTTCTAGAAGAAACTAGTTGTTGGGATGAATTTTTGCCATTGATAGAGTTCATATACAACAACAGTTTTCATTCGAAAATAGGGATGGCACCTTATGAGGCATTGTATAGGAGAAGATACAGAACACCGTTATGTTGGTATCATGATAGTGAAAGTGTTATGGTAGGACCAGAATTTGTACAACAGACAACTGAGAAAGTGGAGATGATTCAAGACAAGATGAGGACAACTCAGACTCGGCAAAAGACTTATGCAGATAAAAGGAGAAGACTACTTGAGTTTGAGGAAGGTGACCATGTATTTCTACGTATGACACCTATGACTGGAGTTGGACGAGTGCTTAAGTCAAGAAAGCTCATTCCAAAATTTATCGGGCCGTATCAGATTTTACGTCAGGTAGGTCCGGTAGCTTATCAGATTACATTACCACCGTTGTTATCAAATCTTCACAATGTATTTTACGTATCACAATTACGGAAATATATTCCTGATCCTACCCATGTTATCGAGCCAGATACAGTACAATTGAAGGAAAATTTAACCTATGAAACATTTCCAGTCAAGATTGAGGATCGAAGGACGAAGCAACTTCAAGGTAAGAAAATTTCATTGGTTAAAATAGTTTGGAACGATATAAGCGGTGAAGCTACATGGGAGCTAAAAGAAAAGATAAAAGAACAATATCCATATTTATTCTGAGGATGTGAAATCAAGTTTATCAAGTTTCGAGGACGAAACTTCTTTTTAGAGGGGGAGAGTTGTAACACCCCAAATTTCCTAACTATTTTGACAGTAATTTTGACAGTTAACAGAATTCTACTGTAATTTTGACAATTAACAGAATTCTACTATTTAGTGATTTCTGTGTGCTGTAAAATTATTTTGAATATTCCGTCAGTACATTTGATCGTTTTGTGTGATTTACTTCGTATCAGGAAAATAATAATTTTCGGGCCGAGAAAAATCTTACGTAATTTAATTATTACTGTTAAGTCTTAATTATTTATTTTACGTAATCTGATTTGATTTTTGTAAGTTTTATAATTTTTGTGATTTTATGGATGATTATGAATTTTTTATATTTCTCTGATTATTTTAGTGTTATCCGTGGGCCATCTATGGGCCCATGGAAGCTGTACGTGGGCCCATGTGGGTCCAAAAAAGTGAAAATTTTTCTGTAACTCGAAAATTTTGTACTGTTGAGATGGAGATGAGGGATCTTACTAAACCTGAATCCGAAAACAGTTTTTGAAATTTTCTTTTACTGTGTTTTGTACTGTATTTAATTATCGGGTGATAAAAATACAGTAAAAATATTATTCGTAGGGTTATAGCAGATAAAAATAAATATTGTATTGCATAGTCAACATTAGTGGCTTGGGCATCCACCATTGATTCAATCAACGATTGAGATTTAGTCTTACAAAGTGGCTAGGACCATTTGTGACCCTTTGATGTAAAGTTTTAAAGAGTAATATTAACCCTTCATTTTGGAGATACATCTAATGGCTAGGATTTCAAGGAAGAAAGATCCAGTGGCCTAGATTAAGTCTTCTATCTAAGGCTAAACCTAGAATCTACTTTAATTCTAACCATTGAACTAATCAATGGTTAGGAATGCTTAAAATGGTGGCTAGGAAATTGATCACTCTTTAAAGAGTGCATGAAGGGGGGTGGTTTTGTGAAGCTTAAGGGCTTAGCAAAGTTTGAAGACCACATTATTGCTATCATTGATTATCTTTGTCTTCTCCAAAAAGCCAAAGCTCTTCAAAATTTTCTCTCCACTCCTTCTTCAAGCTAGGATCGGCCAAGACACCAAAATCTATTTTCCATCACTCTTTAATTTCAAACGACCATACTTCTTGAATCTATACCTCATTCTAAGACACTTTGTAGTTTGGAGCAAATTCTAAATCTATCATCTTCAGGGACTTTTTTCAAGAGCAAGTTCTAGGATTTTTGAGGTGAAGTGTAAGGAAACTTCATTTCTTATCTCTTTTTCATGTTCTAAGCCATGTTTGATCCATGGTTCTTATTGTTCAAACTTGATACGCTAATAAACTTGTGTTTTGTTTTGTATTTGAGAAGCTTTTGGTGGTGAATCACTTGTTCAAGGAGCAAACCAAGGAGCTTTTGAGGTTCTTCAAGAGGTAAGAGGGAGATCCATCTCACCAACCAAGTATGGTGGTGAGAGATGATTTTGGTATTTGATGGATGGTGAATCCATGTGAGGATTCATATCCATGGTTATGTAATTATTTGTGGGTGTTTATGTGTTTATGTGGTTTATGTGCTTAGCATGGTTTATTTGTGCTTGCATGCTTAGTATGATTTTTATTTGCTTTTATGGTATGCTTGAAATATAATATGTTGATTATATGTGATGTGTGCCATAAAAATGGTTGGAAAGGAAAATAATTTTTGGTTCCAATGACCATGAGGATTTCGGCCTCAACACCTCAAAATAAATGTTCACAAATTAATATTTTCATGAATGGTAAAATTGGATGTTTAGAAAAGCAAGGAAAATGAACAAATGATTTGATTTCAAAGACCAAGTGTTTCACGGTTTTGATGAGGAATTTTAATGATTTTGTTTGTGTAAAACCATGAATGGAACTTAGATGATTTAGAAGGAAAAATATAAGAATGGTTTCAATGGCCATGTCCATGGTTTTGAAGGTTTGTAAATGCCTTGATTTTATGAAACTAAATGATTTTCAAAGTGGAAATATAATTTGATTTAGTACAAGGATTTTGGAAAAAGAATAAGAGTGTTTTATCACTTGAGAAATAGAAGTTTCGGTTATGAAAGGAAAAATAGAGGTTGTAAGGGTTTGAACCTCAAATTATTTTGGAAGAGGATTGAATTTGAGAATTTATTTTGAATTATAAAGGAAACATTGATGATTTAAAATTTACTAACATAAAACTCATCCTTTGGGTTTTGGAGCGCATTAGGAAATTTTAAATGAAAAACATTGATTTAATTCAATGAAATGGTGAATTTGTGGAATATATTGCGAAAAGGATTTTCTTGAGTTAGAAAATGTGGAAATAATGTGAGAAGTCATATTATTTTGAGATAAGTTGAATTGAGATTTTGAATATTAAAGAATATTTTACGTGATTGTAAAATGGTGAAAAATGATTTACGCAACTTAAAAACGTGATTTTTAAGCTACGCCATTTGAAAAACGTTAAAATATTTCTACGCGATTTCAAAAGCGTTTAAATATTTTTACGCGATTGAAATATTGTTGAAAAATCACTATGTGATTGAAAAATGATGAAATATTTTTACATGATTGAGAAAATGATGAAAAATCGCTACGCGATTTGAAAACGCAATAGAAACGTTGCAAAATGGTGAAAAAGCGATGAAAGTGTTGTGCGACTATGAAAACACGATAATATGATTTTCGCATTGAAATATACAGTATGAGTACTGTTGAACCAGTTTATGGATACTGTATGAGAAAATGATGAATTTGCCTGTGATTAGCATTGGTGCATTTTATATGCATAAACTAGTGTATGGACACTATATGAGAAAATAATGAATTTTACCTGTGATTGGCATTGGTGCATTGAACATGCATTGAAAAGGTTCGATGGACTGAATATGGCAATTTGCCTAGGAGAGACATACACCTCTTGAGTGGGTGCGATATGCGTAGTGTAAGTCTTTTGTTGACTTTGGGGGCATCAGGGTGCGGGTTGCTTACAGTGGGTAGTTGGTAGTTCTTATGTACCGTGGGTTAGACCGATACAATACACCGATGATCCTGATCGAGACACTATTCTTAATCAAGATTTAGTAAAGACTGTCGTATATATGCTAGATGTGTAAACACATATGAGAAATGTGACACGTGGTCTGAGGCATGTTGGTACAGACAGATCTTTTGGATCAATTTCTCCGAACTAAGTATTAGCTCCATAGAGTAGGAAATTGAATCTATGTGCACATGCATAAATTTGAGTATTTATATCTGTATGATATAATAATTAGGGAATATTGACTATGACAATTAAACTATTGAGGAATATTAGATGATGATGATGATGATAATAATGTGATGACATTATAGTAATTATTGTGTGATTTGAATAATGTTAATGACATGATGGTAATTATTATTTATTGTATCTGTTATGATAAATAATGTTGATGGCATGATTGTAATTATGGTATGATGTATCTGTATGATATATTGTATGTGTTATCTCTGTGCTACCATATTGGTATTGACATAAATGATCTCATCTCTTTGTATATTTATTTTGTATTATAATTATATTTGTAAAGACATTGAGCAAGGGGTTGAACAAGAGGGTGAAAAAGAGCAGACTCCAGAGGAAGCGGAGTTTTGATATGATAACGTCAAGACCTAGTTTCTTTGAGTACGTGAGTGATGATCACATATTTTATACATTAATAAACCCTCATTTTTAGTCATTTACACTCTCCATGTACTTAATTGATTAAGCCTAGTTATGTTTTGTAAGTTTGGACTCAAATTGGACTTAATTGATTTTTTCAGCACTATTTTGGTCTTACGCTGTTTCTGTATTTCGGTCATATCTTGAGTTCTAAATGTCTGATAATTATGAATTTTACCTTGTAGGAAAGATAAGAGAGAGCTCTACAACTTTGATGAAGAGTTCAAAGTCTCAATCAGACATCTGGTAGAGCTAATTGGGCTTGGAAGACAGAACACGAGTTTTGTGTCTGAAACCTGAACAGTGTACACTAATCAGAGCATAATTCGAGTTTGGGCTTATAAAATGGGTTGAAAATTTGAAATCTGAAAGTTAAGACCCATATCCACAACTTTCATGTTGAACACAAAACTTGATTCGGGCTCCTTGATGGTGATATTGGGTCTGAAAGTCAAAACAGAGGTGCTGAAACTGAGTTTGAACAGTCTGTAGTAAGTAGGTCATATCTTGAGCTGTAGGACGAATTTTTGGGTGATTCTAGAGCCATTGGAAAGCTTAGACAATTTCCTAGAACTTTCATGAAGACCACTTGGCTCAAAAATGACGAAATCAATAAGTTAAGCAATGAATGATTTCGGAAACAAAGAATCTCAATAATCCAACCACTAATTCAATAATCCAACCACCTAACCAATCATCCAACCACTCTACCCACTAATCCACCTACTCTTAATCATTTTCCTTGTCATTTTGTATCCTTACTCCTCTATAAAAGGCACCATGAGCTGGAGTGTTGGGCACTGGGGTGTTAGGCTTAGTTTTTATAAGTTTTTGTGGTTATGCTTGTTTGTTGTTTTACTTTGTTGTAATTTTCTCTTGTTCTAAAGTGAAACTATGTTCATCTTTCTCTTCTTCTCTCTTTCTTTCTTCTTATCCATGAGTAACTAAATCTTCATCTTGCTTGGGTGAAAGAGTGAAGCTCTTGGTAATGAAATTAGGTTATATTATTCTACTTCTTGTGCTTAAATGATATATTAGTAAATGGACACTATATGTGTTGTATTTTGTTTCCAATCAATTTAGAAACCTTCTTTGTTACTGGAGATCTTGATTTATTGTAGACAATAGGATTGGCACAGTGAATGCTTGAACTCATTTACAAATGTTGGCAGATAATTAAAGGAATTATAATATAATTGCATATATAATTGAACTTTGAATGTTATATTTTCTGATTGGAACCTCCGTTGTATGTGGATTTCAATTGAGTTATAAAGAGAAATAATCTTACCTTTAATTTATTACCAAGAGTGGATCTCTTAACCCAAGCAAGTTCTTAAATTTAATTGTGAACAAGTTTTATTATTTGTATTATTGTGACAAATCCTCTTCCTACCTCAATTAATTTTTCTTCATTAATTCCCTGTGGATCGACCTTAGACTCCTGAGAAATTTATTACTTGAGACAACTTGCACTTGGGTTTGCATCCTTAAATCCTACAGTCAAGTTTTTTGGCGCCGTTGCCGGGGAGTTGATTTGAAGTTTTGATTTATTGAGGTTCGTTTTCTTTAATAAAATCTATTCTCTCTTCCCCCTCATCGGAGCAAAAGATCGGCTTGCCGATCCTTCGGTTTCTTTGCTAACTCTCTAACTTACTAACTTGCTAACATACTAACTTTCTAACTTTTATATTTATGTCATTTTTTTTTTGCTTTTTAATTTTTTTTATTTTCATCATTTTTTTTCGTCAGTGGGGGTAACTCTCCCTTTTATTTTATGCACTAACTTAGTGGGGCAAACTCTCCCTTTTACTTTTTTGTTATTTATTTTTCCGCATAATCTAACTTAATGAAATAATATTTCTTCTCTCTTCTCTTTTCCGGCTCTGTGGGGCTCTGTCACTCTCCGACTTTCATATTTAAATTTACTTTCTGCACTTTATTTTACGTATTTTATTTTCCGCACTTTATTTTTTATTTTATTTTTATTTTTATTTTTTGGGTGGTTGGTTTATTACCCCACCTTTGTTATATATATATTTTTGGTGGTTGGTTTCTACCACACCATTTTTTTTATTTTAATTTTTATTGGGTGATTGGTTTGTACCACATTCTTATTAATATTTAATGGTGGGTGACACCGCCAGCTTGTACATTATTTTTTGTTTATTTATTTTTAGTTATTTATGTATATATGCTTAATTGGTATCGTGATTTAAATTCTGGTCGTTTAGTTAAAATTAACCCTGGTACTTTATATATTGATTTGTTTGAATCACAATCACACATAATTGGCACAATGGCTAACAATGAAAGTGTACATGATGAACATGAAAATCAACCGTTGCGAACCATGCGTGAATATTTGCAACCACCTCAAAATTCTAGTCCATCATGTTTTATCTTTCCACTCAATGCCAATAATTTTAGATTTAAACCAGGTATGATTTCTTTACTTCCTAATTTTCATGGTTTAGAATCTGAAAGTCCATATTTACATTTGAAAGAATTTGAGGAAGTATGTATTGCCTTCAATGATCAAAATTGCACTGAAGAGATTGTTAAGCTTAAATTGTTTCCTTTTTCTTTAAAAGATAAAGCAAAATCTTGGCTTAACACTTTGAATCCAAAATCAATTGGCACATGGCAAGAAATGCAAGGTGAGTTCTTAAAGAAATTTTTTCCAACACATAAAACTAATGCTATGAAAAGACAAATCCAAAATTTTTCCCAAAATTCAAAAGAAGCATATTTTCAATGTTGGGAACAATTTAAAGATTTGTTAAATTCTTGCCCACATTATGGTTTTGAAAAATGGCGCAGTATAAGCTTATTTTATGAAGGTTTAACTCCTGAAACTAAACAATTTGTGGAAATAATGTGCAATTGTGAGTTTCTTGATAAAGAACCTGATGAAGCTTTAGACTATTTGAACTAGTTGGCTGAAAATTCTTAATCTTGGCATAGTACTAACACTTCTGAAAATTCAATTAGATCTAATCTTGTAAGTGCTAATAAAGGAAAATATCACCTTAGCTAAGAGGAAGATCTAAATGCTAGGTTTGCCAGTTTGGCTAGAAAGGTTGAAGCCATGGAATTAAGAAAAGCAAAGGAAATCAAATCTGTGCAAAATGAAGAAATTTGTGGCATTTGTGATGATTTAGGACACTTAACACATGAATGCCCTAAAATTCCTATTTTTAAAGAAGTTGTACATGAGCAGGTAAATGCAATGAATAATTTTAACAAGCCATTTACTTCTTCTTTTTCAGATACATACAATCCAAGATGGAGAAATCACCCGAATTTCAGCTGGAGGAATAATAATCAGTCACAATTTGTGCTACCACCACCTCCTCATGCACAACAAGACTCTCAAAATTCTCAAGGATATGCACCTTATGTCCCACCATATAAGAAAAACCTTGAAGAAACACTGCATGCATTCATAGAAAAGCAATAGGTCATTAATAAACAAAACAATCAAACCATGAATGATATAAAAGACACTCGTGCTAAACTTTCTTTTGCACTCATCATTCATGAGAAAGGAAAATTTCCTTCTCAACCTCAACCAAATCCCAAGGGTCAGTACAATCTAAATGATGGGAGTTCAGAAAACAAACAAATGGACCAAGTCCAGTCAGTGATAACTCTTAGGAGTGGAAAGGTGGTTGAAAAACAAGTCCCCGAATCTTGTGAGAAAGAAGATGAACCAATTCTCCAAGAAAATGAAGAAGTTGACCAAAAGGAGACTAAACTCTCGCCTTCACCCCCATTTCCTCAAGCATTGAAAAATCCAAAGAAACTGGACCATAACAGTGGAATTTTTGAAATTTTGAAACAAGTGAAAATCAATATTCCTCTGTTAGATGCTATCAAACAGATTCCTTCTTATGCCAAATATTTGAAGGAGTTGTGCACTGTTAAAAGGAAATTAAATATGAAAAAGAAAGTATTTTTGGCTGAACAGGTAAGCTCTATTCTTCAGAATAATAATGCATTGAAATATAAAGATTCTGGTTGTCCTACAGTTTCATGCATTATTGGAGAACATAAAATTGAAAAAGCTTTACTTGATCTTGGTGCTAGTGTCAATTTGCTTCCATATTCAGTTTATCAATAACTCAACTTGGGTGAGTTAAAACTAACTTCTGTAACACTTCTACTTGCCGATAGATCAATTAAAATTCTAAGAGGAATAGTGGAAGATGTGTTAGTTCAAGTTGATAAATTCATATATCCTGTGGATTTCATTGTCTTGGATACTGAACCTCTGGTTGATAGTTGCAAGTCAATTCCTGTTATTTTAGGCCGTCCATTTTTAGCAACATCTAATGCTTTGATAAATTGTAGAAATGGAGTGGTGAAGCTAACATTTGGAAACATGACACTGGATCTCAATGTTTTTAACATGTACAAACAACCACAGGAAGTCCTTGATGAAAATGAGGAAGTTGAAGGAATTGAAGCCATTATAGATGATCATCTTCAAAGAGGGAGTTCTTCTGACCCATTAGAAGTTTGTTTAATTAATTCATTTGATTTGCTTGATTGTACAGAGGAAATAGAATACAAAGGAAGAAATCCAAAATTCGAAGAGCTAAAACCCATGAATGATAATGCCCATGAAGAAGTACCCACACCGGAACTAAAACTATTACCTGTTGGGTTGAAGTACACATTTTTAGGAGAAAAGCAAAGTTTTCCTGTGGTAATTTCCTCGTCTCTTACTGAAGAACAAGACGGAAAGATGTCGCCTCAATGGACGCACCATGATAGAACGAAATTTTTAACAGAGGTGAAAAACTTTTATTGGGATGACCCATACTTGTTCAAATATTGTCCTGACCAAATTTTTCAGAGATATGTGCCCGACAGTGAGGTAGGTAGTGTCGTTAAATTTTGTCACTCAGAAGCATGTGGAGGTCACTTTTCTTCAAAGAAAACAACTGCGAAAATCTTGCAATGTGGATTTTATTGGCCCACTTTATTTAAGGACTGCTATACTTTTTGCAAAAGTTGTGAAAATTATCAAAAGACAAATCCAATAAAATCCACAGTCAAGACAATTTTGAAAAAATCTTTTGAAATGGTCAAAAAGTTCTGCTTTATGATTCTCGTCTACACCTATTCCCTGGAAAATTGAGATCTAGGTGGAGTGGTCCTTTTGTTGTCAAACACGTGTATCCTCATGGGGCCCAAGATATTACGAATCCTAGGAATTGTAATGTGTTTAAAGTCAATGGACAAAGGCTCAAACCATTTCTGAAAAAACCAAGTTGATGAGTTCTTTGTGTTGCCGGTTAAGTGGCGGATACGGTACTCCATGACTCTCAAGTCGGTTTGTTTTTCAGTTTCCCAAAATAACTGAATCCTTCTTCTCCTTTAAAATGGATGTCATTCTTTCAAACCTGAGAAAACATTTTCCTTCTCTCCCTCAAAATGCTCTGAAAAAAATCTACAAAGTTCGATATGAAAGATTGAGACTGTTAATGCATAAAGGTATGCCAGAAGATGTACGCTGGATAATTGAAGCAAAGGTCCGACTAGCAGGTGAGTCTTCAATTTCATTTGACTCTTATATGTCAAGTCTTGGAAGAAGTTCGTATTCTAAAAGGAGAAGAGCAAAATGGTTACAAGTCTGTTACAAATATAGACGATGGAATTGTAACAAGCGATGTCGTACTTTGGGGATGGTTTCCGCAAACAGAGAAGATAAAATTTTTTTCATTAAGAATGGACTGAGTAACGAGTCAATAGATGATATCCTATTGACTCTTGAGACGCATTCTTGTGGATTGGTGCATCGTGAAATTCTTAATTGGTGGAATCTCTTCAAGGATGAAGAAAAACGCTATAGTCTTGGGAATCTGACTCTAAAAGACCCTGTTTGCTAATTTATAAGAAAATTGGATAGGAAGCTTATCCTCGACTCATAGAAGGCGTTTAAGCTGTTACTGGACGTTAAACCAGAGGCAGATGTGAGCCATATCCACAACAATCTGTACATATCATCATCTTCTTCTTCATGTCATCTTTCAAAAAAAAAATAAAAAAATAAAAAAAAAAGAAAAAAATGTTTGAATAAGGGCGATTCGGAAGGAGTACCATGGCTTTAATTAGTTGTGGAGCCCCAGCCTTTGGCTGACTCGTCATTGACTCGGGTGGACTTTTGCACGCTGGTCTTTAAAAAAAAAAGTACGTGAGTGTCTACTGCACTGGTGACATGCAGTATAAAGATATGTCACTACTGCACTCATGACGTGTAGTATAAAGATACGCTATGACAGCTGTACATACAGATATGTCATCATTTGCTATTATATCTCTTTTATCTTTGTATGATTTTGCTGTATTTTGGTTTTGGACAGACGATCCTTTAAGCAGGGTCCTTCAAGTGTTTCTAGACTTCTTTACCCTGATGGTTTTCTTGAAGTCACAAAAAAAAAAATTCTTTTACCTTTGGTCTTTGATCCTGATCCAGCAATAGCTCAGATAGATTGGTCAGCAGGAAGCAGTGAGGGAAGCAGGATGAAAAGACAGCCAGATTTGACACTTCGTTTAAAGCTTTCCTTTACTTTGGATTTATCATACTTTGTTTTTGTTTAAATTTGCATCAGTTTTCTCTAACAGGTAATATCTTTTACTAATCTATATTTTAACATTGAGGACAATGTTGTGATCTAGTTGGGGGGAAAAGATAGTATACCCAAAAAACAAAAAAAAATTGTTTTGTTTGGGAAGTATGATATGATTGTCATGGACTTACAAAACCAATTAGTGATGGCAGAGTAAGGAGTAATTTTACTTCTGTGACGCATTATAATTAGTGGCAGAGTAAGGAATTTTTTTAGGTAGTAATTAATTAGTACTAATTTGTGCAAGTAACAAAGTTTTTGTCTTTTGATTTCCTTTGAAAGATTTAAGCGAATGTACTCTCACATCCTTGGAAGCAATTGAAATTCAGGAATCATAGCATGATTGAATAAATGATCTTCTTTCTTAAATTTCACATGTTTGGTTATGAATGTTGAATTGGTGGATAGAGAATGATAGAAATATGCCTTGTGAGATTTTGAGCCTATTGATGAATGAATTGAATATATGTACCATTCTCTTCTTTTTTGTGTGATTTTCACTCATGGAATTGTTACTCTAGAACTTGCTTTGATTCTTTTTTAAGCTACATTTTCATATGCATACATTAATATGATTAAGGCATTTTACAATAGCTACTTTGACCAAATAGCCATCATTGTATATTTTCTATTGTGTAACCTCTTTGCGACTTGTTTGACCATTCCTTGTTTTAAGCTCATTTCATCCTTCAAAAAAATAAAAAAAAAAATAAAAAAAATAAAAACATGTTTTTACCCAACCTTAGGGAATAAGAGAGTATTGACCTTGTTCTTGAACAAGTGTGGGGGTGTGTGTGCAAAATGATCAAAAAAAAATGTTAAATTTATTGACCACCATTGCAATCAAAGGATTATCAGAATAAAGGTGGATGTTTGGAAACAACAGGAAGAAAAGGAGAATGCTTAAGTCTAACAATGAATTCAATTCACCAATTTGGGATTGATCTTCAACAAAACATTAGTCAAATATTGGTGATTGTCCTTTATGATGAATGTTCTCAAACATTTTCTCCACTCTAACTGTACCATAATGCTCTTTTATTCTCTTTAGTATTTATCTTTTCATATCCATGTATTGTGAGTAGCGGAGAAGTAGAAGATAAGCAAGCTTATGGTAGTGCAATTGTTCATGGGTTGAATAGAGTGAAATACTTACCTTTTAAACACTTGAGAGATTGAGAGTGAAATTCTGTGAGGATCTATCATTCTTGATTCATTCTTTTCAATTGAAGTTTCCTTGCTTATTGGTTTGAGATGTGAAGAAATGTTACCTCATTAATGCTTTGATCCCTTGAATTTCTTGTTGCTCTTCTTGCTTCATCGAGTCTTTTAGAGTTTTTAGCTTTTGAGTCTGTGTCATTTTTCTTTGTCTCCTAACTTTGGTCTTATGTGTTTTGCCAAAGAGTGCAAAAAGCTAAGTGTGGGAGAATTTGATGATCACATATTTTATACATTAATAAATCTTCATTTTTAGTCATTTATACTCTCCATGTACTTAATTGATTAAGCCTAGTTATGTTTTGTAAGTTTGGACTCAAATTGGACTTAATTGATTTTTTTAGTACTATTTTAGTCTTACGCTGTTTCTGTATTTCGGCCATATCTTGAGTTCTAAATGTCCGATAATTATGAATTTTACCTTGTAGGAAAGATAAGAGAGAGCTCTACAAATTTGATGAGAGCTCAAAGTCTCAATCAGACATCTAGTAGAGCTAATTGGGCTTGGAAGACAAAATACGAGTTTTGTGTCTGAAACCTGAATAGTGTACAGTAATTAGAGCATAATTCGAGTTTGGGCTTATAAAATGGGCTAAAAATTTGAAATCTGAAAGTTAAGACCCATATCTACAACTTTCATGTTGAACACAAAACTTGATTCGGGCTCCTTGATGGTGATATTGGGTCTGAAAGTCAAAATAGAGGTGCTGAAACTGGGCCTGAACAATCTGTAGTTATTGGGTCATATCTTGGGCTGTAGGACGAATTTTTGGGTGATTCTAGAGCCATTGGAAAGCTTAGACAATTTCCTAGAACTTTCATGAAGACCACTTAGCTAAAAAATGAAAGAATCAATGAGTTAAACAATGAATGATTTCAGAGACAAAGAATCTCAATAATCCAACCACTAATTCAATAATCCAACCACCTAACCAATCATCCAACCACTCCACCCACTAATCCTCCTACTCTTAATCATTCTCCTTGTCATTTTATATCCTTACTCCTCTATAAAAGGCACCATGAGCTGGAGTGTTGGGCACTGGGGTGTTAGGCTTAGTTTTTATAAGTTTTTGTGGTTATGCTTGTTTGTTGTTTTACTTTGTTGTAATTTTCTCTTGTTCTAAAGTGAAACTATGTTCATCTTTCTCTTTTTCTCTCTTTCTTTTTTCTTATCCATGAGTAACTAAATCTTCATCTTGCTTGGGTGAAAGAGTGAAGCTCTTAGTAATGAAATTAGGTTATATTATTCTACTTCTTGTGCTTAAATGATATATTAGTAAATGGACACTATATGTGTTGTATTTTGTTTCCAATCAATTTAGAAACCTTCTTTGTTAATGAAGATCTTGATTTATTATAGACAATAGGATTAGCACAGTGAATGCTTGAACTCATTTACAAATGTTGGTAGATAATTAAAGGAATTATAATATAATTGCATATATAATTGAACTTTGAATGTTATATTTTCTGATTGGAACCTCCGTTGTGTGTGGATTTCAATTGAGTTATAAAGAGAAATAATCTTACCTTTAATTTATTACCAAGAGTGGATCTCTTAACCCAAGCAAGTTCTTAAATTTAATTGTGAACAAGTTTTATTATTTGTATTATTATGACAAATCCTCTTCCTACCTCAATTAATTTTTCTTCATTAATTCCCTGTGGATCGACCTTGGACTCCCGAGAAATTTATTACTTGAGACAACCTGTACATGGGTTTGCATCCTTAAATCCCGCAGTCAGTGAGATTGCAGTTCGATGGTGGAGCTAGAGCGTGGAGGACTAGTCCTAATGAGAGGGGACTAATTTATCAGGGAAATCTGACAGTCAACATGAGCAGAGAATTTCATGGAGATCCGTTCCTTTCCGTAACTATTTATGTACATGTCAAATTTTCACTATCAATCAAGCAATATTGGGATACTAGGTATTATGTCCCAACGGAGATTAATATTGTGTCGTCTGCTCGAACACCTATCCATAGGACCTCGCGTCGAGCTGGATTCCTACCTGCTGAGGAATCTGAGGAGGACTCGTCTGAGGGTTTTACTGTTTAGTTATGCTTGGGCAAGCAAGTCAGTTTTAAATTATGTTTAACTACTTTGAGAACTTGGTCTGTATATAAATAATATCGACAGTACTTCTGTAATGTATATGATGTAAATTATGTGTGATGATGTATAATATTTTTATTTTCCACTAAGTTTATTTATCAATATGAAAGAGGAAAAAAATTTATAACTTGTATTTTTACCACAACCTCACATTTTATGAATTTGGGGGTAATTTAGTAATTAAGTAACATAAATGTGGCATCCTACGGTGGGTGTTACATTGAGGGATGGCATGCCTAGAATCACATTGTATGCAAAAAAGGCAATCAACAACTAAAAAAATTAACTTTTACCCATTTCTCCAAAGCTTTTTAGTTCTTTCCTTTAGAGCTTGATAACTTCACAAAATATAGTTATTTGTGCCCTATATTTGTGCTTCATAGATTGTTTAGTCCTTGTATTTATGCATATTTGGAAGGTTTTAGATTTATATTTGTCAAAATGCAATTTGGACACCTTCCTATATGTTCTTGAGCAAATTGTGCATATTGTTAAATGATTAAGTGGATTTATAACTTATATTTGACTTGGTAATTTCTCTAATGTAGGATGAGCTTAAAAGAGATGAATTGATGTAAGTCAAGGCCCAACATTAGAGGATAAAACCAAGGAAGCATTCCAGCATAGCACGTCGTAGCTCAAGGAAATGCACACCGCGACGTGAGCACCTCACTTGCTGTCCCCGAGTCATAGGCGCCACGATGCTGGGTAATGCATGTCGCGGCATGGTGTGCCTCACCTGTTGTCAGTACTTACACCCGAGGCATGCGCGCCGCAGAGCAAGGAAGTGCACGTTGCGGCGTGAAGCGCAGAACTGAGCCTATAAATAGATTTTTATTAGATTTTTTAGGATGGGCCGTTTAGGATTAGAGAAGCTGCGCTAGGGCTTCGGTTCTGAGGCTGAAGGAGGTCAAGGGAGCCAAGGTTGGAGGTTATCTATCTCATGGAGGGAGATTCAAGCATCAATGGAAACATCCATAAGTCTTTCCTCTTTTCTCCCTTTTCTTTCTTCTTTTGTCTGATTTTGAACATGGATTTTTGTATTGTATTTTTGTGTTCAATGATGTAGCAGATGTTTTAGGGAATACTTTGAATCTTTTTTATGAATATCAATGATTTTGTTTTCCTTTGAGTTTGTATGGATGTATGATTTTGTTCAATCATATAGTTCTTAATGCTCTTGATAATTTGACCAATTGTTAAGTGATTTGTTGAAATCTAATGAGCCTAGACATAAGACTTTGGGTTTTAAATCATATGTATGGTTGATGTATGTTCGATTTCATGCTAATGGTGGGATAGGTTGATTCGCTAATGGGATAGAAATATACCTCTTAGCCATGCATAACGTATGTTTGAGAATAGATTTTAAAGAGTGAATTTTGTGTTAGCTCTCATGGAAACATAGTGAGTTGGGTATTTGAAATCATGGTTGATTGACTCCTAGACATAGGCTTTCAACTAAAGTAGATTCTTAAGCTAACCTAATCATTGCATTCATACTTATGAAGAGGATTGCATGTTGTTAGTTGAAGTAAGTGGTGAAGAATGATTTCCCTAAACTCTAACCATTATTTTTATTGCTTTTTAGTTTTTAGTTTATGTTTCATCTTTTCCAAATGTTTATGTTCATGAATAGAATTACATAAGCTATTGGTTAATACTTGGCATTAGAAGTAAACTTATCCCTGCATCATCTCGCCTGCCCATGTGAGCCATCATATTGTTTTTTGTTATTGTCGCGACATCAGTTGCATGAGTTCAATGATCTAATGTTGCTGCTTAGTGAGCAAGTCAAAG
This sequence comes from Ormosia emarginata, assembly GCA_029884605.1. Classification (NCBI taxonomy): domain Eukaryota; kingdom Viridiplantae; phylum Streptophyta; class Magnoliopsida; order Fabales; family Fabaceae; genus Ormosia; species Ormosia emarginata. The sequence continues at coordinate 5,959,088 of JAQQTP010000025.1, forward strand.
AATTATTGGTTGGTTAGGGGTTGTCGAGCTCAAGCACCCACTCTTGGAGTTGGTTATACTGGGCAGAGGATGGGCTGAGGCTTCTGGGCATCAGGTTGCACCTGCTCAACCGTAGAACGCAAATGAGTAGTAGGTAGTTGTCCATCGTGAGCTTGACTTACTATCACGAATGTTTCAGCACCATGTCATTGTTGGTCTCGGGTCATGTTTCCTCCTTTGCGTGTATTAACTATGAGAGAAAGGGTAGGAGTAGCAGTTTACCCTCTTCTCACAGACAGAGCCAATGTTCTGTCCTGAACTCTGAGTGAATGTTGAACTCCTTCGAGTATAAAACCTCACACCAATAGCTCCCTTGAGTGTTTGAACATGGGGTTAAATACCTATAAAGACACTCCAACGCTCAAGAAAGTTAGGCTTATAATAGGTGAGAACAAAGAGAAGATCCTTATCATGAAATTATAGTACTCTATTTATATGAGAAGGATGTACGTAAGTACCATATGATAGAGAGGGATAGGAAGATTATTTCAATTGGGAGAGGAAAACTTCTCAATACCTTCTTAACCTAGAGTTGTCCTTTTCTATTTTCTTAAATATGAGACATTTTTTTTATTCCTTATAAAAGCTCATTGTCATAATTGAAAGTAGACTAGACCTATACAAGTCTAAATCTTAGTATGAAATAGGAACTTACACGAGATCTCAAACTAAATCTTTTTGTGCTTTAGAATATTGATTAGTTCTTGCTCTTAGACGCAGCCAATACATGAAATTTCAATTCTAGCTTTATCCCAAAGAAGCAAAACTATACGTTTTTTTAAGGTTATTTCTAGGCATGGCAAAATTACCCGTATCCGCAGAAATTCGCGGGGATTACCTGCGATGGGGCAGGAGATGGGTACCCGTTTAATAAATGAGAGTGGGGGCGGGGATTATAATACGCTGCTACATGGCATCTTCATAAACCCGTTTAGTATATATATTTTATTTAATATATATCATATATTATAATTTTTTTTTTTTTTAACTTTGAGATGAGATGAAAATACGTATATTTTATTATTTTAAAATAATGTTTTTATTAAATGAATCCATAATGATAAAACTTTTTAAAAAATATATACTATTTATGTAATAGTTATTTATGTAAACTAATTATTATAAAATATAATTAGATTTAGTTTGTTATTTATAATAATCTTTTAATTTTGTAAGAATCTTATATTGTTAAACAAAATTGTAGTATGTAATGTTAAAATTTATTTTATTTATGTTTGTTTTATAATTTTTAAAATTTTATTTTAAAATATCAAATACTCGTATATACCCACAGATATTCTATCTACCCGCAGAAATTATAAATGAGTACCCACAAAATAAACAAGACAGATGCAAGAGAAGCACTATCTGTCCCCGCCCCGCCCTATTGCCATCCCTAATTATTTCATTGCTTTTACTTTTATTTTCGAATTTCATGCATTCTTTACAATTGACTTGGGGTTTAAACGATGACTCTAGATGCTTAATTTGGTCGGAGAGTAAGACAAAGAGAGAAGCATTAATTGGTAGGTGAAGCAGAAAGCTGTGTCCAGCTGTCCTTTGTCCCAAACAAGATCCATGACAAATTAACCATTAGCTACTGTGGACGTACATAGATAAAAAGTAATAATATTTACACATTAAAATTTTAAAACCAATTTTATATATATATATATATATTGTTTGGATAAAAAAATAAAAGAATATATTAAAATATTTATTTTATTATAAAAAATAAATAATATAAAATAAATGTAAATATTTTAATGTACAAATACTATTTTCATAAACTGATATCTAAATAGAAACCAAAACAATAAAAGCAAAAAAGAAATCATGTGACAATGATAGCACACGACTTGGGAGAAATTATAATAACTTTTACATCACTTTCTATTATACGTGTTAATATAGTAACTTAGTTTACATATATTAATAGTAACTTAGATATTATTATTTATTTTTTTGACGATAACTTTTTGTGATACAATAGATATAAAGATATTTAAATTTATAATTGCATGTTAACTATTCAAACTCTTCATTATTAATTCAATTCTAATAATTTTTTTAACAGTAACTTAGATATTAGTTTATTATTCTATATTGATAATTTTTAAATAATAATTGAAAGTACTAGTTATCTAGTCTAGTGGAGAGAAAAGACTCACCTACATCATAACACTCTGATCTCGATCTCACCTTGTTGAAGAGAGAAAGACGAATAAAACGAAGCCATGACCGCGACTTGATCAAATCTACGTATTACTCTAAATAAGGTATCCAGATTCCCTTTGGCTACCAATGAAACAATTTTCTATCCCAGACCATGTCCTTTAATTTCTAGTTGATAAAGCAACCGTGTCTTGAATCTTGGATTTTGGTCTGGACTATTAAGCCTAATTCACCCAAATTGATCAAGCTGGACCCATTCAAAGGCTGCATGTTGTTTAGCCCCAGGCATAACAAGAAAAGAGTACAGGAGGGTATGACATACACTGAGATAATAATAGAGCATAATAAGAAACTTGTTTATTGTCATTTGTATCTATTGTTTTTTTTAATTTTTTTATTTTTTTATTAAATGACTTTTAATTTTATTTTGATCTCATAGTTTAAATTAATTTATTTAATAAAAATTTAATAGAATAAGAATGATAATAAACACAAACTCAACATCTTATCTTAGAATTAAATAAAATTTAATTTAATTTTAATTTCATTTAATTATCTTTAATTATATTTATCTTATCTTGTACCTGTTTTGTCTATTTAATAAATAATCTTGCTAGACTCTAAATAATTACAACAGGCCTTGTATACAACAGACTCTATACATCATGCATTATATCATTATACGAGATTTAACTACCTCTTTCAAGTGGCAAAATAAAAAAGACGAAAGGTCACTTTAGAATGGGTCTTCTAACTTCTAAGTCTTGGATAGTAATATTACCAAATTCTCCAACAATGTCCAACACACGCATCTTACTACTCTTACTCGGTTTACGCGGCCTTCACACCCTCATATTTAAACTAACGTCGGCACTCTTCAACGTCCACCATTCCAACCAGAGCAATCATCATCACCCTTCTCTTAAACACCAACATGGCTGCATCAACTTCAACACCTCGATTGATCCCTAAACGGGGTCAGGTTCTAAAGAGGATCCTCAAAATGTTGTTTTCTTGTGCCTTGTGTTCTGCTTCTGCACCCATGGCCATCACTCCCTCTCATCATCCTAAAACAAGAAGAACATCCTCTTTGGTGTTCCCAGCAGCTTGTCGTCTTTAATTCCTTCTTTAGTTCTTAATTCCTGTGTCCTAACCTAACTATATGACCACAGACAAATCGTCGAAATGGACAATGGGTCAGGTTTTGTTGGGCCACTGCACTAGAACATAGTTCAGCTCCTCAATGCACCTGCTTCTGGGTGGGAAAGCAAGTGGAACTAATCTAGTAGTGTTTCAACATTTTCTGTCCGCATCTAATTGTGTTTTATTAACACCGCGTTTTTGGTTCAGCATTTTTTTTCCCGGTAAATTAGTTCAGCATTGTTTATGCTTTACCCTGTTTTGGATTCATTTTAAGAAAATAGAGAAAAAAAATTGAGCACTTTTTTCACTTTCATCCGGGACTTGGAAAATGTGATGAATTTAATATTTCGGAATGTGAAATTCTTCCCCTTATCAGTAAATTTGAATGGTAAATTGAGATATGCTGAATATTAACTATAATATTTAATTAATAATTATTTATGATAATTAATAATTAATTAACAATATAATTAATCTAGTATACTCGACTTAAACTAATTTGAATGCATAAAAAAATTCACCTTGATTCAACTTTAACGATGAGGACTAACGTTTGAAGTTGTCTGCGACGTATTAAAAAATCCCAGTTTGCAATAAAAAACAAAAAAAAAAAACGAAAAAGTCAAAACTATTAAATTAATTTACAAATTTTATAATATATCTTATGGATGTGTTTTCAAATTCCGATACAAGGGGGGCCATACGTGCAGCTGAGGTGATGAATTGGTATGGTTCGTATGGTGGAAGAGAAAATGATAGGAAAGAAAATAGGAGGAGAGAAAATGAAAAAAAAAATTTCTCTTCTTTTATTTGGTTGTGAAGAGAAAACAAGGAAGAGAGAAAAATGGGGTGTGAGACTCACCACGAAAATTTTCTCTTCTGAACTGCAGAGAAAATGATGAGAAGAAGGGCTAGAGTTGTAAAATTACAACTCTGCCCCAATCTTCTCCTTGTCGTCTGTACTTGCTAGCTCGTCATTTGAACCGAAGTAAGCGGGTTCTATCGCCGCCACTCGTCGCTGCGTCGCCGATTGGATTGCGGATAGCTCCGAAGCGTCGGCTGCGTTCGTTGCGACCCAGTTCTCGGCTCTGTCTTGCCGCTCGTCGTCTCACCGTCCGAATTGCAGTGGATCTGACCCTCGCGTCGCACCGCACCGCTCGTCGTCTCATCGTCTGACCTGCAGCGGATCCGACGGGCTTGATGGGAGGCTCGTGCAGTGGTTGATGGTCCGAATGGTGGTGGGTTGAACTCGGTTTGGTGGTGGGAGCTTTGGCTGGAGGGGTTGGTTTTACATGATGTGTGGGGAAGATAATGTGGTGGTTGGAGGTTGGAGATGAATGGTTGTAATGGTGAAGAAAGAAAAAGGGGGGGGGACAGGGTTAGGGGGTAAAGTGAATGGAGGAATGGGTAGCAGAGATGGGAAAAAAAAAAAGAAAAAATGAATTTTTTTAAATAAAAAAATATTTTACATTTAATTTATAATTTAAATTTAATTTTTTTAATTAGTATTTTTTAAAAAATTGTATTTATTTACTTAATATAATTTTAAAAATATTTAATTTAAAAATATAAAATAATATATTTATATTTAATTATATATTTAATAAGGATAAATATGTCATTTTATATAATTATATATTATATTCTTTTATTTTTTTATTCAACTCTCATTTTCTTTCTCTCCTCTTTCTCTTCATCCAAACAATAAGAGAGAAAATATATTTTTTTTCTTCATTTTTTCTTCTCTCTATTTTCTCTCTTTCCATTTTCACTCTTCCCATTTTTTTCCCAATCCAAACTAAGCATAACTGCTTAGGGTGACAATCATTATATACAGGGTAGTGTGACGTACTATCGATAGATAATTGTTTTTCGAGTGTACAAATTAGGTCTAAAACCTGATATGAAAAGGAAATTAATGACAGACTAAAATACATAAATTAAGAATATTCAACCCGAGATCAATTAGTTATTGAAAATACTTTACGCATTTGAGAACTACTCATAGATTATACTTCTTTCTACCTATTTTAAGTGTCATTTTAATAAAAAAAAAAGTTTATTATAAATGATACTTTCGTATATCAATAAAATTAATTGTTGTTTATTATCTCTACTTTTATGAATATATTTTGTAATGCTTATTTTTTCAAAATAATTACTTTTTTTAAAAGCTCTATAAAAAACTTTTGATTATAAATTATTTTCAACATAAAATAAACTAATTTAATTATACGTTATTCTTTTAAAGTCTTAACTATTTATAGGAATTGAATGAATATGATAAACTGGAGTAATTAATTTAAATTAAATAAGGATAACTTAGTAAAAAGTTCCATAATTAATGTTTGGTTTAATATTTCTTATTTCATTTTGTCTTGCACCAAAGTTATACTTAAAATGGATTGGAAGGAGTTTATTATTATTGTTAATTGTGAGGCATCTCCATGATTTATACAATTATTAAAAGGATTTAGCTAATAAGTACCATTAGGAATCCAAACTAATAAATTTTTAATTAATATTTTTTAATTTTCAATATATTAAATACTTTACTTTTCATTTAAAAACTTCTTATTTTCTATTTTTTAACAAGTTTTTTTAAGTACACTTATTAGCAAAATTTTTATTAAAAAAAGTTAGAATCTTAAATTTTTTATCCTCTTATACATTATTATAGAGAGTTTCTAAGGTTACTTGTTATGTGGTTTATTGTGTAAGAGAATTGATTGAAAGATGATCCAAGTGAATCACGACGTAGTAAAAATTAAATGACCTCAAACTTTAGGGACCAGCAAGTTGAGGGCCCTAAACCTTAAATTGTGTTCTCATCTTAATTTTCGTGTCCTTTTTCAATTTCAGCTTTCCTACTTCTTTGGATTGACTTATAAGTTCTAAGTTCTGACTATCCAATATTACTCTACTTGTGGCTCTTGGACCGCTTCAAACTCATTTGTATATTTTATTTTGTCAAACATGACCTATATTGTTATGTTATGAAAAAAAAATGTTTACGTTATGAAAAAATGTTTTGTTAAATTTCCTCCCATTAAACCTACAATGATTGTCTTCTCAAGCTGTTAGGCCTTCTAAAGAGCCAAGCTCTAATACTAATTTATAAAACCAAGAAAGGGTGAATTAGTTCTATAGGTTCAATTAACAAAAAATATAGAAATTAAATCTTATACAAATGCAACACAATTAACTATGAATGCAAAAAATTAAAAGAGATAGGGAGGATAAGATTGCATAAATAATTTATACTGGTTCAGTCACAATGTGTGAGCTACGTCCAGTTCTCTAGTAATTGCCTGAAAATTTCTTCACTTCTCATCGGATTGTTGCTTACAAGGATTTTCATGAACCTTCCTCTACTTTATCCCCAAAGCAGAGTATACAGTGATTTCTTTCTCTTAAGGACACCACCAAACCTCCTTCAACTTTTACTCGAAGAAAAGTAACTTATTTCACTAGAACAAGAGATTATTAACTCTCACTTTTATGCTCTTATAAGATGAGTTATAATGGATTCTAAAAACAAAACTCTCTCTATAGAGTGAATATACAAATTTAGAACCAACTAGGAGGAGAGAAACAAATATTACAACAGATGCAACAATTCCTCACTTTTCTTTTGAGCAATGATGTGTATGGATCTTCTTCAAGGCTTCCTATTTGTAGTGGAAGTCTTCCTTTTTGTTTTTCTAACCATTGGAGATAGAGAATATTAAGAAAAATCATTCTTTAATTTGTGAGAATTAAATTCATGTAAAAAACGCATAGGTGCTCCCTCTGTTATCTAATAGTTGCTCATTTACGTAGTTGTCGCTCTAATAATTGTTCCTTTTCTCTAGTTTATGTATGACATCAGCCTCACCTTTTTTCAACCGTTGGAGCTTTTAATCCTTATAAACAAGCTTGTCCCAATCATAAAGAGGCATATAAGATTTGTCTCTAACAATAAGAGAAATCAAATTATGAATTAGGAAAAATATTATATGATATTCAAAGTTGAAAACTATCCTTGCACACTCAAATGAGTATAACCTAAATATTGGGACACATGGTAAACAATCACAATTATACATATCATCAATCACAAATGATTTATAAGGATAATCAAATAATATCTAGGAAACTTGGAAATAAATCATATAATAAGAATATTCACATTATCAAATACAATCAATTATTTTATATCAAGATCACTAAACATATACATGCTCAAAAACTTAATTTGCATAACATCATCAAAACTTAAGAACCTAGCATTCTCTCCATTTTTTATGATGATCCTGTTATGAAACATTATCAACAATTTGAGCATGACAAATGATGTAGAAATTAATAATCATTTTATACATCATAAGTTCAACAATAATCAAATTTGGTAGTTGTTCTGGATTGGAATTTGGCTCCAGGACCAACATGAAGTGGCCCAATGCAGGTTGGCCTAAGCTATAAATCCAAACCTATGCGACCCTATAGCCAAACAGTTATTCAAGAAAAGATCAAATTTATCCTAATCAAATCCCACATAAATAAGGATCTTTAGGGAATTAAATCTTGGCTATAACCACCCCTTCAATATATCATTTATAGCTTAGCCTACAAGTCATCCCACACTATAAAAATAGGGCAAAACCTTTAGGTATGTCACATTCTGTAACACCCGCCGTAGAGTGCCACATTTATGTTACTTAATTACCCAAATACCCTCAAGATCATAAAAAGTGATGTTATAATAAAAATACGAGTTGTGATTTTTTTTTCTTTCTTCTTTGATAACAATAAAATAAACTTAGCGGAAATTAAAAATATTATACATCATCACACATAATTTACATCATTATACATAACGAAAGTTCTGTCAGGATTATTTATACACAAACCAAGTTCTCAAAGTAATTAAACATAAAGACTCACATATTGCCCAAGTCTGACTAAACAGCAGAACCCTCAGATGGGTCCTCCTCAGATTCCTCAACAGATAGGAATTCGTTATTACGTGAAGCTCTACGGACAGGTGTCCGCGCAGACGACACGATACTTATTGCACTAGGAGTACGGTAGTAAGCTCCCCAGTACTGCCTAATGGATAGTGGAAACTATAACTGTACATAAATATTCACACTAAAGTAGGGGTTCCCTTGTTCAAGCCTATTGTAGGTAATGTTCAGATCTCCTATATAAAATATACACTGTCAATCCAAATGAACATGCCACGCCTCCGGGCCTCCGCGAAACTGTAACGTCATGTATCCTAGGAAGCTGGGCATCTCCATCTTCTCAAAATTCTACATTCCCAGATGTGAGAAGTAGTTCTTCTTCTCCTTCTTGTACTATTTCATTCTCAACGTCTTCAGCCAATTATAAATACAATATACAAATATACATACAAAGAGGTGAGATCACCTACGCCAATACCAACATGGTAGCATAGAGATAACATAACAGCAAGCTATATAAACACATCATATTATAAGTATGGCATCAACATATTATCAATCAAAATTAACATTTAAAAATCACAGGAAATGCCAACTACACTAAGCAGCTATTTTAAAAAGTATAATTGTTATAATCAATATTTCACAACTATTATATCTCACAGATGTAAGCATTTATGTTAATGCATGAACACAGAGACTCGATTTCCTACTCCATGGAGCTAAACCCAAGTCGGAGAAATTGATCGAAAAGATCTGCCCGTACCACGTGCCTCAGACCAAGTGCTATAATTATATCTTGCACATCTAGCACATACACGACAATCTTTATCAGATCTCGATTAAGAATAGTGTCTTGGTCCAGATCATCGGTGTGTTGCATCGGTCTAACCCATGGTACAGAAGAGCTACCAACTGCCCATTGTGAGCAACCCGCATCCCGATGCCCCCAAGGTCAACGAGTGACCTATACTACGTGTATCGCACCCACTCAAGAGGTGTACGTTTCTCCTAGGCAATTAGCCATATACAGTCCATCGGACCATTTTCAATGCATATGTAATGCACCAATTACCAACCAAAGGTAAATCACATAATTTCTCATACCATGTTCAAATACTGTTTTACGTTCGTATATTAACGCCAAGTACAGGTAAACTTCTCAATTTCTTGTACAGTATTCATATATTAATTTTTAACTGTAAAGTTTACTGTATAATTAACAGCAAAATCACATTACCATGTTTTTCTCATTCATAAAATATTTTTGTCACGTTTTCACAGTCACGTAATATTTTATTACGTAAACAATGATTTGTAACATTTTCTGTTACGTTTAAAAATCGCGTAATCATTTTTTACTGTATTCTAAATTGCGTAAAAATATTCTTTTGTTTTTAAATCGCACAACGATTTTTCTACAATATTTCGATTGTGTAAAATATTTAAACGCTTTGAAAATCGCGTAGAAATATCTTAACGTTTTTCAAGTCGCGTAACTTAAAAATTATATTTTTGAGTTACGTAAATCGTTTCTCACCATCTTTACCCTTCGTAAAATATTTCTTAATTTAAAAAAATATTATTTTGGACTTTTCTTACAATAATATAATTTCTTAATTTATTCTCTTCCTATTTTTAGTCAAAAAAATCTTTTCCGTAATATATTTTCTCAAAATCACTTTTTTATTGATTTAATCTTACAAAATCACATTTAGTTGATTTAATTACTGTTTCTAACTTTAAATTTCCTAACGTTTTCCAAAACCCAATAAATAAATTCCACGTTAGTAAAATTAAGTTACAACGTTTTCTTTTATATTTCTAAATCACCTCTAAAAATTAATTTTCTTTAAAATAATTTGAAGTTCAACTTTTTCAATCTCCTTTTTTCTTTTATTTATGAAAATTCCACTTTACTTAATTGATAACACTTTAATTCCCTTTCCAAAATCCTTATTTGAAAATTCTTGTATTTTATAACATCAAGACATTTTTCTAAATTATCAAAACCTTATATATGGCCTTTGGAACCATGAAATATTTTTCTGCTAACTTAAATAAATTCCATTCTTGTTTCTACACAAAATAAATTCATGAAAACACAACTCCTAAAACCGTGTGCATTCTTTTTACAAAACAAACCCTTTTGTTTATTTTCTTTACTTCTCAACTCATTCAATTTTTATCATTCATGAAAATATAATTTTGTGAACACCAAATTGGTTGATGTCTTAACCGAAATTTACTTTAGTTCAAGGATTAAAAATAAACTCCATAGTTCTTAAAAAATTTCAATAATAACTTTAGTCTTGGAAGTTCAAAACCGTGACCTCCTCCATGGCCTTTGGAGCCAAAATTTTGCTTATTTCAACATACATCCATCATAATATATTCAACATATATCATCATGCATATTATAAGCATACCATATAAACAAATAAAAATCATACTAAGCATGCATACACAAGTAAATCATGCAAAGCATATCAAGCATAGGAAAAAAGAATCAAAGCACATAACACACATAAATTATTACATGACCATGGATAGGAATCCTCACATGGATTCACCATCCATCAAATATAAAACTATCTCTCACCACCATGCTTGGTTGGTGAGATGAATCTTCCTCTTACCTCTTGAAGAACCACCAAAAAGCTTGTTACTTTGTGTTTTGAACAAGATCTCCACCAACACAAGTTCTTAAACATGAAACAAATACAAGAAAATTAGTACATCAAGTTGAATAAGAAGAACCATGGATCAAACATGATTTAGAACATGAAAAAGAAAAGAATAAATGAAGTTTCCTTACAATTCACCAACAAAAACTCTAGAACTTGATCTTAGTAAAAGTCCTTCAAGATGGAAGATTTAGAGAAAGTCTTCAACATGAAAGTTATTTAGAATAAGGTAAGGATTCAAGAAATTAGGTTGTATGAAATTAAAGAGTGATGGAGGAGAGAATTAGGGTGTTTGACCGAATGGTCTCTTAAGGAGAGAAAAATGAAATTTTCTTTGGTTGGTTTCTTGAAACTAAGTGAAATAGGTGAAGAAGTGATAATGTGAAGTGTAAAACATGAATTATTTGGCCTTTAGGACTATGCATGGCCGTAGCATGCATTGGAGAGAAGTGGAAAGTGAAGTTTGAAAAACATGATCATTAATGGTCAATAAGAAAAATAATAAATGGTCTTGACACTTGGCTATTGTCTTTATTTTTTTCTTTGGCCTAAAAAGCCTACACAAAGATGTCTCCCCTCTTCCTTGCTTCTCCAAACCATCCCCCTCCTCTTCATGCACTCCAAATGTGACAAATTTCATAACCATCACTATAAGCCATCCTAACCATTTATTAAAAGAATGGTTTGGATTAAAAATAGCTACTAGGTTTAGGTTATAGATAGAAGACTTCATTTGAGCCATTGGATCATTTTTTATTGCAATCCTAACCATTGAATGTGTCTCCAAAATGAAGGATCAAGATTACACCTTCAAACTTTACATCCAAGGGTCCAAAATGATTGTAGTCATTTTTTATGACTAATTCTCCACCATTGATCTAAATCCAAATCCAATGGTCATTAATGATCCATCTCCACCATTGATTAATTTTACATCCAAGGGTTGATAATGGTCATAGTCATTTATAAGACTAAATCTCTACCCTTGATTTAATTTCCATCCAATGGTTATAATTGATCCTATTCACTTTTAAGATCAAATCTCCACCGTTAATTAAATCAAGATTAAATTTTCAACGGTGATTAAATCGATAGTGGATATCCAAACCACTAATGTTGACTTAACAGTATAGAATTTTATTTTTATCTGTTATAACCCTACAAAAGAATATATTTACTGTATTTTTATCGTTTGATAATTAAATACAGTACAAAATACAGTAAAGGAAATTTTTTAAAATTATTTCCGAATTCAAGTTTAGTAAAATCTCCTGTCTCCGTCTAAACAGTACAAATTTTTCTATGCATAGAAAAATTTTCACTTTGCGAGACTCACCTGGGCCCATGTATGGCCACTTGAGCCCACATATGTACACCTCGTGGGGCCCACAAATAGTAAAAATTTCAAAATTATCCATAAAATCACAAAAATTAGAAAACTCACAAATATCAACCTAGATTACGTAAATTAATTAAGACTAAACAGTAAAAATTAAATTACGTAAATTTTTCTGGCCCGAAAATTATTATTTTCATGACACGGAGCAAATTACTCAAAACGATTAAATATACAGACGAAATATTCAAAATAATTTTACAGTACGCAGAAATCACTAAATAATAGAATTCTGTTAACTATCAAAATTACTGTTTGATAAATAGAAAGTTTGGGGTGTTACACATTCGACTCCACACTTGCAAACTCGGTCCCCCCTCTAACTTGAGCATTGAAGTGCCTTTCGCAGGTACACCACCTCTTCACTCTGCCACTGCCGTATTGGGAGGAGCCACCACATTCAATTACTCTGAACTAAGTCAGGTATGGCACCTCTGAAACCCGTTCAGAATAGCAGAAATAATATAAGAGTCAAACATATTAAAGAGTGATGATTTAAAAAATGACTCCTCCTTAATTCATATGCTCTCCCTTAATCCTTAGAGGCTTGCTATGCTCCCCCTTAATCAATGAACTTGCTTTTAGGTGAGCTCCTCCTAAGTTCATGCTCTAAATTGATAAACATGTCCTTCCCCCCCTTCATCATCAAAAAGGTCAAGTGTAATGTAAAAGTAGCCCAAAACTCATAGCAAAATGCATGTAAAGATAACAAAATATAATTATAAATGTATGTTAAGATGTAAAGTGCTATGATTAGTAGAGGTGTTTATAAGACTGGTTGAAACGAGTTTACCCTGACCCGAACCCGACCCGATATTTTGATTATAACAATTCTCTAGACCCTGACCCGACCCGATAATAACCCGACAAATGACCGGGTTAACCTGATAATGAAATGAATTATACAAATATAGACATTTGTATAGCTAAGTCATAAGATTTTAGAAATAAGAAATTAAAAATATATTGCGTTTTACAATATATATTTTGAAGTAGTTCATGTCAACATAAATATATTATAATGTTATGCAAAAAATATTAATTTAAGTTAGAAAATTTTATTATTTATTACAAATTGTCAAAAAAAATTATAAGTTTTAAAGTATTTTGTAACACAAGGTCAGGTTGGGAAAACTCGAAGCATGACCCTAACCTGGTTTGAAAATACACATGTTCAATTCATAGAACCCAAATCCGTCCAAATTAACTTCGAGCCAAGACGAGTTATTGGGGCGGGTCAGATTTTGAACACTTCTAATGATCAGGATAACATGTCAAAACATACAAGATAAATGACCATATCAAATTTTAAATTTTCAAAAACATATTGAAAAGATGAGAGAATTCAAGAACAAATTTAAGAAAGCTTTTTGGAAAAAAACATTCAAAAGAAATTTTGAGTGAAACCTAAAGGTGTGCAAAAGCATACGGTTCTCCATAGAACTACCTGAAATTCATTTTTTCTAGTTCTTGATCTTTAAGAAATTCAATCATTCAACATCAAAACTTCTTCTTGAATGAATCTTTTATTTTCCTCAATATGTATAAACGATATAGAAAAACATTGCATGCCATATAAGATTTTCTTCTTGAGGCTCGAAAAACCTATTACTTGTCAAATTATTCTTTGCTAATTTGGTTGTGACGAGGAAAATTGAACTGAAAAGATTAAATGATAGTATATAGAAAATTTTAAAAGGAAAATACAAAGACACCTTTTTTATAGAAAAGGCAGCAATCAAATCTCAACTCCATACAAAATATCTAGAAAACAAGCAACTAGAAGTAGTAACTATAGGTAGTTGCTCTTTCTCCTAGTAGTTGTTCCTTTTGACAGTGTAAAAAAAAAAAGAAGAAATTTTGATGGAAAAGCTTAAGAAAGACTTAGATATGGTTCCGGTCATATACAAATAATTATCATATAAAATCATCAATTTATGCGGTTTAACAAGAAAACACAAAATTAACATAGAATGGATGAAATTAGCACAAAGGACATAATATGCTAAAGATATGAGCAAGATAAGTATAAACATGCTAAATATTGTAATTCAAATGTTTCTCATAAATTTTCAATTTAAGCGCATCATGTATGACAAAACTATCATTTGGATAAAATAAAGAACATGTTATACCTCTTTCATTTATCTTTATACCATTCTCAAAATGTCTATCTTGTATAAAGGTTCATTGGTAGCAAGAAGAATTTCATTACCTTCATATTCCTTGCAGAGCAACTTACTCACAAAAGAATCGTTAACACACAATATGCTTTAAACAATTATTTAATTAAACAAAGACAATAAGAAGCATGAGTTGATACTAGTTTTACCAACTCCAAAGCTTATCCTTTCTCATTGTTTCCAATATGATATTATTCCTTGTTTGAGCTTGTGGGAGACAAAATTAACTAGATCTTGTCATATGACTGAGCATCCAATGCCAAGGAACCATTGTTCCTTGATACTTGTCTTTAAGCACACCTACAAGACATATTTCACCTTTGGTACCTAAATTTTCTTAGGTCTTTGGGGGTTAGAGCTTGAAGATAATTCCTTAGAGACCTTGGGAATCCACATCTTGTTAGAACTATTTTTCTTGATAGCACATGTGTGTGAGATGTGTCCCTTTTGTCCACAATAATTGTATGACACAAAAGGAGTTGTAGAAACATTTGCTTTTACAAAAAAGTTATTCTAATACTTTTCACTTGTGCAATTATTAAACCTAATTCCAAATTTATCAAAATAGCACTTTTAGTTACCTAAGAGAATATCTAGATTATCTTTTCCTTTCACAAATTTTGCAAAATCTTAAGTAAGCTCGTCAACCTTTTCATTCAATAAAATATTTTTAGCAATCAATTTTTGTTCATTTTCATTTGAAATATTTTATACCTTCAAAAGCTCAACTTCTTTTCTTAATTTCTCAAGTTCAACCAAAGCATCATTATACTTAGATTTTAGAGTAAAATATGATTTAAATAGCATAATAGAATCCTTTAACAATTGTTCAAACACATCATTTAGTTCATTATAAGTAGAATGATGCTCAAAGTCATTTACCTCATCATCTTAATCATCTTGTTTACTTCTTTCCATGAAACACATATGAGCAATCTCATGTTCAACTTCTTGTTCACTTTCTAATGAAGAGTCATCACAATCACTTCAAGTGGAGTTTGCTACCATTACTTTCATCTTGTTTAGCTTCTTTTGGATAATCCTTTTTGAATTGTTTCTTCTTCTTTGAACCAAACCTTTGCAATTTGTAAAGTCTTTTGGTTAGGAGAGCTATCTCTTTATCTTTACTCATTTGAGTTCCTTCATCATCTTCTTCTTGGTATAAGGTTAATGTGGCTTTGAGAGTAACTCATTTCCTTGTTGTGTTCTTTTCCTGTAATCTATTAAGAAAAGTTAATTCATAATTTATAAGATTACCTCTCAAGTCATCATAGGAGATAAAGTTGAGGTCTTGTCCTTCTTGGATTGTAGCCACTTTTGATTGTCACTCTTTGGTGAGACTTCTAAGAATCTTTTTTTTTTACCAAACTTTATCCGTGTACACCTTTCCAAGAGCATCAAGTGTGTTGACTATATTTGAGAACCTCTCAAACATGTCATTGGTCTTCTCTTTCCTCCATCATGGTGAATAACTCATACTCATGTACTAGCATATTAATTTTTGCTTCTTTTACTTGGCTAGTACCTTCGTAGGTGATATCTAACTTGTCCCACATTTGCTTAGCGGTTTGGCACCTTGAGATTTTTATAAAATCATCTGGGTTTACGACACAATAGAATATGATCTTTGTTTTTGCATTTTGTTCCATCTTTTTCATATCTTGATCATTGAATTCTTCCTCAAGTTTCTCCACCTCTTTGCCCTCGACCATCTTCTTTAGAATGCTTAGTCCATTCTTGATCATTAGCCAAAGGTTGTAATTAACGGATTGAATGAATATCTTCATTCGCTCCCTTCAATATGTGTAATTGCTCCCATCGAAGTATGGTGGTCTTGTGATGTATTGTCCTTCAACTATTGTTGCATTCATTAAATTTCATGTCATTGAACTTACAAGGATCGTCTTCTCAAGCTGTTAGGTCTTCTAGAGAATCAAACTATGATACCAATTGATAGAACCAAGATGGGGTGAATTGGTTCTACGGGTTCAATTAACAGAAAATTTAGAAATTAAATCTTATGCAAATGCAACACAATGAACTATGAATGTAGAAAATTAAAAGAGATAAGGAGAAGAAGATTGCACAATCGATTTACACTGGTTCGATCACAACACGTGACCTATGTTTAGTTCTTTAGCAATTGCTCGAGATTTTTTTCATTTCTCTATCGAATTATTTCTTACAAAGATTTCGACAAACCTTCCTCTACCTTATTTCTAAAGAGGATATACATTGGTTTCTTTCTCCAAAGGACATTACCAAATCTCCCTCAACTTCCACTTGAAGAAGAGTAACCTATTTCATTAGAACAAGAGATTAACTCTTACTTTTATGTTCTTATAAGATGAGTTACATTGGACCCTAAAAACAAAACTCTCTCTATAAAGTGGATATACAAATTTAGAACCAACTAGGAAGAGAAAAATAGAAATCACAAAGGATGCAACAATTCCTTACTTTTCTTTTGAACAATGATGTGTATGGATCTTCTCCTAAGCCTCCTATTTGTAGTGGAAGGCTTTTTTTTTTTAAAGCTGTTGGAGATAGAGAATATTAATGAGATTCAACCTTTAATTCGTGATAATTAAATCTATGTAAAAAATGTATAATTACTCATTCTATTATTTGATAGTTACTTCTTTATCCAATAGTAATATTTACTCATTTTCTCTGGTTTATATATGACAGGAACATCACATTTTTCAATTGTTGGAGCTTTTAATCCTCGTAAACAAGTTTGTCTCAATTATAAAGGGGTATATAAAACTTGTCTGGGAATCAAATTATAAGTAAGGGAAGATATTATAGGATATTCAAATTTGAAAACTTTCCTTACACACTCAAATGAATATAACCCAAATATTAGGACACATGGTAAACAATCACAAATAATTTATAAAGATAATCAAATAATATTTGGGAAACTTGGAAATAAATTATATAATAAGAATATTCACATTATCAAATACAATCAATTATTTTAAATCAAGATTACTAGACATATACATGCTCAAAAACTTAATTTGCATAACATTATCAAAACTTAAGAACTTAATAGTCCCAAAATAGACGGAGGAGAAATTATTGTATAAATCTAAAGTATTTAAATTGAATGTACTAAGTTATTATATAATTAATTAATAAATAATTATTATTATTAATTAATAGATAATTTTAATTAACTCTATTAATTAATATTATAATTAACTTAATCCACCTAACTTGCATGTTTCCGCAAGAATTCCTCCACAACGAGAATTCAAAAGTTTGCCAAACTGGTACTATGCAAGTTCATGAGCCACTTTTGTCAAAAAAAAAAAGTTCATGAGCCACTTGGCATCAAGCTAGACTGCATTTTAGTGAAGCTTGAGACAAGTTACATGCTATCCTAATTGACCTGTCTAGCATGTCAGAATTGCTCCTTGCGCTGAGTAAAGGGCCTGGTCATAGGGCAGGCGTGTCCTTCCATGACAACATGGGTATCACCTTGGGCCTTTGGCCAGCCACAACCACAACATGACGACCTCTGCCTGCGTAGCAAAAGCCCACAACACAGGTTTTTTTAGTCATAGCAAAGGAAGAAGCCCATAACATGTGAGAGTTGCATGGAAGAATCCACGCACATCATATAAATCTGCCATTGACAAAACTGTCTTATTCCTTGCTCTACAGTTCCAATATAAAACAACCAGCAAAACTAGCTCTTTTCCACACAGAATAAATTAAAAATAAATTGAAAGTATTAGATTTTCTTTCTTCTTTCTTGTGGCTATCATCAAGTGGCCTTCTAGTTAGATTGTACTCATATTGAAAATTTTAGTAATTTTAATACTTGAGTTTGTGACAGAATATCTGATTAAAAAATATGAAAAAAATTATTTAAAGTTATTGTCTTTAAAATGTGAAAGTAAAAATATATATTCTCTTTTAAATTATTTAATAAATTAAGATCATGATATACTTTATCAAATTATGAGTAAATACACAATTATTTTATCATTTTAAAGACAAATTTATTTTTAAAAAATCTTATTATATATATATTAAAGATCTCAACTACATAATTTATCAATTAAGAATCTTAATTTAAATGAATGCTACAGTGTGCGGAACAAATAATTACACAGCTGGATTAAAGAACTCTTCAAGATAACAATATCAATTCAATTATATGATAATAACGCTAAACAACTTTAAACCGGTACGTGAGTAAGACATTGAATAATTAAAAATTATCTCTCTCTCTCTCTCTCTCTCTCTCTCTCTCTCTCTCTCTCTCTCTCTCTCTCTCTCTCTCTCTCTCTCTCTCTCTCTCTCTCTCTCTCTCTCTCTCTCTCTATATATATATATATATATATATATATATATATATATATATATATACATATATATATATATAGTATTTAATTATTTCCGTAATATTCTAAACTGTTCTTTAATAGTAATAAAAAAAATAAATTTGATATTCTTATCGTGTATATACTTCTTTTCATATTTTTTTTTAATACCATTCATCATACATATTTTTTTATTCACTTTTTCTTATTTAATCAACACTCTTAAAAAGTGTGTTAATAATTCTTATACTCCTAAAAAAAGATATGATTATTTTTCTAAAAAAAACTACAATCACACTTATTTTTAGATGTAAAAAAACTGATAAATTATGTGAATTTGTTTAAGCCATGTCATATTTTATTCGTATTTTTTTAAAAAAAAAAAAAACTAGAGTCTAATTTCTAGGAGAAAGTTGACAGTGTTGTTGATTACAGAATGATTGCTGAACAAACTTCAATACAAAAATCTGCACCTATAACTAGACATTACACGTTCAGACATCCACATTAGGTGGTCTTTTTTTTTTTTGGGTACAAAGGTGCTTGTTTAAGTGGTAACTTGGGTTCATTTGTGAGGAAGAAAATTTTGGTCTTAGGGCTTTCAGTCAACTAATTAGGTTCAAAATGGGCTATAAAAGTGAAACAGTGAAGGATCGACCCAACCTGAACGTTTAAATTGAACACCAATTGACCAAAAAAAACAAGAAATTGAACACCAAATTTTAATAAACAAAATGAAAATTGAACCTCCAATTTCTTTCAGTGGCCTTCTGACGTCAAGGTATGACGTTTCTGTCGTCATTGAAACATTTTCGGCTAAATTTATTTGTTTTTTTTTTGTGTTAAATATTGATACCATTATTAAAATCAAAAGTGAGAATCTAATTTCCACCGAAAAAGGATCTGAAAAAGCAAAAGCTTAAGATATTCTCACGTATATTTTGGATTTTTCTTCAACTGTCCTTTTTGTTTTTTTAATCTCTTACCAATATGTACAGAGAACAACAGAAAAGAAATGAGAAGAAGCATCCATGCAGTGCATGTGTTACCACAGTAACGATGAAAAGCTAAGCAACAAGCATGCAAGAAGTTGATAATGACAGTAGAAACAAAAAGCAATTTTTATGCTACAAATTAGTTATTAAATTAATATCCAAATCTTTCAGAAATAAATTTGTACAACTAGTATATTTGATTGAATTTGCAATTGATTTAATAAAAAAAATCTTATGAAATAATATTGTTAATTTGTATACAAATATTTTTTTGTTGTTATTTTTTATAATTGCGACACTTATAATTTCAGTAAAAAATAATAAATCTATTAAGAGAAAAAAATAAAAACAATCTTTATCCAAAATACTATGCACTCAATGAAATAGATCATGAATCTTTCCTCCTTCCTTCTGGCTAACTTCTTTGCCTAAAAAATGTTTGAGAAGATAGATTTTTAGAGTTTCTAGTTGTGAATATACTTGGAATAATGCTGGAAACAATTTGCCATTAATCATGCAACAGGTAATGGGAGCAAAGATCATCTTAATGGAATGTAATTTTTTTTATAACACAATTCTTGGTGCACTACATAATTCATCTTCTTTTTGTAAATTTTATCTTGTGTCAAACCATTTCGCCAAAGCAAAGGAACAATGAAGGACAATTGGTGATCCATGTCGTCGTTTTGGTTGGCATATAACGGACAAAATGCAATAAGGTGAAGTTGTCTCGGAGTCTGTTAATGTTAAACTTTAGAAGGCATGGCATTTTTGACAAAATCTAACCTCAGAGTCATCTTCAGTTTTCATATGTTTCCCATTCTGTCTGAAACAGAGATTATCCTCTTGCACTGCCACTATAGGTTGCTCTAGCCTCTAGCAAATTTTCTGTATCCTGCTTTTTGTTTTTTTGGTACAATTCTGTGGGAGAATCCTGCTTTTACTGTGTATCTTCAAACCTGAGTGCCAAGTTTGGAGACTTAGATTTGCCTAGTAGGTTTCGCCATGTCTTCATATGAAATTGATTTTTCTATGATAAATAATTTGCTCTGAATTACGCAGAAAGGAAAATATTATATAATTAGATTTTTTTTTATTAAAATCTTTATTCAACTAAGTTGACATTGTTATCGATTTTTGTATAAATAAGTCATCCCTTCACTTTAACTTTTGTAACAATTTCCCTTGAAATTTAACAAATTCTCACTTAATTATGTTAAACTTATCTTATTTGTAGCATATTACTCAAGTAGAAATTGTAATTACTAGTAGTTAGCATTAATAGTTAATTGAGAGTGAGGAATCAAATTGAAAACGTTGTCCTTTTGAAGATCAGGCTTCAATTAATTGTGTTCTGTGTGCTTGTCTATCTCTTCTTGATATTTTCTTCTCCGTGGATATATAGATGTTTATTATTCATTTATTCTTTATTTTTTATACTTCTTACTTAATAATAATAATAAAAATCATAACAATTTACCTTATGTGTAGGCAAGACCCAGCCCTGCTAAAGGAAAAGGACATAAATGACCTAACGCTACCCTATGCAACTATATATTTGTTTTTGAAAAGGTTAGAAGCCCAAAAACAAAATCTTATTGCACTTTTAGTCAGTATAAACTATAAAGTTGAAAAATAAAACTATGTGACGTGTGCTCAAGAAAGGTTTGGATTAACAATTCCATTAATTAACAGCCGCCTACCCTGAATAAAGCGTTACGCTATGTAATTGTTTCATAGTGACGATCTAATATAGGACGGAAAGTATAAAATTTTAAGAGAGAATTTAGTAAAGTTAGAAACTGATTGATCCTTCAAAATAATATATTTTCTTAGAGTTTATAGCTTCTATTGTGCAAATATATCACATGCACCGCTTGCTATTGTGTTAATTAGGTTCTTATGTATTCCTCATCCACATAATAGTTGCCATGGTCCTCCAATATGATTTAGAGGATGAAGATGGAGGATTAAGTAGCCTATATAAAAAGGTTCTGCAAGTAAGATTCATATATAGATGAGTGATATTCCTGATTTCTATGAAAATCGTTTATGCATTAATTATTTGTTCCTGATTGAATTAAAGTATTATTAGATGATTCTTCCGCTTGATAAGCGTGAGATAGAAAACCAAAACAAAAACAAAGAAAGTAAAGATTAGTGCGAGTGCGATAGTAAGCTAAGGAGGAGCAACATTGGGTCGACTCATACGATCTAGTCTCTTAGTGCATGAAAGTAAATGTAAGCTCAAATCCTATTATCAAATGAAGATTGTTAGCTAAACAATATTTTCTGAATAACTGTTATATAATCTCGTCTTAAAAAAATCATGATTAATAATACTCGGGCATAATTATATATTAATGAGTCTTAGTCACCAGTCACCACTATCAAACAAGCCGATTGAACTTGCAAATCCAACATTGAAGAGTAATTTATAATCTTTGAAATATCTCCACTGCATATATTTAAGTATTTAAAGGTATTAGTTTTGAGAATAATAAGAAACCGAAAGCTATTCAAGAAGTTACAAGACAAGTGAAGGAGAGAAGAATGATAATACAAAGATTGTTGAAGAAATTCCTTCTTTGACAAGAAAGTAAAAATTGTCATTTTCTCTAACACTGATGAATAATATTAGATCATCAAAAATAGTTTTATGGTGATCCCAAAATCCACACTGGAGGCCTTTGATTACTTCAAGCCTAAAGTTTTGAACAATATGTTCTCAATGAGGTTTTTTTTTTTTTTGGGTGAAAATGTTGTCAATGAGTTGACAAGGTTAATTATGATATTTTTAAGTCTCAAGTTATGCTATTACATTAAGAATTCAAGGCTACTAAGTATTCCAAATACCTTTTCTTCTTGTTGAGTGAAAAAGAATCCAAATAACAAGCTATATACTTGAGAACGAGGTTTTTTTTTTTTTTCAAATGGAAAGAAACTAATGCAAAACCGAAAGTAAATCTTAAGATAAAATTAGATAAATCAAATATACAAATAAAAGATCCTTTAAAATAATACTTTTCGTAAATTTTAGAGTTGTTAATTTATTGATTGAGTCCCATATTGTTTCATTATGTTGTTAGTTAGTTGTAGTTCTATATCGAAAAGATGTTTGTTAATTATAGAAGTAACTTAGGGGCGTTAATGTTATAACTTATAAACAAGCACCATTTAATAGTAATCAAACTGCAGTTTTTTTAAAAAGAAAGTTTAAATTAGTTGTTGGATCGCTAGAGTTAATTAGATTTACGTCACAGACTATAATTGAATCAACTGCATAAGTAAAGAGCAAATAGCAAACAATATGGCATATATTCTAAAATAGGGTGGTAATATTTGAACTTAAATTAATATGTTCCTCCAACCTACAATCTATTATTGAGTAGACAATCACGAA
The DNA here is from genome assembly GCA_029884605.1 of Ormosia emarginata. Taxonomy (NCBI): domain Eukaryota; kingdom Viridiplantae; phylum Streptophyta; class Magnoliopsida; order Fabales; family Fabaceae; genus Ormosia; species Ormosia emarginata. The sequence continues at coordinate 5,982,398 of JAQQTP010000025.1, forward strand.
TCATGATTTTCCTTAGCGTGGAACCCACTTTCATTCATATTGGGTCTCTTTAATTATGGTCACACATTTAAGAATGGAGAGGACCCGACTTGGGCCATTTGTTTTACCTTGCAACGTGAGCTCTTTTTTTTTTTTTTTTCCTTTGATTCTGAAGATAATTGAAAGGTAATCATTTTTTAACCGTTGGAAATAGGAAAGAAACATAAAGCGTACCTTATTTGAAAATTAGTGTTATTCTTTGTATTATTAATTAATTGATGGACGTGATTTATCTCACATCCAGAGATGAAGATATACCTGTCAAAGATAAAAGAAAATAAAATTAATTGACGGATTTAGAAATTTAATCAATCAGTTAAGTGAAAGTTAAGTTTAATAATGTCAGTTATATTATAATTAATTTTGTTTTAGCTATTATGACAACTTTTGAGCTAATCATTTTAGCAATATGATAATATTTTTTAAAGTAAACTTATTTTTAAAGTAAAAAAATAAAAGTATATTTATTATTAAATTTTAGTGAATTAAAATTAAAATATATTTTATATTAAATTAATAATAAATATAAATTTATTTATTTATTTTATTAAAAAACTCACTTTTAAAAAAAAATCACGTGATTTTTGCTTATTAATAAGTTGAAATCACGTCGTTATTTGTCAAAGTACATGACGAAGTGCTAATTCTACACAATTCATTCATCGCTGTTAGTTTTTTTTTTTTTTTATGTTTTCTTATCCCATCACGGGCTTGACACTATTCAAAGAAATGACTTTTTAAAACATTTTTATAGTATTTTTTTTTTATAATGACGCACACACATTGATGACTTGTATGCAACAGTTAGATTAATTTTTGTATAGACATCAAATTATATAAAATCTGTAGTGTGTAAACATCATAATCTCTTAAATTAAATATATAAATAATTTGCCTTCTTGTTTCCAAGTCCTAGAAAAGGCAACACCATCAATTGCATATCTCAAACGAACGAATCCTCACTTTTCATCTACCAATGAAATTGATGGTAGATTCAGGAAAGTGTTTGCATTACAACATAAAGATAACTTTGGAATTTTATATATATATATATATATATATATATATATATATATATATATATAAAAGAAATGTATATTACATCTTTTTTCATATATATATATAAATTTAATATAATAGTTTTTTTTAAAAAAACGTTAATTATATATCATATAAAAGCATATAAAATTATTATATATTTTAGCTTTATATAAAGGCCTAAGTCTATCATTGTGTTGCCATGTGTGATAATCCATGGCAAGGAGTCATTTCATCATTTTTATTTCTAGTCATGATTTGGAGTTTTGCTACTACATAATTATAAGTTTTCAAATCGCCACTGAGAAATTTCTAAGCTTACCTGTCCTTAACTTAGTGCATGAAGTGGATAAAAGTTTTTGTAAAAATAAAAATAAAAACTGGCTAACATTTTTTAAGTAAAACTTCTTACATTCAAATTATAACAAATATTTTAAAGTGTGATAATAATTATAAAGAAATATATAAAACTCACAATATAACGATATAAAGAAGACAAATGGTCCAAGAATTACATGAAAAAGATGGTCCAAGAAAATATTTTGAAAATGGAAAAAGTCAGAGGCGACTTGTTCATCTAATAATGACTATATATGGTTCGTACCCAAAAAAATAAAAATAAAAATGACTATATATATGGTTGCTTAACGAGACAAAGCCATACACAATAGACATCTCCCACTCAATGACTCAATCCCCTACCAAACACATGCAAGGTCAGATCTGATGTTGAGACTTTTGCCGTACAGCTGTGACAGTGCTCCCCTCAAGTGATGTAGGTCTAAAGCTTGGGTCATAAGATCAATACCACTAAGTAGCGTGTGCCAAACCAACAATGAATTGAATTTTGCAGCACAAACACTATTAAAAGAATAGAATATTAAAGTAGGATAGTGGATCCACACAGCATGCAGAGATAGTGACTGAAATTTGGTTTAGAAATTAGTACTAATGGCTCAATTACTCTTTCGTGGGTCCCATGTTAGATACTGTCTATAATCTGCAATGTTTAAAATTGATCTGTGTTTGACCTGTGAGGAAGATGCCACAATATCACAACTGCACATCAAGAATTTAGGCCCTTTCAGTGCTAACAACTACATTATAATATTAAGTGCAGGACTAATGATTGAGATATTACTTCATGAGATTCACTAGAGACTATTCTCCCTATTTGTCATATATTGTTGTTCTTTAGTGTGCACTAATATATTGTGAGAATCTAAGCCTACTTATATATTTCACCTACTAACAATTGATTATGCTAGTAAGTTAATTAGCTAAAAGAAGAAAGATTGCTTCTAAATGGTGTTACATATAATTTCCCAGACAATCTAATTGTAGGGAGAAGGAATGTGCATATATTTGAAGCACTTAATTTAAAGATGGGATGTGAATATAGTAAAATTAAGTTTTAGCTTCAGTTCTTGATAAGAAAGGCAGAAGTCTTGGGGTAGCTATAAGTTTAGTTCTGCCTTATTCTTTTCTGTCTGTCTGTATTGTAAAAGTAGTATTATCTTATCAATAAAGGGAAAGAGAAAGAGAAAAGAGGAAGAATATTTGCTTCTACATTAAATTTGCTTCTATAAAGCAATCCTTTATTCTGGTTCCTTATATTTGAGTATAGGCGTTTTGTCAGTGCAATATTGGATTGTATTGAATTTTATTAGGAGATTAAATATTGCGGAAGTCCCTATGTTGTACTTAATGGTTTTTTCTTACTGAAATACTGTGAACGTACAGTTTCTAATAGTGGATGCAATGAATTGTTTGAATTGAAAAAAAAAAAAAAGAAGTCATGTGATCTTCTTCCATTTCTCCTTGAATAATCCACTGCTTCTATCTTCACAAACAGTCATGTGATATTTTAGTTCTTAATCAACCAGAACCAGTGACAAGAATACATATATATTTGGTAAATCTAATTTAAAATATTTTACCTGCTCTAAGATGTAAATGCATTTCACTTGTCTACTCTACCCCACTTCAATTTAACTATACAATATATAATAGATACAGCCTTCCAAGTCCAATATCCTGACCAAGAGAAAAGTGGGGGTGCAGAAACAATGCCATCTACTGGTGTGTCTTTGTCCAAGACCAAAAGTCCTAAACAGTAGCAGAAAACCTTAATTCAATTGTGCTATCTTTTGTGCAAGTGTGACTGTGTGTGTGTGTTTTTTTCTTTCTTCTTCTTTATTCTTTTTATTTCTTTCCCATTTTTTGTCTTTCTAATACCCAGACAACACTCAAATCAGTTCAGCACAAATAATTGTTCATGTTGGGACCTCAATCTCTGAGAACAACAGCTTTAACATAAGATTGCAACTATTTTATATCGTGTATATGGCACATACATATACATACATATCGCTTTCCATCTTTACAATTCGAAGGACTGAAAACAAAGCAAATCAAATCAGGCCCCAAAAAGCTGCTGCTTCAAGTGAAAGCAAGCCAAAACATACATAACACTGCTTAACCTTTGGTTCTGATAATAGTGATTGTGCCTCTCCCTTGTGTGTGAATTTTAGTAAGGGCCACCACTGCTTTTCCTGAAAGGCCTGGACCGTCTGCGGACACGCATGGCCGACATGCAAAGTCCCCAACTGGGTGCCTCACTGGCCTTGTGGGAGGCATTAGGATCCTCTCATTTATGTCATTCAATGTCACATCCCCTTCTGTGCCTCCTGGCTTCACCATTGCAAATGGATACACCACTCTTGTTATAACCTTCTTGTTTCTCATCTCATCACTTCCTGTTCATTATAAGATCATACAAGAAGCATATATCAATATACCAGTAATGTTAAACACACATTTAAGTATATATTACTTTATATTTATTTATATTTATACAATTTTTATTATTTGATTATAATTGATCTATTTTATTTTTCACGCAATTACACTCTTATTTTATTATCTTCCACAAATGTAAGATGATATAAATTAATATGATGATGTGATGTGTATGAACCATTGTACCTCATATATTATGGTTACTGTTTATAAAAAATACTAATTATATATCACTTATATTTTTACATCTCTCAGATTTGTCTGTACGGTATAATTAGAATATGTTTATGAAAAATAAAATAAACTTAATTATAATTAAATGATAAAAATTATATAAATATAAAATGACCTGTCACAGAACGCAGGATTGAAAGAGAGAGAGAATGAGAGAAAGAGGGTATAAGGAGAAAGGAATAAAAGTGTACCAGCTGGGGTAACTATGGGGTCTGTGGAGAGTAAGTTAACATATGTGGTTTTGGATGAAACTGGTTCTTTGTAGGATGATGAGGATGAATCTGGAGATTCAGATGCTGATATTGTTGTCTCTTCTGGTGTTCTAGTTTCTGCTAGAAGAATGTTTGGTTCCTCGTGGATAAAGCTCCTCAATGTGCTTATATGCTCATCTAAAATATATCATATAAAAAATCAAAAAAAGGGTAGCAGCACAACCAACATATCAATATAATTTTCCTTCATTCTTTTCTTTGGGATCCTTTTTCTCAATAATTAATTACAAAAGTAACAGTATAGTCTTTTATGTTTTGATTGCAATAACAATATTTTGAACTAAATTGATCATCTAAAGAATGTAACAAGCAGTACATAACATATACAACGCAGAAAACATACCTGAAAATCCACAAATCCTTTCTATCTGGTTCATGCAGTAGAAGTTCTCTACTGGTTGGTGCCATATGGGGTTGAAATTCCAGAAGCTCTGAAGATATAATAATATTCAGCCTCATTCCAAGAACAAGAAGAATTTTCAAGCTGAAAAAAGAGGAAATATTGAAAACAGTATAGTTCCACCTTTTCAAGATCATCAATGGAACTCTTGCTTTGTTCATCAGTACATGGCAGCAAACGTCTACGTTTGGAACTGAATTCAATCAAAGCATCTTCTAGATACCCAGTTGAGAAATCAGACTCTTGAGGTGAGAATGATGTTGCACTTCCATCCATAGCTGGCACTGCATATTGAATGTCAACAATCATTGCAACACTATAAGCATATATTTTTAGTTATCAAAGGTGCATTATGGGTAGAAATATATAAAGAGAAAGAAAAGTAGTACATAAAGACATTTTGTCCGCGTTGAGAACTCCAAGGTTGTGATAATCCCAACCTAGGGAAGAACTGTGGAGGCTACTAGTGTAAGCTAGGGAATGAAGCTCATTCATCTTGTAATAGGGTGTACCTACAGTGTGTGCCTTGGTGCCAACGAAAAATGATGGGAAATGGGTCTATTTATGTACAAGTTTTGTGGAAGAAAATAGAAAAAAACATGGGGACTTGGATGAGTTTGAGAAACAGTAGTAGTAGGAGTCAGTCAACGCAGCCCAAGAAGAAAAGTGGGATGTTTCTTGGGATTCTGAAAATGTGTTGTTACTTTATTTTTTAAAAATTTATTTCCATGTTTATATATGTGGGGGACTAAATAATTGCAAAGGTTATCATATTGTGCTTCTGCTCTTAAATGTAAAGCACAAGGGTGAGGAAAAGACATGCCCCCAAAGAGACATAATTCAAATTTCAGCTTTTCCTTTTGTGTTTTTCTTCCTGGACCCTGGTGTGGTATGGTTACCAACCGTTTCTCTTTTGGGACCTTTAATTTTTTTTTATTGCACATTCTCTCACCCCCGTTTTGGGGGTCATATCAGTAATATCATCCACCACATGGAAAATCATCTTGGTGGTGTCATTTAATAAAGGGGTCCCACCAGATGGCATGCTGTTGTGGAGCCCAGGTGAAAAGATAAATAGAAGAAGAAGAAGAAAGAAATCATAGTTTTGGTGTTATGGACCACCTTTTTGATCCTAGGGTTTGAATGGTTCAATTATGTTGAATTTTGTTACTCAAAGACATTGTAGTTTGTGTGGATATCGATTGATGCACACACAATCTAACGGCAGCCAAAGTGTATAAGTGTGTGGGGTGTTTCGTGTCAAAATTGATTAAATTTTAACTGCAAATTCTACGTAGTTTTAAAAAAATAAGGAAATATTTTATATGTATTAAAATAAATATATCATATTTATATCGTATATTAATCTATAAAAAATATTAAACTATATTATATATGATTATAATATTTTTATAATATATAAAATAATTTTATGAGTTATTGAATAAAGTTAAATATATTTTAATTGAACAAATAACGAAATCAAAAAAATTTATATAAGATATAGTTTCTTGTTTAATGAGTTTTTAAAAAACTACAGGTGATCCGTTTTTAATAGAGGTTTTCTATTCACAAATTTTTTTAAACATTATCACTTATTATTATTAAATATATTTAAATTTATACACGTTGATATATTTTAGAAACTGGAGTTCAAGCAAGAACAGCGCAAAAACCTACTTAGCCCATGAATATCAGGATTAGTAGTGGCAAGATAGGTCATAGGTACACAATTAGAAGTAAATGTTTATGTCTGTGTCAGAGAGTGAAATATAGAGGAAATTTGAATTCATTTACATTTACATTCCTTGCAACAAATTTTCTGAGTACTATATCAACTTGAGTATTAGATGAAACGGGCAAACAATTATGATGTCGAAAAATTTAATACTTCAGTTCAGGCATTCATGGGAATGGGATCTATCTAATTGAATCCAAGGTGTTGAATCAAAGCATGGGACTTATTAATTGCTTACCATTCATAGGAAAAAGAAAACAAAAGGAATGATTTCTTTTATGGTACATTGAATGCTAGGGCATTGACGAATAATGGTTCATCATCTCAATTTTTTAATTTCTCTTTTAACAATTAACTCCTCTAAATTAACAAATATATAATGGGATTTGCTAACACTTATTAAGAAATTTAAAATATTATATTTTAAATAAAAAATAATTTATTTTTTAAATTTTTAATACATTAAATATTTTGTTTAATTTACAATGTATTATTTTAACTTCTTTAATAAATATCTTAGTTAACAAAACCCTTTCTTTAAAAGATTTAATAAGTATTAACAGAATAAATTTACAAGCGTGAACAGGTCTTCAACCACATTTTTTAATTTTTATCTTCTTGGTGTATTAAATGTATAAACTCAAAGAAAAAACCGTCCTTCCATCAAGTAAACCTCAAATTTTAGTTCAACCAACACCAACTGGAGACTTAAAAAATTAGGGGCTATACGAGTGAAGCAAGATGAAACCCAAGGTAGAACTCGTGTGGGTTATAGTGGGAAAATCCCAACTTCGACAAGAGCCTTGAGGGAAATCAACATAAGTAATACCTGCCACAAGGAAAATCACCAACTCCTACCAACCTGACACTTAAGCCCCGATTGATTGATGGCTTAATAGAATCTCCAAAACTAGCCATTCTTCATTAGTATAAAGCAACTTATGAGATGAAAAATAATATTAGTTCAAGTGGTACTAATTTTTTTTAAATTATTTAATTTTAAAATCAAATCTCACCTAGGTCACTTTTTTTATTTTTTGGGTACAACTCACCTAGGTCACTTTATTTGTACTCAAACTTATCATTCCTATGTCTCATACCCAACTAGTATGGGAATATCTCATATGAGGGAAAAAAAAAAAACTTATCATCCCTGTCTCCATATTGGATCATAATCTTTCATTGTAAAAGGAAAAAAAATGAGATATATAATTATATATAAATTTTGCTAATAAGTACCTTAAGAGCACTTATTAAAGAAACTAAAATAATAAATTTTGAATAAAAAGTATAATAACTAAAGAGAAAAACAAATGAGTATATTTTCGCATATTTTTAACTTCTTATCCAGCTATTTATATTGTGTAAAAGTCAGATTCTAAATTATTAATTTTTTCTTCCATTAACGATTATTAACCCTGCAGTTTATAATCTAAATTGCATTATGCTATAGGACATTTATCCAAAAAGGACTACCAATATATATGGATATATCAAATTCTTTTATATATATATATATAAATTTAAGTTTCGGATTTGAACTAGTTTTTTAAGGCATCAATATTTACACAACATGCTACAATTTTTTACTGTATAAAATTTAATTCTTTTAAAGGAAAAAATTTGTACTCCTTAAACTTTACCTAAAAACTTGCACATGTTTATTATAGATGTGATAATATCTCATTTATCCACATCGTTTTTTTTTAAAATAAACTTGTTACTTTTTAATTAAATGTTCTTTAATTATTTATTTATTTTTACAAATTAAATTAAAATTTTTAATTCTTAAGAAATAATATAGATAAATAAATACTGCCGCCGCATTGTGCTCATGCAAGAGACTTTTGTTATAAATAAAGCAGAAATGCTAATATTAGCGGCAATTTCAAAGCAGAATTTAAAATAAAGTAAGATGCCACAGCATATAACATATTGCACTATAAAAAACAAAAGAAGAGTCCCATTTGATTCCTGAGTTGTAAGCATTGGTCTAGGCTAGTACAGATTGTAGTTTGCGCAAAATCTAGGAAGAATTCCCTCCAACCCACATGCAACAATACCTACAATGAATTAATCTTGTAAATAACCCCATAATCAAATTAGAGAAACTGGTGAACCTTTCATGTATAATTGGAGGGAAACGAGTAATGGAACACTAATCAAATTCAAAGAATGTGAAGACACTGATAATAATAAAAATTAATAGACAATTTCCACCGGGTAACAAGCGATACTTTTTAAAATTCTAAAGAAAATTATTAAAAAAAAAAAGGTGTTGACAGGTGTGATAAATAAGCTGCATTCAAAAAGGGGAAAATAAAAGAAAAAAAGAAAACCGACAACTTTCCATTTGTATTTACTATAAAACACTCACTAAGCCAACTATTTAACATAAGGGTTATAATTTTTTTGGGCATGGCATGTAATCCAATTCTAGATCATCATATAGATTAACAGCTCTTCCTACTCTTCATTCCTTCCCTTGCTACGGTTAATAAGCACTGTGCATTCTCAAACGTAACCACTTTCACTTAAGACATAACTTGAATACAGGCTCAAAACTAATAGTTTGGCAGTAATTCAATAACGTCATCAAGAAATACTTGGTCAAACGAGAAAGCAATTTTAGTAACAGTCTAAATCATCCATCCAATTAAAAAAAAGTTTCGCCATCCCACCCAATGACTCATTAAGATATCTTTTTAATGAAATATTAGGCATTTACAGGTTCCGTCGTTCTCATCGCTTCTCGATTAATGGTTAGGTCTGAATAAAAATTATAGGGAAAAAAATGATTTTCAGTGTGAGTATCAACATGGACAGAAAGACAAGTCATTCCTTTTTCCTTGGTAACCAATTACTTCATATCTGAAATAAATAATGAAGATATTTTTTTATCTAAAAACAAAATCATGCATCAAAAGGTCGACGGAGAAGGCTTTAGGACTTGATCACTTGAAGAACAGGTTTCAGTCTACTAAAATAAGTTCTTCAGTTGCAACAGTCCGACAGATGTTTTCTACAAGAAAACTTAATTACTCGCTTGACAACATAATGCCAAAGTTTATAAGCAAGCTAATATATACGTGGAAATTGTGGGGCACTGAAATCAATGAACACATACAAATACAGAGCCGTAGAAGCAACAAAAAGATGGTGCCAAAAGAACAAATTGAATAAAAATAATCTAAACATTTAGATGAATGCAGGGATACTTACAAAAGTGGCATTCAGGCTGCTCAGTCCTCCATGGGAACTCCATCTTGCCCTTTATCAGTATCAAAGTCATCGTCACTCTTCAATTTGCCACAGACATTACATTCCATGACATTAGATGGAGCGTCACCCTGTGGGGATAGAGGAGCTAAAGTTCCCCAGCAATTTGTTCTATCACACATGTATTTTAAAAAGAAATAAGCATGTGGGAAATCATTATTATCTCCATGAGGATTATTTTCAGTGTCAGAGGCTGCCATAATTTCATATTGGTCCTCATCCATAACCTCATCTTCATCCTCTGCATTATCTTCAACACTGTCATTATCTGACCAATTTGATTCGACGTTACATCGATCACAGGTACAGGTGAAACCATAGTCTTCCATCAATCTCTTCTGCCTACTAGAATAATTTTCATTCACAGGGAAATAGCTCAAACAGATCTCCCTACCTTGGGGAACATCATGAATCATCCTAATAATGAAGTCAGTATTATGCCTGTCATCAGCTGGATTAGTGTCCACATAATCAAATCTGCAGGCATTGGGAAGGCAATCATGGTTAAAAAAGGAGGCATAGGGGTAAATACCATAAGCTCTGACAGCTCTCTGGTCATTATCTTCGGAGAAGGGCTGCATCAAGCCAAAGGCATTGAGCTTGTCCTTGGCCAGAAGCGCAGAAGTGAGTTCCAAAGAAAATCCACTCTGAGGGCTAATGAGAGCAAGTGAGCAGAGGGATGAAATAAGGGGGTGTAGGAACTGAGCTGCAGCAATGGTGGGATCATCAGGTGAACCCTGAAGAGAAAGCATAATTTGAAAGTCTGAGGGGGAGATATTGGCAAGATTGTAGGCAGTAATGAGAAAACGAGCTTGGACTTGGCACTCAAGGGGCTGTTCAAGCAGAAGAGAATTGCCTTGGAGACGAGATAATGCTTGACATACCCAAGACGAATGGGAGGAGTTCATTGCCTTTGAGAGGCAACTCGAGCTGCAAAAGCGATGGTGGCAACATGAAGGGCACAAAAACGTAGATGAAGAAGAATCTCCCAGTAAAGATGGTGGCAAGGTTCTGAAGCAGTGGTCACAGAAGCAGGAGGCTGAGGTAGAGGAGGACGACAACAAAGACTGCGTGATCAAGGGCAAGGCAGAATACAGCAGGATAGGAGAGTCTCTGAGGACAATTTGGCCAGCTTTAAGAGGCTGAGATGCAACCATTCCCCTCCCTCTTCCTTGTATCTCGTCCACCTTCAAAAGGGAACTTGGAGCAGCCAGTGACATTTGTAAGTATTTTCTAATCGCTGATTCCCAAAATTAAATAGGTGACCTTGGGGCGGCTACACCTTTTTCTACAGAATCTCTGACACTGTTTAAGTGTTTCGGCTTTAGTATACTTTCTCGCTGGATACTACTGAGGTCAAAAGGCAGCTTGAACAAATTAGCCTTTCAGGTTTTGTACACACTAAACAACAAGCACTCCTTTTACCTATTCTCTGAGTAGTTCAAAGAAGTCAAAATAGCTGCAAGTAAGAAAATGGTGGCAAGGATTTTACAGTGAGTTATCAGTCTTTGAAAACATTATGGTAAAGTTTACAATAACATAGACAAGTATTTCTCAAGTTTGCCTTTTGTTTTCAAGAAAGATCCAAGAGAGGGTCTAACGTGTAAATAAGTCAAACAACCCAATTTGAATGAGTAGACCACATTAAAATGCCTATAGCAGTATAGTTGATTACTAAAAAAGTCATATTTGGAAGCACAACTTCCAAAATCACAAGGGAACTGCATTTGGTCTTGCTAGGAACGAGATGGGGGGTTTTCTTTTTGGCTTCGCTCAAAATCTCAGTCGGACCACTATTACTTGGGCAGAGTTAAACAGTATCCTCTCCGGTTTATCTTTGGCTTTTCAGAAGGGTATTTTGAATTAATCATTGAAACGGACTCTCGTTGTGCTTTGGGCCTCATCAACTCTGAGCTCCCCACTTGGCACCCTTACGCGGTTGTTATGTCCAGAATCAAACAGCTCCTCAAACATGATTGGCAGGTGAGATTTAAGCATATGTACAGGGAAGGCAACAATGTGCTGACTTGCTTTCCAAACATGGTCACTCCCTTGCTCTTGGGATGCACACCTTTGAGGTTATCAAAGGCAGTCTAAAAGAAAATTCTATCTCTTTTTCTCGTAATGTAGTGTTTTAGTTTTTCTTGGGTGTGTTGCCCCTAAGTTTATCAAAAAAAAAAAAAGGGAACTGCATTTGGTCATGACAATAAAATCAATTAAACATTTTAATTTAGTCAAGTACACAAGAGATTTCTTTTTCTATTGATACCCTTCTAAGTGGATAAGTTTCAATTTTTTTCTAAGATTCAGGTACAATTTTCTTTTAGACTAGCTTAACATCATAAGAATTCTAGTACTTTATTTCTATCACTTAGAGACCTAGATGAAATGAATGTAAGCTTGACACAAGCATTTCTAGAGAAGAAGTCAAAAAGGAAGCTTTGTCTGTTAGTCCCAATTCAGCTCAAGGGGAGGATGATTTTCACAACACACTGCTTCAGATTATATTGGGACTCCATAGGCGAGGATATTTTCTAGTAGTAAGAGAACATTTTGCTACAGGACTCTTGTTACCTAAGTTTAACCATACGGTGATTTCTTTGATACCCAAAGTCTCAAAAACCCTTGTCCAGGAAAGTTTTTATCCTCACACAGCATCAAGAATCCTTCAACTGTCAACTGCACGGGGCCATTACAAATTGCTTAAGGAATGCTCTAGAAAAGGAATTTATCCTATGAAATTGGGGTACTTCAACTTCACAAATTGTGCAACCATTTGCCAACTCCAAAGAGGAAAAGGTTGTAATAATCTTGTCATGTATAACAATTAGAGATTCCACCCAAGATCAAATTTTGGTTTTATATTGAATCTCCTTAATGTCATTCTTCCTAGGTATGTTAATATTTCTAAAAGGAAAGTGCAGGTGAACTGAATGTGGATATGTGATATGGGGCAAGTTACAAGAGTGAAAGAGGAGTGTGCAATTGAATTCATTCTTACCCGTCACAATATTCGAGCTTGCTTATTCTTCAATACCCTGGCCAGCACAGTTAAACAACAATAGAAAAATCAATATACAGTGACTGACAAAAGAAATTGCACATCGAATCAAAACATGGATCATAGATGCTTGTAGCATGTAAGCCATTGAAGATTCAAAGGGAAACAATTTTTTTTTTCTATCACCCAATTCATCAAGCAGTTGGAATGCAGTTAAATAATAACACACTCACCTCTCGCAGATGACAGAACACTTGTGATTGTGAAATTTCATGAGAGTGCCATTTTGTTAATAACATTTCAGAACTTAAATTATAAAGCACTGAAAAAAAAAATAGAGATGGATTAGAGTAGCACGGTGTTTGGTCTGTGCTGGTGAACAAAGTTGCAATCCGTCATTTGCCAAGGGTTTTACACTCCTTCCTTTGCACCTTTGCAGTAGTCTCGTGCTTGCAGGAACATGTGGGTTGGGCCCTTCACGTTTTGGGTCTCTAAATTTCTCACTAAGACACTAGGACTAGGTCCAAATGATGAAAAAAAAAAAACTCACCACCACCAATAACAATAATATAATAATATAAAGCTATTGCAGCATGAAAAAAAATAAATAAATTTAACCTTGTGTTTGGATGTTTTTTCATTAACAGAACGGAATGGAATAACTAGGGATGGATTGGAAAGGAAAAGAATGAAATGAAACATAGTTTCTCCCTCTTGGTTTGAAAGATTCATTAACGGAATGGAACGGAACATGTGTTCTCCCCATTCCACCTTAATTTTAGGAGAACAAAAATTACACATTTGAGGAAAAGAGGGGGGGTCCTCATATGTTCCGTTCCGCTCCTATGCATTTTAAAACTCCAAAATACAAAAATTTATTTTCATTCTTCTAATTTTATTTCTGTTCCTTCCATTACCTATCATCCAAACTTAGTATAAAATATTTCAGCCAAATACAAAATTAGAGAAGGGAGGAACCAACTAATGTTTTATTTTACGTGAACTTTTATAACTTAGAATTTATTCTCTATTTAGATAAAAAAAAATTATTTTAAAATGAGTAAAAAGTGTTTTAAAATAAAAAAAGATTCAAACCAGTTTAAATTGGTTTACAATTAATTTTGACCAATTTTATCAGTTATTTGAAATTTCAATTTTTTGAATTGATTAAACTGAATACATGACCGATACACCAGTTTTTCAGTTGAACAACCGATCCGATCCCTTTTTTTTTTTTATCATTGGTACTGACACATTAGCTTTCAAAGAGATTTAATTGTTAATCCTTACCAACTGAACCAATTCTCATTGACAAGTGGGCGTGAGATATTGTATTTTTAACATTATATTATTACATAGGATTTAGTTTGAATGTATAGTGTAAATTTTTTTATAATATTATTCAATCCTGTATTAATATATTATAAAATATGTTTTACTCTAATAATAATTATCTCAAAAATTATATATGTAATAATATATAATTAATTAATAGTGTAAAAAAATTTAAATTAGTAGTGGAGCAAAATTAAACTTTATTATAAATGTCTTTACACAGTTTTTTAAATTTAAAATTTATATCCAGATTTTTTTTAGTTGTATTAGAAGTGTAAACACTTAAATAAGAAAAAATAAGGTTAAAATATGTTTTTGATCATTATACTTGATATTAATTTTTAATTTGATCCTTATATGAAAAAAGTTTTTAATTTAGTCTTTACACATATAATTGTTTTTAATGTGGTGTCTACCGTTTGTTGATGTGAGTATAAGGATTAAATTATTTTGAAATATATAGACAAAATTGAATGAGTATCATGTATATAGAAAAAATATATATTTTAACTTATATTATTGATATTTATATGTGACATTCATTTTAAATTTGATCGTTTCACTTTATTATGTTATAAATGATAATAGACAATAATGATCACATTGAAAACGATAATATATATAAGGACTATATTGAAAACTTTTTTGGTATAGAGATCTAAAATATATTTTAACAAAAAAAAAAACCAAGGTGTTGGTCAAGTGTTAGATGAGCATGTGATGTATGCGTACGGTCACATGTTCGAATATCAGTTATGTCAATTTCTTTAGGTCAGATCATAAAGAATATTCTTATAAATTTCTTAGTCCTAATGTGGATGACTTACCTTTTACAAGATCTAAGAGATAGATTAGTCGAGGTAAATGTACCATCTGTCCACAATAAAAAAATTATGATTTAGTAAAAGATCAAACCTTTGAAATCATGTCACACTTAAAATTATATAGACCGTGTTTATATTGTAGAAAAAATGAGAAATAAAATCTTGTGTTTAGAATGTTAAAAAATATGAAATAATTTGATTTTTAAAATCTAATGTATTTAATTATTTTTTATTTAAAAATCTCATGAAATTTAATATAATTTAGTAATATTTGATTTGATTTTAAATAAATAAATAATTTTACTTTTTTTTTGTTTCTCATATTATTCCTCACTTAATAGGTGATAGTGTAATATCCTATGATATAGTTAAACAATTTTACCTTTATTAGCTACCTTTAATTATTTTCATAAGATAAAAATATAAAATAACAAAATCACATTAAATCAATCCAAATTCTATTTTTTATGATTGTAAAACCAATCATAAAGATTTAAGTTGGTGTGAAATTGAGTTAGCAAATCCAAATCCAATTTTATACTTCTTTCAGTCCATTTTAAATATTATTTTAATAAAAAAAATTAGTCCATTATAAATGATATTTTCACATATTAATAAAATATTAATTATTAATTTTTCATCTTTACTTATATTTTAATAGTATCAATTACTCATAAAAAATAAATAAAAATAATAAAATGAAATAATTAATAGAAATAAATAAAAATAAGTTAATAAAATATTTTCATAATTAATACTTGATGATTTAATACCGGATTAGTTGATAAGTGCGAGAGAGAATTTCCTTAATATTGCAGTTATTAGTCCACACTTGAGATTGAGAGTCATGTACCAGTGAACCCTAGATAGTAATTCCCCACTGCTCCCTATTCTTCCTTCATTGGCTAATTCTCCAATCTGCATAGCCAGAGAAGTAGAAAGCAAAACAGCTTAGTTTGGTGGTCGTTTAGAAAGAAAGAAAAAGAAGCAATCATAATCATGAGGCCAATTCTAATGAAAGGGCACGAAAGGCCCCTGATGTTCATCCTATTTAACAAGGACAGTGACCTCCTCGTCTCCTACACCAAGGAACCACCACCCCACTTTGGTTCGTCGACACCAGCGAATGCCTCGGCACTTTTCAAGGCCACAACGGTGTCGTTTGGTCCTACGACGTCTCCAGAGATTCCATGCGCCTCATCACTGGAAGTGCTGATCAAACCGCCAAGCTCTGGAACGTGCAAACTGGGAAGCAACTCTTCTCCTTCAATTTTGATTTGCCTGCTAGGTCCGTCGAATTCGTCGTCAGTGATAAGCTCGCCGTTATCACCACCGATCCTTTCATGGAATTGACTTCTGCACTTCATCTCAAGTGCATTGCTAGTTAGGATGTCAAGTGGGTTGGGTCAACTCGTGAAACCCATAAAATGTGGGTTAGGTTAAGTTCGCGGGTTGGGTTGGGTTGAAAAATACTTCAACTCGCAGTGTGTGAGTCAGGTAGTAGATTGGAACACGTCCAACTCGCATAAACCTGATTCACCCACTTTTTTTTAGTAAAAAGTAATTTAGATGATAAAGAGCATATGAAAAAAAAGAGTGAAATTAATGATTATGTCAATAAATATGACATGCGTGATGACATTGACTTTGATTGGTTAGACTAATTTATTTTTGAGTTATGACTAACTTTGTTTAGTTTATTCCAGACTTAGCAAGACTTATTAATTGTTAATTTATTATGAACTTATTGACTTATGATGTTTAATTTATTTGAGATTGAGACCTATTATGTTTAAGTAAAATCGATTGAGACTTATGATGTTAATTTATTATATTTTATATTTTGACTTTTTTTCGATAGTTTTTGTTTACAAAAAAATATGTCAGACCTACGAATTCGACCCAACTCAATCAACTTTTAAGCGAGTCAGATTGGGTTGGGTTGAGCGAAAAAATCTTCTCAACTCAACCCAATCCAACCCACTACTCTAGTGAGCAGGTCGGGTCCAAAAATACTATTGAACTCACCCAACCCACCCAACAGACACCCCTATTGCTAGCGACCTCTTTGACCGTAACATCAATCTCTCTTTGTCCATTTTAAAGCATGTGTATTATTGCATGTTTGGTTTTTAATTAATTTTTAAGGGAAAAAAATACTTTTTTTTGTTAAAATATAGTTTTGGTCCTACCGTTCATTTTTAATTTTGGTCCCTATAGGAAAAAGTTTTTTATTTATATATATAATCATTTTTAATTTGGTCCCCACCGTCCCTTTTTCCTTACACCAACGATTGTCATATATAGGGACAAAAAATATAAGTTAAAATATATTTTGATTATTATACTGACACTTATTTTTAATTTGGTTCTTATACTTTACAATAATTTGATCTTCATACTCAGTTACTCACGGTAATAGACAGTAGAGACCAAAATTAAAAACAATTGTACCAAATTGAAAATGAACATTACTTATAGAGACTAAAAATATATTTGGACAAAACTTAGGTAAAGTTCATTATGTACTTGTTGTACTATTTTCTAATAAAAGTATAACATGTGTTCTATTTTTGAGCTACCTCATCATCTTTTTTAAAGTTTTCATTGATGAATTATAAAAAAATTTATACATGTTATGTTTTTATTGGAAAACAACACCACAGGTACATAAAGAATTTTATCTAAGCTTTTTCCAATATATTTTAACCCTTTTTTTTTCTCGAAAACCCTATCACTAACTATGTTTGGAAACATAGAAATAGAGGGAGTGACAGAAAATATAATGACTAAACTTTAAAAAAAAGTGTGTTTGAAAGTTATTTAATAAAGGGGAGTGGGATGATAAGGAAGAAAATGACATGAATTCCTCTACTTTTTTACCAAACTGTCATTAGTGGCAAAATTATTTACCAAATTGTTATACTTTTAAAACTACATACCAAACTACCATACATTTTGCCTATGTAAATTATTTTATTATTTACAATTACTCCAACACGTGTGGTGTTATTACGTGGAAAACGCTAGCAGCGACGACGCTATACACGTAATACCGCCATTGCTGCTGGCGTTTTCACGTAATAACGCCACATATGTTGACGTTATCCAGACAATAACACTTAACACATTAGGCTATTACGTAGCCACTATTTTTTTAAAATGTAAATATCTTATTGTTTTATCGAATTCAATTACTTTGTTGGAAATTTTATTTTTTACGGCATAAAAATTTTTAGTCATTGTAGCAGTCATTTATATTGAGAAACTTACTAAAATCCCAATGGACATAGGTGACCACGATCAACAGCATAGGCAGCTGAAATACTGTAATACTGTATAGGAAACTTATTGAAATACTGCAACAAGATGCAAGCATCTCCAATCTCGTGCATGTTGTAGTCTGTGGCTTTGCAAAGCTCTCTATACAAGTACGCTAAGACCGCAGATCCCCGACTGTATGTCCCAACAATGGTAAAGTCTTCTAATAAGGGAAGAAACATCATGTGCACATATTTACCAAAATGATCAGGAAATAATAAATACTATATCAATCTAAGTATATATACTCGTGCACACTGCTGCACGTAAATATCCTCATCATCCTCTAGGAGAGCTTCATTGGTAACGTCAACACGTATGACGTTATTCACTGGTAAAGCCAACACTTGTAGCGTTATTACGTGCATAACGCCAGCACGTGTGACGTTATTACGTGCATAACGCCAGCACGTGTGACGTTATTGAGTTGAAAACGCCAATAGTGCTGATACTATTACATGGATAATGCCTAGCCATCGGATGTTTTCCACGACATAATAGTAAATAATAAAAAAATTCACAAAAGCAAAAAGTATGACATCTTGATAAATAGTTTTACCACCAATGGCAGTTTGGTAAAAAAGTCTGAATTCCTCTTCCTTCAGTCATTAAACTTATTTAACATTCACAATGGAGTGACACATTTATTTTATTCTATTCTATTATGTGTCACTCTCTTCCCTCCTCTATAAAACTCTCAAACTTAGCAAAGATTTATTATAAACTGTTTTGAACACAAAATAAGCCAATCCAATCACAGACTTAATGGGTGTTATTTTCTATCCTAATGTGTAAATGGAATTGGAAACGTTTGTTTAAAGCCATGTCATTGTGCTCTTATAATTATATTAGATATTAAGCTACTGTGGAGAAGAAATTGATTCTTTTGTATTATGCAATGCAACTTGTGTATTAAGACAAGCATGGGAATTCACTCATTCGTATATATTTAATATTTGATGCTTTCATCCCTGAGCTAGCTGCTCACAACTTATGTGCATAGCATACGGTGTTGTATTATGGACATATTTAATTTAGATAAATGTTGTTAGATCAGTTGGTGTGGTGATGGTTAATGATAAATTGATAATGATCCATTTTTCAGAGACCGGGGAATATTTGCTTGTCCTCAAGGGACCTAAGGGAAGAATCAATAGAGCTGTTTGGGGACCCTTGAATCAAACCATTATTAGTGCTGGAGAAGATGCAGTAATTAGCATTTGGGATTCTGAGGTAAGTGCCCGTTGTACATTACTTGTATGGTTGGTCGTGCTTCAAGAGAAAATAGACGCCTAGACTTTTATGCTGTGTTTTTTTCTGTTATTCTACTCGAGCTTCTCTTATTATCGTGAATTTATTTGTGATATGCTTGTATTATACTTGCTTTTGGATTTTGCTGACAGGAAAATTTGTTAGTTAATTAATTGTATTTATTTGACTTTCTTTTGGAACTTGCAGACTGGAAAATTACTCAAAGAGTCAGACAGGGAATCTGGCCACAAAAAGACAATAACATCTCTTGCCAAATCTGCAGATGGTTCACATTTCCTCACTGGCTCCCTGGATAAGTCTGCCAAGGTTTCAACAATTTAACTCTATAGTTTTTCTGTTTTTCTTTTAGTGCTGTTAATTTTTTTTTAACCTTAACTTGAGATTATTTTATTTTATCCTAACTGTTTTTTATTTTATTTTTTAACCTTAATTTTATTTTATTTTTTTTAGTTCTGTTTTTCTTTTAGTGCTGTTCACTAACTGGTTTTTTCTCCTCTTCTGGCAATTAATTAGCTTTGGGATACCGGAACGTTGACTCTGATCATGACATATGTGACAGAACGCCCAGTCAATGCTGTTGCAATGTCACCTCTTCTTGATCATGTATGTATTTTTGCATTGTAATTATTTCACCCATGTTATGATATTCATATTGTAGTATTTTGTTGCTGCAAGTGATTTTGTTTTGTTTTTGTTTATTTGATTGTTGTCTTCATCGTGCAGAAAGGTGCAATATAATTTTAGAAATCAGGTTAAAAACATACCAAACCCCTTTCTTTATTTTGGTACACAACTACAAATTTATTCACACTAAGCTATCAATAGCTTTTTGCATATTGTAATGATTTGCTAATTTATGAAATAAATGCACTTCCATATAGTTGACACTTGATAGTTCTAGATGAAAATTTTTCGTCTACTTCAATTTCCCTATTCCAATTTTTTCTGGTCATGTATTATGCCAGCCCTTGTCTATGGTCTTCTGAATTTTATACCATTTGTTTCTCGAAGGTGGTAATCGGAGGTGGTCAGGATGCATCTGCTGTTACAACTACTGATCATCGTGCCGGGAAATTTGAAGTCAAATTCTTTGATAAGGTAAATTTAGTTGTTTATTTTTACTTCACCATTTAGAGTTCTGTAATGATGTAGTATGCATGATTATTCAGCTTATTTGTTTTATATTTATTATTTTCATTTGTTTAGATTATTGAAGAAGAAATTGGCGGTGTCAAAGGGCACTTTGGACCAATTAATGCATTGGCCTTTAACCCTGATGGAAAAAGGTCTATTATTTGTTCTTCACCTCTCCCCTTCTGTGTTGCGTCGTGGCATATTTTTGTTGTTGCAAATCTACCATTTACTAAGTTGGTGCTAATTAGCGGTACCTTCATTGGAGAAATTAATAACCATGATTATATTAATCTTTTACTATGTATGTTGTATATGCATAATTTCTTTTCCAAGTTGTTAAAAATATCATCATATAGCAATATGCTTTTTAATATGTATGTTAGTATCAAATCTTATTCTAGTATATTATCTAATGCAAATATGTGTATATTATTTAAGTCTCAACATTTGGTAGCGTAGCTCGACATTTACATAAAATATAACCTGGAATGTAGACCTGTATTGCAGTTATGATGGATAATTTAGCAAGGTATTTTGTTAATCCATGTAACCGATCGTACTTAATAAGAAAAGACTTTGATTGTTATTATTGTCATAATTTATGTCAGACATTTGTTCTCTGAATTATATAATTATCATGGATATGAATTTGTAGGTCATTCAATTTCAAATTTGCAATGTAGTAATTTGACGTGTTATGACTGAATCATAATTTCAAATCATATCTAGCACTTCATTTGATTTATATAAGACATTGTACATTGGTTAGTGGTCTTTTTTATTATTATTATTATCATTATTATTACTGTGTTTATCCTGAAAAATTCAACATTTGAAATGAAAATTTGAGTCCTGAATTTGTATTGTTTGAAAAGATTATTTTTTGAGTGGTGAAATTATATCAAAGGAAACTGTTAGCACTTAAAAGATATAAGAAGAGCACATAAAAAAAAAGAAAGAAAGATATACGAAGAGAAATTCTTTGCAATTAATGATTAAATATTAAAGATAGTTGTCGAATACATCTAGTAAATTTTTGTGCTGAAATTTTCTTCACTTAATTTTTTATTATTATTAAATCAATGTGGGGGTTTGAATATCACTAGCATAACAGCACTTTGTGGTTAAGGTTACGCTATCAAACATCTAAGTAAAAATTAGTATTATATCCAGAAGTACAGGAAAATGTGTTGAATGAAACTCTCAATTGTGTTGTAATTTGTTGGTGGATGACAATAATATAAGGAAAGAATTCTTGTGTCCTCCCGAAGAAATAAAATTTCTTCCTTCATGTGGATCTTACACCATTAAAATCATGATGGGGCATGTATTGTTAGTTGGGTCATCAACAAATAGATGATATAAATGCTTTATAGAGGAAGAAAATTCTTCCTTTATGAAGAGGTGAGAAATTATCAATATATGGTGGGATAGCGCGATTTGATCTTATCTCGACTAGTATTTATGACGATTTTAATAAAAATAAAATCACAATAATTGTATAAGAAATGAATCTAGTGTAGAAAAAAATAATAAATAGGAAAATTTTGGATACACTGTACACTTGGGAAAAGAAAAATCTTTAAGAATTACACTTGCAGTCACAAACAATGCCTTTGAGGAAAACTCGTAAGCCTTCTTTTGTTTGTACCGTCTAGCATAAATAATGTACACCAACATATTCAAGAAACTGAGTCCAGCTAGAAGCCAGAAAAAGTAGTCAAGATGGCCTTCATTCAAATTATCTGGTTTCCAGAATTTCCATCCTCTGTGATGAACTAAGCGACAATAGTGAGAATCAAAGAGCTCAGGTAATTTCCCATAGAATTTGTTAGTAAGTGCCAATGCACTGCAGAAACTACGCATGGCTTCTGGTGCTTTTGCTCATAGGAAAATTCATGTTGTCCAACAAAGGTGAAATACCTCTGCAGCACCTAGCAAGACATATTGAGGTATCTGCCATAATATATTAAGTGGTACAAGAATATTTTTATGGGCCAATCCAATCTCTTTTGCCATTTGTAGTCTCTTACTCTCTAATAAAGCAGCAGCTGACATGCAAATAGTGGAGAGAAAGAGGCCAATTCCCATCCTTTGCAATTCAATCTCTTTTTTCTCCTTTTGTAATACATATGACTTCACAATGTAAAAATAAAGAAATGAATGTTTCTATTTTTTTTTTTTTGCCCATTTTATCTTATCTTAGAAGACAAGCAAAAACTTAGAAGAAAAAATAATGATAACGAAAGAGTAGAAATTGAAGTCTAGATAATTTTTACATAGTATAGGGGCAGATGTAGCTAAGTGGATCAAGGCAGTGGTGAATCCACCATGCGTGGGTTCAATTCTTGTCGTTCGCCCAGAAATTGAATTGAAAAAAAAAATTGCATATCAACTCAAAGTGCCTTGATATTATTACTTAATTTATATGGCGAAGGCATAGTCTTTTATTTGAGAAAGAAAAGACTCATTGACACCAAGCATGAGGGAATGCTAAACGTTTGATAATTTCTCCTCATGCTAAAATAAAGGATCCTATTGAAGCGGCTAATCCCATGCATACTGTTTGTACATCTGGTTATACAAATTGCATAGTATCATAAATAACTATTTCGGGAATTACTGATAACAATGTATTTTATGCATTTTATAATCCTCTAACTAGGCTTTTTAAGGTTCAATTTGGCTTAATTAAGTTGATTTTGTCACATTTTATGAAATTAAGCTTAATTGGATCATTGAAGAAATTATTGCTTGAATTATCATTAATTTGGGTGATTGCATTCTTAAGTAAAGTGGCCACAACTTGAGTTGTAATTATCTGATTAATGTAATTCTGGTCTTGTTGGAAAGTTAAGATAATTCTCTAATAACTATTCACGATAAATAAAGAACCACATTAATAAGAATATATTTCATTCGTTGTATAACCTTCTTACTTGGCTTTTTCAAGAACCTGGCTATAATTTGAGTTACAAATATCCGATGGATGTGATTTTGGTCTTGTTTTTAAGCTAAGATAAATTTCTACAACTTTCATGAAGGCCTCAAGACCAGAAACACATGTTTGGATAACTCAAATTGGAGTTGAAGCAAAATCTAGTGTTTTGAACCTGACAGCTTGACCTTTATGCACTCATTAGGCTATATCTCGGGCTATTGGAGTTCAATAATTCTGAAATTTTGACAGTGGAAGGTTAAGACCCATATCTACAACTTTCATGAAGAATACAAAAGTTGGTTCGGACTCCTTGAAGGTGATATTGGGCTTAGAAGTCAGAACAGAGGTGCTGACGTTGGGCCTGACCCATGAGCAGTAATTGGGCCATATCTTGGGCTGTGCTTATTGGATTTGGCTAAACTTGGTGTCTCTGGAAAGCTGAGACAATGTGCTAGAACTTTCATGAAGACCACTTGACTCAAAAATGACGCATGCCATGAGTTCAGAAGGGAAACATTTCGGAGACAAGAATCCACCCACCATTTATCTCTTTTATCATTTTGTTATCATCATCCATCATCTCTTTTGGCTATTTGTACTCTTCTAATTCTATAAAAAGAGGCAATGACTGATCATTTGAGGATGTTAGCTTAGTGTTAGTCTAGATTTTACTTTAATATTTGTATGTTGATTGCTTCCTTTGTTGTAATTTTCTCTTGTTCTTAAGTGAAGTTATGTTCATCTTTCTCTTCTTCTCTCTTTCTTTCTTCTTGTCTATGAGTAACTAAATCTTCATCTTGCTTGGGTGAAGGAGTGAAACTTTTGATAATAAAATGAGGTTAGATTTATTTCTTTCTTGTACTTAAAAGATATATTTTTATGTGACTTTTATATGTATTGTATGTTGTTTCCAATTAATTTAGAAACTCTTCTTGTATAATGAATATCTTGATCCATTGTAGACAATAGGATTGACACATTGGATGCTTTTGACGATTTACAAGTATTAGTAGATAATTATTGGAATCATAATATGATTACATGATTGAACTTTGAATGTTAAATCTTCCGATTGGAATCTTCATTATGCATGATTTCAATTGAGTTATAAAACGAAATAATCTTACCTTTATTTTATTTACCAAGAGTGGATCTCCTAACCCAAGCAAATCCTTTTTATTTGTAAACAACTTATATCACCTTTAATCTTGTGACACATCTTTTCTTTACCTCAATTAATTAGTTTTCCTTCATCAATTCCCTGTGGATCGACCTCGGACTCCCGAGAATTTATTACTTGAGACAACCTACACTTGGGTTGAAACTTTTAATTATAATTAAATCCCATCAATTACCCATCCGCCCAGAGAATTTATAAACAGATACAAATCTTTGTTATCGTGCTCTATACTGAGATATATCATAAGACCAATAAGTTGATTCGATATTTCACTATCAACCTCTTGGCTTAAAAAAAGTAGTCTATGTAACAGCCCTAGTGTCACCAATCCCAAGGCTAATCCCTGGCGAGAGCTTTCCTGGCCACTGTCCCTCTGGGCTGACCCCAGAGGCTAGACACTACCCTGTATTCTCAGATCCCACCAGGTTCAGGGCTGACCCCCTACTAAGGCGTTTTGGTGACAAATTCATTCCCTTTAATCACTTGGTTACCTTAACATACCATTCTGAACTACTACTCGAAAACTAACATCATATTTCGATTAACTTCAAATCTTACTTAATCAAATAACACACTTAGTTTATCCGATAAAAGCTAGTCTGTCTCCCTGAATTGTGCCAATCGAATAGCTCTCTTAGTCTATTCAATTAGCCTTGAGGACCATGCTATTCAAAATTTGCCTACTTGTTAAACTTTGGCTCATTACTGAGATCTTGTAAATTTGAATAACTGATGCCACAAAAACTTGATACCATCTATTCTATTCGAACTGTCACTTTTAAAAAGAATATTGCAGGAGGACAAATTGAAAACTTCCAGAACAACAATTTTCTTACTCTTTCTCTTCTCTACCAATCCTTTATTCTACAAGTATCTAACGATATCATAACTCACGTAGAAAAAGATTTGGAAACTTAACTTCACTTATTCATGATTTTACTTCGAGTATCATGAAGAACTTGATACTATCTATCCTTCGTCAGCCTTCACAAACAAAGAATGACAAGTACAGGAAAATGAAGGTTACAACCCTTTAACTCAGAACTCTATGGGTTGAAGTTCGATTATGTAACTTGCTCTGTACTAAGCTCTTACTTCTTCAAACATAGCTACATACTGGCCTGCTAACATGCCTCATTTGTACAAACCTCGATTGTAGAGATTTTCTCCACCTTCTTATGCCATTTTACCTACTCTAAATGGGTCTTACTTTCCCTTACAGGATGTAGGATTGACTTTTCGAAACTTTGAGAGATTTGGAGAGTTTAGGTCTTTTACTACTACCACTACTCTGTACACTGATTGTACTAGTGGTACTGGTTGCTGATATGAAATTACTTCTATCCCTTCTCAACCTTTGCTTGGGATAACAATCTGCTTCCTCTTAGCACTTGTCATATCTAAGAACACTTCAGCCATAATAGATTAACCTTCACTAGAAGAATATTTAATTCTCCTAGTTCGCTTTGATGAAGTAATAGTTCCCTATACACACTATGTGTGATAGTAACCATTAACATTCAACTTAAGGCTTATCATGCAATTCCTATCCACCTATCTCTCATATGGGACAAGGAATGCATAACTCTTAGTAGAAAAATTCTAAACTTGGCTAAACTTTGTCAGTCCATACCTCGGCTCATAGGATGAACTGTTCTGATACCATAATGTAACAACCTAATATCTGTACCCTAATATATCTGATATGTACCTAAATAAATAGTATTAGTTCTGTTACTTTTAACTAAATATCAACTAATTCATAATATTTAAACAAATCATTATGAAGAGTCATAACTAAAGTTATACATATAAACTTCATACATGCAACTTTTATATTTTCAAAGCAAATATAAATTAATACATAAGCTTTGAATTAAAAATATAAAATTAAACTCTTCTAATTCTTCTGTTATCTTCATCTTCTTACCCTCTTGTAGGGTTTTGACCTACTAACCATGAAACATAACTGGGTGAAAATATAAAATTCTCAGTAAAAATATATATCTCATGGTATTAAAACTAAATATATATAAAGATATATTTCTAAACTAAAACTCGTATATGTACCTTAATTATACTTAGGAATTGTATTCCTTCATTTGACATTAAGCCTACTTATCCTTAGTCTAACCTAGGATATGTTCATCCTTAGTCTAGTATAGGATATACTAATTCATATCTTAGCATAAGATTTCTCATCTACAGCCTAACGTAGGATATACTGATCTACAGCCTAACATAGGATTTCTCATCCACAGCCTAATATAGGATATATTGATCAACAGTCTGGCATAGGATTTCTCATCCACATCTTAGCATGGTACATAATTAATCCTTAGCCTAGCCTTGGATTTAACATCCTTAGCCTACCCTCAGATAACTAATCTTTTCATAAAACATTCTGATGTCACCACTTTACTAGGATTACCCGGCAATATCAATTACTTGGATAACTAATCTTTTTATAAAACACTCCGGTGTTACCACTATACTAGGCTTACTCGGTAATGTTCACTACTCAGATAACTAATCCTTTTATGAAACACTTCGGTGTCACCACTGTACTAGGCTTACCCGACAATGTTCACTACTCAGATAACTAATCCTTTTATGAACATTGCCGGGTAAGCCTAGTACAGTGGTGATACCAGAGTGTTTTATAAAATGATTAGTTATCCGAGTAGTGAACATTGCTAGGTAAGTCTAGTACAGTGGTGACACCGAAGTGTTTCATAAAAGGATTAGTTATCCGAGGCTAGGCTAAGGATGTTGAATTCAAGACTAAGCTAAAGATTAGTTATGTCCTATGCTAGGCTGTGGATGAGAAATCTTATGTCAGGCTGTGGATCAGTATATCCTACGCTAGGCTGTGGATGAGAAATTTTATGTCAGGTTGTGGATCAGTATATCCTACGCTAGGTTGTAGATTAGTATATCCTATGCTAGATTAAGGATGAACATATCCTAGGTCAGACTAAGGATAAATAGGCTTAATGTCAAATGAAGGAATACAATTCCTAAGTATAATTAAAGAACATATACGAGTTTTAGTTTATAAATATATTTTTGTATATATTTAGTTTTAATACCATGAGATATATGTTTTTACCGAGAATTTTATATTCTCACCCAGTTATGTTTCATGATTAGCAAGTCAAGACCTTACAAGATGGTAAGAAGATAAAGATAACAGAAGAATTAGAAGAGTTTAGTTTTACGTTTTAAATTCAAAGCTTATGTATTAATTTATATTTGATTTGAAAATGTAAAAGTTGTATATATGAAGTTTATATGTATAACTTTAGTTATGACTCTCCATAGTGATTTGTTTAAATATTATGAATTAGTTGATGTTTAGTTAAAATTAACAGAATTGACACTGTTTATCCATGTATATGTCAGATATATTATGGTACAGATATTAGGCTGTTACAGTCTGTCCCGATAAAGTCAGTAGATTAGGATACAATTTTGTCCCTCAAGAGTCGTACATGCACCTTTTGATGCATACGGTTCACCAAAAATCGCAAAAAGGAATCAATGTGTAAATTTCAACGCTCTTTCCTTTTTCATAATGGACTTTTTCGAACTTCTAACGAAAGGTCTTTTTCTTACATTTTTCAAGAAAGACGACTTTTGACCCCTTATATCTATATTATATATCTATATATATATATATATATATATATATATATATATATATATATATATTCTATTATAATAGAATATAAAGAAAAAAATGTACTAACCTTATTGAACTAACTTCTCATTGATGTATTATTTTTATCGAGGTTTCACAATGTAATTTTCTTGTTTCTGAATGAGCTTCTTCAATTCTTTAATTCTTTTAGGTTTCTGTTCCTACTCGGAGTAAAGATCTGCCCGATTTGGATTTGCACATATAGGACAAATACTGCAATACCACGTCTTTTTGCTACGACTTCCCTTTTTCTGAATTTCTTATTTCATGTTTTCTGCAAAATATATGACATGAAAGAAAAAATATATGACATGATAAAAGTATTAATCGTAGATATATTACTAATTGATTTTTTTCTAAGCAGAGCCTGAATGCTTCACTTTATTGGTCTAACCAAGCCAACCATAAATTATTCTAAATTTAGAATAGTAACCCCCCTAAAAAAAACCAAAAAATCGATTTAATTGCACTTTATTATACTTTACGCTAAAAAATTTTGATGATTCAATCAATCTTTTTAGGGGTGAAAGAGAGGATATCTCGGTCGGGGGAAAGAACGGGAAAATCTCATATGGCTCAATATATCTGAAAAGTCACACTATCTGTCAACCCAAGATGCATCTTCCTCTCTAGGACTTCAAAAGGGTACTTTTGGAACACCAATAAACATTAACAGATAAAAAAAATGAAGTAGAATATCTCACTTTGATGTGGAAACGTAAGAATATGTTTATTGTTAAAAATGATTTGTCTTTATCATATGGTTTTTATAAATCATAAATAAAAAGGAAAGGCAGGAAAGGCCAAATGAATAAAGGAAAGTTCTTACAAATAGGTCCCTTGAGTGATAAACAAATATGTCTGTATTCGTTGATTTAAACACTCATAAAATAAGACAACCCCCTCTCCCACCATTGTGTATTGTTACTTATCGAGTATAGAATAGATCTACTTCTTTTTGTTCCTACGGAGATAATTGTTCCATTATTACTAAAAAACTAGAACAAATATTAATCTTTTACTCGAGAGAATCTACTGAAAAAAGGAAGGTCTATAGTATAATTTTTTTCAGTGCAATAAAGTTATATAGTGTCTATTTTTTGTTCATATAAGAGATATTCTCATGGATTTGCCTTGGTATCATGTTGATACCATTGTATTAAATGATCCCGGCCATTTGCTTTCTATCCATATAATGCATACAACTCTAGTTGCTGGTTGAGCCGGTTCGATGACTCTAAATGAATCAGCAGTTTTTGATCCCTGTGATCCTGTTCTTGACCCAATGTGGAGACAGGGTCCTTGCCAGTGAATTTCCTTGCAATTGGAACAATCCCTCTGTCATTACTGACAACCCAAATGATGATACCAATGACATCAAAAGTTGAAAGAGAGGCCGCAAGAATCGCGAAAGAAGCAATAGTTGTGTCCATTATCTTCCCTTGTTCAACAAACAATGAAGACATTTGAGCATAAACAGCACAGAAGATGATTCCTGTTGCCCAGATTGGAAACATGTGGATCAAAATCTTCAGCTCTTCCACGTGTGTGACTGTGCAAAGCCTCCATGGAGTAGCTGCTTCCGCACTCTCTTTTTCTGCATTTGATATCGCTGCAGCTTTATCAAGGCACCTGGACAAAAGTAAAGCTTATATTAGCACAGTTTCTAAAGGTCTAAATTGTTTGTGTAAACAAATTCAATTTGACTCAGTGCTGTTTCTTTATCTTAAGGAAGAAAAAGAATTGGGGGTTCCAAAATCTATAAGCATACACAGTATTAATCAATACAAACACTCTTTGCAACTTTATGTATAGACTGTTAGAGAGCCACCTCTCCCCCTAAACTCATTTCTAGATTAAAATGGTAGAAAAGTTTCTCTCTTGACATATATTTTGGGATACATATTAAGCAAACAATACTATCTATGCATTTAGCAGATGAACACGAGGACAGTATAATCCCAAATTGATAGATGTTTGAAGCTATGACATACCTCAATCCATTGCTATGCTCTAATTTAGGACTTCCTTCAATGGAGGAATTCTTCACTGCTATTTCATAGAGGAGACAACTGTCCTGGGGAACCTCCAATTTCCACTTATGTAAAGAAGCAACAAACACTTGGCAAATTATTGTAAGAGGACTACCCCCTGGCCTTTGAAATCTATAGATGGGTGTGCCCAAAAAGAAAATTATGATTGCAATACCAATAAACAATGCAGCAATGCCATATCCAAGGCCCCATCCAACATTTACTTCAGTCCATACCGATTTAGTGGTTGATATAAATCCACCAATGTTACTAGTGAAGTAATTCCAATTAAAGAAGGATCCCTTACTAGCTCTTCACCTGTGGTCTGTATCATCAAACTGATCTGCCCCAAATGGCCAAATACATGGCTTGGTACCACCAGTTCCTAGTGCAATCATAAAGAATCCAAGGAAGAATTCAACACTTTGAGATAAAGTTGCTGATGGACAGGAATTAACACATTCCATTGGCTTCAATTCAGGAATGGTTGCTGAAAGAGTCAATATATATATTTCCTGTACAAATTAATTATCATCTAAAAATACAATAACAACATAAAAAGGCAGAGGCAAATTAGCAGTTAGTACAGATAAGAATTATATAAGACTGAGTTATAGAACTCAAAACAAGGGCTCTCCAACGAAATATGGAAAATTTGACCTCAACTTGATCCATTGCAGGTCAATAAACCATTATCAAATCATCTCTACAAGCTAGGAGACATAAAGCAAATTTCAGTATGCATAGTTTTAGATAGCAAAGACACAATCAAATGTAGAAGACCTCCCATTGAAGAATAATAAAGTCAGGATCCTGTGCTGGAGGGTTCTGTGTAAGATTTCACAAGGAAGGATCAGCAACTTCTCACAACCTTTTTTATTCAAAGTTATTGAAAGAGAAGAAAGATATTGGACTTGAACTAAAAAACTGTGAGTAAAGTACAACTGTATACTACCGAATCCACGTGAACTTCAATAAGAGAAAATCATATAATATTTTGTAGAACACAGCAGTTGTCCTATATCTTCCCCAGTAAGCATCGGCAAAGAAGGATCCAATGAGGAGTGTAAGATAGCATGTTCCCTGAAAAGTGGTAACATTTCTTGCAGCAGAAACATGTCCTTCATGTAGTTTTGTGGTGAGATGAGTGACAAGATTAATGGCAATCCCATAATAGGCCAAATGTTCACAAGACTTTTGACACAAGGTACCCTGCACATGAATCCACCAACTACCGTTATTGACGCCAATACTTGTCCAAGTTGAACCATTGTCTTTAATACTACTTTGTTGGGGAAAACTAAGCTAAGCAAAAGCAAAAATATTTTACCCTACCTCTGCAAATAAATAGGCACTAGAGAATCCTTCTCACAATAAGATACCAACTACACACCTAACCAATCAACAATAACAACAAAGCTTTTTTCAACTAAGTAAGGTCGGTTATATAAATCAAATGACGCTATTGTATTCTATCGTAAATCATGTCTAACCAATCAAAATAATAATAAAAAAAGAAATAAAAAGGCAAAATTAATGAGAGAAACGAAGAGAAGAAGAGCAAATGGGTTTGCCCTCTTTGAGCAGAACATTAGATATAAAATTTTAATATGTTGTTCCTGGTGCTGAGGGTTGTGTTTGTTGTTTCACCTTCTCCTTTGACAGATCTTTGATACTCACTTTTGTAGAGTTTCTATCTTGTTGCTTGGTTAATCCACTTATTGAGTGATGTATTGTTGATTATGGTGGTGCAACTAAGATGGCTAATTGTGTACCCATTGATTTATTAGTTGAAGTTTTTGCTGGAGTTGGTGTCATGGCTTTTCCCCTTACACTGAAAAGTTTGCCACGTTAAAATTGTGGTGTGTGTCTCTTATATTTATTTTTCTGCCATTGTTGATAACTTATTCTGTGTGGTTGGTATTTTATTGTGACAAGGATTCTATAGTGCCTCTTTATTTGCATAGGTGGGGGGAAATATTTTTGTTTCCGCTTACCTCAGTTTTCCCCAACATAAAGGGGCATGCTTTCGACGTCCCAATTTCCCTCTTGACAGCAAGCTTTCCCTTGTTGTTAACTGACCCATATCCTGTGTCAAGACAGTCTTCATACTGCAAAAAGAAAACAAAAATAATAAGTACAAATAATAATAATCTGAAATACGTGAAAGTAACACAGGAACCTACTCTAACAGTGATAAGTAGAGTGAGTTAAACAAATTCTGCAGAGTAGAGGAAAATAAAAAGAAGCAGAGGCGAGTAACTACAGGAGCTGAATTATACAAATTTGTGTAAACTATCTAGAAGATTGATTGAACTAAATCTTACACGACCATGGGTCATATAGGGTAAGGACTTAAAAGTCCTTCAGTGCTTCAAGTGACTACTAACAAGCATAAAAGACTTAACAAAAGTTTGGGGGGTATGATGCCAAATTGCCAACTGCAACTCCCTACAGAAAGAATAAAAATCACAAGGTATTACCATTTTTTTTTTTACTTTAAAAAGTGAAATTTGTTGCTAGAAACCATTGCTCCTGACTTCTATTTTAGACATCATATGCACATGTCACATTTGAGGAGGGGTATGCTAATATGTGCAAGCTTTTCCTGTCAACATCTTTTTGAACCATTTTACTACATGACGATTAAAACAAATTTCATTCCATATGATATACAGATGACAAAGTTAGATATGCTAAGCAGGAACCTGAAGAAGACCATCTTCCAAAAGTGATCTGGGATCTTCCAAATGTTCCATTCCTGTTCTCTACTGTCTCAACAATCGAAAATATGTAAGAGATGGTAAATAATGGATGGTGAGGCCTTTTTTAATGTCTCATGAGAGCACCTCATTATCAGCATTTTATTTTTATAACCATAATACCTACAAAGAATGGTAGGTATGAAACCAACCATTCTGAAAGCTGTTTGGTGAGTTTGAAAATGTGTTGAGAGTAACATGTTCACATTTGTGGCCTCAAAATGTTTCGTATGTTAATTTTGTAATGGATTTTCAAAGTCATTCTTGCTTATAGTTAATGTCCTAAAATTAGTAGAATCTATAATTGAGGTTATAGAAGACTTGTTTGGCAGTATTTTAGACCATTGGGTGTCCCTTTGTACGTGAGAAAACGACCTAAACTGTTTACACAGTGCTTGTCAATTCCAAGAGGATTAACGCTGGTTACACCTTTTGGGTGTACATCAACTCCGATAAAGTATAGGTGGTAGAATTAAAATATAAGTATATAGAGAATAAGGTAAGACTAATTATAATAAGATGATAAAAGTTAGAGGTGTAAATTAATTCAGATAATTCGATTAATCCAACTAATTTGAATCGAATCAATTAAATTAGTTTGATTTGGTTTGGATATATTGATTGATTTGGATAAAATATAAATTAAATAAAATTTAATTGGTTCGATTTTTTAATTTTAAATTTTAAATCTAAGAACTAAATCAAACCAAATCACACACACACACATATATATATATATAAAAGATGTTACTCTGGTGAGATGAATGTTTATTGTAAGAGGTGAGATGAGTAAATATTAACCATTTATTCTTACATGAATAGTCAAGATTAGAACATAAATACATGTGACTTTTTTAAGTGGTCATATGACCTTTAAGTAACTTTTAATCTTGATCATCCATATATGGTTGTATGGTCAAGATTTACTTCTTTCACCCTCTAAAAAAAAAAACTTCTCTCACTAGATATGCATATATATATATATATATATATATATATATATATATATATATATATATATATATGATTGTATGGTCAAGATTTACTTCTTTCACCCTCTAAAAAAAAAACTCCTCTCACTAGACAATGCACATACTCAACAAGAGGAATGTTACACACATCAATCTTCATGTTTTCTAACTATATGTTTTCAATAATTTTACAACTTGATATATTTTTAAGTTTCACATCGATTAAAGACTATAATAAAAAAGTGATGATAATCTATAACAGTAGGAGGTGAGTGTTAAGTTATAATATAATTTTAATTTGCTATTTTTATTTTAACTTATTAATTTAAATTTTAGTTATTGACTTTTATTAAAATTTAATTTAATTAAAAAATATATTAATATATTATAATAAAATAATTATAATAATTATAATAATATATATTATATTATATATAATATATATTATATTATTAAATAGCCTGAGGTATAATTATTTTAGTTAAACAATTTTTTTTAAAAAAATTGACCTAATTTGTTTAATAAATAAGTCATATCAAGTCAGATTTCAGACAAGTCAGGTCACAGACTTTAGACAAGTAGTCTGATCTATTTTTACTCTTACCAACAAGTGATTAGGTTCCAGGTATAAGGGAATATATATATATATATATATATATATATATATATATATATATATATGTATGAAGGAAGATTATTTACATCAGTGTAAGTCTTTTTTGACTTACACTCATTTTTAACCGTTAGATTCACTTTCATCTAATGGTTGAGATGATTTCATTAAAAGTAACCATTAAATAAAAGTGGATCTAATAACTGAAAATGAATGTAAGAGAAAAAAGACTTACACTGATATAAGTTGATCCTCCCTCATATATATATATATATATAGAGAGAGAGAGAGAAATCGGTGGAATCAATTTGTATGAGTTAAAAATACAATCACCTCATAAACACTGTACGAAAATTGATTATATATAGCTTTAAAATCAAGTTCCTAGGATTAAATTGAAAGGAATAGCAATTATTTCAATCCACAGATTACTGGAAAAACATTTCAAACCATTTTACCATATTAACTTGTATAAGAACAGCTTGAATTCATCCCCCTCACAGCCCAGTTTACCTCTTCATCATCACAGTTGAAGAAGTGTCCTTCAACAATTCATCTTCCACTTATTTTTATCCTAAAGTTTCCAAACAATTATGATTTGAAGAAACAGTGACTGAAGCACTTTTGGATATACTGTCAAATTACAGTTAAAACGAACCAGTTTGCTAATAATCCTTATCTAGTTATCCTCATAACAAACATGAAGTAGTTGGAGTTTTGGATAAAATACCGTTAAACTTTGTCCAATTTAAAACTGTTATTATTTTTATGTCATAGCATCATAAGAAGATAGAATTTTTCAGCTAACCAAACCTGACAAGTTTATGGAGAAAGATAGAGAGAAAGGGGGAACCTGAAGAGGAGCCTCCTCTTCCACAAGCGATGTATCATCCTCAATGGAATCCATATCTTTTTGTAGAAAGCCTCTGTGTATCCTTGGGTTGAGAAAATGAGAATGACGTAGAGTTGGACATATTGCAATTTATTTATGAATAATAAATATAATAATAACAACCTGTGTTGGGTCCCAAAAACTCGAATTTTTTAAATATATAATTTTAAATTTAATTTTAAATTTATGAATTTAATTTTTTTATGATATTTTTTTATGTAATTAAATTATAAATAAATTCTATTAATAAATATTTTTTATTTCTCTCTTGCAGTTCATAGATAAAAAAATATATATGTGATGATTCAAATTCCAAGATTTTATATATAAAAATATCATCATTAAAAAAATCTTTATTTAAACATACGACATTAAAACTGATCTATCTCCTATCGAGGAGTGATACTTACAGAAACCATATATAATAATAGAGAATATTCAAATATCCTCGGAATGTGCACCGTCATCATGCATGCTGCTATCGTATTAAATAAGTGGTGTGTCGGTCAATGCTTATTTTTATGGAACATTGTACATAGGGCTGGCAATGGGGCGGCCGCTTCTGTGGTGGGTATTTGTTTATAATTGTTGTGAATAAATAAAATATTTATAAGTATATGTAAATAATTAATAATTTAAAATAAAATTTTAAAATTTATAAAAAAAATAATAAAATAAATTTTAACATCATATATTATAATCTTATTTAATGATTTAAAATTTTTATAAAATTAAAAAAATATTATAAATAATAAATTAATTTTAATTATATTTTATAATAATTAATTTACATAAATAATTATTATATAAATAATATATATTTATTTTATAAATTTATTATTATAGATTTATTCAATAAAAAATTTATTTTAAAATAATAAAAATATATATTTTTATTTTTAAATCATAATATATGATATATATTAAATAAAAAAATACTTAATAAATTTTGTAAGTATTCACAAGATGGATATTATAATATCCGTCTTCACTCTTATTTATTAAACGAATATTCATTTTTCTGTCATGTAAGTAAGTAATCTCCACAGTTTAAGTAAATATGAATAATTTTACTATTCTTAATTACACAACTAACGACAAAGATTTTTTTAATTTTTTAAGTGATTAATTGTAAAAAAATTATTAATAAAATTCAATTAAAATTTATAAAAAAAATTTATAACATTGTATTTTTCTCTTTTATATAATTAACTATTTAAAAAACATTAAAAAAAAATCTTGATCCGCGCATAACCATTTTTTTCTACGAAAACCTGAACTACCCTTCTTCCTTAGTTTAGCTTTTTTGGTTTTGCAGGTATCCCATGGCCTTTGAATATGAAACTATCCTTTCAACACACGGAGTGATACGGTTATTCACTTCCCACAAATGCAACGTCTAGAACTCGAACCATTTTCGTCATAGCTAGCGCAAGTTGAGGTTGTTGTTGTAAATTAAAACAGTAAAAGTGAAAGGAGGAAGATTCTTTTAAATGATTTTGTCTTTAAAATAATAAAAGAAGAAATATTAATTTATTAAATAATTTAAAAATAAATTAATTTTTATTTTGAAAATAAACCCACCTTAAAATAAGGTGAATTGATTTTAAAGGTGAGGAGACAAAAAAAAAAAAACCAAGCAAAATAGGACTGTAAAGTGTGCAGCAAACAAAGAAACTAATTCTTACAGCGATAACGACAACGACTTATTACCCGCTATTTAATATTGGTGATGCCATATCCACTTGCTCTTTAGCACAAATTCTCTTCCCTCCCTTCGAGCAATTCTTACTTGAGTATAGGGATGGCAACGCGCGAGGCGCGGCCGGACAGTGTTTTTCTCGTCTCTTTTTCCGTATTTGTTATAGGTATTTATTTGTAATTTTTATAAATAAATAAGAGTATTTATAAATATTTGTGAATAATTAATAATTTAAAATAAAATTTTAAAAATTATAAATAAAATAAATTTTAATATCACATTTCATAATTTTTTTAAATAATTTAAGATTTATATAATATTATAAATAATAAATTAAATTAAATTTTGTAATAATCAATCTATATAAAATAATATATATTTTTAAGAAATTTTATTATTATAGAGTCATTGAATAAAAAATTAATTTTAAATATATATATATATATATATATTCATCTTATCTCAAAGTAAAAAAAAACATAATATATTATATATAATAAATGAAAAAGATATCTTTACTGATTTGTGAATATCCACAAAGTAAGTATTATAATTTTAAATCTCCATTTCGTATTTATTAAAGAAGATTTCATCTCTCGCCTCATCGCACATAATCCTCGCAAATCCTACAGACACGGATAATTTTGTCATTCCTACATGGATACAATGCCAATGCATCATTCTGAAGCACAATCAACAAAATGGTGTCAACACATTAAAATATATAAAAAAGTTTTTGTAATTAAAATATAAGAATTATTAAATAAAAATATAAACATTATTGTCTTAAAAAATTTAAAAAATATTTAATATTTTTTTAAATATTTAATAATAAATAATAAATATTATTTTTAATCCTTAACAAAACTCTAAAAAACATTAGACATAAAACAAAATGCTTCAAGTGAGCGAATGCAACTAAATAGAAACAGTGAATAAGGGTGAAAATATGTCAGATTATGTTTTGTCTAAGTAAGCTTAAGCCTGTTTTATAATGTGTCAGCTTGAGCGACCAATTATTCATCATAGATTTTTTATAAAGTTTAGCTTGACTTATTTATGAAAATATAAAAGTTTGATTTGACTAAAAAATCTATTTAAGAACTTATATTACATGAAGACATTTATATAAATTAATAAATTTAAATTTTTAAATAAGTATAATTTTTAAAAAAATTATTACATTCTATATAAATTAAATACATTATATTAATATATAACTTATAAATTATATAAGTATTACAAATTCATAGTTATATATATAAATATTAAATAAATAGGCCAATTTAATAGGTTAAATAGATTTTTTAAAAATTTAAACCTTAATTTATATAATTAAATTAATTTTTCAAAAAATTTAAACTTAACTTATTTCCTAAATAAGACAGATATGTGTAATTCAAAAATAGAATAGATCATAAACCTGTTAGGTTGCCTTACCTATTCGAGTGACTTAGTGGCTTCCTTTTTACTTTATAGTGTCAAACACATTAACCAGCTGTGTATTCAAGAACATTCTACATTCCAAATTTCCGAAAGGATATCATGCCTCTTGTCTTCCAAATTCTTATAACCAACAGGAACAAATCCACCCTCATAAGCACAGGTATACGTGGTTAATCACTCATGAATGTCGGCTTGATTTAATGGAAGATAAATGGTTATTGCAGCAAAGAAAGAAATATTTTCTAGTCATTTCCCCATCAAGTGCCAGCAATAATAAGGAAAAAAAAAATTCAATATTTCTACATACTTCCCACACTATGCACAATTCTAATTCACTCCTTTCTTGCCTTTTTCGAGAAAACTGAGGCAAAGTTGTTTGAACATAAACGAAAAATGCCATTGAATCTAAACATTGAAAATTTATAACGGTTACATATATATATATATATACAGGGCATGAGTCACAGGTAACAAATTCTTCCTACAGTCCATAGGAAGGAACTCTTTAATTATAGTGTGTTGGATCAAGTGGAACAAGTTTATGTCCTTTAAGTATGTGATTTTAGGTTTGATCACAAGATTTATGTGTATACAAATAATATTATTAAGAATGATTCTCATTTAAATATTTGACCGCACTCTTGAATATTAGTCTCTTACCTATCGTGTATGAGAAGTATGAGTTTAATGTACTTTTTTTTATACTATTAACTAATCATTTATTATCATAAATGTAACTTTTAAAATAATTATTATAAGAATATAATATTTTTAATAATGTGACATTACATAATTAAATAATAATATAAAAATGACAATATATCAAAATTAAATCTAATCTTTATTTGTATTTTCCTCATTAATAAAAAAAATGAATAGTGACAAAAAACAAGTATGTGTCCCTCTCCAAGCACCGCCGTTAGAGATGCTCATGCCCAAAGAGAGGATGCCTTTGTAAGAAACCTATTGGGCTCAAACTAGTTATTCTTGTACCACTTGTTACCTCTGAAGTTAGTAAAATCTCCTTATATTTAGGGATATTTTTTTAGAATTACCTTATTTGAGACTCTAAATTTTGAGAATTATTTCCTACAAAGATTAGGATGAGGGATAAAAATTCCCTCGAGGCATATGTGGGGATGGGAACGGAGATCATATTCCCTATCCCGTGGGATCTTCATAATTGAAAAATTATTAAATTATTATTATTGATTATATCATATATATGTATTATTATTGTATTTTTTTTAAATTTCTATATATATTATTTTTATATTAATTTAAAATTAAAAAAATAAAAACATATCACTTCATAATAACTTGTTTTAATTTGTTAATATTATTGACTTAAATTAAATTTATTTACACCTTTATACATATTTTTTTATTTTTTTCTAAATTTTTAAAATAATATTAAAATTCTCGCAAATCCTTACTCAAGAAACAGGAAGAAGAGAAATTTTTTCCCAATAGAAGAATTGAGAGTGAGAATAAAAGAAAATTGGAGAAACAAAAATAGAGGGAGAGAAGATACTACTCGGCCTCGTCCTGCGCGAGTAGCACCCCTAATTCCCACCATCAATGACGCAGTACTCAAAGGGATCCAAAGCCAGCCAAACAGAAAGCAGCCTAGGCCTTTCTTTGGCTTTGTACATCGAGCCGTGCCCAAACATTTTCTCTGTTTCTTTTTTTTTTAATTTTTTTTAGCTGAGTATTTTTTCTGTTTCTATTTTTTATGGGTACATCTGTTTTTATTTTCTCTGTATCTAAGACTGATGTATTGGATTTTGTGCTCAAGCAAGAATTATTTCTTCAGTTCACTTAATCATTACAATCATACACGCAAAGCTCAAGTGTTTGTCTTAAGATGTCATGTCATCTTATAGACTTTTAAACACCCACATTTTATTTCTATAGTGTTTTAGACTCTTTAGTCTTTAATGTTTAAAAAAAAAAATCAACACAAAGGTAAAAAAATCTAATAAGATATTGTATAAATATTCATAATAAGTTGGAACAGATGTCAATTCATGAAATTACAATCAAATAGGATATATTGGACTAATTCTCCATGAGAATATGAACAAAGAATTTGATTAATCAAATTCACCCAAACACTCGTTGCTGAAATTGCGAACCAAAAATTCGAATTATGCAAATTAAGATAACTCATCATACGCAACTTACAAACAACTAAATTGGTGTTAGAAATGTGAAGTTGTATCTTTATCTTCCTAATCCCTAATCGCAACAAGCATTCATATTAAGAACATCCATTTGAGAATCATGTACAACAACATTCATACCAGCCAAATGGTAAAAGGAATAATAGTGTTCTCGAATACAAAGAAGCATAATCTCAAATTTAATATAATATTTTTGCGTAGAGTGATATTTAAATCTATGGTTAAATATATTTTTAGTCTCTTTAATTTTTTATTTTTTGTTTAGTTCTTATTGTTAGTGAGATTTCGTTAAATGTTTACATGATAAATGAAAGTCTTACTCACTAATATCATGTTTCAATGACTCTGATTGTCATATAAACACTTAACAAATGCTTAATAACAACATATTAATGGTAGAGATTAAAATAAAAATAAAAATTAAAGAGATCAAAACTAATAAAAAAATTTTAGATAGATCAAAACTAAAAAATACTATATTTTTAAGGATTATATATATATATATATATATATATATATATATAAAAAGACATATCTAAATGGTAAGAGTAGTTATGTAAAGAGTGAGATGAGTGAATCTGTGTCATACAACTATACATGAATGGTCAAGATTAAAAAAAATTACTTAAAGGCCATGCGACCACTTAAAAAGTCACGTACGTATTTATATTCTAATCTTGATTATTTATGTAAGATTCAATTGGCACAAGATTCACACATCTCATTCTCTTCTGATAAACACTCCTCTCAATTGATACATATATATATATATATATATATATATATATATATAATGTCCATATCAGATGAGAACACTTTGTTATTGTGAGAGATGAAAAAGTTCAGTATCAACTATTAGATCAAAATTAATGGCCTAGATTAGAAGCCCATTAAAAGAGACACGTTAGGGTATTTCTGGAAAATCTCTTTCTTCCTCAACGTTACTCTCCCTCTAACTTTTCACTTACCCACTCTGTTCATGTGTCTCCTCTTTTCCTCCCAAACCACGACCTCTTCTCTTCACTATGACCGCTGACCACTGCACCACCATAGCAGGCCGCCACCAACAACAACGATGTCACCAACCTTTTCCCAACACCGCTGCTATATCACCCTTGGCTAGCCCCAGTTCATCATCTCTGAGCTCGACCCCTCCACCCCTGCCCCTGTCCAGGCCGCCAAACTCAGAGATGTAGGATGTGTCGCTCTCTACTTCTTCACTCCGGCAACAAGGTGAGGTTCCTAAATGACAGATTCTACACTTACAGCAATTGCGGAAGATGTTTGAGTTGGGGGTTCATCCTGGTTTCACAACTTTTGTTAGTGTGTTATCTGCTTTCTCTCAACTGGGATCACTTGAATTGGGTTGTTGGGTGCATGATTATATCGTTCGTAATGGAATTCGAGTGAATGTGATTCTTGTTACTGCATTGATAAACATTATTAAACATGTGGCTGACACTTAAGTTCGGGTAAGTTTATGTTATATCCGTCAAAATTCATTGCTTATAATGCTTCTTCGCTTGTTTTGCTTTTCTTAGTAAAGTTTAATTTTTTTGTTTTTCACTAAGAAAAATAGTTTATAAATGGAGAAATTGATCTTTTTTGCTTGGTTATATCGTTCTTATAATGCTTCTTCGGGTAAGTTTATGTTTGCTATTTCATGTTTTGGGGTGTACTGGCTTTTTTTTTTTGGAGTTTATTCTTTCGAGTGTCTTAGCTGAGAATGTCAGAATGGGGTTTTGGTTTTGGTGTTGTCCAATCCAATCTGAATATTACCATTGATGAAGTTTTAGCACCTCATCTCATGCAGATGTTTGTTCATCATATTTAATACTTGGTCTCTCATATTATCTGGTTCATTTCTGTTGCTTTACATTAAATGTTTTC
The DNA here is from genome assembly GCA_029884605.1 of Ormosia emarginata. NCBI lineage: Eukaryota > Viridiplantae > Streptophyta > Magnoliopsida > Fabales > Fabaceae > Ormosia > Ormosia emarginata. The sequence goes on from JAQQTP010000025.1 coordinate 6,025,406, forward strand.
TGATTCTGTTTATTATGAGTTATAGTATTTGGATCATATTTATTCATATATAACTAGTTAATTTCCAGAGAGGTATGGTTGGACAAATTTTCTTATAATAAAAAAAAGGAATTCTATAGAAAATATTTCTGATCAAACAAACGACTGAAAAATTCACAATAGAACTATGTTTTAGGGGAAAAAAAGTCTTTTCCACAAAATTTCTATTTTATGATGAAACAAATGGAGCCTAATAGAAATGATCATCGATTTTCTGTTTTGGAAACGTTTATTGATTCCAAACATAATATGGAAAGCAGCTCATTTCTCATTCTTTGTTGAGGAGTATACGTTATGCATCTTTTTGTGTTAGTTATTCTCTCTATTTGATAAAACTTTTTTTCATTAAAAAGAATAGGAAAAAGGTTCCTCATAAGTAAAAATTCTTTTTGAAAACTCAAAGAACTTTTAGAAATAAAAACAATGGTGACTATCAAATTGATATGTCCTCATTTTGTTTTCCAATTTCCAGTTTTTAGAGTAAAGACATAGGGAAACAATTTATTTTCAAGGTTTTAATTATTTCCTAGAATCTGTATTTGGGAAATAGTATCCAAATTTATTCCCAAATAATCTCTCTCTCGCTCTCTCTCTCTCTCTCTCTCTCTCTCTCATATTTTCTAGTAGTTTGGCCTAAAATAATTTTACCTATCTTGTGATCAGCTCACTTTGGAAGTGTTGTACAAACCTTTTAAGGATGATGAGTTACCTGAGAATGTAGAAGACTCCAATGCAATAGAAAAATGCTCCTGAAGGAACACCTGCCAGTGGTGGTTTGCTTGTAATTATCATCCATGAAGCTGAAGATGTGGAAGGAAAACACCACACAAAAACTTGGATTATTCTTTTGAAGATATTTGTTGGATAAACAACATCAATAACTATCTTATATGTTTCAATTTTATGGCTTTACATAACAGTTTGTTGGGGGTACAGTGACATGGATGCACTGCTAAAGCTCAAGGCAGCCATGAAAGGACCAAAAGCCAAAGGTTCTGTACTAGAAGTGAAACGATTGTCCTGACTCCATGTTTGTTTCGTTTTCACTCTATTATCTTGTATTATTGTACAACATGGAAGGCATATATTACTAGTTAGTCGAGTCACATGAAATTTATATGATTCATTCACTTATTACTTTTGAATCCATTGGAAGAAAGAAATCTGTTTAGTTTTAGAAATTCCCACTGAAATGAAGTGAGCTGGCTATGTGCCTGAAGTTGATAATGATGAGACTTGTGACGAAAAAAGTGACTCTGAACTAACCTTACATTAAAATGTCTAACAAAATATTAGGACAATTGACATCTATGTTGATCAAGAGACTAGATGTCTGACCTTTTGTCAAAGACAAAAGATTAGACAAGGTTAAAAATTTCCCTTCATTTCTGAATTTTGGATTCTGGTTCAATCTGTATTTTGCATAGGGGTTCAATATTAAGACTGCAATGTAAAACAAAATGGTAATTTTGGGTTTTGTATTTTATCTTATTCCATGTCAAGCTGAATGTATATATGCCACTTCCATATTTAATCTCTGGAATAATTGTTTTAAGGTTGCTGAATTTTGGTTCAGCAACTCTTGTGCTCTCGATAAGATCTATAGAGCTTAAGGAAAATGGCATATCTGCTCCATCTAATATAGCTTGAGGCAACATTTTCCTTTCTCTAGTGTTCTGCAGCATTCAAATACTAGTACATGAAAATTTTCTAACCATCACACGGTTCCATTTAAACCTAAGCAGCCAACGCCACTTTTATTTTTGACAAAGATAATTGAAAGCAGCTAATAGATGTGATTGCATAATATTGGCTTGTAGCCTTTTACATGTGATACTAGCAATTACATTACTCTGAGTTGCTAAATCTCAGTACCAAGGAAAAGCACGTATATACTTTTCTACAATAGAAAACAACCCAGAACTTCAGAACAGACCAAATGTAAACAGAGACTAAAAAGAAGGTTCTTCAAGATCATGCAGCATCTTCCTCATGATGAAGTCTTTGATCAAAGTGCCAAACACCTGTAAGCCACAAAACATCAATTTTATTAGAACCCAAGTGTATTTTTCCTACTTTTGTTTTCTTTCCTTTCCCATCCTTTCCTTTCTTTCTCTTAGGAGGGAAAGTACCAAACTAATTGATAGCTACATGTAAAAGCAAACTTAGTGAACCAATATCAAAAAACAAGTTATGGTGGCTATATACATACCATGACCTTTTCCAACCCTTCTCAATTGAGTCACCTACTCTGCTATCTTTTTAATTGCTTCAACTTGTACAAAAGGAAACGAGATGTTTAGGCATACACAGTAGCAATGTAACCAAAAAACACAAAATTAACTAAAAAAATCATGTTTACAACACTAATGTATATGTAATCCTTCTCACTTATTTTAGCTTGTGTCTCAATTAGCTTTTAACAAAAACCTACCTTTTATAGTGCTGAATTGTTGTAAGGAAAATACAGAAAACAAAAAATTAAAAAAAAAAGGACAAAAGTTTGGGAAACTCATACATTATTGAAGCATTTTTGTCTCTCTCATTTTTCTTTTTCTAAATTTCTTGTTTTTCCCTAATTTAAATTCCAGAAGTATCTATGAATCCCCACCTACACTAACCCTTAGATGAGTTTCACCTCCTCAGTTAAAAACTCGCTTTCAGGATCAGTGTTGAAGTCTGTCACCTATTAATCACAAATCTTCGATTGATTAGCCATAACAACTATAGATCAAATGATTTGGGAGTTTCTCATAATAAATAAATAAATAAATAAATTGCAACCAAAAGCTGAAGAATGTAAAGAGGCATTACACTCTGCACATTCAAAAGTTTCTCATTTGTAACTTCTCCAATGACAAAGCTAATTCCATAGCTGAATAAAGCAAAAGAGTAAAACAAAAAATCAAAGGTCAGCATAAATAATGGTTTTAACAAATGAATATGACAAAGAAGAATGCAAAACTTCACAACAATATTGTGTCAAGTTGCAAACAGAAAAGATCAAGGCATTGAGAAATACAGAAGTTTGAGTAATGAAATAAGCAAACTCACCATACAATGCATCCCTTTTTCCAAATGCATCCCCTTCTTCCACCGTGAATGTTCTAAACAAGTTAATCAGAGCCATATAAGTCAATACAATTATTGTAAGAGAACTTTAAAATGTTTTAACAGCTTGATGAAGAGTCAAACAGAGAAAAGTACAAAGTTAAACCAACTTGATACTTCATAAGCTTTTCAGCATGTTCTCTTTCTTCTTCACTAGATTCCTTGAAGAACCTGTTTTCAACAATAATAGCACATGAAATTAAAAACCTGTTTGAGAAATGGAAGAAACTACAAGAGGGAGGAGGCATATGGGGTTTTGTGCTTGTTACTTGGCAAGTCCCTTGAGAGCCATGTTGTCCCTGTTAAAGTATGCAAACATGAAGTGGTACACATAGGAAATGTTGTATTCCACACCGTAACACACAACTAGAGAGGAAAAGCTCTTACCAATGGAAGAATGAAATGGAATAATGCTTCTTACACATCACCCACCACTCACATCTCTTCATATCAGCATACATTACAGAATTAGAGTACAAGAATTTCAGTGGAACTGGGTCTGCTTAGATTGATAAACCTATATATATGTAAAGTGGTGTTTATATAAGTGTGTGTGATTGAGATGGATAAAAAAGAAAAAAGAAATCATAAAAATAAAAAAAGTAACAAATGAAGATCTTAGTGCTCTATTAATAGGAAAAAAATATAAAAATATAGTTGACAGCAAGCAGATAACACATTAACAATAGTTGTGAAATCAGGATGAACCCCCAACTCAATCATCTTCCGCAATTGTGTAAGTGTGGAATCTGTCATTTAGGAACCTCACCTTGTTGTCAGAGTGAAAAAGTAGAGAGCGACACATTCTGTATATATGAGTTTGGTGGCCTGGACAGGGGCAGGGGTGGAGGGGTCGAGCTCAGAGATGATGAACTGGGGCTAGCCAAGGGCGACGTAGTAACGATATTGGGAAAAGGTTGGTGACTTCGTTGTTGTTGGTGGCGGCCTGCTATGGTGATGCAGATGTCAGCGGCCATAGTGAAGAGAAGAGGCCGTGTTTTGGGAGGAAAAGAGGAGACACATGAACAGAGCGTGGGTAAGTGAAAAGTTAGAGGGAGAGTAATGTTGAAGAAGAAAGAGATTTTCCAGAAATACCCTAACGTGTCTCTTTTAATGGGCTTCTAATTTAGACGATTAATTTTGATTCAATGATTGATATTGAACTCTCTCATCTCTCACAATAACATAGTGCTCTCACCCAATAAGAATCCATATATATATATATATATATTGAGCCAATTCACGATAAACCAATAAAGGCTCAAGCTTAATCAGCAAAAATCTTCAACTCAAGCTTAATTCATTAGTTTATAAGCCTAACATATTGAGCTCTTAACGAATAAAAAAGAACGGTGTTTCTTGTGGCTTGTGCTCAGGAATGGTGTTCTTACTAACTATCTCAGGTATAAGTGTCATTTTGTGTCTTCACCAATGTGTCCAAGGTGTGGGGCACAAGTTGAGGATGCACTCCATACCTTTAGAGATTGTGTGGCGGTCCATGATATGTGGTTTAGGATTCTGGGTCCCAGATGTTGGAGGAAATTCTTTGATGTTTCGCTGGGTTCTTGGGTTGAGTTGAATCTTAGCAAGTCTCTTGGTAAGGATTCATCTCCATCTTGGAACTTAGTGTTTGGTTTTGTAGTTTGGCAGGTTTGGCTGAATCGAAATTCTCTTATTTTTGATGGGGATGTGCATACAATTGAGAGTAATTCTTAAGTGGATACGATTTATTATAGACACTCAAATTATTATTTAATATTTATAAAATAGTAAGAATCATCATAAAATTACACCAATCATTAATAATACTTTTACACATATCAAATAATAATTTGAGTATCTAAATGATGACGTAGTAGAATATGTCTACTTCAGAATTTCTCAACAACTGAAACTGTTTTGCATATAGCTAAATATAAGGCATCTGAGAGGTGGAAAACCTTGCTCCAACGTCGTTAGCTGGTCTCGTGCATGGCAACTCATATTCAACCAAGTCTATTGGTTAGGAATTCCTTCATGGAAATTAGATCAAAGTTAATGTGGATGGGTCTTGTAAAAAAAGGGGTTTGCAGGCAGCAGCAGGTGGAGTATTTCGTGACTTTTCTGGAACATGGGTTGGTGGTTTCACTCGTAACTTGGGGTCTGCTCTTAATGCTGAATTATGGGCTATTCATTCTGCTTTGTCTATTGCTTTGGGACAAGGGGTTTTGCATGGTGTGGGTTGAGTCGGATTCGCAGAACGCAGTGAACTTTGTGTTGAAAGGATGTGATTCAGTGTATCCTTGTGCCCCTTTGGTTCAAGCTATTAACAGCCTAAAGCGCAGGAACTGGAATGTCCGTATCTCTCATGTGTTTCGTAAGGCTAATGGGGTTGCAGATTTTATTGCTAACTATGCTCATTCTCATCAGTTGGGACTTCATTTTCTAGATAGACCTCCTTCAGGTTATGGTAGCATTTTTCAATAAGTACCTTAAGTTCAATAATAAATATCTAAGTACCCTACAACCAAATTTTAGATATTTGAATGCCATTAATAATTAACACCAGTGCAAATTGTACAAAGAAAAATGATGTCCGTACATTATTTTTTTTCCTATACACATCTTTTCACATCATTTTTGAATGATTATGATTAAGTGAGAGAAAGTGATAAGGAACAAATTGTGTAATCAATAGTATATAAAATAGTATAAAAAGTGATGTGAAAGAAAAATAGTATAAGAAAATCAAAGTTGTTGTACAAATAACGATATATAAAAAAAATTTCATGTAAAAAAATATTGAAGAATAAAATAAATTCTAGATATGTGCACATTTTAAATTGGTCCAACATTCCTTTCTTTCTACATTTTCAATTAATCCAGACAGTAAGTATAGAATTAGAGAGAATTTAAGAATTATGTGTCTAATCACACACAAATAAACCAGATTATATATACAGATTTGGTACACCAATGATATATGAATGAAGTAAATACAAACATTAATTCCTATGATGTGGTGACTACAATATCTAGTATTCTTATGAAGTGGTAATTAAATATATTGTAATCACCATTACGAATAAGCTATGAAACATGTTTAACACGTTTAACATATGAAATGTGGGCTTAATTCTAACACTCACCCTCAAAGTGGAACATATATCATATATTCCAAACTTGTTACAAATAAAATCAACTCAAGGCCCTTTGAGAAAATTAGTAAATATATCAGTTAATTGTTCATTGGAGTTGACAAAACCAGTCATGATCTCGCTTGAAATAACTTTTTCTCTGACAAAACAGCAGTCAATCTCTATGTGTTTGGTACTTTCATGAAAAACTGGGTTAGAAGCAATATGTAGAGCAACTTGATTGTCATAAATTAGTTTCATTCCTTGACTTCTCCTAATTTTAGCTAATTGTCACAAATTAGTTTCATTTCCTTGACGTCTCCTAGTTTTAGCTGTTGAAGCAATTGTTTTAACCACATAAATTCACAAGTTGCTACTACCATAGTGCGAAATAGGAGGGTGAGGTCAGAAAATGGTAAAGAGAGGGCTGGTGGGTTCATTGGAGAAAATGGGTGGCCGAACGACCAAGCATATGCTCATACGCGTCAGCGCATGGGATAACGCCCAGAGAACAAAGCACGTGGGACCTTAGGCGATGGTGGGTCTGTCGGCATTGAGCCAATCGACGGTGTTTGCCTTGGATCTGAGGTTTTCGGCGATGACAGAGTGTTTCCAGAAAAATTGCAACTGGTGGAGGCATAACTATTTGCATAGGAAAAAGCATCGGAAACCACTGGAGATGCATAGTGGTGCAAGGATCGTTAACCTACTATAGATATACTGTCTAGTGTCACTTTAACCAATGGTTCACAAACAAAAGTCCAACGCATTGGTCAAGCTAATCCTCTTCTCACACTACCTTTAAATTCTATTCTTTTTGTGTCTGATGTTTTAATTTGATTTTCTTTAGCAAACTTACTCGTATGTTGCCTTGCTCTGATATCATGTGGAATTAGAGAGAATTTGAGGAATTGTGTGTCTAGTCACACACAAATAAACTAGATTATATATACAAATTTATTACATGAATGAAATAAATACAAACACTAACCTTTATGAAGTGGTGACTACAATTAGTATTCTTATGAAGTGGTGATTAGTATTCTTATGAAGTGGTGATTACAATATCTAGTAATCACCACTATGAGTAAGCGATAAAACATGTTTCACTTGTTTAAAATGTGAAACATGAGCTTAATTCTAGAAGTAAGCATAACCATAGTCCGTAGTAGTATAATTGTGAACACCCAATTTTGTCCGGGTCCTTAAAACTTTTAATTTAGAAAAAATAAAAATAAAAATAAAAATAAAAAATAATAAAAGATTTTATTTATTTATTTATTTATTTTACTCACTTCTTTAATTTATGATCCAGATTAAGTATAACCCAATAAAAGACTTGCAACAGATGGCCAAACATTTAAGCCAAAGAGAAAAGACAAAAGCATGCAAGCCAAACACATAGCAGCAAGTGGCCAAAAGCTAAAAGAAAAGACAAGTTGAACAAAGGCAGAAACCAAGCAAGCAAAGCCAAACACAAAAGACAAAATAAGTTTTGGTGATAACAGAAGAAAATAAAAATAGTGCTAACAAAGATTTTCAAAATAGAGCATCAGAGAGGAAAAGGAATAGCTGTCTCCAAGTGGCTCGTGCTGTAACTCCTCTGCAAGCATGGAGAAGTCAAAAGGGATGACACACAAAAATGGAAAATTGCAACATTGCAAGAGAAAAGGAAGAGTGAAGAAAGTAAGAAAATGAAATTGAAAGGAACTGCACAATCTGCTCTCATGCATACCAAGCCAGAACTTCTTTATGCTTATATGACAGGGAGCAACATAGAGAAGGGGGTTGGATTTTTTGTTTTGGGGGTGGGCTGTTGTATACGTTTTTTCTTCCTAGTTGAAAACTTTGAATTCTCCGACAACCATTTATTTTTTGATAGTGAGAAAGAGTGAGAAGTGAAATTGTAAAGAAAAGTTGAATAAAAAAATTTAGTTTTTTCCTGAAACTCAGAGGTATATTGATCTATTCTTTCCTTATGCATTCTAACTTTTGTCATTGTTGCCTAAATCTAAATGGGTAGGATCGTTGCTTTCTTTTTATGTTTTCCTGGTTATCATACATTTAGTAGCATACACTTCATAAGCTACCTTCCTATCTGAACAATACCCCAACCTCATCCATGCAAAAATCTATCACAGCAACCAAGGTTTCTTCAAGATTTTCTAAGAAAAAAAAAGAAGCAAACAAAAGAGATATAAACCAAACAAAGCTGACCACCAAGCTACCTGATAACAATGTATTTTATGCATTTTATAATCCTCTAACTAGGCTTCTTAAGGTTCAATTTGGCTTAATTAAGTTGATTTTGTCACATTTTATGAAATTAAGCTTAATTGGATCATTGAAGAAATTATTGCTTGAATTATCATTAATTTGGGTGATTGCATTCTTAAGTAAAGTGGCCACAACTTGAGTTGTAATTATCTGATTAATGTGATTCTGGTCTTGTTGGAAAGTTAAGATAATTCTCTAATAACTATTCACTTGATAGCAAGAACCACATTAATAGCAATATATTTCATTCATTGTATAACCTTCTTACTTGGCTTTTTCAAGAACTGGCTATAATTTGAGTTACAAATATCCGATGGATGTGATTTTGGTCTTGTTTTTAAGCTAAGATAAATTTCTACAACTTTCATGAAGGCCTCAAGACCAGAAACACATGTTTGGATAACTCAAATTGGAGTTGAAGCAAAATCTAGTGTTTTGAACCTGACAGCTTGACCTTTATGCACTCATTAGGCTATATCTCGGGCTATTGGAGTTCAATAATTCTGAAATTTTGACAGTGGAAGGTTAAGACCCATATCTACAACTTTCATGAAGAACACAAAAGCTAGTTCGGATTCCTTGAAGGTGATATTGGGCTTAGAAGTCAGAACAGAGGTGCTGACGTTGGGCCTGACCCATGAGCAGTAATTGGGCCATATCTTGGGCTGTGGTTATTGGATTTGGCTAAACTTGGTGTCTCTGGAAAGCTGAGACAATGTGCTAGAACTTTCATGAAGACCACTTGACTCAAAAATGACGCATGCCATGAGTTCAGAAGGGAAACATTTCGGAGACAAGAATCCACCCACCATTTATCTCTTTTATCATTTTGTTATCATCATCCATCATCTCTTTTGGCTATTTGTACTCTTCTAATTCTATAAAAAGAGGCAATGGCTGATCATTTGAGGGTGTTAGCTTAGTGTTAGTCTAGATTTTACTTTAATATTTGTATGTTGATTGCTTCCTTTGTTGTAATTTTCTCTTGTTCTTAAGTGAAGTTATGTTCATCTTTCTCTTCTTCTCTCTTTCTTTCTTCTTGTCTATGAGTAACTAAGTTTTCCTCTTGCTTGGGTGAAAAGGTGAAGCTCTTGGTAATAAGTTAAGGTTAGATTAATTTTTTTCTTGTGCTTTAAATGATATATTTTTATGTGATCTTTATATGAGTTGTATGTTGTTTCCAATTAATTTAGAAACTTTTTTGTATAATGAATATCTTGATCCATTGTAGACAATAGGATTAGCACAATGGATGCTTTTGACGATTTACAAGTATTGGTAGATAGTTATTGGAACCATTATATGATTACATAATTGAACTTTGAATGTTAAATCTTCCGATTGGAATCTTCATTATGCATGATTTCAATTGAGTTATAAAACGAAATAATCTTATCTTTAATTTATTACCAAGAGTGGATCTCCTAACCAAGCAAATCCTTTTCTATTTGTGAACAACTTATTGCATCTTTAATTTTGTGACAATTCTTCTTTTTACCTCAAATCAATATATTTTTCTTCATCAATTCCCTGTGGATCGATCTCGGACTCCCGAGAATTTATTACTTGAGACAACCTACACTTGGGTTTGAAACTATATAATTATATCCCATCAAGTTTTTGGCGCCGTTGCCGGGGAACTTGATTTGAAGTTCTAATATATTAAGGTTCCTTCTCTGTAAGAAAACTTCACCAACAGGTATATTCTTCCTCTACACTTTTCAATTTCTAATTTACTAACTAACTTACTAATTAACTTACTACTTACTAACTTATTAACTAACTTTTATATTTTTGTCATTTATTTACGTTTTTATTTTTTATTTTTTTATTTTATTTTCGTTTTTTTTATTTTTTTTATTTACATTTTTTCGCTTATTATTATTATTATTATTATTATTATTATTATTATTATTATTATTATTATTATTATTATTATTATTATTATTATTATTATTATTATTTACGCTTTTCATTGACTAACAATCTAACTTTTAAATTTCATCATTTATTTTTCTAATCTAACTTTTAAATTAAATGTATTTATTTTCTGTAATCTAACTTTTAAATTTTGTCATTTATTTTCTGCAATCTAACTTTTAAATTGCATGTCATTTATTTTTCGTCCTCTAACTTAATGAAATAATATTTCTTCTTTCTTCTCTTTCACTTGGCTCTGTGGGGCTTTGCCACTCTCCAGGTTTTCATATTTAAATTTACTTTTTTACTTTTTTTGACTTTATTTTTTTACGTACTTTATTTTCTCGCATTTTTATTTCTGTATTTTTATTTTTATTTTTATTTTTGGGTGGCTGGTTTATACCACATCCTACTTAATATTTAACGCCGGTGTATACCGCCTACTTGTATATTATTTTTATTTTATGTCACTTATTTATGCTTAACGGTATCGTGATTCAAATTATAGTCGTTTAGTTAAAATTAATCCAAGTAACTTATATATTGATTTATTTGAATCACAAACACACACAATTAACACAATGGCTGAATTTGAAGGTGCACATATTGAACATGATAATCAAACACAACGAGAATTTGAAAATGAAAGTATACATGATGAACAAGGAAATCAACCATTGCGAACTATGCGTGCATATTTGCAACCACCTCGAAATTCTAGTCCATCATGTTTTATCTTTCCACTTCTTGCTAATAATTTCAGATTTAAGCTAGGGTATGATTTCTTTACTTCCTAATTTTCATGGTTTAGAAAATGAAAGCCCATATTTACATCTAAAAGAATTTGAGGAAGTCGTATTGCTTTCAATGATCAAAATTGCGGTGAAGAGATTGTCAAGCTTAAATTGTTTCCTTTTTCTTTGAAAGATAAAGCAAAAACTTGGCTTAACGCTTTGAAACCAAGATCAATTGGTACATGGCAAGAAAATGCAAAGTGAGTTTTTAAAGAAATTTTTTCCAACACATAAAACCAATGCTTTGAAAAGACAAATCCAAAATTTTTCCCAAAATTCAAATGAAGCATATTTTCAAAGTTGGGAGAACGTTTTAAAGATTTGTTAAATTCTTGCCCACATCATGGTTTTGAAAAATGGCGAACTATAAGCTTCTTTTATGAAGGTTTAACACCTGAAACTAAACAATTTGTGGAAACGATGTGTAATGGCGAGTTTCTTGATAAAGAACCGAAGAAGCTTTAGATTATTTAAATCATTTGGTGAAAATTCTCAATCTTGGCATGGTACTAATCTTTCGAAAATTCAATTAGATATAACCTTGCAAATGCAGGAAAAGGAAAATACCATCTTAGTCAAGAAGAAGATCTAAATGCAAAGTATGCTAGTTTGGCTAGAAAGATTGAATCCATAGAATTAGGCAAAGTAAAAGAAGTCAAATCTGTTCAAAATGAAGAAATTTGTAGCATTTGTGATGAATTAGGACACTCGACAAATGAATGTCCTAATATTCCTGTTTTTAAAGAAGTTGTGCATGAGCAAGTAAATGCAATGAACAATTTTAAAAAGCCATTCACCTCTTCTTTTTCAAATTCTTACAATCCAGGATGGAGAAATCACCCGAACTTCAGTTGGAGGAATAATAATCAAGCACAATTTATGCAACCACCGCCTCCTCAGGAGCAACAAGATTCTCAAAATTCTCAAGGATATGCACCTTATGTCCCACCATATAGGAAAAACCTTGAAGGAACATTGAGTGCATTCATAGAAAAGCAAGAGGCCATCAATAAACAAAACACTCAAACCATGATTGACATAAAAGACACTCTTTCCAAACTTACTTCTGCACTCACCATTCACGAGAAAGGAAAATTTCCTTCTCAACCTCAACCGAATCCCAAAGGTCAACATAGTCTAAATGAGGGTAGTTCAGAAAACCAACAAATAAATCAAGTCAATTCTGTGATAACTCTTAGGAGTGGGAAAGTTGTTGAAAAAGAAATTTCGAACCTTGTGAGAAAGATGGTGAATCAATTCCCAAGATAAGGAAGAGGTTGATATGTCATCGGCCAAAATGAAACCAAACTCTCATCTCCTCCACTTCCATTTCCTCAAGCATTAAGCAAACCAAAGAAATTGGACCACCAAACTGAAATTTTTGAAATTCTTAAACAAGTGAAGGTCAATATTCCGTTGTTAGATACTATCAAACACTTTCCTTCTTATGCCAAATTTTTGAAAGACTTATGCACTTGTTAAAAGAAAATTAAATGTGAAAAAGAAAGCCTTTTTGACCAAAGCAGGTAAGTTCCATTATTCAAAGCAATAATGTTTTGAAACATAAAGACCCTGGTTGTCCTCTTGTTTCATGCATTATTGGAGAACATATAATTGAACAAGCTTTACTTGATCTTGGTGCTAGTGTTAATTTGCTTCCATATTCGGTTTATCAACAACTCAATCTAGGAGAGTTAAAACCAAACGTAACTCTTCTACTTGGCGATAGATCAATTAAAATTCCAAAAGGAATAGTGGAAGATGTGTTGGTACAAGTTGATAAATTCATTTATCCTGTGGATTTTATTGTCTTGGAAACCGAACCTATGATTAATTGTTCCAAGTCAATTCCTATTATTTTAGGTCGTCCATTTTTAGCAACATCCAATGCTTTGATAAATTGTAGAAATGGATTGATGAAGTTAACATTTGGAAACATGACACTTGAGCTTAATGTTTTCAACTTATGCAAGCAACCACATGAAGTCAATGATGAAAATGAGGAAGCTGACGGGATTGAGACCATTGTAGATGATCATCTTCTAAAAGGGAGTTCTTCTGACCTATTAGAAGTTTGTTTAATTAATTCATTTGATTCAGATATGCAAGTAGATGGTGATATTTTCGAAATATGCTCTTTGCTTGATTGTACACAAGCAATGGAATACAAAGGATGGAAGCCAAGATTTGAAGAGTTACAACCCATGAATGATAATATTCATGAAGAAGTACCCACACTTTGGAACTAAAGCCATTACCTTACGGGTTGAAGTACACATTTTTGGGAGAAGACCAAAGCTTTCCAAAGTAGTAATTTCATCAATCCTTATTGAAGAACAAGAAGGTATGTTGATAGAAGTACTTAAAAGGCATAAAAGTGCAATTGGATGGACATTAACAGATATAAAAGGCATTAATCCATTAATTTGTACACATAGAATACATTTAGAGGATAATGCTAAAACATCACAACAACCTCAAAGAAGATTAAATCCACATATGAAAAGAGGTAGTTAGGGTGAAGTTCTTAAATTACTTGATGTTGGAATTATTTACCCTATTTCCGATAGCGGTGGGTAAGCCCTACACAAGTTGTGCCTAAGAAATCTGGAATATGGTGGTTGAAAATGAAAAAGGTGAGTTAATACCTACGCGAGTTTCATCTAGTTGGCGTATGTGTATTGATTTTAGAAAATTGAATGCGACCACTAGGAAAGATCATTTCCCCTTACCATTTCTTGATCAAATTCTAGAAAGAGTAGCAGGACATCCATACTATTGTTTTCTTGATGGTTATTCGGGGTATAATCAAATACCAATTGCATTAGAGGATCAAGAAAAGACTACTTTTACGTGCCCCTTTGGCACTTTTGCATATAGACGAATGCCTTTCGGTCTTTGTAATGCTCCGGCAACTTTTCAAAGATGCATGCTAAGTATTTTTAGTGATATGATTGAGCATTATTTAGAGGTTTTCATGGATGATCTGACAGTTTTTGGAAATTCTTTTGAAAATTGTCTTGATAATTTGGATAAAGTTCTTAAAAGATGTGAAGAAAAAGGATTTGTTTTAAAGCTGGGAAAAATGTCATTATATGGTTACTTGGGAATCGTGTTAGGTCATGTGATATCTTGAAGGAATTGAAGTTGATAAGGCCAAAGTTGAATTAATTGCTCATTTGCCTTCCCCAAAAACTTGATCGAGAGAAGTTCGTTCCTTTTTAGGACATGCAGGATTTTATCGAAGATTCATTAAGGACTTTAGTGTCATATCTAGACCATTATGCAATCTTCGACAAAAGATGCACTATTTGATTGGACTCAAGAATGCCAAAAATCTTTTGAAAAATTAATTAGTCTTCTAACATCGGCTCTATCATGCAATCCCACATTTGGTCTTTGCCTTTTGAATTAATGTGTGATGCAAGTGATTTTCTTTGTTAGCGTTGTTTTAGGCCAAAGAAAGGAAGGTAAGCCTCATGTGATTTGTTACGCAAGTAGAACTTTAAATAGTGCACAAATGAATTACACCACTACCTTGAAAAAGAACTACTTGCTTTGTAATTTTTGCATTGGACAAATTTCGAGCTCATTTAATTGGTTCTTCTCTTGTTGTTTTCACTTGATCATCTTTCTTTGTTAGATATTTAATGTCTAAGCGGGATGCCAAACCTAGGTTGATACGGTGGATCTTGTTGCTTCAAGAATTCAACATCACAATAAAAGATAAGAAAGGAGCTGAAAATGTTGTCGCAGATCATTTGTCCGGACTTACAACAGGCTCATCTTTTGATAGCACACCTATCAATGATTCTTTTCCGATGAGTTTTTATTTTATGTCAATTCTATGCCTTGGTTTTGCGATATAGTCAATTTTCTCGTAACAAGAAAGATGCCGCCTCAATGGTCATATCAAGACAGAAAAAAGTTTTTGGTGAGGTGAAAATTTTTTATTGGGATGACCCATATTTGTTCAAATATTCTCTGATCAAATCTTTCGGAGATGTGTACCCGACAATGAGGTAGGTAGTGTCATAAAATTTAGTCACTCGAAGCATGTGGAGGTCATTTTTCTTCAAAGAAAACAGTGCGAAAATCTTGCGGTGTGGATTTTATTGGCCCACTTTATTTAAAGACAGACCATACCTTTTGCAAAAGTTGCGAAAATTGTCAAAAATTAGGGTCCATTTCTAAAGAAATATGATGCCTCTACGAACCCTATCCTTGTCATTGAAATTTTTGATTGTTGGGGAATTGATTTCATGGGTCAATTTCCATCCTCATTTGGATATTTGTATATTCTCAGTTGCGATTGATTATGTCTCAAAATGGATTGAGGCAATTCCATGTCGACAAAATGATCATAAACTGTTCTCAAATTTTTAAAAGAAAATGTCTTAAGTCGATTTGGAATCCCTCGAGCTATCATCGGTGATGGGGAACACATTTTTGTAATAAACCATTTGAATCTTTAATGAAGAAATATGGTATTACCCATAAAGTTGCTACCCTTATCACCCTCGCAGACAAGTGGACAAGTAGAATTAGCAAATAGGAAATTAAACAAATTTTAGAAAAAGCAGTTAACCCAAATCGTAAAGATTGGTCTTTAAGACTAAACGATGCACTTTGGGCTTACCAAATCTTGCTTTTAAAACATCTTTAGGTATGTCACCCTATCGGTTAGTCTATGGAAAAAACCTTGTCACTTGCTCGTAGAACTGGAGCATAAAGCATTCGGGCCATTAAAGCTTTCAATTTAAATCTTGATAATGCTTGCAAGTTACGTAAATTACAAATAAATGAACTTGAGGAATTGAGAAATGATGCATATGAAAACTCAAAAATTTATAAAGAAAGAACAAAAGCTTTTCATGACAAATCTATTTTGAGGAAATCTTTTGAAATTGGTCAAAAAGTTCGCTTTATAATTCTCGTCTTCACCTATTCCCTGGAAAATTGAGATCTAGGTGGACTGGTCCTTTTATTGTCAAACATGTATATCCTTATGGGGCCATAGACATTGAGAATCCTAGAAATGGTAATGTGTCTAAGGTCAATGGACAAAGACTTAAACCATTTCTAGAAAATCAAGCTGCTGAGGTAGAATTCATTTCCTTTCGATCCTTGTTATGTGAAAAATTTACTCTAATTTTGTAGCTTTATTTTGTTGTGTAGCTCTTTAGCTCCCGGTAAAATGACGGATGACGGTACTCGTGACTCTCAAGTCGGTTTGCTCTCTTTCAGTTTCCCAAAATAACTGAATTCTTCTTCTTCTTCTTCTTCTTTTTCTTCTTCTTCAAAATGGATATCATTCTCTCAAACCTGAGAAAACATTTTCCTTCTCTTCCTCAAAATGTTCTAACAAAAATTTACAAGGCTAGATGTGAAAGATTGAGATTGTTAATGCACAAAGGTATACCGAAGATGTACGTTGGATAATCGAAGCAAAGGTCCGATTAGCTGGTGAGTCTTCAATCTCATTTGACTCATACATGCCAGGTCTTGGTAGAAGTTCATATTCTAAAAGGAGAAGAGCAAAAAGATTACAAGTCTGTCACATATGTGGACGATGGAATTGTAACAAGCGATGTCGTTCTTTGGGGATGGTTTCCAAAAACGAGAGAAGATAAAATTTTCTTCATTAAGAATGGACTGAGTAAAGAGTCATTAGATGATATCTTATTGACTCTTGATACGCATTCTTGTGGTTTGGTGCATCGTGAACTTCTTAATTTGTGGAATCTCTTCAAGGATGAACAAAAGCAATATAGTCTTGGGAATCTGACTCTAAAAGACCCTGTTTGCCAATTTATAAGAAAATTGGATGGGAAGCTTATCCTCGACTCATAGAAGGCGTTTAAGCGTTTACGGACGTGAAACTGAGGCGAGATGTGAGCCACATCCACAACAACATGTACATATTTTCTTCTTCTTCTTCTTCTTCTTCTTCTTCTTCGTCTTCTTCTTCTTCTTCTTCATCTTTCAAAAAAAAAAAAAAAAGAAAAAAAAATCAAAAAAAGAAGAAAGAAAAAAAAAATATAAAAAGAAAAAAAAAAAAAAAAAAAAAAAAAAAAAAAAAAAAAAAAAAAAAAAAAAAAAAAAAAAAAAAAAGTATGTATACATCTTGGGTTTGGCTTTGGTAACACACAACGTGAATGGGGAAATGCATGCATCTGATCCAAAGCCTTCTTAATTGAAAAATAAAGAAGGTAGATTGTATCCACATGTGAGAGAGGCGACGGTCGTATTATGGCCACTTGTCCCTTTTGGGAGCCCTATGTTGCTTATTTGGTCTTGAATGGGTCTAATCTTGGTCAACAATGCTTTGGCCCAAAGCCGAAAGAGCAGACTACCTCCATCCCAATCTCAAGTGAGTATACATCCATCTTTCATCAGGTTTCTCACAACTTAAAAAAAAAAAAAAAAAAAAAAATAGAGGCGAAACTACGGTTGTACTTGGTCTTTAATTAGATTAGGAGCCCCGAGCGGATGCCCGTCCTGTCATAGACTCAGGAGGAGACCTTCACACGCCAGTATGTAAATAAAGTTCGTGTGCCATGCTCTGTAGAGAGCCGTGTGCTACATTCCAAGTTCTTGGAACCAAGGCTCTGTAGCGGCTGATGGACGAGAAAGAAGCGTCCCGTCTTTACAGTGAACGGAAACTGTTATCTGAGCTGTATACTTACTTTAATTAGTAGGTCTCTATGGCGAGTTCTGACTGGCTGCGGTCGGTACCATCTTCTTAGAATACGAGGCCTTTAATTAGGTTTGCAGGAAGATAGAGGGTTGTTCTTCCGTAAAGCGGGACGGAAAGGATTCAAAGGTTCTTGTTGTCGGTTCGGCAATCCTTGTGGAATTCATATGTTGCACCTTGGTGACACGCAACTCAAATACATGCCACTACTGCATTCATGACACGCAAGTATAAAGATACGCCATGAAAGCGTACATACAGGTATGTCTTCGTTTATTATTATATTTCTTTTATCTTTGTATGTTTTTGTTGTATTTTGATTTTTGGACAGACGATCCTTTGAGCAGGGTCCTTCAGGGGTTTCTAGACTTCTTTACCCTGATGGTTTTCTTGAAGTTAAAAAAAAAAAAAAATCAAATAGTGAAAAAAAAAAAGGAAAAAGAAAAAAAAAAGATTCTGTTTTTTATTTTCAAACTTTTCTGACAATGACCAACCTACCCATATAGGTGCTATGATTATTTTTTTCCCTTCTTTTCCCTATTTAAACACTTCATTCTCTTCACTTTCCTCCAACTCATAATCATTCAGAGGGAAGGTGAAATTATGGGACCTCCTGTTCGTAACATTAAAAATGTCTGTGTTTTTTGTGGGTCAAGTTATGGGAAGAGTTTAGAGTTTGCAAACGCAGCCTACCGTTCTTGGTCGAACACTTGCTGCAAGGAATATTCATGTTGTATATGGGGGTGGTTGTCGTGGGTTAATGGGGGCTGTATCACTCTGCATTTCTAGGAGGCGGATCGGGTTTTAGGTATCATTCCTACACCTTTAGCTCAAAATAACATCACCGGCAAGACAGGTTGGAGAAGAAATTCGGGTATCATCTATGCATGGCGAGAATGAAAACAATGCTTGACAACTCGATGCATTCATTGCCTTACCAGGTGGTTTTGGTACTTTGGAAGAAATTTTTCAAATTGTCTCTTGGGCCCGTGAACATCCACCATAGACCCATTGGTTTGTTAAATGTTAATAATTTCTTTGATCTTTTGTTATTTTTTCTTGATAAAGCTGTGGAACAGAAATTTATCACTCCTTCGGCAAGAAAACTTCTTATCTCTGCCTCCACTATTGATGAGCTCATTGATAAATTAGAAGCTTTTGAGTATGAACCTGATAAGGTCCTAGCTCAGATAAATTGGTCATCAGGAAGCAGTGAGGGAAGCAGCAAGAAAAAAAAGCCAGATCTGACACTTCATCTTTAATGGGTTTGATTTTATTTATCGTCATTTGTTTTGGTTTAAATTTGTGTCGATTTCTCCAGCAGGTAATATCTTCTATCCTTTACTCATCTATATTTTAACATTGCGGACAATGTTGTAATCTGGTTGGGGGGAAGGATAAGGATAGTTAAAAAAAAAAAGTAGGGAAGTATGATATGATTTTCATGAACTTGCTAAACCAATGAATATTGGCGAGTAAGGAGTAATTTTACTCTGAGACGCATTTTAGTTGAAGAAAGTATGTTTAGTGAGATGATTTGTCGAAACCTACAACAAAACCAATTAAGGATGGCGAGTAAGGAGTAAATTTTGCCCTTAAGGTAATTTTACTTTTGAGACGCATCATAGTTGAGAAAAAAAAAACCATTTTAGAAGTAGCAAAAAGCATATCTTGGGTCATAGCATAAATTTTCTTCTTTCTTATAAATCATATGCTTGGATATGAATGTTGAATTGATGGATTGAGAATGATAGAAATATGCCTTGTGAGATTTTGAGCCTATTGATGAATGGATTGAACATTTGTACCATTCTCTTCTTTCTTGTGTGATTTTCACCTGTGAAAATGTTACTCTAGAACTTGCTTTGATTCTTTTTGAGGTTACATTTTCACATGCATACATAAATATGATTGAGGCATTTTAAAATAGCTACTTTGAACAAATAGCCATCCTTGTATATTTTTCCTTGTGTAACCCATTTGAGCTTATTTGACTAGTTCTTATTTTTAGCTTATTACGTACCTTTAAAAAAAAAAAAGAAAAAAAAAGAACATGTTTTTACCTGACCTTAGGGAATAAGAGAGCACCTGACTTTGTTCTTAAACAAGTGTGGGGTGTGTGTGTGTAAAAAAAAAAAAGCAAAAAAAAAAAAAAAAACAGAAAAAAAAAAAAAAAAAGAAAGAAAGAGTGACCATCTGATACACTATGTGACATATCCATATCTAGAATAAAGATGGATGCTTGGAAACAACAGGAAGAGAAGGAGAAGGTTTATGCCTAACAATGAATTCAACTCATCAATTTGGGATTAATCTTCAACAAAACATTAGTCAAATATTGGTCATTGTCCTTATTGATGAATGTTCTCAAATATCTTTTCCACTCTAACTATACCATAATGCTCTTTTATTCTCTTTGGTATTTATCTTCTTATGTCCATATTATCCCTCCTTCTTTACCTTGACCCCGTTACAACCTTGAATAAAGTCCTCTTGATTTTTGTGTGCATGTTTCGAGTAGTGGAGAAGTAGAAGATAAGCAAGCTTATGGTAGTAATTTTTCATGGGTTGAATTGAGTGAAATACTTACCTTTTTAATGCTTGAAAGATTAAGAGTGAATCTTGAGAGGATCTATCATTCTTGATTCGTTCTTTTTAACTGAAGTTTCCTTGCCTGTTGGTTTGAGATGTGAAGAAATATTACCTCAAAAAAAAAAAATTGCTTTGTTCCCTTGAATGACTGGTTGCTCTTCTTGCTTCATTAAATCTTTTAGAATTTTTAGCTTTTAGTCTGTGTCATTTTTTTTGTTCCTTAGTTTTTTGTTCTTATGTGTTTTGCTCGGGAGTGCAAAAGTTTAATGTGGGGAATTTGATAACAATGTATTTTATGCATTTTATAATCCTCTAACTAGGCTTCTTAAGGTTCAATTTGGCTTAATTAAGTTGATTTTGTCACATTTTATGAAATTAAGCTTAATTGGATCATTGAAGAAATTATTCTTGAATTATCATTAATTTGGGTGATTGCATTCTTAAGTAAAGTGGCCACAACTTGAGTTGTAATTATCTCGATTAATGTGATTCTGGTCTTGTTGGAAAGTTAAGATAATTCTCTAATAACTATTCACTGATACGAAGTTAACCACATTAATAAAGCAATATATTTCATTCATTGTATAACCTTCTTACTTGGCTTTTTCAGTAAACTGGCTATAATTTGAGTTACAAATATCCGATGGATGTGATTTTGGTCTTGTTTTTAAGCTAAGATAAATTTCTACAACTTTCATGAAGGCCTCAAGACCAGAAACACATGTTTGGATAACTCAAATTGGAGTTGAAGCAAAATCTAGTGTTTTGAACCTGACAGCTTGACCTTTATGCACTCATTAGGCTATATCTCGGGCTATTGGAGTTCAATAATTCTGAAATTTTGACAGTGGAAGGTTAAGACCCATATCTACAACTTTCATGAAGAACACAAAAGCTAGTTCGGATTCCTTGAAGGTGATATTGGGCTTAGAAGTCAGAACAGAGGTGCTGACGTTGGGCCTGACCCATGAGCAGTAATTGGGCCATATCTTGGGCTGTGGTTATTGGATTTGGCTAAACTTGGTGTCTCTGGAAAGCTGAGACAATGTGCTAGAACTTTCATGAAGACCACTTGACTCAAAAATGACGCATGCCATGAGTTCAGAAGGGAAACATTTCGGAGACAAGAATCCACCCACCATTTATCTCTTTTATCATTTTGTTATCATCATCCATCATCTCTTTTGGCTATTTGTACTCTTCTAATTCTATAAAAAGAGGCAATGGCTGATCATTTGAGGGTGTTAGCTTAGTGTTAGTCTAGATTTTACTTTAATATTTGTATGTTGATTGCTTCCTTTGTTGTAATTTTCTCTTGTTCTTAAGTGAAGTTATGTTCATCTTTCTCTTCTTCTCTCTTTCTTTCTTCTTGTCTATGAGTAACTAAGTTTTCCTCTTGCTTGGGTGAAAAGGTGAAGCTCTTGGTAATAAGTTAAGGTTAGATTAATTTCTTTCTTGTGCTTTAAATGATATATTTTTATGTGATCTTTATATGAGTTGTATGTTGTTTCCAATTAATTTAGAAACTTTTCTTGTATAATGAATATCTTGATCCATTGTAGACAATAGGATTGCGCACAAGTGGATGCTTTTGACGATTTACAAGTATTGGTAGATAGTTATTGGAACCATTATATGATTACATAATTGAACTTTGAATGTTAAATCTTCCGATTGGAATCTTCATTATGCATGATTTCAATTGAGTTATAAAACGAAATAATCTTATCTTTAATTTATTACCAAGAGTGGATCTCCTAACCCAAGCAAATCCTTTTCTATTTGTGAACAACTTATTGCATCTTTAATTTTGTGACAAATCTTCTTTTTACCTCAAATCAATATATTTTTCTTCATCAATTCCCTGTGGATCGATCTCGGACTCCCGAGAATTTATTACTTGAGACAACCTACACTTGGGTTTGAAACTATATAATTATATCCCATCACTACCTACTCGGCAACCTTACTTGAAACCACCATCCATGAATCATCCTTCTTACTATGCCATCTTCGCAGATCTGAGCCAACGCCCTCTCTGCTAGCCATGACCATCTGTGCCGCCATCACTATCCCGTCATCCATTTTGCCATCACCCAACCAGCCACTGCGCAAACCACCGCCAAACCACCACCGCAGATACCTCACCTGGAACCCGTAAGCCACTCCTCTGCATGATCTGTCGTCTCCACCGCGAGGCCACCATGCCCAACCGTTCACCGCTGCCCAAATCTCCCCTTCTCAGTCTCACCACGCACCTTCTCACCCTCACCGTCCCCCACCGTGCCAACCACCACAGATCTGTCAACTCAGACCTCCAATAGCCGCGAATCCACGTGCCATCGTGGCCCTAACGTCGGAAATTTCCACCCAATGCCGCGAAATGCCCAACACCGTGAACTTGGAACTGAGACTCCACACGCCGTCACCACCCAGCTACACTCTCCGCGTGCCAGGACAGCTGTGCACCGCCGTTTGTCTCGTTCCAGAGGATCCCCCGCAATGTCTCTCTCTCTCTCCTTCGTTATCTACTTCAGAGGCTAAAGGCCTCTTTGCGTTTTCCTCTTTCAGAGGCAGAAGCCTCTGTTTCTTTATTTTATTTTATTTTATTTTTTATTATATTTTTTAGGTAACTTGTTTTTTTAAAAAAAATTGTAAAAAGAAGGGTAATAATAAAAGTGTTCCGTTGGGTTGGGTTTTGTTTAATTTTTTTATATATTTTTTTCTTTGGGTTAGATTTTGTTTTGTTTTACTTGGGCTTTTGTGATCCAGAGATTTCGTTTTGGGTGTGGGTAGGATAGGCTAAATAACAATAGCTTGGATTTTATGAGTTTATTCTTAAATCTAATATATCTTAAAAAAAATAATAGCAACAAAAAAAATCATCTTAGAATTTATTTGAGATTTGGTTTAAATTGTTGTATGTTTATATTTATTTTATTTATTTATTTATTTATATTTTGCTAGTATATGTTTTTAATCTTTCTGTTCATATTGGCTTTTTTTTAGGTGTTGATTTTACAATTTTTTTTAAAAGAAATAAAAGAAAATAATTGAACCTTGTTGAAAAAAAATAAAATGGGATTAGCTGAACTGTGACAGCTTGTTAATCTTGTAGTTTTGTTTTATATCATCTAAGTTGTAACAACTTGATGATTCTTTTTTAAGAAATAAAAAATAAAAATGATTTGAGTTTTCAAAATAAAAATCTAGCCAAAATTAAATTTTTCTAATTTATTTGCTTGTTTAGTTTGTCTTTTAAAAAATAGGTAAAATAAATATTTTTAAGAGTTATAAAAATTTGCACAATTAATTTAAGGTAATCGTCTTAGGGCGGATGTATTACGGGTATTGTGGGGTTAAGTCTCCACCCTTCCCAGTGCATTATTAGACTCCCGAACCTAAATTTTTGAACGTAGACCTTCTTTTTGAGTTTTCCAGTTTTTCTCGATAAAAATAAAATTCTTGGCGACTCCCTTAAATTTTATAATTTAAGTCGTTATTCTGACGCGATTCCGGTCGCGACAATAATTCTACACATGAACAAACCTGCATATATTCTCTATGCTTGAGCACCTCCTCCTAAACCCATGGAGAATATGGCTGATGGTGTAGACCATGATCTATTTGATCTTCAAGCAACAAATCAAACCAGCAGACAGTTTAAGAGACGGATGCACCAACTTTGGCAACTATTAGCTCTTTTTAAGGCAATCCCTTAGGGCACAAAGGGAGCATACCTTCTTCTTATCTTCAAATTTATTCATGTCATAACTGCATTTGTACATATACACAATAAGTAGTGTGGTCCATTGATAAACCTAATCGCACCTCGCTTAAGGACAAGTTTTATTTAGAAATAAGAGGAGAGAATTTTTTTTTTAAAAAAATGGGGGTGCTAGTCACTATTGATGGACCAACTATTTATCATTGCATTCATTCTAAAGAAAATAAAAAATAATAATAATACCTTGCATCCTTGCATCAGGCTTCTTACTACACTATAATCTCTTTGTCGTTCTTCAGAAAAATTTGTTAGAGAACCGTTAAACTCAATCAAGATTTAAAGTGAGTATCTTTGATAGAAAGAAATATGGGATCAGATAACAAGGATATGACCTTGAAGAAAACTTTGCGACTCAAGGCTAAGAAAGTTAACACTGAGAGCCTGTTGACCATAGGTCGCATGCTAAAAAAGATCCAACGTTTGACACAGCAACAAAGTATGGGAAGATTCTGGACTTGTTAGAGGTGAATGTGCAAGTGGAAGCGATCACTACAGTGGTCCAATATTACGAACCGCCTCTTCGATGTCTCACTTTTCAGGATTTCTAGCTATCCCCCACTTTGGAAGAATTTGAGTAAATTCTGGGTTTGCCGTTGGAGGGTAAGAAGCCATACTGTTATATAGGACACTACGCATCCATCCAAATCATAACAAATGTTTTGAAAGTGCACACTAGAGATTTACGAGGTGCGCAACAGAATAGGAATGGAACCAAAGGGTTTTCAAGAGAATACCTCGAGGGATATATGCATCACTTAGCCAAAAGTGGAGATTGGGATGCTTTCATGGATGTGTTAGCCCTTACCATTTATGGCCTAGTTCTGTTCCCTAATATTGATGCCTATGTGGATTATGTAGCGATTGATGTGTTCCTAGCTTGCAAGTTTAACACCAACAACCTGGTTCCATCCATTCTCGCAGATGTTTATTACACCCTGAACTTTTGCCACGAAAAAAAAGACAAGAGAATCCTCTGTTGCTTGCCGATGTTGTATGTTTGGCTCACAACTCATGTTTTCAACAAGTCATATAGAACATAGTGCCTCATCGCTGACTTCAATATATACTAATTAAAGACCAAGAGTAGTCGTGAATGGGTAGACCATTTGGCGAAATTGGATAAAAAGCAGATTAGATGGTATCCTCGGTGAAAAGATATAGGAACTATCATCTATCAGTGTGGAAGGTTTCCAAACATACCCCTCATGGGTACACGAGGGTGTATCAACTATAATCCAATCTTGGCACAGTGACAACTTGGTTATCCTATAATGGGACCACCTATGAAAGTCCAAATAACCCCTTTTGTTCTTTACTATGCTGACATGGAAAACATTGAGTCACTTCAGAAGATCCAAAGTGCTTGGGACAGAATCATCCAAAAAGGAAAGGTACTGAAAGTTAGAGGTTGTGCAGCCAAGGAAAGTTACCGCCAATGGGTTAAAGACAGAGTTCAGGAAATCAAGTTGCCATTCAAGGCCCCGACAATTCCTTTGGTTGATGGATCTTCAGCCTCGGTCTTGATTGAAAATGAAGAGACAAAAGAAATGAAAGCTAGGATCACAAAGATGGAAAAGGAAAGGGAGAAGATGGAAGCGGAGTTGAGAGAGACCCGCCATGAATATGCAGCCTTGAAGTGAGAAAATGTTGAAAATGACCACATTCTGGAAAAGGCTAACAAAAAGATAAAGATGGAACATGATTACCTACTGATCTGGGGGCCGCAAACAAGGAATTAGGGCTCCGAAAGCAAGAAAGAAATAGAGTTATGGCTAAAAACCAACAACTTAAGGAGCAACTCAAGAATGCCAAATTAACCCAGAGTAATGCGATGCGACTGGTAGAAGAAATGAGGTAGCAGATAAAAATGACATCTGAGCGATATGAAGATATGATAAAAAACAAGAAACTCCACGTGAAAGAGACAATTACAGAATATAAGGTGGCATTACAACAAGAGTAGGAAAAAATGAAGGAACTGATGAATTAGGTGGAACAACAAAAAGGCGACATCAGTGGATGGAAGAAAGAAACGTATTTTTGGAGGAGTCATTTTGCAAAATTAGCATGTTTGGCTAGTTCAGCAATTGCAGATACCCCATATCATTTGAGGAAGGCCGATAAGATGGTTAATCCTTTTAAGACACCGGTAGAAATCAGTGACTTCATTGAGTATTGTAAGGACCTAATAGGATAAATGAAACAAATGGTCAAGGTGTATTCAGATAGGGAATAGTCTTATTAGGCTAGGCCATGATGTATTCAGCTATGAAACAATGTATTTGATTGTCATATCTTGTCAGTTGAATGAATGAAGTATGATGGTTTCGACACTCATTTTCTGATCTTATATTTCACTTGAGACTTAATACTTTTGAACGAGACGTTCTGGGTTATAGTAATGACAAAACAAGGATCAAAGATATTCATTTCAAAACTACTTAGCTTAAAATCACTAACGACCCTCTAACAAATAATGAGTTCAATTACCATTTTTTTATGAAATCATAATTTGAATTTTACAACTTTTAGGTAAAAAAAGTTTTGAACCATTGCTTGTCTTCGAAAAACACAGATCACACAAACCCGAACCTATGAGACTAGGTTGCAAACTAGGCTGCAAGAGATGTTAAATTCAAGAAGAAATTTGGATCAAGAGATGGATGAAATAAGGGGAAGAATGGATGCGATGGCAGAAAGACAATCAAGGGTCGAAGATTTATTGAGACAGTTAACTGTGACCCTCGGAGCAACAAATGGAACCTCTGTCGGCACTGGGGTAAATGCAAATGCAAATAATAATGTGAATGAAGAGGATAATTCTATGAATGGAAATCCTAAAGGGGGAAATAACAATGTAGAAGTCATTCATGAGAAGCTAGTAAAAATATTCCTGAGCAACAGTTCCGAAAAAGAAAAATTAAGAGATGAATTGATTAGAAAGATGTAAGAGTAAATTAAAGCTATACAAGGTCCTAATTTATATGGCTCGATGGGAATCAATGAATTATGTCCTGAGGTTGAAGTTAATATCCCTAAGGACTTCAAAATTCTAGATTTCTCAAAGTATGACGGAAGCACTAATCCAAAGTTTCATCTAAAGACCTACATCACAAAGATGGTCATTTGGTCATGGGATCAAAAATTTCTGATCAATTTTTTTTATGAAAGCCTGACCGGGCCAGCTTTGGAATAGTACATGCAACTTAACCAATCAAGGATTTCTTGCTGGGATGATTTGACCAGTCTATTCTTGGGGCAATATCAATTTAATATCGACACCGCACATACCCGTGAGCAGCTAGGGGCAATGCTAAAGAAGCATAGTGAATCTTTCAAGTAATACGCCCAAAGGTGGAGAATGTTGGCAGCCCAGGTTCAACCACTACTGATTTCGTCAGAAATGAGCTCGTACTTTATGGAGACCTTAGGAGTACCTTTTATTGGATTGATGGCAGGGGCAACTTATAAGGATTTTTCTGACCTGATTGTGGCTGGAGAGAGGATTGAGAATCTTACGAAAGCTAGAAAATTACCTACTGGAAATACGGAGAGCAATTTTCCTAAGAAGGTGGCGCCGATAAAGAAGAAAGAACCAGAAGTCAACTATGTGCAACAATAAAACTCATGTTTTCCTCGTAATTCATAACTATACCCTGCTTATCATGCCCCTTCACCCGCTTTTCCAGCTTACCAAACTTCATACCAAGTAAACCAAGTTCCCTCACCACGTACATATGTCCCTACTCGTCCTGTTTATGCTAATCGTCCTATCGCACCTCAAAATCCAGGAAACCAAGGGTATGCTCGACCGCCGTTGAATCTACCCCCCTTTCCAAAATTGCCAATCTCCAATGCGGACTTATTTCAACAGTTGTTCGATGCGCACTTGGTAGCATGCGTCCCTGCTCGCCCCATGGTACCCCAATTCCTAGCTTGGTATAATCCTAATGCAAATTGCAAGTTCCATATGGACAACCCAGGACACTCAATCGAGGATTGTGAGGTATTTAAAACAACAGTGAGGAAGCTGATTGCCTGCGAAAAGCTAGATTTTGAAGAGGAGAAAAGGCCAAACATTACCAGCAACCCAATTCTGAATCATGGGAAATGAATTGTAAATGCATTAGAAAAGGACAAGGAATTAGTTCAAAAAGTAGCAAATATCAAATCTCCCATAAAGTTAATATTCCAAAGTCTGGTCCAAGCAGGCTATTGTTCTCCAGTAACCTTGGAGGATGTAGAGTTTGAATATGATACTGAAGCTTATTGTGAATACTAATTGGGAAGAGACACGATATTGAGAGTTGTCAGGAGTTCAAAACTCATTTGCAAAAATTCATGACTCTAGGTATAGTGGATGTTACTAGAGCAAGAGAATCCGCAAAAGAAATAGATACTGTGGAGCGTTTAATTCTCAAACTTCCGCATGCTGGTGAAGTCCCAAATTCTGGGAAGATTGTCGTAGCAATAAAGAAGCCTACACTTTTTTCCTATAGTGATACTCATACTGTACCTTGGAAGTATGATGTCAAGGTAGAGATACAAGATAATGTAGGACACACCTCTTTAGCCTCTATCACTCAAATAACAGAACTCGCACAAGCAGTGCTGAGTATTGGGGACATAGGAGGGATCACAAGAAGTGGCAGATGCTATGGGCAAGAAGATAAGACTGGGAAAGAAAAAACAATCAACATAGAAACAAAAGAAGAAGAGGAAGAAGAATTCTTAAAAATTATGTTAAATGAAGCCTATGTGAAGCCAGATATTACCCCAGAAACGTTAGTGAACATAGTAAACCCAGTGAGGCGCGTCAACATGATCCCATTCTCTGAGGAAGAAGTGGTACATTCGACAAGAAATAGCCCGCGTGCTTTGCACATCACTTTGAAATGTCAGGGGTATGTAGTGGAAAAAGTTTTAATTGATGGAGGTTTCGCATTGAACATCCTCCCGAGGAATACCTTGTCCCAACTGGCTATGAGTGTAGAAGACCTAAAGCCTCAAGAAATGACAGTGTCAGCCTTCGATGGAAGGAAAAGAGGAATTCTGGAAGAAGTGACCCTTCCACTCGAGATAGGCCCAAGTTGTTTCCAAGTACTATTTCAAGTAATAGAGATTGAGCCTACATACACTATGCTCTTGGGAAGACCATGGATCCACGCTACTGGTGTTGTTCCCTCAACCTTGCACCAATGCTTGAAATACATTGAAAATGGATGCCTGGTTACCATTCGAGGAGAGGAAAAAATCCTACTAATGAAGCCTACTTCAGTGCCTTATGTTGAAAACACTGAACTGGAGGTGGACAACTTCTTGCATAGCTTCCAACTGGTAGAAGTGAAAATGAAAAAAGACGAATCATCCTCCAAAGATGTTCACCAAGTTGTGACTTGCATCATGACCAATAATGGTTATCAAGCCGAGAAAGGTTTAGGAGTTCAGCTGCAAGGAATCAAGTCTATGATCACCCTGCCAGAGAACAAGAACAGATTTGGTCTAGGGTATGATGCATCTTTGGAAAGAATGATGAAGTTTGGCTTGGCTCTCAATGAGGGAAAAAAGGAAGAATAAAATGACAAAGACGATTCCTCATCTGAAGGAGACATTCCCCGTCCCTGCTGAAATTATTAATAGAACTTCCAGTCATCAGGTCCGCCTAATCATTAACAATATGGAGGAAGACTCAGGAGAAGACCATGCTATCCGGTCCTCCAACAATTCGAAACATCTAAACAATTGGAGATCTGAGGCGTTATTTGATGTGGTTGTCATAAAGTAATTGTTTAGTCGTGAAGCTATCTTAGACTTTTGTAATGCTGAATCTATGTTAACTCTTATCGAAACTTTAATGTAATGAACTTGTGTGTTTCTTAGTATGATTCTCTGCTCATGTTATCTTTCATCAAAATTTCAATGCAATGAACTTGTGTGCTTCTCAGTTAGTCCACAACTTTGTTTTTTTTCTATCTTTGACTTACGCCTTTCTTTTAGCCTGTCCAATTACCATATTTTCTTTCTATCAATAATTTCTAATCTGGCATAAATAAATCTTCTAGGGATTTGGGTCTTGTAGAGGTATTGTCCCACGAAAGGATTCCTGAAAACTCAAAGATGGATTCTTATTCGATGATGGATATAGATAACTATGACTCAGATGAAGATAGGAATGCTACTAAGGAGTTTTCCAAATTGGTAGAAAGGTCAGAAAGAGAATTCAGCCTCAATGAAGAAGAAGTGGAGGTGATCAATATGGGAACTGATGAAGACAAGAAAGAGTTAAGATTGGTGGATAATCCAGAGCGGGAATGCATGATCAAGTTATTTAGAGACTACATAGATGTCTTTACATAGTCTTATCGAGATATGTCGGGGCTGGATCCGAGCATAGCTTCCCACAAAATCCCGTTATGCCCCAATGCTGAAGCAAAAAAGTAGAAGTTGAGAAGAATGCACCCTGAAATGTCCTTAAAGATCAAAGAGGAAGTCACCAAGCAGTTGGAAGCAGGGTTTTTGGAAGTATCTAGACACCCAGAATGGGTAGCAAACATCATCCCCATTCCGAAGAAGGATGGAATGGTCAGGATGTGCATGGATTATAGGGATTTGAACAAGGCTAGCCCTAAAGATGATTTCCCATTGCCTCACATTGACGTCCTCGTCGACAATGCGGCAAGAAGTCATAGATTCTCTTTCATAGATGGTTATTCTGGATACAATCAGATTCCTATGGATACGAATGATAAAGAGAAGACCACGTTCATCACAGCATGAGGAACATTTTGTTACACAATCATGCCGTTTGGTTTGAAGAATACTGGGGCCACCTATCAGCGTGTCATGGTTGCTTTGTTCCATGATATGATGCGTAAAGAAATTGAGGTATACGTGGATGACATAGTCGCCAAGTCCAGAGAAGGGGAAAACCACGTGGAAGTGTTGCAGAAGTTGTTCGAAAGACTCAGAAAGTACAAGTTAAGGCTAAACCTAGCAAAGTGTGTTTTTGGTGCATCGACTAGAAAACTATTTTTTTTCATCGTTAGCAAGGAAGGGATCAAAGTGGATCTTGACAAAGTCAAAGCGATACAAGAGATGCCCACTCCCAAAATCGAAAAGGAGGTAAGAAGCTTTCTCGGGAGGCTGAATTACATCGCTAGGTTCATAGTCAATCTGACTAGCACCTGCGAGCCAATCTTCAAGCTACTAAAGAAACAACAACCAGGAGAATAGGATGAACGTTGTCAGGAAGCTTTTGAGAAAATAAAAGCTTACTTGCAAAGTCCTCCCATTTTGGTGCTACCTACGCCTGATCGTCTTTTGATATTGTACCTCATGGTATTACAAACATCCGTGGGAACAATATTAGGGCAACATGATAAAGCAAGAAAAAAAGAACATGTCATCTACTATTTGAGCAAAAAGTTCATTGATTGTGAGTCTCGCTACATGACAATCGAGAAGACTTGTTGTGCACTAGCATGGGCATCAAGAAAGTTGATGCAGTATATGTTGTACTATACAACTTGGCTAATTTTAAGAATGGACCCAATAAAGTACATATTTGAAAGTCCTCATGTTTCCACACGAGTCTTTAAGTGGCAAGTGGTTCTTTTTTAGTTCGATATAAAGCACATGACTTGAAAATCTATCAAAGAGAGCATAATTGCAGATCATTTAGTTGAAAACCCACTCAATCACAAACAACCTGTGACGTCTGAATTCCCCAATGGAGATGTTTTAGCAGTTGAAGAAGAAAAGTCAGATGAAGAAGACATATAGAAGATGTACTTTGATAGAGCAGTCAACATGTATGGGAGCAGCATAGGGGTAGTGGTCACCTTACCAAGTGGGAAGCAATACCCTATCGCCATCAAGTTAGAGTTTGATTGCACCAATAATGTTGCCGAGTATGAAGCGTGTTTTCAAGGATTGAAAGTTGCAATAGAATTGGGAGTGAAAGAACTACAAGTATATGAAGATTCAGCATTGATAATCTATCAAGTGAATGGGGAATGGCAGACTAAGGATCCAAAGTTGATTTCATATCAGAAATATTTGATGGAGTTAGTCGAGAAGTTTGAAGGGATCACCTTTTCGCACTTGAATTGAGAAAAGAACCAATTCGCAGATGCTCTGGCTACTTTAGCGGTAATGGCTAATCTGGATATTCATGCTAATATACAACCCATCCGAGTGAAGGCAGAAAGTGAACCGATTTATTGTTCTAATGTTGAGGAAGAAGAAGACGGCCAACCCTGGTTCCATGATGTCAAGCAGTACATTAAGTTCAGAGAATACCTATCAGGGGCAAATGAGACAAATAAAAAGTCCATCTGTCGGCTCTCCATGGCTTTCTTTTTGAACCGGGAGGTATTGTACAAAAGGAACTATGATGGTACACTCCTCAGATGTGTGGAAGCTAAAGAGGCTCTTGCAATCTTAACAGAAGTTCATGAAGAGATTTGTGAAATACATGCCAATGGTATCATGATGGCTCGTTAAATCTTACGATGTAGTTATTACTGATCCACTATGGAATCTAATTGCATAGGATATGCTCGAAAGTGTCATAAATGCCAAGCAATTTCTGACCGCATTAATGCACCCCCATCCCATTGCATAATATGGTGGCACGCTGGCCTTTTTCAATATGGGGAATTGATGTTATTGGGCCAATAAACCCAAAGGCTTCCAATGACCATAGGTTTATCCTAGTAGCAATTGATTACTTCACCAAGTGGGTAGAAGCTGCCTCCTATGCCAAGGTCACTCAAAAGGTTATTCTCAAGTTCTTGAAGGCAAATATCATTTGTCGATATGGAGTCTCGGAAAGGATTATTACAGATAATGCCCATAATCTCAATAGCACCGAAATTAAGAATCTATGTGAGAGTTTTAAGATCAAGCATCACAATTCTATTTCTTACAGGCCTCAGATGAATGGTGCGGTAGAAACAGCAAATAAGAATATCAAGAAGATAATAGCCAAAATGGTGGTCAACTACAAAGAATGGCATGAGATGCTCCCCTTTGCTCTCCACGCTTATCGCACTAATATCCGATCTAGCACTGTGGCAATACCATTTTCCTTGGTATATGGAATGGAAGCAGTTTCCCTCATAAAGGTCGAAATCCCATCCTTGAGAGTGTTGATGGAAGCCGAGTTAGAAGAGGAAGAGTGGGTAAAAACTCGACATGAGCAGTTAAACATGATTGAAAAAAAGCGATTAAAAGCTATTTGTCATGGGAAAGTGTATCAAAGAAGAATGACAAGAGCTTTCAACAAGAAAGTTCGCCCTAGGGAGTTCCAAGCAGGTGATTTGGTTCTAAAGAAGAAACTCCCAAACCAAGAGGACGCCCGAGGTAAATGGGTACCGAGTTATGAAGGACCTTATATTGTTAGGTAGATATTCTCTAGAGGAGCCTTAATTTTGACAAACATGGATGGAAATGAATTGTCAAGACCAACAAATGCCGATGCAGTAAAAAAATTCTATGCCTAAAAAAAAGAAAAAAATATATAGTCCGTTAGGCCGAAAACCCGCAAGGGCGACTTAAGCAAAAGTTAAGGCATTTAAACTGGGCAAACGTTTAAAGTCGGCAAAGGCTCTCCTAGGAGGTGCCACCTGAAGGGCTCACTAGGACAACATAAAGGAAACAAAAAAAATTGGGGCAATTTTTTTTAAGTGGTGATGAATTTGTGTTACAAGCAAAAACTGGGGCAAATTTAAGTAGTGATCAGTGGAAGAGAATTTGTGTCTTGGTAGTCAATGGTTGTAATATCCATCTGAGAATCAGGACCTATTTAATGAGAATGAAGGAATCCTAACTGGGGTGATTACCTTTCGCTTTGTCTTTGTGTCATCCTTTATACTCTTTGTCGTTTTCAATGCCTTTATGTGTTTGTGAACATTCAAATAAATGAAAATACCTTTATCTTTCTTTTCTTCTTTCTTATTCTTATTCTTTCTTTATCTTGTTTCTTTCTTTCATACTTATGAAATCACACAGTTTATTACAAAATGCTTCGATAAAAGGAAATATGAATTCAGTATCATTAATTTGACAATTTAATAGCAATCCTCCAATTAACAAGTTAGGTCAAGAATGAGTTAGAAGTTCAAATGAGAGAAGAAAACTAAACCTACTCCCTATGCAATCTGAGAGATAGTGTGCATGATGAGTAAGCTCAAAAGTAAAGCTACACCGACGTTTGAAGATCCCAAGGAATTTGAAACAAGTTGACGAGCCCTAATTTGCAAGAGCTTACACCCAGGTTTGATGGATCAAAGTTTTTCGAGGAAGCAATTAGCATGAGTATGCAAGTGAAACGTTTTTGACATGATATTTTCAATCTATTTTTGAGTTACTGGAATGAACACTGCAATGTCTTTTCGTGTTGAAAGACATTAAGTTGCAAAGTGACGTCTCTGGCTTCTACGCCAAGCTTCACTATGGAAGAACAGGCAAAGTAAAAAAAAATAACAAAAAAAAAACAAAAATAAAAAGAAAAAAAAAGGAAAGAAAGAAGAAGAAGAAGAAGAAATAATTTCGGGACGCCAGATGCCCATCGCCTTTTAAAATTTTGGGACACCAGATACCCATTGTCTTTTAATTTCGGGACGCCAGATTCCCATTTTGGGACGCCAGATGCCCATTGCTTTTTAAATTTTGGGACGCCAGATGCCCATTGTCTTTTAATTTCGGGATGCCAGATGTCCATTACCTTTTAATTTCGGGACACCAGATACTCATTGCCTTTTAATTTCGAGACACCAGATACCCAATGTCTTTTAAATTCTAGGCCAAGCCCATTGCTTTTCAAATTTCAAAACACCAGATGCCCATTGCCTTTTAATTTTAGGACACCAGATACCCAATGTCTTTTAAATTCCGGGCCAAGCCCATTGTTTTTTAAATTTCGAGACACCATATGCCCATTGCCTTTTATTTTGGGACACCAGATGCCCATTGTCTTTTAAATCCTGAGACGTCAGATGCCCATTGCCTTTTAATTTCGGGACGCCAGATGCCCACTAGTTTTTTGAATCCCAGGCCAAGCCCACTGTCTTTTTATTTCGGGTCAAGCCCATTGCCGCACCGGGCCCATTGCCTTTTGCAATTTCGATTCACAAGGTCACCCACGTGATTTAAATTAAAAAAAATCTCTTTTTTAAATAAATGTCGACTGAGCTGTGACAGCTTGTTGATAATGTGATGATGTCTCTGGCTTTACGCTGAACTTCACCCTGGTAGGATTAACGACGTTTCCGCGACAGCTCATAAATCTGCCTTTTGAGGTCGTTGGATTTTAATCAACATCTTTATCTGTTCATTCACACCTTTGCCAGACAAAATTTAAGTTCACGTCTTTACTCGTTTCTTACGACGTTCATATGAAAAACTATGGTTATTCATAATCTCTACTAAGAAACAAGTAAGAGGGGCAACTGTGAACACCTAATTTTGTCCTGGTCCTTAAAACTTTTAATTTAGAAAAAATAAAAATAAAAAATAATAAAAGATTTTATTTATTTATTTATTTATTTTACTCACTTCTTTAATTTATGATCCAGATCAGGTATAGCCTAATAAAAGACTTGCAGCAGATGGCCAAACATTTATGCTAAAGAGAAAAGACAAAAGCATGCAAGCCAAACACGTAGCAGTAAGTGGCCAAAAGCCAAAAAGAAAAGACAAACTGAACAAAGGCAGAAACCAAGCAAGTAAAGCCAAACACAAAAGACAAAATAAGTTTTGGTGATGACAGAAGAAAATAAAAATAGTGCTAACAAAGATTTTCAAAATAGAGCATCAAAGAGGAAAAGGAATAGTTGTCTCCAAGTAGCTCGTGCTGCAACTCCTCTGCATGCATGGAAAAGTCAAAAAGGATGACACACAAAAATGAAAAATTATAGCATTGCAGGAGAAAAGGAAGAGTAAAGCGAGCCAAGAAAATGAAATTGAAAGGAACTGCACAATCTGCTCTTATGCATGCCAAGCCAGAACTTCTTTGTGCTTATATAACAGGGAGCAACGTAGAGAAGGGGGTTGGATTTTTTGTTTTGGGGGTGGGCTGTTGTATACGTTTTTTCTTCCTAGTTGAAAACTTTGAATTCTCCAGCAACCATTTATTTTTTGTTAATGAGAAAGAGTGAGAAGTGAAATTGTAGAGAAAAGCTGAATAAAAAAATTTAGTATTTTCCTGAAACTCATAGGTATATTGATCCATTCTTTCCGTATGCATTCTAACTTTTGTCATTGTTGCCTGTATCTAAATGGGTAGGATCGTTGCTTTCTTTTTATGTTTTCCTGGTTATCATACATTTAGTAGCATACACTTCACAATCTACCTTTCTATCTGAACAATACCCCAACCTCATCCATGCAAAAATCAATCACAGTAACCAAGGTTTCTTCAAGATTTTCTAAGAAAAAAAAAGGCAAACAAAAGAGATATAAACTAAACAAAGCTGACCACCAAGCTACTCACTCGACAACCTTACCTGAAACCACCTTCCATGAATCACCCTTCTTACTATACCATCTTCGCAGATCTGAGCCAACGCCCTCTTTGCCAGCCATGACCATCTGTGCCGCCATCACCATCTCGTCATCCGTTTTGCCATCACCCAACCAGCCACCGTGCAAACCGCCGCCAAACCACCACCGCAGCTACCTCACCTGGAACCCGTAAGCCACTCCTCTACACAATCCGCCGTCTCCACCACGAGGCCACCACGCCCAGTCGTTCACTGCTGCCCAAATCTCCTCTTCTCAGTCTCACCACGCACTTTCTCACCCTCACCGTCCCCCACCGTACCAACCACGACAGATCTGTCAACCTAGACCTCCAATAGCCACGAATCCATGAGTAGAGGTGGCAAAATGGGCAAACCCGCCCCACCCCGCCCCGCCCCGCATTCAACCCGCAAAAATGCGGGACGGGGCGGGTTAGCCCGTTTTGGAAAATGGGTTGGAAGAGTTAACCCACCCCGCTTTAGTGCGGGTTGGCGGGTTCATGGTTGACCCGCATAAAAAAAAAATGAAAAAAAAAAAGTAAGTGAGTTGATCTTAAAAAATAAAATAAAATGTATAAAAAATAAAAAAAATCATAAAAATAGAAAAATTATAATTTATAGAGGTTAAAAAAATAAAATAAATAAAATAAATTTAGTATCATACTCATAAAAATATCATAAACACAAATAATAAGACTAATTTGTAACACTTTTTTAAAAAAACTCAATCCGCCGAGCCAACCAAGCTTTCGCCCGCTTAACCCGCGGGTTATGGGGGGCGGGTTATGCGGGTTGGAAATAAAAAATGGGTTGAAATCTTGAACCCAACCCGCAAAAAAATTGCGGGTTGACGGGCCAACCCAATGGGTTGAACCCGTTTTGCCACCTCTATCCATGAGCCACTGTGACCCCAGTGCCGGAAACTGCCACCCAGTGCCGCAAAACGCCCAACACCATGAACCTAGAACCGAGACTCCACACGCTGTCACTGCCCAGCTGCGCGCGCCGCGTGCCTGGATAGCTGTGCATCGCCGTTTGTCCTGTTCTAGAGGATCCCCCGCGATCTCTCTCTCTCTCTCCCCTTCGTTATCTACTTCAAAGGTTAAAGGCCTCTTTGTGTTTTCCTATTTCAGAGGCAGAAGCCTCTGTTTCTTTATTTTATTTTATTTTTTATTATATTTTTTAGGTAACTTGTTTTTTTTAAAAAAAATTGTAAAAAGAAGGGTAATAATAAAAGTGTTCCATTGGGTTGGGTTTTGTTTAATTTTTTTATATATATTTTTTTCTTTGGGTTAGATTTTGTTTTGTTTTACTTGGGCTTTTGTGATCCAGAGATTTTGTTTTGGGTGTGGGTAGGATAGGCTAAATAACAATAGCTTAGATTTTATGAGTTTATTCTTAAATCTAACATATTTAAAAAAAAAATCATCTTAGAATTTATTTGAGATTTTATTTAAACTGTTGCATGTTTATATTTATTTATTTTATTTATTTATATTTTGCTAGTATATGTTTTTAATCTTTCTGTTCATGTTGGCTTTTTTTTAGGTGTTGATTTTACAATTTTTTTTAAAAGAAATAAAAAGAAAATAATTGAACCTTGTTGAAAAAGAATAAAACGGGATTAGCTGAACTGTGACAGCTTGTTAATCTTGCAGTTTTGTTTTATATCATTTAAGTTGTGACAACTTGATGATTCTTTTTTAAGAAATAAAAAAATAAAAATCATTTGAGTTTTCAAAATAAAAATCTAGCCAAAATTAAATTTTCCTAATTTATTTGTTTGTTTTGTTTGTCTTTTAAAAAATGGGTAAAATAAATATTTTTAAGAGTTATAAAAATTTGCACAATTAATTTAAGGTAATCATCTTAGGGTGGATGTATTAGAGGTATTGTGGGGTTAAGTCTCTACCATTCCCTGTGCATAATTAGACTCCAGATCCTGAGTTTTTGAACTTAGACCATCTTTTTGAATTTTTCAATTTTTTCCGATAAAAATAAAATTGGTGGCGACTCCTTTAAATTTTGTAATTTAAGTCGTTATCCCGCCGCGATTCCGGTCGCGATAATAATTCTACACATGAACAAACTTGCATATATTCTCTGTGCTTGAGCACCTCCTCCTAAACCCATGGAGAATATGGCTGATGGTGTAGACCATGATCTATTTGATCTTCAAGCAACAATTCAAACCAGCAGACAGTTTAAGAGACGGATGCACCAACTTTGGCAACTATTAGCTCTTTTTAGGACGGCTAAACAGTTGGACATCTCAGGAATGGATTTGACCACCTGCTCATATAAAAAGATAGAAAATCTCATCTCTAAATGCTTGTTCGATATCTTAGCAAAGCAATCAATTGCGTTATATGTTGGTAATTAATAGTTAATAGCATTAGCATTTACTTGCTAGTACTAATTAATAGAAAAGTAAAGTAGCTGTTACTTGGTGGTTCAGTTATGCAATTACTTGGTACTTAATAGCAACTACCCATTCATTATAAGAAGTCAATTGCTGAATGGAAACTTAAAATGATTTTTTTTTTTTAAACGTAACTTCTCAATGTATTAGATGCCTTTATTTATCTTATCCTCCACGTATAAACCAGTAGGAAGATTAAGTCACCCTCTAGCGCAAGTCCAATCCATTACAACATCCTTTGCTACCAGCATAACATTGCTTATGGTGTTGATAAGAACATCATGAGAGAAATAGTGGCATTTTTTTTCATTTGCCATGCTACGACATTGGCCATTGTAACCTTTGTGACTGAGGATTGCTTACTTGAGACTAGAAAATTAGATATCAAATAAATCAATATATAACAGTAAAAATAATGTAATTAGAAAGTGTTTTTTGGATTTATATGACCATTTAACTTTTGCATAATCCAAAAAAAAAAAATCCAAATTCATTCAAGTAAAATACATTGATTACCATTTGTTAAAAATTGGAGCACTTATTCCTTAAGCACCACGCACATCTCCCTAAAGCTGGGTTTCCACCACAAATGCATCTGAAATTGGAGCACCTATACCTATTGCATAGAAACATGACCAAGCATATGAAAAAATTGCAATACCGATATGCATGAAATTGCAGGTATGGAATGGAAGCAACTGGTATAGTGGTATGCCTGAAATTTTATGTATGTTCCATATGCTGATGTAGGGCATATTGCTACTGAGTTTATGATTAGAACCAAGCTATCTTACCTCAATATTGGGAGCAGTGAGCTTAATATTTTACTTAAAAGTTAAAATCTTCTTGCACCAAAAAAAACATGAATTTGGAGGTTCTATTCAAATCACGCAACCATTTTACCTTAATATTGGGAGCAGTGAGCATGGGTATGTTTGGGAGTTTGGTAACAGTGCATTGTCAGTATTCTTTTTCTTCCAAATGGCAATTATACTTCAGAAATTGGTTGCCTGAGAGATAGCACAAATGGCACTCAAAAGCACTTCACAAAAAAGAGGAATGCATTATGCAAAAAAAGGAAAAGCAATAAGCAGTAAACTCCTTTGTATCTGATAAAATTCCTACAAAAAAGGAAGGGACTTGACATATACAATAGTAACTTAAGGCTTGACTTGGACATTGGATTCTAACTGTGCAAGCTAATTGATTCTGAGGTAAATTTACTGAAAAACAAAAGCTATTGAACTAAAACGTAGAATTGTACAGTGTTCTAGCCATCTTGGCTTCTAACTGCTCCTCAAGCCTCTGCAAAGAGCACTCTGCAGAAGCCTGTTGAACAAACTAATGTGCTTTCAACTTTAATTATGAAACCATCCCGCTAAGTTGAAATGATCTACAAACATCTTACGTACCCACACAAACATACCCACCATGCAAAAGATTAAAAAATAAAAGTAGAAAATAACAGACTTTGAGAGACTACCTAAAGGAAGTCAAATATCAAAGGCAAATACACAGACAAACACTGCAACAAGAGCTGCTTAACTCTCTATTACAATGTTCTCTTATGGAATGGATACTTGTTAGTTTTCTGAGTTTCTAATAAGAAAGGACAGGTTGCACTGGCAGGATTCATTTGTTGTTTCTGTGGGTGAAATAAGCAGCCATAATTTAA
The DNA here is from genome assembly GCA_029884605.1 of Ormosia emarginata. Taxonomy (NCBI): domain Eukaryota; kingdom Viridiplantae; phylum Streptophyta; class Magnoliopsida; order Fabales; family Fabaceae; genus Ormosia; species Ormosia emarginata. The sequence goes on from JAQQTP010000025.1 coordinate 6,066,360, forward strand.
TGATGTTTCCTAATTTAATCTTGGTTTCCATTATCCTTGGTGGATGATATGTTTAATTTAATGATGATTCCTAATTTGCTACACAGAACTGTACATGTGGATCAAGAGCAATTTACCTTAATATTCCACAATATTCGTCAACATATTAACCAAAGGAACACTGCAGCTTATTTATTTCTTAGCAGATTTTACTGTACAGTTTCAGGTGAAGACCATATATAGTTTATCAAGAAGGCCATATATAGTCTCACAAGAGGAAAATTTTGACAACAGGAAAGATGTCAACTATACTTTGTAAGAGAATAAAAATATAGCACGTCTTTCACACAAAAAATCCCACCAATGAGAAACAGTGAGATAAAAATTATACTTGTTTGAGCTTGTGTAAGGTGATTACGATTAGTTTGCAATTTGATAAACACTACTCGATGAAGGCAAAGAAAACCAAGAAACCATATTTTAGAGGTTCGGAGAAATTGCATGACATTTGAATCAACTAAATCAAGCTTAGCAAATTTCAACATGATCATCAACCAAATGTTAGTTTGTAAGTTTTCTAAGAATCTTAATATAGAAAACTATCGTTAAAATATAAGGATCTTATAATTCATGATTTCTACAAATAAGAGTATAAGGAGACACTAACCTTTATCCATGAATAATTGATAGACTGTATTCCGAGAGCGTTAAAGAGATCCTAAAACTTACTTTTTATTTCTTTGCATTTTTTTATGCTTTTTTTACTTTAGTAATGGTGATAGAAGAAAAAATCCTAACGACCAGGAACAGATCTTGAGTTTTGTGCAGAAACTGTTTCTTAAATACTGCTAACTTCCATCAAGTTGACAGTTACTATAATTGTAAAACCGTCCTTTCCCTTTTACCCAATAAGAGTTTAGTCCATTAACTTAATTTAATTACTTATTAAACTAATAAGATAAGTCACAAGCCCATCACATGAAACATTTAATCTGACATTTTTGCACTTGGCTCATGTGACATTACCTTCTTTATAGTTTGATAAGTCTGTCAAAACATAGTATGAATTCATATATATAGCCAAACTCTTCTTTACATTGGATACATCATTCATCATAACTAAGAATAACACTAACATGAGTCAAGGTGGTCATATATCATCTAATCGACATAGTCCTTTTCATGTACCACAAAGTTAGTCATCTCCTTGACATGATCTATAAATGTGAAGCATAGAATTGGTCTAACAATAATGTCTTTATTAAAGATAGAACATGTTATTATCATTCCTATTCAATCATGTATACAAACTCGGAAAACAAGTAAGACAGAAACATATTTATTAATGAGCTCAGAGTGTCAAAGTACATAAAACATAATTATTAACATAATATACAATAATGCCTACTTGGAAACAAAGTCAATACTTTCAACATGTCTACTAAATGTTTTAGGCGGTAACCTTTCGTCAAAGGGTCAAAAATCATAAAGTCGATGCTAACGTGCTCTATTGACACTCTATGTTTTGAACTTCTTCTTTAACGACAAAATATTTTAATTCCATATATTTAGCACATTTAGAATACTTGTCATTTTTAGAAAAGAAGACAGCTGCGAAATTATCACAATAAATTTTCATCGACCTAGTAATACTGTCGATTACTCCAAGTCCTGAAATAAAGTTCCGCAACCACTTAGCCTAAACTATGACCTCAAAGCATGCCACAAATTCAACTTCCATGGTGGATGCGGTAATGACTAACTGCTTCGCACTCTTCCATGATATCACTCCTCCAGCTAAAAGATACAAATAGTCAAATGTGAACTTTCTTGTATCTACACAACCGACAAAATCTGAATCTGAATATCCATTCACCCCAAGATGATTGAATTTTCTATAAGTAAGCATGTGATCCTTCATTCCTTGCAAGTATCTTAAGAATTTCTTTGCAGCTTTCCAATAATTCAATCCTGGATTACTCTGATATACCCAGCATACCAACTACAAAGCTGATATCTGGTCTTGTACACGTTTGAGCATACATCAAGCTCCCAACAACAGATGTATAAGGAATTTTTTTCCATTTGTTTCCGTTCCAAATCATTCTTTGGATATTGCTTGAGACTGAACTTATTTCCTTTTTGAATTGGAACGAGTGATGTTGAACATTTTTCCATTCTAAATCTCTTTAAAACTTAATTGATATATGTTTTCTAAGACAAGTCTAACAATCCTTGTGATCTATCACAAAATATTTCTATTTCAATTACATAGCCTGCCTCTCCCATATCTTTCATTTCAAAGCTATTAGAAAGAAACTTCTTAGTCTCACTTAATAGACCAAGATCATTAGTTGCAAGTAAGATGTCATCAATATACAGAATCAGAAAGATAAACTTACTTCCACTAACCTTTAGATATATACACCGATCAACAATGTTTTCTTTAAATCCAAAGAATACAATAATATCATTGAACTTGAGATACCATTGTCGGGAGACTTGCTTAAGTTCGTATATTGATTTCTTAAGTTTACACACCATGTGTTCTTTCTCCACAACTAAAAAACTCATTGGTTGATCCATATAAACATTTTCCTCTAAATTCACATTTAGAAAAATGGTTTTTACATCCATTTGATACAGTTCTAAGTCATAATAAGTTACTAATGTCATAATAATTCTGAAAGAATCTTTCTTAGAAACTGGTGAAAACGTTTCCTTATAGTCAATGTCATACATTTGAGTAAAATATTTGGCAACAAGACATGCCATGTAGCGTTCAAGGTTGCTACGAAAGTCACGCTTAGTCTTAAAGACCCATTTACACTTAACTCTCTTGCACCCTTCACGCAATTCTACAAGGTCCCATATACCATTATATTCCATTGATTTAAGCTCATCTTTCATGGCATCTAACCATTTATTAGCATTATCATTATTGATAGCTTGTGAAAATGAAACTGGATCATTGTCATTAATTCCTAAGTCATTTTCTGACTCTTGTAGATACAGCACATAGTCATTTCGAATAGTAGATCTCCTTTCTCTTTGGGATTTTCTTAATGCTATTTCTTGTGGTTATTCTACTATAGGTTCATTGTTAACCTCGGGATCATTAATTTGTTGTTCTTCTTGATTGTTATTCGGTTCAACAACATGAGGAACAATAATTTCATAAGTAAGAGCACAAGTTAAAGGAACTTGTACTCTAACTTCCTTAATCTCCACATTTTGTGAAGCTTCACTCTCATTGGTTTCACCATTCTCAATGAACTAGACATTTCCAGTTTCAACAATTCTTATACTATGGGTAAGACAGTAAAATCTATATCCTTTAGACTTTTTTAGATAATCAATGAAATATCCACTGATTGTTCTTGCATCCAATTTCTTTTATGCGGATTATAGATTCTTATATTTGCCTGACATCCTCAAACATGTAGGTATCTTAAACCAGATTTTATACTTGTCTACATTTCAAAATGTGTCTTTGAAACTGCCTTACTAGGAAATCTATTCAACAAATACATAATGGGTTTTTAAGCATACATCCACAATGACAAGGATAAAGACATGTGATAATCACATATTTTATACATTAATAAACTCTTATTTTTAATCATTTACACTCTTCATGTACTTAATTGATTAAACTTGGTCACAATTTGTAAGCTTGAGTTCAAATTAGGCTTAATTGAAATTTTCCAACATTGTTGAGATTTTACACTGTTTCTGTATTTCGGCCATATCTTGAGTTCTAGATGTCTAGAAATTATGAATTTTACCTTATAGGAAAGCTGCAAGAAAGTTCTACAACTTTGATGAGAGCTCGAAGTCTCAATTAAATATCTAGTGGAGCTAATTGGGCCTGGAAGTCAGAAAACGAATTCTGTCACTAGAACCCAAGCAGTGTATACTAATCAAGGCATAACTTGGGCTGTATGAGTTGCATTGAGCTGAAACTGGTGCCATTTGAAAGATAAGATAAAATCCTTTGACTTTCATGAAGATCACTTTTCCAGAAAATGACGTTTTAACAAAGTTATAATCGTGTGAAGATAGTTGAATTAGTTGGTATGAGTTGAGAGACAAACATCATTAATCATCCACCTACTCATTAATCATCTACCCACTAAATAACCATCTACCCACTCAATAATCATCCACCCACTCATTAATCATTCACCCATTCATTAAATAACTCCATTGTCATTTTCCACTCATTTACCCATCATCTACCCACTTATTAAATAACTTCATTGTCACTTTGTACTCCTCAACCTCTATATAAAGGAGCATTGGTTGATCATTTTGAGGGGGAGTCTTAGCTTAGATTATGCTATTATGTTATTTGTTTCTCTTGTTATAATTTTCTTTTATTTTAAATTGAAGTTATGTTTATCTTTTTCTTCTTCGCTCTTTCTTTCTTCTTGCTCATGAATAACTAATCTTCATCTTGCTTGGGTGAATGGGTGAGCTTTTGGTAATAAAAATAAGGTTAGATTAATTTCTTTCTTGTACTTAAATGATATATTATCAAGTGGTCATTATATATGTTGTATTTTGTTTCCAATCAATTTAAAAATCCTCCTTGTAAAGTGAAGTTCTTGATCCATTGTAAACAAGTGGTTTGACACAATGAATACTTGAACCCATTTATAAGTGTTGGTGTTGGTAAATAATTAAAGGAACCATAATATAACTACGTATATAATTCTAAATGGATTTTGAATGTTTGATTTTCTAATTGGAACCTGCGTTGTGTGTAAATTTTAATTGAGTTATAAAAAAAGAATTAATCTTGTCCTTAATTTATTACCAAAAGTGGATCTCTTAGCCCAAGCAAGTTCTTTTTTTAACTGTGAATAAGTTTTATTATCTTTATTGTTGTGACAAATCAAATCCTTACCTCAAAGAATTTTTCTTCATCAATTCCCTGTGGATCGACCTCTGACTCCCGAGAAATTTATTACTTGAGATAACCTGCACTTGGGTTTGCATCCTTTTATTCGTATCAACGTGTTACTTAACATGCTTCTAACCATATCCATTAAAGTTCAGTTACGCCTTTCTGATACACCATTTTGTTGTGATGTACCTGACATTGTGTATTGAGCACATATGTCACGCTTTTCTAAGAACTTAGCAAATGAACTTGTGTGTTGTCCAGTTTCATCAAATCTTTCATAATACTCTCCACCTCTATCTGACCTTATGATTTTCACCTTTTTATCTAATTGTCTTTTAATTTCATTTACATAAATTTCTAAGGCATTCACTGCTTGAGATTTCTCATGCAGTAAATAGACATATTCATAATGTGAATAATAATCATCAATAAAAGTGATAAAGTACTTTTCTTTACCGAAAGAATTAACGTCAAATGGTCCACATATATTGGTGTGTATAATTTCAAGAAGCTGAGTGCTTCTTGTGACACATTTTTTTATGTGTGTTGTTTGTTTTCCCTTAATACAATTCACACAAATATTAAGGTAAGTGAAATTCAAATCTGGAAGGATGTCATTCTTTACCAACATTTCCATTCTTTCTTTGAAAATGTGACTCATATATACGTTTATGTCACAAGTAAGCAGAACGTTCATTCACTAAACTACGTTTAGTGCCAACATTATGATGCAAGGTTATAAGAGTTTTAACATATAAATTATCAATATTCAAGTTATATAAATCATCCTAAAGTATACCTGAACCAATCATGTAGCTATGTTTATATGAAATAAAATATCAATTATCAAACTTAAAAGAGTATCTAGCATCATCAAGTTTAGATAAAGAAACTAAATTCTTAAAAATACTAGGTACATAAAAAGTTTCAAATAAATCTAAATGATATTTAGTGTCTATAATTAAATAGTAAGTCCCGACACATTCCACTGAAACCTTCACTATATTCCCCATGAAGATGAACTTCTCATTTGGGCTTGTAGTTTAGATTGTAAGGAATCATTGTATCATATTAGAAACATGAGTTGTAAATCTAGAATCAATCCACCAAGTATTATGGGAAACTTCAGTTAAATTTGATTCAAAACATACATAAGCTTTTTTTCCAGCTCATTGATGGTTCACATAATGGATAGGGTGATTTCTTTGATTCTTAAGTCTGGTTTTCTCCTAAACTAACATATTGTGCAATTCATGCACATTCCATTTATCTTTCATGGTATTATAATTCATTTAGAATTGACCATACTCAAGCGGTAATGAGTTCAGAATGAACTATACAAGAAAATTCTCATCCACTTCCATTCCCAATGACTTAATTCTTACTACAATATTTATCATTTCAATGACGTACTCATGCATAATACGAGAACTATCAAATTTGAAGGTGGTTAAAGTACCAATTAATGTCATAGCAAGAAACTTGTCAGCAGTTTGAGAACACTCTTTCACAAAACTCATAAATTTTTTAATACTTTCAATTTGGAAAGAGCTAACTTGATATTATTTGCTATGCTCATTCGCATAAACATCAAGTGAATTTCAAGAAATGTGGACATATATTGCATTGATTACATGTATAACATGAATACTTTGAAACATAAATTAACATACTATATAGATTCAAACAACAAATCACTTTAGCATTCAATATATATCAATATTCTCATTTGGGTGATCCATCAATATACCATCAACATAATGATGCTAATAAAATTTACATAATTCAATGATATATGTACTAACTAAAAATATTTATTATCTTTGGATATATAAATAAAACTAATAGTGCACTTGCACTGCCAACAATCATGTTCATTTATTATAAGGATAGCTAATCAACCTTTGGACGATTCATAAATGCCTTATAACAATGAACTTCAATTTACTCATACAAAAATAGTCATCATGTCATTCATAGCATCTATTTTATAGGTAATTGAAAAAATAACTTTAATATAACTTGGAATAAAATTAATTTAAAAATTCAACCACTTTGACGATTAACAAATCTATCATACATTAATTCTAGAATTCAAACATTTATAACAATTAAAGAATTATATATATAAAATAAAAACTTGAGTAATACAATTTCGGCATTATGTGTGCAGCAATGAAAAATGAGATCAATTATGCGCAATATAAGTAAATGGCATTATATCGTTCTATGCAGCACATAAACAATTCAATGACGTAACGTGCAAAAACAAATTAGGATTGTTATCATACAAATATTGAAAACAATCAACTTTCCATCGTTTTCGCTGATGTGATGTGGAGAAAACTTGATCTACAAAAAGACGATTATTCATGCATCACGTTAATTGTTCGTAATGCGTAATGCCAGAAGAATTTATCCAATAATTATACAATTATGTTCAACAATTTATATTTAGAATCAATAATAAATCATAAGATTAATCCATACAATGCAGCAGGAATAACATAATAAAAATCTCTAATTTTCACAATTAGAGTTCATACAAATTGGAAAAAATAATCATCATCAATGGAGAATCATAAATTCTATAACCATTCTCTAATATCACATGTTAATTTATACGTTTTCTAAAAATCTTAATATAGAAAACTACCATTAAAATATAAGGATCTTAAAATTCATGATTATCACAAATAAAAGTATAAAAAGACACTAACCTTTATCCATGAATAATTAGTAAATTGTATTCCAAGAACGTTAAAGATATCTCAAAACTCACTTTCTATTCATTTGTCTTTTTTTTATACTTTTTTTACTTTAGTGATGATGATAGAAGAAGAAACCATGACGGCTAGGAATAAACGTTGAGTTTTGCACAGAAATTATTTTTTAAATATTACTAACTTCTATTAAGTTGGCAGTTAATATAATTACAAAATTATCATTTTCCTTTTATCCCATACAAGTTTAGCTCATTAACTTAATTTAATTACTTATTAAACTAATAAGATAAATCACAAACATATCACATGAGACATTTAATCTGACACAAAAAACATGGATGTTAAAGGAAAAAAGAAAATGTATGCTAGCTAGCTAAAAGCTGAGTTTACCTATATCCCAACATTTCATGCAAATTGATTATTGCGTCATGTGCTTCTCTGGTAAAGTTGCCCCATTTGTTATTCAGTCTCAGATAATTTTTCCACCAAAGTCTGCAACTCTTTCCACACCTTAACAACCTTGTTGAGTAAAGTAAGGAAAGGGGTAAAGATCAGGTAAAGTTCAAGAGATGTGTGAATTCACATTTTAAAGGTCAATGAAGTAGAATTGGGTTACTTATACCTTTTCATACTTACCAACTTGAATGAGCAGGCCATAATAATTTGAAGGAGCTTTAAGGGGGCTATTTTCACAACTTAACAACCTTGTTGATTAAAGTAAGGAAAAGGGGTGAAGATCAGGTAAAGTTCAAGAGATGTGTGAATTCATATTTTAAAGGTTAATGAATTAGAATTGGCTTACTTATACCCTTTCATAGTTACCAACTTGTATGAGCAGGCCATGACAATTTGAAGCTGTTGAGGAGCTTTAAGGGGGCTATTTTCCTCTTTATTTGCAATTTTCATCAGTATTAGACAAATTGTTGTATCTAATATGGGCTATGGCATTAAAAACATGAAAATGAAAAAGAAGAAAGATGGTCAAAGGACATGAATTTTGCTGATCAAAACAAAATGAAAAGGCCACCAAATAGAAAGAAGGACAACACAATTTTTATTTTGTTTTTTTAATGTTAGAGGACTTGAAAATTGGAATTATGCTGCTCATTGAACGCTACCCACGAATCATAAGGAAACCCAAGTTGGAGACTTTTTCAACTTGTAAAATCAGAGAGAGAAGTAAAATACAGAAAAAAAAAATAAAAAAAACAATAAAGTTGACAGAGGAAACTTAACGACGTATCTCAACCATCTTCCTTCAACCATCTTCCTCCTTTCCCACCAACGGTCTCGCTGTGAAATAGAATATTCAAAGATCCTCAAAATGTGCATCGTCATCATGCTGCTATATAATCATATAATAATAATTGAAAATGATATACGAAACTTCTCAGAAGCATACATGACATAAAAACCTCGAAAATGAGGGTTTGAGCTAAGCATACATGACATTAAAACAAGCTAAGCATACGAAACTTCTCAGAAGCACTAAGTGAAGGTTTGAACTTCTTTTTTTATCTTATATCAAAGCTAGATCTATATATACCTGGCTAAAACATTCTGATGTGTGGAGATCCATAATTCGAATGGCTAATTAAATCAGGTATGCATCACGATCCTCATTCCTTGTCTAGTTTTCGGCTAATTCCTGCTCTAAACTCCTTTTCGGTTGCTTATACATAATTGATAAATCATGTAATTAGACCAAATTTATCAATTAAAATATCAAGAATTGTTTGTTACCATTTTCCCAAAATTTATAATTTTTGTGCTAGTAGTTATTTATAGCTTTCTATTTTGCAGCTGCGAAGTTACCTCCTTTGGCACTTGTTTTGATATTTACTATATGCATAAAGTGGAGTAAGATCAAGACTTACATGTGTTGGCAGACAAGAGTCTAGATCTAAAAGGACGACAGTGTGCTTGTTTCTATTCAATGACTTCTTATTCCCAATTCCCTAAAATAGAGAATGATGTCTTCATCAGCTTTAGAGGAACAGACACTCGGCGTGGTTTTGTTAGTCATTTATCTGAGGCTTTAAGTCAGAAGAAAATTGTTGTCTTTGTAGATGATAAACTTGAGAGAGGCGATAAAATATCAACAGCACTTCTTGAAGCAATTGAAAGATCACAAATTTCATTAATCGTATTCTCCAGAGAATATGCTTTTTCAAAATGGTGCTTGGATGAGCTTGTGAAAATAATGACATGCTGGAAAAGAAATGGACAAGTGGTAATACCCATCTTCTATGACATAGATCCATCAGATGTGCGAAATCTAAGGGGAAGATATGGAGATGCGATTGCTGAATATGGAGAAAAATTTAAGGACAACATGGTCAAAGTGTGGAGCAATGCTATGAACGAAGCTGCCAATTTATCAGGATTCCCTTCTTCAAAATCTGGGTTAGTAAATTTATATTCTCTTCTCTATATACAATTAACTTTATTCACTTGTTTATTCAAATTCGTATAGCAATAAAATTTTACCTTTTGTTTAATTAATTTCCACCATCGAAACATCTGTCGTTATCAGAAATGAGTATCGCAATGGAACTCGGTAGGAGCTATATATTTTTATGGAATAAATAATTATATATTTTACACCACTTTTTTTACATCGCCTTTACATTTTGCTATGATGATAGCTTGTGACTTATGCTTAACATGCTACTAACTTGCTATTATGTGTAGATCACCGTTAGTAACTTTTAAATAATAAATTATTCTGTGATTGAATTATAAGTTAGGTAGATAGGTATAAGTACTAGTTCTCATAGGAATGTGTAAAATTATCGTAATAAAAGTGGTCTGATAATATAATAGTGTGAAAAAGGTTATGTGAGAATATATTGTCAATTATGGTATGACCAACCAAGCTTTTTTGTATAAGAGTTTGCGATCACTTATCATAAATAGCAAATATATAGTCAACAATGTATGTTTTTAGCATTAATTAAATCCAAAATTAAAATATGTTTGGGGTTACGAATTTTCCTACATCATTTTACATTTGCTATTGGATGAACTCATTTTACATGCATTAGTTGAAAATGATCTTATTTTATATATGAGAGATTTTTGTCTAAAACGAGATAATTAGTATCAATATAAAATTTCAATGAGCATAATAATGAGTTGCCATTCAAATGCACACATATAATTTCTTCTTTCATGGGGTATAGGACCGATGCTGAGCTTATCAAACAAATTGTTGACCATGTATTGAAGAGGCTGAAACATATCTATATGGGCCAAAATAATTCAAAAGTTCTTGTTGGGATTCATGAACAAGTTGCATTTTTAGAATCATTAGCAGGCCTTGAGCCAGATGCCGTCCGTGTGATTGGAATTTGGGGCACGGGTGGTATTGGCAAGACAACTATTGCCAAAGAATTATATGATAGATTGTGTTTTGAATATGAAGCATGTTGTTTTATGCCAAATGTAAGAGAAAATTTGCAGAAGTATGGGGTGACTCGTTTACAAAATGAACTTTTTTATGCACTATTTGAGGAAAAAGATCAAAGCACATGCATTCCTATTGTAGGATGTCAATACAATATGATGAGGCTTGGTCGTAAAAAAGTTCTGCTTGTTCTTGATGATGTCGATGATTTAAGGAACTTAAGAAATTTATATGGAGGCCGTGATTGGTTCAGACAAGGTAGTAGAGTCATTGTGACAAGTAGAGACAAGCAAATGCTCACTAATGTTGTTGATGATACATATGAGGTTCAGGCATTGAAATTTGAAGATTCCCTTCAACTTTTCAGTTTGCATGCCTTCAAAGAAAATTATCCAAAATCAGAGTGGGTGGATCTATCAATGAGAGTGGTTAAGTATGCTAAAGGAATTCCACTTGCCATAGAAGTTTTGGGTTCCTCTCTTTTTGGACAAGATAAAAAAGTGTGGGAAAGCCAATTAGAAAAGCTTAAGAAAATGCCTCTTCCAAAAATTCAAAATGTATTGAGATTAAGTTACGATGGACTAGATGGAGAAGAGCAAGACATTTTTCTATATTTTGCATGCTTTTTCGAAACACATTATAGCCAGGATTTTGTTTTTTATAAGAAACCAGATTTCGATGTCATTCTACTAGATGATTGCGGTTACTCAACCCAAGTTGGGTTAACCCAACTTTGTAATAAAGCTCTTCTAGATTCTGAGGGGGAAATGCATGACTTGATAAGAGTTATGGGCAAAGAAATTGTTCGTGGAGAATTTAGAGATCCAGGAAATCGACGTCATTTATGGGATCTACATGATGTGTATCAAGTACTCGAGAATGCCACGGTAAGAATCAAATTATAAAATTTATCATTTATAATATATATAGATTGTCCACGTAATTTTTAACTATATTTTTATTATGACTTATGTAAAATGTTTGCTTGCTAATGCTAAGGGGACTGGAGCCATTCAAAGCTTATCTCTAGATATGAAGCACACAAGTAAGGAGTTGCACTTGAATCCTAAAGCCTTCAATGGGATGTTCAATTTAAAATTTCTGAAACTCGACACATATGATTTTATATTAAAAAAAAGAAAAATGTTTGCTCCAAAGGATCTCGAATCAATGCCAAATGGCCTAAGGCTTCTAAGGTGGGTGGGATGCCCACTGAAATCCTTGCCTTCGTCATTTTGTGCAGAGAATCTTTTTGAACTTAACCTTTTTAATAGCTGCTTGGAGAGACTTTGGGATGGGGTGCAGGTATGCATGCTTTAATCGCTTTTTAATCTATTTATATATGGTTTGCACAGTGACAACTTTACAAATTAATGCTTATAACGTCGTGTAACTTGTAATTGTTGCAGAATCTTGTCAAATTAGAATATCTTATTCTTTATGGGTGTAAGCAACTAATGGAGCTCCCTGATTTTTCTAAGGCTTTAAATCTTCAAAAGGTGGATCTCTCTTACTGTCTTAGTTTGTGTTGTCTTCATCCATCTATTTTATCCCTCCAAAATCTTAATAAATTGGTTTTGGAAGGGTGTGAAAAGCTTAAGAGTCTTCGGAGTGACATTTATTTAAAATCCCTATACAAGCTCCTCGCGAAGGGCTGCTCAAGTATGAATGAATTTTCACTTTTAGTAATGTCAGAGAGAATGGATTGGTTGGATTTAAGTGACACAGGCATCATAGAAGTGCATTCATTAAGTTTGCCCCTCAAGAAACTTGAGTTTCTGAATTGTGAGCTCTTGAAAAGTCTTCCACAAAACTTCCTTCAAGTACTTGATATTTGGGACTTGAGGAAACTCACATTGGATTTTTTTGCTCCAAGTTATTCCTTTCAACGGTTAGAAGTTCTTTTGCTAAGTGGAACCGATATCGAGAGCTTGCCTGCAAGCATCAAGCATCTTTCGGAGCTCGTTTGTCTTGAATTGAATGATTGCACGAAGCTTCGATTTCTACCAAAGCTTCCACCATCCATTTCTAGTCTAGACGTTGGCAACTGCGTATCTCTAGAAGAAGTGTCAATCTCAAACATTAACTGCTATTATTTCAATGATTATTTATTCAGGAATTGTTGGAGATTGAATCAACTGACACTCAACACTATCATGTCAGATGCCCATGTCATGATGAAGAAAGCAGCATATTTCGAAAGGTTTAGTGAAACACATTGTAAGATTGTTGTTTTTTTACCAGGAAGCAAAGTACCTGCAGACAAATACCACTACAGTACAACGACAGAAGCTACAATGACTATCCAACTTTCTTTCCAATCCAATTTCCTGGGTGTCATTGTTTGTTTGGTCGTTTCACGATGCCAAATTCGACCCAGATGCCTATTAGCCACATTTAGATGTTATCTCCAAACAAGTAATGGTCAAGAGGCTATATTCAAATTCGACATTAACCATTTTGAGGAAGTCCAATGTGATTCGGATCACGTGTTTCTTTGGCATGATAAAGACTTTTTCAAGACATATTCCAACATTATAGAAAGCAGTGTCGATAATCAGTGCAGAACATATAATCCAAAGCTTTCTTTTACAATCTCTACTGAGAAGGAAACAAAATTAAAAGAGTGGGGGATCTACCCCATATATGCCTCAGACCTTTTCAATTTTAGTAACCAATTGGCATTGGGCAGGGATGCTGACGAGTTGTTAGACATCGAAGCACTTCCTCCGGCAAAGAAATTAAAGACTGAATTGAAGAGTAAGATATAAAGTCTGAACCAACTACTTAATTAATCGGTACGAAGCTTACTCTTTCTGCTTCTCATCTCATATATATACTAGTATTTTACGCATTGGTATATATATGGATTTTGACATATTATGATATCAAAGAATATAATTCTAAATAATAATAATAATAATAATAATAATAATAATTATTATTATTATTATTATTATTATTATTATTATTATTATTATTATTATTATTATTATTATTATTGTTGTTGTTGTTATTAAATAATAACATTAATAGTGGTGGAGCCACATATAAACAACCTTGGAATTTTTTTAAAAATGACGGAGCCCTCTCCAAATGTAGCATGTGTGTATTGGTGAGGGGGAGCACAAGCTCCCATAGAATTTTAAAATAATAACAACATTAATAACATATATTAAAACTCTAGTGCCCCTTCAAAAAAAAACCTTATGTCCTTTAAACCTAAAGATAATTGATTGAAGATTTTCCTAAATTGTCAATATATCTTAAAATTTTCCTAAATTGTCAATAGTTATAAATATTGGTGAATTTTCTTTTAATTCAGCAAGCAATAGTTTTTTTTTTCCCTCAAAAGATAAGAAGTTATCATTTAAGATAAAAAACAATATATAAGAATTATTATGTGAGTATAAGTAAAAGAAAGGGTATTGACTTCCAAAAAAAAAGGGTATTGAACCTAGAACACACTCTATCATAGAGAGTGGTTGCCAAAAGAATACACCAATATATAAGGAATTATTCAGAAAGTTTATCTATCCAAAAATCTTGCCATTCTTTATTGACTTTCGAAAACAATTTCCTGTGGTGAGTGGTGACCACCTTTTGCATTGAAAATATGATTATTTCTATTCATTTATAGCCTCCAAAGGGTATAGGCGCTGCTAGCTTCATGTATCCATCCTGGGCATGCCTACTTTTCAATGCAGCACACAAAGAAACCCACCAAGAAAGCACGTTTGAAAGAGGCCTCATGTTTGAATGAGGCAATAGTTAATTATTGGTTATCTTTTATATGTCATGATGTTCTTAATAGATTTATATAATAGATTTTTATAATTATTAGTGCTCTTTCTAATCTCTAGAGCTGACTCCGCCATTGAACATTGATATTAAACTTGAAATATATATAATAGTTTTATATTATTTAATGTACTTTACTAGGTTGATGTTGTTAAATACATCTCTAAATAGTACAATTTTTTTTAGTATATTAGATGTTTGTTCTTCCTTTTTATAAATTAATATTTTTAATCTATTTTGAGCCATAACTAAAAATTGTGTGAAGAAAATATAATTCAACATGAGAAACATATATCATTGATTCTTGTTGATCGGTATTGTAAAAGAGATAAAAACTTAATAGTTAGGAAATAGATACTTGCAGGGTTTCAACATCAATTAAAATAATTTTTCATTATCTTTACAACTTGAAAAATCAAAATTAGAATCATAAAAATAAAATAAAAAATAGAATGCTATAAAATTATAGTATGATTAAGGGATAGTATCTAAAAGGTATTTTATTAAGGCGCATTTTCCTATATTTCACCTAAGGGTTTTTAAAATTAATATATTACTCAAGTCATTGAAATATACACTAAAAAAATTAAATAAATAGTTATTAAGAAATGAATAATTAAATAAGTTGATGGCATGGCAATTGAAATGCAAGAAGTAGCATTTGAAGATGATATGTGACTGTGAAAATGGAAAAGGAATCAAAACCCAAGTAAATGAGTAATTAAATAAGTTAATGACACCACCGAGAGTTGTGGTGGAAGTGGCGATAGCCTACATTAAGTTTGTGAGTAGTCCGAGTTTGAATCTTTAGTTCAGTCACTTGGTGGATATGCTTGAAACTAGTTCTCAATGGGGTTAAACATATCACATGCTAAGGGTCAGTGGTGAATCATAAATTTAGACACTATTGACTTGAACTTGGAACAACGCCTCTGATAGGTAGGTGGTGATTCACCCTTGTAGTCCATGTCACAACCTTAGAATCCCATTTTTTATACCCAAAAAAAAAAAAGTAAATGACATGGCAATAAAGAGCAAGAAGTAGTATTTGAAGATGACATATGACTTTGAAAGTGAAAAAACTTTTATATTATAGATATTATAAATTATAGATAAATATTATGGATAGATTATAGAATATGGATAAACCCCTTAGTTATGCCCTTCTTTTTTTTTTCTCATATTTGCTTAATTAATGAATAGCATTTATGTATGACTACTGGAAGACAAAAGAAAAATAAAAAACAAAAGAAAAGTTCTGAAAGCTTGATGATGTAACAACAAACATAAAAAATCTTGAATGATAAGGATATACTAATCCTTTTATTTAAACTTAATAAAAAGTTGGATCACTGAATAAAAACGTCTTTTGCTTTTTAATAATATTGGTGATCCTTTATATTTTCACATGTTTTTTCAGCATCTTTTTATCTACTTTTTTTTTTCCTTTTGTGATTTCCTTTTTTCATTTGTTGACAGATTTTGAAAAATTTGAACCAATGGTCTATTTTTTTTTTTCTAAAAGTGTTTGTTCCTCTAAACAGGTGCATTACTGTTCCATTGCAGAATTTATGATTTGTCATGATTTTACCTAAGACTCTTTACTTTTGCATTGTTTGGCTCTGGCAACACATATAGAACAGACTTCCTCAATCTTCACGTTTTTGCATAATTTTCCCTTTTTAGGAGTATTTGATTTGTTAAATGACTTTCAACGAGTATCCCCTTTTCCAAGTCTCTTGTGTCAAGCATTCTTGGAGTCAAATGTGGTTTTATTTCTTTCTCTTACAAAATTAAGACCAAGAGGTTGGTTTTGTTTCTTCTCCTGTAAAATGTTTTATAAGTAGAAGATAGAAGCTCCTTTAATTTTAAAGGATGTAAACTGTAACTTATGATAAATCAGAAAAAGAGTTTCTACTCAAATAAAAACTTTTGTTTATTATGCATCTTAGGATGAGTGGGATGAACATAAGAGAACTTTGTATCCCGAGAGATGGATATTGTCTTTAATTCATGTGTTAATAGAAGTAGGTCATGTAAACGGAAATAAGTTTTTTAAAAGCAAAATGGTTGGCTTGAAGTAGTTGAGGTGATCATAATGTCACAGTTGTCAAATTTTGTGTATTTCTTCCTTTTGGTATCCATTTTTGTTGTGATACATTTTGCAGTTAACCTTCTTCTTCATGTTTTTCGTGTCTACGTATCTAGCATTCTGTGCATTAAACAATGTTTATTAACTTCAAAAAAGTTACATTTTACATCATGTGGTTTTTTATAGTCTTCTTGTGTGTTGCACATGTCTGTTTCTGTCAAATGGACCTTGGATAAATTTTCTCTCATGCATCCGCATCTGTCTTGCTCCTCTTATTTGAGTTATATATGGAAATATTCTTCTTCATTCACTAGGATATGTCTAATCTTCTTTCATTTACTTTAATTTGTCAATCAACTCTTTGCTTTTATTTGCCAGTTCAATTATGGGAACTTTATGCATAGACTGATGAAGGAGTTTAGCCAACTTAACAGAAGTTCTTTTGGAGCTATCCATGCATGAACCATATATCTTAAAGGCACTGGTGAATATTACACTAAATGCATTTCCAGCAAACAAGATGTGGTGGTTCCTCGAAGAAAGGTGGTCATTTAATTTAAAGCATTTATCAACAGAACAGCTAGAGCAAGTTTGTATCAGAATCCTTAAGGATTTTGGATTTATGTTCTTCCTCCTTTGATCTCCCTTTTCGTTGTTGGATGTTGAGACTTTTCTAGTGTCAAATGATTAATTCAGCTTGTGTTACTTTATTTAAAATCTGAGTTTGTGTATTATTTATAATAAATGCCATGTTTGTGTGTAGTTTTGAGTAGCATTGTTTATCTCTGTTTTGTGAAAGAAGTTACTGGTTATGTATTGAAAACTCTTGTTTATATAATGCAACAGAAATCAATAATTGTGTTAACCTTTGCTGCATAATATCCTCTCTTCTCCTTTGTTCTGTTTATTTTTCAGCTGTGTCACCACCGAAATTATAACGGGATGGCGGAAAATTTTTTGATAAATGGAGTTACCACCAATCTCTCATTGGATAGGAAAAATGATTGGTAAAACTTTAGAAATTTTAAAACAAATGGCATTTCAAACCAGATAAGGTTCAAGAATCACTTTTGCACAGTAGATCTTTTTTCTTGCATTTGTTCTTGTTAATCAAACATTATGATTCATGGATACTTCAAAATAGTTGTCATACTCGTACTACCCGGTAGCAGTACTTATTGGACATACATGAATACTTATTCAATACTTATATGATGAGTGAGTACTTGATATAATTCAAGTACTAGTCATTGGTTGATGTAAAACACTTGAGTTTTGTTATTAAGTTGTTTGATTTGCTATAAATGAAACAAATTATTATTTCACCCTTTTTAAATCAAGCGCATTCTTTATATATTTATGCTTATTAAAAATACTTCATGAAATTTTGTTAAAAATTTATAGTTAAAACATTATGAAAATTATATTTATCTTACGATTTAATTACTTTAAAATTTATTTTTTTTTATTTTTTTTATATAATATACCTTATTGAACACTAACTTTTAGAAACTGTCATATCTTGTACTAGTATCCGTACCAATACTAATACCTGAATCTATGTAACTTAGATTGAATACTACGCTCATAAACTATCAAAACACATAAAGGGTATCAACCTTTTCTATATCATGATTCATAAGTTACAAATGTAATTTTTGCAGTGTAGAGAAAGTGAACATTAACTGCCAACAATTTAGTAAAATGAGTAGCAAGCAGTTTTCTCACTAGTAAGCCTTCACGAGAGGGGCTAGGGACTGTTTTGAACTTGGCATAAAACGGATTTTCCTTTGTAAGTGAAAGAAGAGTACATAGTTGCGGAACATCTTTATTTCACATACAGAACAATCATGACAATGACAGAAGGAAATATCAGAACATGCTTTCACTCCTAATAAATGCCTCAAAAATCTTAAGAAGCCTTCTTCTGCTTGTACCTTGTGGCAGCAACCATGTACACCAACATATTTAAGAAGCTAAGTCCAGCTAAAAGCCAGAAAAAGTAATCGAGATGACCTTTGTTCAAGTTATCTGGAATCCATCCAGGCTTTCCGCCTTGTGTGGTGAAGTAAGTTACCATAGTAAGAATGAAAGAGCTCAAGTAATTCCCCAGTGAAGTAGTCAGAAGTGACAGTGCACTACATAAACTCCGCATAGCATCTGGAGATTGGTCATAGAAGAACTCAAGCTGCCCGACGAATGTGAATACCTCTGCTGCGCCCAATAAGAAATACTGAGGGATTTGCCAAAGTATAGTAAGGGGTACAGGGACAGGTTTATCAACAAGGTCAAGCTCTGTTGCAAGCTGCAGACGCGTAATCTCCACAACAGCAGCTGCTGACATGCATAGGACTGAAATAAAAAGGCCAATTCCCATTCTTTGCAACTCTGAAAAGCCCCTTTCCTCTCCTGTAAACTTCCTTGCAATGGGAACAATTATCCTGTCATAGACGGGGACCCAGAAAATAACACTTATAACATCAAAAGTTGAGAGGGAAGCTGGAGGAATGTTGAAGGAACCAATACTTGTGTCCATCATCGTGCCTTGTTCCACAAACAATGTTGACATCTGGGCATAAACAGCAGAAAAAACGATTCCAGTAGCCCAAATTGGAAACATGCGGATCAAGATTTTCAATTCCTCCACCTGTGTTACAGTGCAAAGTCTCCACGGATTAGAATAGTCACCACTTTTGCTCTCAGCATCAGATACCACAGCTGCTCTATCAAGACACCTTCATTAAAACAAAATAAATGGAGATTTAGAGAGCATGAAGCCTTGTTAATAGATGTCATATATTTAAAAAAATAAGTTAAATCTTCTGCCGCAGGTAAGGATAGTTTAGCCATTATCAATAATACAACAGATTATTATTAGAACAAAAACAAAAAAATTAAAATTTTAGCACAGGATTTCTCAACTTATTAAAGACTTTCTAAAAGAAAATTGTTTACTTGCAATCTATTCTACAAAACTATCCAAGACAACAATATTCTTATTAAAAGGGAAAGGAGAATCAAGAAAACAATGAATCTGCCATTAGCCTACTAGAAAGAGAAACCCTGACAACAGTCTGATATATTTCTCATCCCTCTTGAAAAAAAACATAGAATTAAATACACTTGAAATTAGAGGAGAGACTATTGTGACTGAATTACTTGAGAGAAAATCCTCTCAGCATTGTATATTTATAATTACAAGATATACACTTACTCATAAACCAAATCCCTAAGATTTGGATTGATATCTCTATTTACGGTAACTAAATATTCTACTTCGTATATTCTATTACAGTTGATATGACAAGATACACTATTAAAAGCATATAAGCATATGATATGATATAATATTAAATGATATTCAACATACAGTAAGTTCATCCCTTGATGATATCCATATTAGACAACCAAATAAATCTTGTACAGCTATTTCTCACAATTCACAGTAGGAGACAATTATGTGCAAAGTTGAGTCATGAACGAAAAATCTAAAATGTTCGCACATAAATGTCTAATCATGGCTAGTTAGGCAACAAAATGATGACACAATAACTTGATAAGCAACTGGTGATCAGTCTTCAGCATAAAAATATATGCTTTCACATCAAACGGCAAACGCTTGCATTGCAATATAAACTTACCAGTAAAGTGAAATAAAAGCGGAAGAAATTTTCCCTATACATATATAGATCTCAAAACCACCGCAATTCATACATAAACTACCATTCAATTAGCATTAAATTTTTTTATGGTATACAAAGCAATTTTTCCTGCCTTCTGTTTTAACTAGCTAAGCTGTAACTGGCAAGTCAGACCCTTACATATACAACTTCTATTTCTTTAACATTAGAGCAGGGCTCATATTTTACATTACCCTTAAACAATCAATTTTGAATTTGGTAGGAAGACAAATTGCATTTTAAAAATAATATTAGACAGAAGTTAACTTGTGTAATAAGATACTCCTTTTCCTATATTGTCACAATGAAAGCTAATAACACTACAACAGCAAAGCCAAAGTAAATAAGACAGTTACCTCAGTTCATCACTATGCTCCAGTTTCCGACTTCCTTCAATTGCAGAGCTCTTGGCTGGTGTCTCATACAGGAGACTACTATCCTCAGGGACAACCAGATTCTTCTTCCGGACAGAAGCTACCACAACCTGGCACATTCTTGTAATAGGGCTTCCCCCTGGTTTTTGAAACCTGTAGAGGGGTGTGCCTAAAAAGAAGCTTCCAATAGCTAATCCCATAAATAAAGCAGGAATGCCAAATCCAAGACCCCAGCCTGCATTTTCTTGAATCCACACAATAAAACTGCTTGATACGAGGGCACCTATGTTGATAGAAAAATAAAACCAGTTGAAAAAGGATCCCTTCTTAATCCTTTCCCGGGGGTCAGTATCATCAAACTGATCTGCCCCAAAAGATGACACACATGGTTTTATTCCACCAGTCCCAAGTGCAATCAGGTAGAGACCAAAGAAGAACACAGCATATTGTGCAGGAGTAGCTGAAGGGCATACAGAACCCAAACACTCAACAGGCTTCAATGCTGGAACAGATGCAGAAAAAGTCAATGTACACATCCCCTGCATGAAACAGCCATATCATAGATTACAACATGTAAAGACAATTGAACAACAAAGCATAAAGAAGCAAAGGATGCATGAAAACAAAATGACGACGAAGAGTACCAACATGCTAATATAAACACCAATTGTTCCTAATATTAAACCTATAACTTTCAAAAGCGAGAATGAATTTGAAAATTAAATTCAGTGCTCAAGTGGAATCCTTAATTCCCTTTTTTTAAAATAAAAGAATTTCTTGATTCTTTTGATAAGACACAATGGCATCGTTTGATCCATGTAAAGAATTCCTTAATTCCTTACTTCCATGGTAAGAAAATTAAATTTGGAGTAGAAATAGTGCAACAGAAGGAAGAAGTTTGGATACACTCAAACTGGTCTTCTGATTCTCCTTTTTCCAAATTTCTTTGACAGCATAATATTTGCTTTTCTTCCATATCCTTCACCTTTTTCTAATCATTTAGTATGACATGTCTAAAAGAATTCATATTCCACATACAAACAATACCTAGAAATGATCCATTAACATCCTATCACCATTACAAATTACATTATGCAAAATACTGTAAAATGCATATGCCTCGAATGTGCCCACAAATCTTATGCAAAGATGAAACCTTGGCATAATGCAAGTTTGCATTTTGCTTCAGCTATCTAAGAAATTGTGTAGGACATTTCCAGCAGTGTATCAACTATCAAGAGAGAGATGTGTGTGGAAATTTTTTTGACTAGAAGAATAAAGCTATCTAAGTTTGTAATTACAATGAAATAAATCGTGGAGAAAACAGCAATTGTCCAGTATCGTCCCCAGTAAGCATCTGCTAGAACAGCTCCAATGAGAGGTGTAAGATAACAAGTCCCTTGCCAGGTGGTGACATTTCTTGCAGCAGAGACGTTTCCTTCATGTAGTTTCTGGGTAAGATATGTAACAAGATTTGTTGCAATGCCATAGTAAGCCAAACGTTCGCAGCACTCATTACCTGTGATCCATATTACATAAAAATGCGATCAACAAAATAGATTATTTGATGCATAAGAAAAATGAAAAATCTTACCTAGGATAAATGGGCAAGCTCTCCAATTGCCAGTACTCTGCTTAAGAACAGGCCTCCCTTTAAAGTCAACTGAGCCATCTCCTGTATATTGTCTGCTCTCTTCATCCTTCAGATATAAAATAAACAATTATATCACCAAGCAAAATAACACTTATTTTTCTTAACATTCAAACAGGGAAGAGTCAAGAAAGGCACTGACTATAGGAAACATTTTGTTATTCCACAAATTAAATCTCGTAGATCAACATTTGATGTTTAACTGTCAAGGGCATAGGAAAAGGGGAAAACACAGTAATGGACATTTAACTAAATAGTAGATTTCAATGTCAAAGTACTGCAGTTGCTATTGCTATAATGTCGAGATCCAGTTGTGAGTATATTTTTAACCAAATCAAGTAACTTAATTTTATGCCAAAACAATAAAACAAAATAACAATATATTCAAATAATTCCATTCTCATGTTTAATTAACAACTTCAAAATACATAGAGTGCAAAACAGATTATTGACTGCTCATATGAGAATGATAAACAGGATGAAACATATGACCAACAGGTTGTTAGGTTCCAGATATAAAGCAATAAAAGAAAATATTGAGAAACTGTAAACCAATGGAATCGTCAGTGAGCACAGTGACTTCAATTTGTTTCAGTCACAACTACAATTGCCTAATAAACGCAGTATGAATATCAAGTGGATAGGACTAAATTGAAAGATATAGAAATTATCTACATGCGCAAAATACTGGAAAAACCTTTCACACCATTTTACTACATTAACTTGCACAAGAACAGCTTGAATTCACCCCCCCTTTACAGCCCAGTTTGCCTTTTCATTATCACAGTTGAAGAAGTGTCTGAAATTCATTTTCCACTTATCTTTATTCTACGTTTCCAAACAACTATGATTTGAAGAAATAGTGACTGAAGTACTGCTTCGGATACTACCAAATTGCAGATCATAAAACGACCAGCACATTCAATTTTTGCTAATAATCCTTATCCTCATAACAAACATGAAGTACATGGAATTTTGGATTCAACATCATTCAGCTTTGTCCAATTTAGTAGTTACAAGTCAGGTCAACATCCCACCAATCAAAATGAACAATAATAAAAAGAGAAGGGAAATTTTCTAATACTTTTTGGGTGAGGATCCTCTCCAGTCATAAGACCATTTTTTTTTTGGAGAGAAATATGCACAAATTTTGTTATGTAAGGACCCATCGTGGTCCACTAGTTTTGTTTCAAACAAATTATATATTTCTCTCTTTCTCTCTCCAACAGATGCTAAATCTGATGGTTGACCAAACATTAACCCAAAAACCAAAAGCAAACATGGTTCAACATTTACCCTTTTCTGCATTCACAAACCCCATCAACAATAAATTAAAAATTTTGAGAACCTGTGCCAAGTCAAACTGTTCTCACAAGCTCAATGATCCGATTTATATTCACCCCTCCCCCCCACCCCAAAAAAAATAAAAAGATATAACTTCACATGGATAATCAACACAAGTTTTTTTTTTTTTTTGAGAAAGATAGAGAGAGAAAGGGGGGAACCTGAAGAAGAGCCTCTTCAACAAGCGATGCATCATCCTCAATGGAACCCATATCGTTGTTGTTGAGAAGCCTCTCTCTCTTCTTCACTCTCTCTTTCCTTCGAAAATGAGAATAGGACTGAGAGTGGGATATATTGGAATTTATTTAAGTATAAGATCAATAAAGAATGAAATATCCTCGGAATTCCAAAATAAACGCCGAAATTGTTTTTCGTTGCTTGCAAATCAGATACTACAAGACATCATGGAATGGATGTGTTAGGCAGAGAAAAGAAGGAAAAGATGCAACTTGATCCATAAGAATGATAAATAATATATAAGTAAAAGTAAAAGGGTTTTTGAAGAAGGTGAGCAACCCAAGAAGCGAAGCAAACCCAATACCTCTGAATTACAGTTCAATCTTTGTCTCCAGGTAGTTCCGTATTAATGAATTACATAATAACGACTTGTCGCCCACCACTGAA
Source organism: Ormosia emarginata (assembly GCA_029884605.1). NCBI lineage: Eukaryota > Viridiplantae > Streptophyta > Magnoliopsida > Fabales > Fabaceae > Ormosia > Ormosia emarginata. Next base: position 6,090,952 of record JAQQTP010000025.1, read on the forward strand.
ATCATTGAATTAATTCTGTTTATTTATTATTAGTGTAATAGAATATTATGAGAATATTTTTTATTGTGAGAGAATGAGAAAAGTGAATATATATATATATATATATAGTGAGAAGGTGAGATATTGAGAGGAGTGAATATTAACCATATAATTATATATGAATATTTAAGATTAAAAGTTCTTAAAAAAGTCATATACATTTATATTTTAATCTTGATGATTTATGTAAGATTCAATTGTTAAGATTAATTTCTTTTACCTCTTACAATAAATAATCTCTTCACTTAATATGCTTTCTATATATATATATATAGGGAAGGATCCACTTATTTCAAACTCAATTTCTTATCATTAAATTCATTTTAATCTAACGGATTAAAATAATTTAATTAAATAAAGAAAGAGAAAATAATCTCTCACATTAATAAAGAGAAATGATAATTAAATATAATTTTAATGAAGAAATAAATTTTAGTTATTAAGTCTATTTATTAATTTAAAAATAATATAATATTAAATATAATTTATAATATTTTTGTTTTATATATTTTACTAACTTTAAAAAATTAATAGATAGAGATTTTAAAACTTGACATATAAATTTATTAAAAATTAATTTTCATATATAAATATTTAAAAAGTTAGATCATGTATATATTATATAAATGAATAAAAAGTTAACATTATATAATTATTTTACAAAAAAAAAAGTATAACTAATTTTATTAATTCATTATAACAATTCAACGTCCTATCAATTTTTTTAAAGTCAGTAAAATATATAAAAACAAAAATATTATATATCATATTCAATTTTATATTAATTTTTAAGTTAATAAATAGATTTAATAACTAAAATTTATTTCTTTATTAAAATTATATTTAATTATCCTTTCTCTTTATTAATGTGAGGGATTATTTTCTCTTTCTTTATTTAATTAAATTATTTTGATCCTTTAGATTAAAATGAATTTAATGATAAGAAATTGAATATAAGTCTTAAGACTTACACTTAGAGTAAGTAGATCTCCTCCCATATATATATGAGAGTGAATCTATTTATACTTAGTATAAGTCTTAATACTTACACTAAATCTCTTACCATTAACATTATTTTAATCTAATGACTCTAAATCATCTAATTAAATGATAAAAGAGAATAATAAACACTGACATTAAATAAGGAGAGAGAATAATGAAATGTAATAAACTAATTAAGAAAGAAATTTTAATTATTAAGTCTACTTATTAATTTAAAAAATAATTTTTATTAAAAATATTTAAAAATTGCACCATAATATCACATAAAAAAATCATAATTTATCAAGTCTACTAAAAAAATAATTTTTTTAGTAGTTAAAATATATAAAAAACAAAAATGTTATAAATCATATTCAACATTTTTTTTTTGGTATAATGGGGCAGGCTTCCCTAAAAAGTAGAAAAATGAGGAGAGGAATAACAAGAAGTATGTTGTAATTGGTTCCATATTCTGAAACTTGCGGGTTTGGTGTGAAACAGATTTTAAAAAAATAAAATATATGTTGAATATAATTTATAACATTTTTATTTTTTTATATATTTTAACTACTAAAAAAAATTGGATTTATTATGTATGTGTTTATTATTAGAAATATAATTGGGTATATAAATATCACATAAATTTTAATCATCAATAATAATAGTATATAAAATCATCATATAATAGCATACAAAAATATTATAATCCCTGTATATGTATTTATTATAACAAATTAATTAACGACCTCTAAAACTTAGTATATAAATTGATTAAAAATAATTTTTTTATATAAATATCTAAAAAGTAAGACATTGTAAATATTATAAATAAATAAAAAGTAAACATTGTATAATTATTTGACACCAATAAATTATAAATAATTCTATTAAATAATTATAATAATTCAGTTATGTTCTAAAATTATTTATCTTCATGTTTTTTTTGCTATTTGATAAGTAATTGTAATAATATAAATAAATTTTCAGAGTTTGTATCTAACGTGGTAATATAAACATATTTGAAAAGATTATTTTTTTATGTGATATTATAGTGTAACTTTTACATATTTTTAATAAAAATTATTTTTAAATTAATAAATAGATTTGATAACTAAAATTTCTTTCATTATTAGTATATTATATTTCATTATTTTTCTCTTTATTTAATGTCAAGATTTATTTATTATTCTCTCATCATTTAATTAGATGATTTAGAGTCATTAAATTAAAATAAATTTAATCATAAGAGATTGAATATAAATCTTAAGACTTACACTAAGTGTGTATATATATATATATATATATATATATATATATATATGGGGACATATTTAGTGAGAGAAGTTTTTATTGTGAAAGGGTGAGAGAAGTAAATCTTGACCACACATTTATACATAGATGGTCAAGATTAAAAAAAGTTCTTAAAGGTCATGTGACCACTTAAAAAAGTCACATGCATTTATGCTCTAATCTTGATCATTCATATAAGATTTAATGGTCAATATTTACTCCTTTCACCTTTTATAATAAACACTCCTCTTATCAGATTAAGTAAGATCTCTGTGTATATATATATATATATATATATATATATATATATATATATATATATATATATATATATATATATATATATATATACCCAAAAACACACTAACCAACCGGTAAACACAAAAAGGACGGTCTTTCCTGTGGAAGATTTGGAATCCTAGCTCAAGCTGGTGGCCAAACCCAGCCATGGGGTCAGCACAAGTGTTGGCCTCTCTCAGCACATGCTGCCACTACTGCACATTCTCTAACAGCGAAGCCTTTTTCATAATGTCTCTATATAGGTTGAAAAATAGTGTACTGCCTAAATGTGGAGGTTCCCAAAAAATGATAAATGGACTTTCTGTTAACAGAGAAACGACTATTGGGACCAGTTAGCATAACCCAAACACCAGTGTCAGCACGAATTTTGCCACAAAGATTCGTCTTTCTTGATTTTCAAAACTTGCATTCTCCAAAATCAGCCTGGTAACAGGGTATAACGTGATCTCCATGATGAACTTTAGTAACCCGTTCTCCAACACTTTCCACAGTCCTGTTCCAAAACATAAACTCCTATCAGCAATCAAGTATGACAATACACATGCTTTTATCATGTAGCTTTAAAACTATTCAATTCTTCATATTCCCAGCAGCCTCGTGACCAAGCATACATGGGAAGAGACTTCCTATATCAAACAATTTAAGATAAATTCATTTAAGAAGGACCTTCATGCATCAAACATACTATAAACTTCTTGCAGTGCAAATCCAAGAAGGAAAAAATAAAATAAAATTGATTTGTAAACTGCAGAACTGTTTAATAATTAACAAACTGCAAAACCATGTTAGATATTGATTCTTTAATCTTTAAAATAAATTCTAGATGCATACATCCTAGAACAAAACACCATAAAGCCTAGAATTTACATCATGTTAGATTATTAAGGATTCTTAGATTTTCATAAATACTTAAATCCATAGTTATTGATCACCAACAGTTGCAGAATCTTTCCGACAATCAATCACGAACAAGGGAGTGATTTGTGATATTCTTCAACTAAATCAACTTAGCTCCTCTATGGGACCATCGTCTCTCTTTCAGATTGGGAGAAGGGAAACCGTGTTATGATTTTGGTATATTGGGGACCATAACTGTTTCTATCGTATATTAACCAATTAGAGCTCCATAATCCCCTAATGGGTCAATATAGTATCTACTCATTAAGCTCACATCAAGTTGTGAAGTTTATGCGCTCACTAAATTAGATTACTTAATAACAAGTCTAATAAATTAAATAGCTAATATAATTGTCAATTAAATATGATGTCCAACATTAATTAGGAAAAGTAAATTTCTTAACAATCTCTCACTTGAGTTTCATATTATTCCTGAATAATTATACTACAAATTCTTTAGGCGCGCATCTGTATGTTATTTATCTTTAAACTTCTCTTTAATACAATATAGTTCATCTCATATATTAGTTATGGAACCACTGCAACTTTTATCACAATCAAGCGTAACTAAACCACAATGATCACCATAGCAATATACTTAATGACATAAATCAAATATGGATGAGTAGCATGGAAATTACATGCAATGTGATCTCAGGCATACCTATTTCCAACTAGTCCTTTAGTCCTTAGTGAGATCAATCCAAAGTCCTTAAATGCAACATTAACATTGCATATACAAAGCATAAACAAGTTCAAAAATAGAATCATAAACCATCAACTTTATTCTGCAGAAAATCAAATAACACGATGTCCAAAGTAAAACATAGAACATAAAAAAAAACTCCCACTAAACTAAGGTATCCTCAAGAATAACACCCATGTGAGCAGTATGCTCATGAAAAATCTTAGGTGTCAAGCCCTTAGTTAATGGATCAGCTAGCATAAAATTTGTTCCTGTATATTCTATAGAAATTTGTCTATCCTGAACTCTTTCTTTAACAACTAAAAACTTGATGTCGATAAACTTCTACTTCGTCGAGCTCCTATTGTTGCTGGAGTAAAGAACTGCTGAATTATTGTCACAATAAATATTTAGTAGTTTGTCAATGACATCAACCATACGCAAAGTAGTGACAAAGTTCCGCAGCCATATCTTATGGTTGGACGTCTCATAACAAGCTATGAACTCTGTTGCCATAGTCAAAGAAGCTATAAGAGTCGATTTAGCAAACTTCCATGAGATAGCTCCTCTAACCAACACATAAATGTAGCCTGATGTAGAGCGCCTGCTATCTTAACATCCCACAAAATCGAAGTTAGAGTACTTGATGATCTATAAACTGTCAGATCTCCGATAAGTGAGCATGTAGTCTTTTGTTCTCTTCAAATAACGCATAGCGTTTGGTCATTTTCCAATGCTGCATACCAGGATTGCTCAAATATCTTCTCAAAACTCCCACTATAAATGCTAGGTCAGGACGAGTATAAACTTGAGCGTACATTAAACTCCCTACCATTGATGCATAGGGAATCTTCTGCATCTCTTTCATTTGAAGATCATTATTGGGGCACTGTTTGAGACTAAACTTGTCTCCTTTAACAACGGGTGTGTCTCCCGGTTTACTATCTTTCATGTCGAATATATTTAAGACTTTATTTATATAATTTTTTTGTGACAACCTAAGGATACCTCGAGAGCGATCTCTTAGTATCTGAATACCCAATACAAAAGAGGCATCCCCAAGATCTTTCATCTCGAAATTCTTTGTTAGAAATTTCTTGATTTCATGCAATAAGCCTATATTGTAACTAGCAAGTAGAATATCATTGTCATATAATACCAGAAATATATATTTACTCCCACTAAACTTATGATATACACAGTCATCAACGACATTTGCCTCAAAATTACATGAGGTAATGACTTGATGGAACTTGTGATACCATTGACGAGAAGCCTGTTTGAGACTATAGATGGATTTCTTTAGCTTGCATACTATAGACTTTGGGATACCTGACACAAAGTTTTTTGTTTGTGCCATGTAAATCATTTTGTCAATGTTTCCATTTAGAAACGTAGTCTTGAAATCCATCTGATATAACTTCAAATCAAAATGAGCTACCAATGCCATTATTGTCCTAAAGGAGTCATTTGAGGATACTGGAGAGAAAATTTCTTTGTAGTCAATGTCTTCCTTTTGAGTAAAGCATTTAGCAATAAAACGAGCTTTATATCTCTCGACATTGCCCTTTGAATCCCTCTTGGTCTTAAATATCCATTTACAATAAATGGGCTTCGCGCCTTCAGGCAATTCAACGAGATCCCAAACATCATTGTCCTTCATAGACTTCATCTTATCCTTCATGGCATCAATCCAATTTTGAGAGTTAGAACTGCATATAGTTTGACAGAAGTTGATTGTATCATCCTATGTTAAACTAACATCATCCTCATGTTCTTGGAGAAAGACAATGTAATCATTTGATATTGCGATTCTCCTCTCTCTAATGGATCTCCTTAATGACACTTTGATAATACTATATTTTATAATCCTCTTACTAGGCTTCTTAAGGTTCAATTAAGCTTAATTAAGTTCATTTTGACACATTTTATGATATTAAGCTAAATTGGATCATTAAACAAATTATTGCATAAATTAATCTTAATTATCTCTTTGGCAATATTTAGTAAACTGGCTAGAATTTGAGTTGCAAATATCTGTTTGATGTGATTTTAATCTTGTAGGAAAGCTAAGACAATTTCCTACAACTTTCACGTTGAACACTTTTTCAGATTCTGAGGTCTAATGGGTGATATTTGGCTTTGAAGTCAAAACAAAAGAGTTGAAACTGGGCCTAAGAACTCTGCAATAATTGGACCATATCTTGAGTCCTAGGCATGATTTTGGACTCAGACTAAAGCCATTTTAAAGCAAATATCCAGGCCTACAACTTTCATGAAGACCACTTTTTCTCAAAAATGAAGAAAACATGAGACACAACTGTATACGTTTGCTCAAGTATTATTATAAAAATAATAATAAAATAAAAAGAAAACGTCATCCGTTACATTTTTTTAAAGTTTTACTATGCAGGTTACTGTGCAATACTTAATCGTTAAGTATTACTATGCAAGTTACTGTGCATATGCACAGTAACCTCAAATTTTCTATAAATAGGAGGCGCCGGGCAGAGAGGAGGACGCTGGTTCCAGGAGAGAAATTCTCTCTCTCTCTCTCCTTTGTTTTTCTTTTTTCTTTTTCTTTTCTTTTTCTTTTCTTCTTTCTCATGTGTAATTAATTTTCATCTTGCTTGGGTGAATGAGTGAAGCTTTTAATAATAAATTGAGGTTAGATTTCTTTCTTTCTTGTGCTTTAAATGATATATTTTTATGTAACTTTTATATGTATTATATGTTGTTTTCAATTAATTTAGAAACTCTTCTTGTATGATGAATATCTTGATCCATTGTAGACAATAAGATTGGCACAATGGATGCTTTTGACAATTTATAAGTATTAGTAGATAATTATTGGAACTATAATATAATTACATGATTGAACTTTAAATGTTAAATCTTCCGATTGGAATCTTCATTATGCATGATTTCAATTGAGTTATAAAAAGAAATAATCTTATCTTTAATTTATTATCAAAAGTGGATCTCCTAATCCAAGCAAATCTTTTCCATTTGTGAACAACTTATATCATCTTTAATTTTGTGACAAATCTTCTTTTTACCTCAAATCAATATATTTTTCTTCATCAATTCCCTGTGGATCGATCTCGGACTCCCGAGAATTTATTACTTGAGACAACCTACATTTGGGTTGAAACTTTTAATCATAATTAAATCCCATCACACTTCTTGAGGTTGTTGAGTTTGTTCTATAGGGGGTGCTTGAGGAAGAATCTCATCAATGTTGCCTTATTCTGGAACAATGTCAGGAATAATAGCTTGACTATTATTGTCTAATACCAAAACTATTTCTTGAACAATGATAGGTACAAGGACTTGATCATTGTCACTAATAAGTTCTTCTTTGAAGACAACATTTCATATATTTCCTTCCCCCTCAAACTCAACTTCCTCAAGGAATCTCGCATTTCCCATTTCAAATAAGGATCTTGATGTGGGATTATAAAACTTATACTCACGAGAGCGTTCAGCATAACCAATGAAATAACAACTAACCATTCTTAAGTCCAGATTTCTTTCATGTAGCCTATAAGGTCGTGCCTCAGCTGGACAGCCTCAAATATGCAAGTGCCTTATGCTAGGCCTTTTTCTAGTCCAAACCTCATAAGGGGTTTTAGTTACTGCTTTACTTGGTACCCTATTAAGGATATAAACTGTAGTCTTTAAGGCTTCTCCCCAAAGTGACTCTGGTAAAGAAAAATGACTAATCACACTTCTTACCATATCCCTAAGAGTCTGGTTTCGTCGTTCTGCAATATTATTCATGCTGGGTTTACCCAGCATGGTGTATTGGGGGACAATTTCACACTCATTGAGGAAAAGTGCAAAGGGTCCTTGACATTACTCTCTTGATCCGTCATATCTGTCATAGTATTCTCCACCACGATCAGATTTGATAGTCTTAATTTTCTTTCAAAGTTGAAGTTCAACTTCAGCCTTGAAAGACTTGAAAACGTCTAGGGATTGAGACTTCTCGTGTATTAAATATAAGAAATAGTACCTAGAATAATCGTTTATGAATGTAATAAAGTATTATTGTCCATTCCAATAAGGCGTACGGAAAGGACTACAAATATATGTATGTATTAGTTCTAAGATATCCTTAGCTCTTTCGGCACCTAATCTCCTTATGTTTATTCGGTTTTCCCTGAAACACTCAATACAGACTTGAAAGTCTGACAGATCTAAGGATTCAAGAATTTCATCCGATACAAGCCTCTGAATTCTCTGTTTAGAGATATTGCCTAAATGCTTGTGCCATAAGGCAGCTAAATTCTCATTTAATTTTCGCTTTGTACCTTTTGAACTTGTTTGCAATATTTCATTATAGGAACCAACAATGTCAAGTATATATAGATTATCAATCAAAGAACCAGAACTAATAACATATGAATTTTGATAGAGACTAATTTTATTATTTCCAAATGAACAAGAAAAACCTAATTTATCCAAACTAGAAATAGAAATTAAATTCCATCTAAATGACAGTGCAACAAATGTCTCAAACAAATCTAAATAAAATCCACTTTTCAATTGTAATCTAAAAGTTCCTATAGCTTCTACTGCAACTTTATTGTCATCGCCCACAAAGATAAATCATTCATCATCACTTGGCGGTCGGCTCCACAGGCAACCCTACATAGATATACTTATGTGAGTAGTAGCACCAGAATCTACCCATCAGGTATCCTTAGGTACAGAAACTAAATTAACTTCAGAACAAACTAAAGTGATAAGCTTACCCTTCTTTACATGTCAAGCGACATACTTGGAACACCCTTTCTTCATATGTCCTGACTTCTTGCAGAAGTAGTAAGTAAATTCCTCATCCTACTTCTTCTATTTCTTCTGATGAGAAGAACATTGCATAGTATCCTTAGCTCTCTTCTTCTTCTTATTCTGAGAAGTCAAAGCAAAGTGAGCACTTTCTGTCCTGTCTCTCTGCAGCCTCTCTTCCTCTTGCACACAGTGAGATATAAGCTCATTGAGGGACCATTTGTCCTTCTGAGTGTTATAACTCACCTTGAATATACTGTCCAAAGTGTGCAGGAAGAAAGATCAAAACCAAGTGCACGAGCAAGTCCTCAGACAGCTCTAACTTGAGTGACTTGAGCTTTGATGCAAGATTAGACATTTTCATAATGTACTTCATTATGTTCTATTTTCCCTTATATTTCATTGAGACGAGTTTGGCCAAAAGATTACTCACCTCCGACTTTTCATTCTTGGCAAAATATTGCTCAATTTTCTCAAGGAATTTCTTGGCATTCTTGCTCTTAGCAATAGAGCCCCAAAACGCTTCAGGAATAGAGTGCTTCATGATCATTAAGCATATTCAGTTAGAGCGGTCTCACTTCTTAATTTTAACCTCATCAAGGTTTTCCAGAGTAGGAGTGGGTCGCTTCGTCCTAAGTGCCAGATCTAAATTCATACAGCTGAAAATTATCTCCTCGACTTCTTTCTAGGCTTTAAAATTCATCATATTCAGCATTAGGATGGTATTGACTTGAGTAAAAATATTTACAGCACTAACAACAAAAACTGGATAAAGAACAAAATAAACAAGCATATTCACATAAATAAGCACGTCAATAAAAATAAGACATGAACAATTATCAAGAATTAAGAATCCATCACAAGATCCTAGCATAACATTAATTCCTAGTCTTTGGATAGAGAAATTAACTGTAAGTGGTACTCTCAATGCAATGATCAAATATTGACGGTAAGTTCTGTCAAATAACAACCTTTCTTTGGACCAGCTATTATTCACATGAAAAATAAAAACTTTATAATCGTCACATATTCACCACTGCAGACATATCATTATTTGGCCAAATTGTGTCTTCATTTGGGCCAAGCATATTTCGTATAAATAACTTCACGCAAATATCTATATAATTTTAATCAAATTAATTTACACAACAGGGGTTACTTTGGTAACATGTTGTTTCAATTAACTTAATTTAAAATACTAGACCAACCAAGAAAAAAAATTTATCAGTATAGGTCACGGTCGTATTACTCAACACGGCCTGGCCGTATTCCATTCTGTTTTTTACCAGATTCAATCTTGACATATTACGACCGTGGAGCCCAACACGGGTAGACCGTGGAGCCCAACACGGGTAGACCGTGTAGCTTACTGAAAAAAAAATACTTTTCGCAAAAGAAAACACAGGTTTTGTGCAGCAACTGTGCAGCAAATATACACATTCTCGGCCAATACATTCTTGTGCAGCGAAGAAAAAAAAAAGGTAAAAGCCCTAAATTTCATAATTAGGGTTCATAAAAATTGGGAGAAACAAACATTATAGAAAGATCAAAAAATACTCTAACTATGCTCCAGAAAAAATCACAAATCCTAATAATCTAATAACGATAACTGCTCTGATACCACTTATTGGGCCATAGGGGAAGCCTTAAAGTAGGGGAGATCTCCATCAATTGGATGAGTGAGAAATCATAATAGTAGGTCTGACGTCATATATTGACCCAAAACCTTAAGGCAATGAGTCTATGGGTCTTTTCACTTATATACTCCTCACTTAACCCACTCCCCCTCAAGCGAAAGCGATTCTGAGTATTCACGGGATTACCAACTAAGACCAAAGTCTTGTTAATGTGCTCCACAACATGAGTTAAGGCCAAACCCGAGCACCAACCACCGTCTCCAAATACTCGACCCAGATGAACTATTGACTCTGATACCACTTGTTAGATATTGATTATTTAATTCTTTAATCTTTAAAACAAATTCTAGATACATACATCCTAGAACAAAACACCATAAGGCCTAGGATCTACATCATGTCAGATTATCAAGGATTCTTAGATTTTCATAAATACCTGAATTCATAGCTATTGATCATCAATTGTTGTGAAATCTTTCCAGTAATCAATCACGAACAAATTGGTGGTTTGTGATCTTCCTCAACTAAATTGCCTTAGCTCCTCTATGAGACCGTCGTCTCTCTTCCAGATGGGGAGAAGAAAAACTGTGTTATGATTTTAGTATATTGGGGACCATAACCATTTTTAACGTATATTAACTAATTAGGGTTCCCATAATCCTCTAATAGGCCAATATGGTATCTACTCATTAAGCCAACATCAAGTTGTGGAGTCTACGGGTTCACTAAATTAGATCACTTAATAACAAGTCAAATGAATTAAATAACTAATATAATTGTCAATTAAATATGATGTCCAACATTAATTAAGAAACATAAATTTCCTAACAAACCAAACTTTCAAAAAGTCATACATATGAAACATAAAAAATTGATTGGGATTGGAATTAAAATGATAACTCAATTTGTGAAAACTGAAGAGCCCTAAAGACAAAAAAGAGAAACAATTTCAGGTCACTGTTGTGCTGGATCATTCAAATCTCTTCTCAGGGTCTCCAAGCATGGTGCGGGATCATTCCATTCTACTAATTCTAGAGTGGAAGGGGGCATTGCAATCAAAATCAAAGCAAGGATTTCCAAAGAAAAAAAATCAAGTAAACCACCTGGAAGATGGAATTATGCAATAGTTAACATGAGGAAGTTACAATAGAGTGCAATGTGGGTAAGTAAGAAATGTGCAATAGAATAAATTTACAATTTTATTATTTTTTGAATCTGTGGTTTACTATTTAGTAATGGAATTTATAGAAAAATAAAATAATAAATACCAAAATGCATAAAGGGCAAGAATAACACTTACAACATAGTGGTATCTCATTTTATAACTTACAAACTTCAGGTAGAAGGACCTTCCAATAAGAGTGATGTCTATTTATAGTGCGGTGTAAGTTTCCGAATTACTTTGGAATTATTCTTCTATAGTTTGGTGCAAGTTTCCAAAGATTACAAAAAATGACCAAAAAAAAACTAAACCAAATTACCTTAATTTTAGAGTTGTTCAGCTTCTCAATAGCTTTAGATGCCAACTCCTTAGTCTTGAAGGTCACGCATCCTTTTGCTTCACCTGATTCTTTTCCCTTCATAATACTAACTTGTACTAAATATAATAATTTTAGACAGGCATGCAAAGGGGAAAAAAGAGAGAAAAATTTCATGTGTTTTACCTCTAACACTTTTCCCACGGATTGACAAAAGGCCCTTAAATCTTCTTCCGAAGGCATTGTGAGGAATGCCACCAAGGTAGCCCTCTGACCCATGAGGTGGAAGTGCAAGAAGTTCAACATGTTTCTTTGTAAGGTTAGCAATTGCATTGTTTATAAGTCTAATAAATGTGCTTACTTTTTCCTCCTGCAGTCATTGAGTTGAATAATTAAAGAGATAGAAGTAATAAAAGTAATCAAATTTAAGTAATCAGCCTTCTCTTTTTTTTTTCCTTTCATTTTCTTTGCTTCAATTCCTGTAAAAAAATTAGAAGAGATGTTGTGCCAGCAATCAATCACACTGAGGTACTTGTAAGTATTATAGCACATCGGTGCTGAAGTCTTTTCAGACATAAACATGAGTATTTTTAAAACGTTGTTGAACATACTTCATGTTCAAAAATATATTAGAAACATTTTAATGTCCAACTTTCATATTACAACTTCATTAAAAACCAATTTCAATAAATAAATAAAAAATAAGACATGCCTTCTTCCAATTCTGGGTCCAAAAGCCATAAGTTCTTAACTCTTAGGGTCATCATCTTCAAGCACTTAATGATTAAGGAAAGTAATCAGGGTGAAGAAAATGATTTGTATTTTTTTTTCATAAGGCATATGCATCACTGCTATATTATGTTCGTATACCAGCAATCTTGATTTATTGATATTTGTAAGTTAATCCCACCATTGATAGATGAGATAGCAAAACTTTACCATTTTTTCCGATACAATGGAAAAAAAAAGAAACCACTGCTTTAAATAAACAACACCAAGAGCATCAGCCAAGAGCAAATGAGAAAGTCCTTGAGGAGAAGAATTCCAATAAATCATTGCATCTAGAGAAGTAGCACCCATCTTGACAAGAAAGTCCATACAATGGTTAGCCTCCCTTAGAGTGTGAGTAATCTTAAGCTCTCAATTCTAAGTAGCTAACACCTGAATATCGCTGGTGTGTGAAATCCACAAGTATACGGTTTCGTCGTCAAGTAATAAAAAGATCGAATTCACAGGGACTATGTCTATGAATATCAATTAATTAATTAATTCAATCAAATTAAAAAAAGGAATATAATTGTTGAGTGATAAGAACGTAGTAACTGAGCAATTAAATAAATAAAAATTAAAATGCATAGTTGAGAATGAAAACAGCAAATTGTTAAGAAGGATTTTCAGATTTAAAAAAGTTTTCAGGATTGGGGGTAACCACAGTGATACAAAACTCCTAATTGATAATCCTTTTATTAAAATTGAAATTCAATTGAAGGTGAATTACCCTAATTTAGTTAATGTTCTTTCTTAAGAGAGAAGAACCGTGCCCAATTAAACCAATTCCTACTCTCGTGATAATTGAATCTAAATTGAACCCATTACGCTTTTTGGTAATTCATTAATCCTCGAAAGGCTAAGCCTACTCTCGTGATTTAGACCTTAAGTTCAATTCTTATGGTTTCAACACCTAAGTTCACCTCTCAGTACGTCCCTAGATATCTATGAGATGCAAATAAGTGGCCAGCGAATTCACATGAATAAGTGCAATAAGGATTGAATCAAAGAACATTCAAAATTAATAAAAGGGGTAAACAATATCAATTAATCATCATCAATGTATCAAAGGGAATTGCCCAATCCCAGAAACAAAAGGAACTACTCAGACATAGAGAAGAAAAAACCAGAAATCAAGTTCAATAGCATTCAAACCCGTAATCAAAGAGAGAAGAAAGGAGAAAGATGATGATCAAAAACCTCCAATGCCCTCCTTCTAAACCAATTTCGAATCCTAATATCATCTTCAGAACAACTATATATACCCCATGGGTTAAAACTGATCCAAACCCATCAAAAAAGAGAAAAACGAACTTAAAAAGCTAACGCGCACCCCGATCCACGGCCGTGGAACTTGCTGTCTGAATTCCATGGCCAGGTCGTCGAATTTTCTGGAAGTTCCCTTTTACTTTTTCGTGCAGTTGCTCGATCCACGGCCGTGGGATATTCCACAGGCAGGCCGTGGAACCCTCTGAAGTGAGCTTTTTGTCCCAAATTGTCATCCTTTAAGCTCCAACTTCAATTATGCAAGTTTTTCATCCATTTCAAGGCCCATTAAGCATCAATCCTGCACAACAATACCAAAAATACCGCAGTTATCCGAACTAAGGGAAAAATAAATAAAAAAAGAAACTAAAATGCCTAAAATGCCTAAAAATGCATGCAAAACAAGAACAAAATATGATGTTATTTCACACACATTAATCGCTAATAATAACACCATACAAGTGCAGATTTAACGAAACTTGAGACTAGACAAGTCTTATTGCCTCAAGAGAATCCGACTCATACCACACATGTCTATAACCATGATCCCAAGCCAACACCAAACTATGCTTCATAGCCAAAAGCTCTACTAACAGGATGTCAACCTCCCCTGCAAAACTAGTAAAGCCATCCTTCCAACCAAGATCATCATGCAAGAGATCACCAAAACTAGCTCTAATAGGATTATTCAAGCAATTGTCATCTATATTCAACTTTACAAAGCCTACATCTGGCTTGGACCAAGCAACCTCCACCAAGTTATGCAGACCCACAACCTGATGACCCATCGCTCTCTCAACATCAGCCAACATAGCATAGATATTCCTAACCACTTGCGCAACAAACCAACAATCCTAATCCAAAATCATATTATTTTGCCACCTCCAAATCCACCAAAGCGAACAAAGAAACAGAATAGAAAAGTTTCTTGACACTTCAGACCGAACCCAAGAATGAAGGTCAGACTGGAAAAAGTTACTATCAAAACATGAACCAATCCTTAACCAAATTTCTCTACCATAAGAAAACATCCTTCAACTATGCCATTAAAGTTTTATGTTAAACATAATTTCAAACTAATCCTCTATTATAAGATTATTACCTTTATTGCTTCCTAATTCGATCACATATTTTACTTTTCATAATTCCCATTGATTTTTTAGACTTTCTCCTACAATGCACTGCTGAAGATAGAATCAAATTTCTACAACCTACATCTATAATAAGTGTTAGGCCTAACTTAGTGGACGTTTCAAGTACCACTATCAAAGCAAAGAGCCTATGCACATGGATTTTTGTGTCAATGACAACATATAAGAGCTAGAGATATATCCATTTAGTTCAACTAAATAAATAAATTAGTATTTGTGCCTAAATTTATTTCTGTGGGTGTACCATAAAATAATAACTTTATTGTCCCATTTACCTTGATTGAATGCAAAATCAATAGCAAAAATGACATGACCATATGCTAATTTTGTGACAACCAAAAAAAGGTTGGAATCACCAAAGAATAAATGAATTAAATTTATATGGTAAAAATTTAAAAATAAAGTGATAACCATTTTAATAAACCAATGGTAAAATTTAGAGTAAAGACCCAATTTAGTCCTTGCGAAATTTTTCAACCTCCAAAATAGCCCCTAAGCCAAAAAAAAAAAATTAAGCATGTGATCCCTAACAATTGCAACTGTGTGACACGTTGATCCTTCTGTTAAAGCTAACAGACATGCCTATGTGGCAAATTGAAGTGGTGAGGTGGTGCCTTCATTTTTCAAGTTAGAATTATATTTTTCAGGAGATTGAAATAGTAATGCTAGGGTCACAAAACGACGTCGTGTGGGGGTATAAAATTCCAACAACAAGAAGTAACATTTCCCCTAAATTACACATTCTTCCTCAATGTTCATTGAGTCATTGCCTCTACAATTAAGCCATATTCTCTACAACGTTCACTGAGCCATCTCCAACCCACTCATTCTCCTCTGCAAGTAAGACGAAAAACTAAATGATAAGTAGCAGTGGTCCTAAGAACTCAGCTAGGTTGAATAGGCGTGAGGTTAGCATGATTGGGAGTGCTTCAAGTGTGGGAACTAGGCTCCGAGCAAGGGTGCTACTGCTCCAATGTGTAATTGTGGAAAGAATGTCGTCGTATACACCTCTAAAACTCCTAAGACCTCAAACAAAGCATTCTTTGGCTGCCCTTATTATAAGGTTAGATTGAAGCAACATTAATTTGAAACCTGTTTTGGGTCCATTTATGTACTGTTTATTGAATCTCATTGCAAGAAAAGAAGCCCTATTGTGCTTTTTTCTTGTGGTTAGATGCTATTATTGATACTGATTTTCTGCTTTCTGAGTTGGAAGAAGGCAAAATCAATAACTTAGACTTGAAGATGAATGAGATGAAAATGAAGATGAATGACCTACAAATCAAGATGAATGAGTTGCCAATGAAGATAAGTAGAGAATTTGATAGGGTAGAGAATGATATTAGGCATTTGAAAAGATGTGTTTGGGTGTTAGGAGTTGTGTTAGTGGTTGTTATGATTATAGCTCTATGTATTTGGAAGTAGGGATGGATGGATGTATGTAAGTGATGTAGGCTTATATTAGGAATTAGTGTAGGTTTTGGTTTGTAATGTGATCTATTATTTGCAAAACCTATGTGTTTTTTTTTTTTGAAATAAAATGAAATGAGTATTTTGGTACAATGATTAGTGATTTGGTTCATTTGGTTAATTTGGATAATATGGCCTGCATGATTTGGTTCATTTGGACAACAATTTGGTTTGTAATGTGATTTGGTTCATTTTGGTATAATGATTTTTGTTTTCTATCCTTGTAACAAGAATTGAACTTGACATATATGAAAACAACACACTAGAAGGTGGTTACCACACCTTAAACAACTAAAAAGAGGTAGTGGTCCAATTATCCTAAAACTTCAGTCATTTATTGGTAGCAGTTGTTGATGGCTTGTATCCTGGGGTTGGGATGAACTTAAAAAGTCTTATTGTTGTGCCACTGCTTGCTACTGCCATTGTCTCAGTAGATACTACTTCACACCTTGGTCCATCTTTAAGTCCTTCACTGGTAAGCTGTTGAACTTCTTTTTCATTAGAGGCAGTTTCATTGGTTGGCTATTGAGAAATATTGGTTGGATGTTGAGGTGCAGTGGTTGGCTACTGAGAAATAGATGCAGAGTTTAAGCGTGGTGATGCCCTCATTCTTGGTGGCAAGTTTCTTATTTTGTGGTAATATGGTGGTCTCCTCATTGCACATCTGGGAATGAGACCTAGTGGCCTATATAATGGGTCACACAACCTTATTCCTTTGAGTATTGGTCTAACAGATGAAGGTGTGGTGACTACAATTGGTGGTGGTACTCTAAATGTTGGTGGCTTGAATGCTGGGGGCCTGAAAGTTGCTGGCCTGATTATTGGTGGTCTAACTGTTGGTGAAGGAGGTGGTGGAGGGCTTTTATTTCCTTGTTGTGATTGAAGAAAAGAAGACACATTAGTCTAACTAATGTAATAAGAACATTAGGTGATCATAATAAGTACTCACTATGTCAATTGGCTCATTCCACATAGTTGTTATGTTATTAGGTGTCTTACTTAGACTATTATGTTGAGACTGAAAAGAAGCTTATTAGCCTAGACATAACCTATAAGTAAATAAAGTAAACTATAAACAACAAAACTATACTAGGGACTGAACTAGTTCATCATTAAATGTTAAACCATAAGGTGGTCCAGGGTTGGCAGGGGCAAGGGGAAGGATGACAAGTCTGAGGCTTCCTCGATCTTTCTCAAGCTGCAGTGAAGATTAATTAAGTTAGTAATGAGTAAAAAAAATAATAATAGTAATGAAAAACTTATGTTTTTCTTCTTTAATAGGGATTGAACTAGTCCATTATTCACTATTGGAGCTGCTAAATTTGTTGTGGCATCCACTTCTGCTCTACTTACTAAGGCTGCAAAATACAAATATGCATCAAAAGTTATAAATGATCAAAATTTAAGACAAGATTAGTTAGATTATTTACCTATGACAGGTTTTCAGGCTGAAGTTGTGACTCTGTCAAAGAAATTTAATCTTAACCTTGTGGCTAGGAGTTTCTGGCTTTCTTTTTCTTGGGCTTGCTTGGCTTCTCTGGCATGGGTACTCTTTTATATGTTTTGAAGTAATGGCCAACTTCACCACACTTGGAGCACTTAACTTCATCTGTATTTTTTTAGCTTGTGGCCACTAAATGAGGTTGCTTCATTAGAATCCTTCCTCATATGCTTCTTTGGATGACCAATAGGCCTTTTGATCATTGGTGGGACAGGCTGAGGCCTATCACTTGTGGCCTAATATTGATTGTTGTTGATTGGCTGAATAAAGCGTGAATAGGTGGCATTTAGGGCATCCATAGTAAGCCATTAGTAGACATAGCTCTCAGGTCTCTTATTCTTAAATGCAATTGCATGCTTGCATGTGCATGTATGTTGAGTGAGACTCACATCCAACTTAGTTCCATGCCTATGCACCTTAAATTTATCATTGTCTGGATCACCAGTCCATGTGGGAGTCTATTTATTGCTTTCCACCTTTAGCTTCTCAAGTTTTTTCTGTTGTACAGGTACTATGATTCCTCTGTAAGACCCCAAAACCCTCTTGTGTGCAACCATCCTCCTCATCAGGTAGAACCTTAGGTCCTCACATTTGGATATAAATAGATTTTCCCTTATACTTCAGAATCTTGGCATTCCATACCTCATAGTTGTTATTTGTTATGTTATCCACCTTTGGCCAATGACTGTAATAGGCTTTCACCAATGCTGCAAGATCTAACTTATTCAGGCATGCCCAGACCCTCTCAATATTCCCTTTTAACCTCTCAATGCATGCTTTAATCTCCCTAGAGTTGTGCACCTTGAACATTCCAAAACCATCATTCTCATCTCTTTGTCCTTCCATTGTTTGATGAAGTTCTTCCATATGTGTATCACATAGTTTTTGTGGTGTGCACCAGGCATCACCTTATTCAGTGCAAGCAGTAAACCCTGTAATAAGACAAACATTAATGTTAGAATTTCAATATATAATAGCAACAATTAAACACAAGTATAAATACATAAGATTAGGGTTTACCTTCTGTTGATCCAATACAAAATTCCAACAAAAAATAACATGGTCTCCCAGGTCCTCTTGTAGAAGGGTTAGAAATTGTTCTTAGTCTCACTATCCACCACGACAAATGCAATAACATAGAATTGGTTGTTTCCATCTTGTCCCACTACCGATAAAAGTTGGCCTCCATAATGTCCCTACAAGAAGCATCCATCTAGGCCAATTATAGGCCTGCATCCAACTTTGAAGCCTTTCTTGTAGGCATTAAGACAAATATAAACCCTATGAAATTGTGGTGGGGACTCAGGCTGGGGTATCACATTCATCTTAGCAGTGGTCCTTCGGTTACTTCTCAGCAACTCTGCTAAGTAGTCCCACATCTTGGCATATTGCTCCTTCTCAGAGCCTTCCACTGTAGCTTTAGCTCTCTTCAGTGCCCTGCACACCTTCTTGTCATTCAGGTGCACTATACAGTCCTCCTTCATGTGGTGAAATGCCTTATCAAATTTCAAGTATGGCTGAGTCATAAGCCTCTTTTCCAACTTTTTTGCAACCCAGCCTCTACTGGCTTGCTTATTCTAGAAAACCTTATTGCATGAGTGTTCAGGATTATAGGTTTTAACCTGATAGCCTTTAGATTTACTATTCCAGCCACAATAAATCACCCACTCACATTCCTCATTGCTGCACTGGGCCCTGACCCTCACCTTGTCATTTTAAACCATTTGAATTGCCTTCCAAGTGCTATGTTGTAATCCTTCACATCATCCTTAAATTGCTCCAAGTTCACAAACTCCATCCCAAGCTCCAAGTGAACTTGTCCAAAATCTTATCATTAAATTATGGATACACAGGCCTAGAGGAGACAACCTCATCATCAATTGACACATAAGTGTGCAGGTCTTCAAACATTACTTGATACCTTTGTAGTATAAAACTGAGGGATAACTCCTCATGCTGGCCTTCATTTCCCTCATTTATCCTAACTAATTTACTAACTATTTTTTTCTTTGGTGCAGGTTTACTAAGTGCTTTTTTCTTTGGTACAGGTTTACTAACTATTTTTTTCTTTGGTACAAGTTTTTTCAAACCTTCTTTTTAGGTGTTTGTTTTATTCCTATATGTTTCTTCCTCTTATGTCTGGCATCTACAATTAGCTCTTCCTCATCTTGGTCTTCTTCACTTGGTGGAGGAGGTCTGTATAATGAATCTTATGCACTCTCATAATCATCATAAGAGGAACTCGAATGTATATCATTACCATGCCCTAAACCCTCATACACCTCACCTTCAGGTTCACAATTTCCCAACCCACTACATTCATTATCTCCTAACTCAATAGCAGTTTCAGGTCCCACCTCACACCTTGGCCCCTCATTGTCATCATCAATTTCAATGACTTCAGGTTCTACTATTGGATGTTGAAGGTATAAATGAATCTGATTCTCATTTACATTACTAAAAACAGTCTCACACATGGCATTAATGTAACTATCCCCATTTAAAACCTTTAAACCCGGTTTAAGGTCAAGGTGGTCAGGCACTGCCTAAAACATGATTTTATAAGCATGATATCAAAACTCCTTAAATATCTTTTGCAAGTCAAACAGGTTTACCAAATCTGCATCCATCCTAGGCATCTTGTCCACTTTACCATGTATATAAATTAGCCATCCATTGGGGTCTTTTACAAACACACCCTCATGGTGATACACATGAATAATGTATTTAGTTATCTGTAAATGAGAATTACCAAGTATCACTTAAAATCAAGCACTCATATTTTACTCATAACATGTATAACAAACATTTATATTTTACTACATAATTCAAACAATCATGTTTTACCAATAACACACACAATAAGATAGACATGAATATTTTACCAAATAAGAAAATGCACAAAGGAACCATGCAAGCACTTAGACACCACATTAACTTGAACAACCATTATTTTACACACACTGGTTCCACACTCAACCAACCAATACATTCATACAGGGACCACACAAGCATTCGGTCCATACTCATCCAAACCAACAAATGCTCAAAGGGACCACACACACATTGTCTTTGGGACCACAAACAAAGATTTTTTGGAACAATAAAAGCATATTCAGAGGGAATGAAGCAACTTATCTCAAAAGATTCTCAAGATTCCTTAAATGCTTTGAGAAATCATAAGATTCTTTCAATGCCTTCACCAACTTAGTCATATAGTTACTGTCTCACACAAGAATTGCACAACTTCCTAGCTTTCAAGAATTAGAGGGAAGAAATGTGAGGGAACTTACCACATGAGAGTTTTTTCCCCTAGAATTCACGAATTTAAGGGAAAATTATAAGTGAATTTGGGGGAATTGTTCATCTAGTGTTTTTTTTCCCTTTTCATCTCATCATACGGTGTGTTATGTGTGTTTGGAAAAAAAAATAGATTTTCAAACCTTCCCTCAAACGATGTCGTTGCATGTCACTTCACCACTTTAACGTAACACATAAGCATGTCAGTTAGCTTTAACATAGCTAACTTAACAGAAAAATCAACGTGTCAGACGGTTGTAATTGTCAATGACTACGAGCTTAATTTTTTTTGCTTAACGACTATTTAGGGGGTTGAAAAATTTCTCTGGTCTTTACTCTAAAATTTACTTGTTTCCTTCTGGAAATAGGCAAAGAGAAAAAGATCCAGAAAAACATTCACGCTCTTATTACCTTCCATGACTCCTCCAAACAAAGAGAACACGTCTTTGAAGGGCTCTTATTACCTTCCATGACTCCTCCAAACAAAGAGAACACGTCTTTGAAGGACTTTTTGTCCACTAACCATGACAACACTGAGACACCATCAACGATCATGTGTCAACATCGCGAAAATTGAGCATGGCAGGAAGAAGCAAAAAGGAGAGAGAGACCACCAACAAACTTTTGTTGGTGGAAGGAGGAAATTAAAACACACTAAAGCAAAAACCAATTAAAATTCAAGACCACAATCAGGCAATACCAAACAAAAATCAAGTTATTTTATTCCGTAATGAAAGTTCAAGGTTCTGAGCTCTCACCTCTAGACAACATCACTGATAGAAGCAGTTGCATCTTTGAGAAAGTCGAACTGGCCACAAAAATCATGTAATTGCCGACTAAGCCAAATTGCAAGGTAATAAGTAAGTCATAATGGCATTTTGGGAAGAATGAAATTTGGATACGAAAGAATGGGCATCGCCAAAACAAAATTTCTGATACGGGTTCGATCAGTTTGCAGGAAGAGAAAGTTTCTGATAATGAGAGATGGTAACGATTTTTTTTTTAAAGAGATGGTAATGGTTACACTTACATATATATGTGTTTGACGTATACTTAAATGTTGAATTGGTTTTGAACGTGGAATGAAGTTCGTTTTTACAATTTTATCCATAGTAAACGTGGAAGTGTATGTGTTAAGTTAAATGACAACGGTAAAATGGTTTATTTGGAATTGTGACCAAGGAGGTGAATTCCCTTTATTAAAGTAGTGCAGATATACAAGATTGTAGTAAGGTTGTTCATGGCATGGTTCTGCCTAGTCTAAGCTATTCGGCCATGTTACAATTCGAGTAATGGTAAACTTGGTTCAGCCCCACATGTTTTTTCAGCCAATAATCTTACATTAAATATATATATATATATATATATATATATATATATATATATATATATATATATATATATATATTTTATATTTTATTTAATATTATTTATTATATTTTTTTATTATTTTTTTCACTAAATCTGATACCTTTAAAAAATATCAATAGTATTTACATACTTTTTAAGAGTGTATTATGATATTTTTCCTTTTTTCAATGATGATATTTAACACATGCACGTTAGACCCAAAAAAATAAAAAATGCACGTGAATATACTTATGTGATGTTTTGATATTTGGATGTGTTTTTCTTTTTTTTTTTTGGGCCAAATTTAATTTACTCACGGTTTTCCTTAATTGCAATTTGCAAGGAGACTAAAGAAAAAGAGAGATGGGTTACGGCCTCTTCAATGAGAACAAAGTTTTTCATTTTTCTGTTTTCAATTTATTTTTGGTATTTCTATTTTGAATTTTTATTTCTAATTTTTTTTATTTTCTTAAAAAACCCTGAAAAACATGTTTAATTATTGATGAGTCGTGATCTACCTCAAGCTAAGTTAGCCCAACCCAAGCTGAAGCAAGGCAAGTTAGCACAGGTCCAAGGTTTACCCTAAGTCGAGATGGAGCTAAAAATTTGGCTCAATCAAACTCTCCGATTGGAATTGGATATAAACAGACTCAATTAATCTAACCCATGTGCATTTGTAATTATAAATATAAATTAAATTACTAACATATAAAAAAAGAATTTAAATAACTAAACCGTGTACTTTCCTTATTTTTCTCTTATTTTATTAATTTTAATTTACTCATGTTTAATATGTGTGCTTTGATTTTAGTATCTAAAACATATTCTACAAATAGAGCCTTCAAAAAATTAAAATTAAAACTAATGTACAAGATCTTGAAGATGCTAAGGTTTTGCACTTTCTCTAAAAGGAGAGATTCTTCTATACTCTATGAGTATTATACTACTCCAATTAAATTATGACACTTGAGATCTTAAAATCATATAGTGGTTGGGTTAAAATTTAAATATTTTTAAATTAGATTTGAACAATTACATTATTTTTCAGAGTATTACTTTAGAAATATTTTTAAATGTCTCCTTTAGAAAATAGGTAAAAATTTCAAAATTAAGTTCTTGTAAGAAAAAAACCGACTGAAAGAGAGGACTAAACTCATCACCCCTTCAATTGTAAGTTCTTTTCATATGATCAAGACCATAATCTTCCCTCCTTTCCATTAATTCTCCATCACAACTTAAAAGTGTCATTCAAATCACAAGCAAATGAATCGAATAAGATATTGTATCGATGTACAAAATAAATTGGAGGAGAATTTCAATCCACGCGCGAAATTATCATCAAATAGGAGATATTGAACTAATTAATTTTTCAAAATATGAACCAAAAATTGATTAATCAAATTCGCCTAATTGCACATACTTGAATTAAGAATATTAAGATGACTTATGATCATGCTCAACTCACAAGTGACACAATCATTTTTAAAACATCCCTTTCATATTAGACAAATGGTAAAAGGGAAAATATAGGTTGTTATTATCGAATATAAAGTAACGATAATCTCAACCAAAATATAATATTTTTGCATGGGAACTAGGGAGATATTTTGAACAATAAAAAAATATGAAGTCGTTTAACGTGGTCTTCTAAAAAAAGGGACCATCGGATCATCCTCCATTTTTCACCATTGAATTGCGTTGGAATGTGTGAAGATTAGATGAACGATATAGATCGTTCAAGTGTGCCTTCACCTTTGGTCCTTTACCGCCACCCTCAACACTTGCAAATCCAGATTCAAGCAATGATAGAGTTGTTCCAAGAGGAGAGAACAGGTGGGGTGGCGCCAATGATGGAGGATCTAAGAGAGAAGATGGTGCAGTACTCTGAGATGGGAACCAAAGAGGGTGTGGTGGAAATGGAGGAGGAGGAGAAACGAGTGAAGAAAACACATTTTGGTTTCGGTGTGGAAGAGAAGAGAGTCCAGATTCTCTCTAGTCACTGGAGGTGCAGTTAGAACATCTCAACTGTTTATTTTTCATCTAACGATAAGGATTTTTATTTTTAATTTTTAATATTAAAAATATTTTTTAATATTAAATTAATATTAATTATTAAATAAAAAATAAATAATAAAAATATATTCTAACAACAACGTTATGGGCGTGCAGTGTGCAATGTAAGTGGAAGTGGCGTTTGGGCTGCACACAACATTTATTTCTTCAATTTTGTTGCTGTTGGGCTGACTTGGCGTAGCTCGTGGTGCTCAGATTAGTTCGTGACACTAAATGACCCATTTTTTTAATTTAAAATCTATTACCACTGGTTAAAAATCTAGACCATCAATGGTCCCAAACATAAGGGACCACCGTAAAAACCAAAAAAAAATATAACTATTGTGAGTTTTATATTACTTGTAATACCCCTTCAAATCTAAGAAAAGCCACCTCAGTCCCCTGTACTGTTTGGCAGGTATGACCGGCCTAGTTACCTCAGCGCTATTAAGCACATTTGCAACACTGCCCACATCTTCCAAAACCTTGTGTATGTCGTGGAGTCTAATGCCTGTGCATGCGATGCGAATGTTGACACTTATAAACTCTAATTGATAAAGAAAAACGGTTTTATACAAGGAAAATTTTTTGTTAAATATGAAATATTCAAATTGAGTATATTAACTTAATTAATATTTAATTTTTTATAAAATTTTATAATTTTAATTATATGACATAAAATTTTATAAAAATATTAAATATTAATTAATATAATACACCTGAATGTTTAAGTTTATGTAAAAATTTCTTTTATACACGTTAATCTGCTAGACAAAATATATAGTTCGCTTCCACTTAAACGCTGACACTTGGATATGTTAACCATATTTAAACTCTTTACTGTCATATTAAAAGAACCACAAGTCAAATTGTAAGGTTGAAACGTGTAAATTGGTCGACCTTTTCACCTTCTTCTGCTGACCTCTTCATTGTCAATGTTAGTTAGCTTATAAATAACATTATATATATATATATATATATATGGATCGATTTATATTAGTGTAAGTTTTTTATGATTTATATTTATTTTTAATTATTAGATTTATTTTTATCTCATAGTTAAGATAATTTTATTAAAAGTAATCATTAGAAGAAAGTAGATCTAACGATTGAAAATAAATGTAAGTCGAAAAATACTTATCTTGATATAAGTTGATCCTTCTTATTTATATATATATATATATATATATATATATATATATATATATATATATGATGGGATCGATTTACGTTAGTATAAGTGTTTTTTTTTTTACTGTTTCATTTTTAATCGTTAGATCTACTTTCATCTAATGGTTGAGATGATTTCATTAAAAATAATTATTAGATGAACGTAGATCTAACGGTTGAAAATGAAGTATAAGTCAAAAAAACTTTACACTTCACAGTAAATTGATCATATATATATATATATATATATATATGAGATAATTCACTTACACTTAATATAAATAAAAAAAATTTACACTTAATCTTATATTTTTTATTTTATTTTAATTATATAATTATTATTTATTTTATTAAATAGTCACATGATCAAAATAAAATAAAAAAATATAAGATTGAATATAAGTCTTTTTTAATTACATCATATGTAAGTGAATCTATTTTCTATATATATATATATATATATATATATATATATATATATATAGTATTTTAAATTTATACACTTTTTATTATCTAATTAAATTTAATTTCATTTTATTTCCTACAAACTTATAGTTTAATTTTATCAATTATACTTAATTTGAGGTGTGTACTCACAAGATGTGTAACAAGCATTATAGACATATGATATAAGAGCTTACCATTTCTGATTGACTTGAATTGCCAATTGGTCAGCGCAAAAACTGTAAATATATTTGTCTACCTTCACGTTGTTTTACTATTCTTGCAATTAAAGCTTCAAGGAGACGAATCGGATATTCTGAACTCATCTAAGTATGGTCAAAGAACATACAACTAAGAACGCGGTTCAGTACCTAATTCTTATTAGGACTTGGTCTGTATAAAAAATCACTGTCTTCAAGAGTCAGTAACCAATTAAGCACAATTACTGGGCTTGTACCAATTTATAAGTAGATATCTTTGACACAATTTATTTATCGATTTAACCACTTTTTTCTTTTTACAACATGTCACGATCCTACCTGACTTGCGGACTCAGAACGGAATAATAACCAGTTTGTTGAAGTTTGGTGATAGTTTGTAAATGCCTCACAGTCCCGCAGCGAGATAAGAAAATCAGACCACGTTGAAATTATCTAAAATTCTTGAATAAGTCTTCATTACTTACTTCTCTATGTTCAATATATTTGAACTTGACGTACAGGCTTTCTTCTGACTCTTTCCAAAATGCTTTTTCTTTTCCTTGGTTTTGGCCTTGCTTCTCTTCTCTTTCACTGTGTTTTTGTTCCCTTTTTTAAGGCAGAAACAAAACCAAGTTTGTTTGTGCTTCTGAATGAAGGACATTTCAAAAATGAAAAGTATTATAACTACATATAATAGTTCATGTATAAAATTAAAATTGTATTCAAGACCTTAAAATAAGTGGAATAACATAACTAACACATCTTTCTTTCATACTCGTAGCACTTAAATACATATTAAAAAAATATACCAAAATTCTAATATCAATCAATCAAGGCTAAAACCATATTTCTTCCCTAAAGTTTGACTAAAGTTATTTTTGTCCCAAATATTTTTTTCTTCTAATTTTTTCCTAAATGTTATTAAATCTTTTTAATATCATTCTTTTTATTACCGATGTCGATTTGATTAACGAAAAGTAATGACTTAGATATCACGTGATTAATCAATATCGTATGTGGATCACACATGTCTAATTTATGATAAAATTGAAACTTTGGTCAAATTTTAGAGACAAAAATAAGATTTTAACTTTAAATTTATTTAAAATCATATGCATTTTCGTTTTTTTCTCTAAATTTAAGAATTAAGATTTTCAGAAGTTTAAACATACTTAAAATTATTCTCCAAAAATCAAAATACTCAACATCTTTATATCTATTCACTCAACCAAAAACACCACATCACCCCAACTCAACATCCAAAATAGTTTCTCCCCATAATTGTAAATCACCGAACCTTCGATAAGCCAACACCACAATCTCCTTTGTCGTCGTTAAAGCTGCCAATCCCATGAGACAGCATCACCGCCTCCTTTTCTCCTATGTGTGTCTCTTCATATGGATTAAGCATATTATTGAGAAGATACAATGATGTTAAGTATTTTGATTTATGGACAATGATTTTAAAGTTGTTTAAGTTTTTGCAACTGAAAACCTTATTTCACGGAAATTTATATGATTTTAAATAAATTCAAGATTAAAATCTTATTTTAATCCCAAACATCTAACTAAAATTGGACACATGAGATTTACATGTGATTTCAATTAGTCACATGGGATCTAAGACATCATTTTCTGTTAATCAAATTGAAGTCATTAGAAAAAAAGATAATATTGAAATAATTTAATAATGTTTAGGATGAAGTTAAAGAAAAAACATTTGAGACTGAATTGAAACTTTGATAAAATTTAATGACAAAAACTAAAAAGCCATCAATCATTGTATCTGAAAAGAAAACAAATTATAATTATGTTCTATGTAAATTTATATTTTAAAGTTTGAATAATCATATTTTTATGAATAATTTCCTCTTGACATAAACAAAAAGCCATTTATATAAAAAATAAAAGTAAATCATATATATAAAAAAATATTTTAATTTGTATGATATTTTCAAACTTTAGTGACGATGAAATTTATTTTCGATTCCTTTTATTGAAGTATCAAACAACATTTTTTTCTCCTTTTCTAGTTTATACTTTCAACCCCATTACTGATAACTTGCACAATTTCATCTTTCATCTTTTGCTTGGAAACCGTACTGTCCTGTTTAATTGGTTTGATTTCTTTTTAGTCAACTACTATTTGAATGGTTAAGAAGTTTTACGGCATACAAAAATAAAATAAAATAATGTCTAAATTAAACAAATGGTTAATAAGTTTTTAGAAGCTAAAATATTTTCAAAAAAATATCTTAAAATAAAAATATCAATTAAATAAGGTAATTATGCAGATAAAATATTCTTCTAGAGTCTGCAGGTACTTTTATAAATTAGCCTTGAAGCTTATCAGATCTTCTTTATCATTTTAATTTTTTTTAATAACTATTACCTTACTCTGTAAAATAAATTATGATCGGATTAATTATAATTTAATAGACTTTATTGAGATGCAGAAATGAGATGTTAGAATTAATTACTTTGCTTAACAAATGCCTAATTAAAGAGTTACCTTAAGGTTTATGACGGCCTAACATTATGTACTTCTGGATAAGATAATATAATGAGGGAAAAGGAAAATAGAATCTCGGATTACTAGTTTACAACACAACCATAAGCGAGGAGCCTTCCACATTCTTCACAGCACCATTAGGAAGTTCTATTGTCGATTATTCATGTTCTTTGTAATATTTTAATTTAAAATTAATTAATATTAAATAAAATAATTTAATAAATATATAAATCATACTCAAAATATTAAAATAAAAAATATAAGACTCTTAATATTCTCCTTTTGAGTCAAAACAGCTATGCATATCTTCTTGCTAAAGTTGGAGCTGCTGGTATAGATGATCTTGTGTTTTGGGAATTGCGAGTCATCACCTCCCCCTGAAATGAGCACTTACTGCTGGCGGATTCCATGGTTTTTCTTTTTTCTTTTTTCTTTTAAGACCGCTCATTGTTTTTACATCCTTTAATGTGATATTAATTTTTACTTAGGCGTCCTTCTCTAATCAACTTTAATTAAAGGGTTTTGTTAAAGTTACATTTTTAAAGATTCTAAAATAAAAAAATTAAATTAAAGAGTAATTTTTTAAAAAAATTATAATATGTTAAATATCATATTTTCATTTAAAACTTTTTATTTTAATTTTTTTAAGTATTAATAAAACCCTTAATTAAAAGGTGCTTTTAGTATGTTTGGAATCATGCACTGCATATAAAATTTATTAACATAAATTTAGTTTTTCAACACCTTGTAATTTATCGACATTTTCTTTGTTAGAAGCTAGTTTTGTTTTGTTTTTTTTTTTTAATTTTTTTCTGCTTTTTGCTATACTTAAAAAAAAAAAGAAGAAGAAGCTCAGGTGGGAAAATTTGACATAAATTCTTATATATTAAGTTAATTATAAGCTAACACATTATCATTTAACAAGTAAAATACTTATTTAGCACAAATATTATGCAATTATTTAATATAAAATGATAATGTATTGGTTTACTCTGCCTAACTTGTGCATAAATTTTCTCATCATGTGCCATGGTCATGGGCTCATGGCTAAGAAGTCGTGTGGATCCCATTTTTGAGGAATTCAAAGTACTTGACTCGTCAACGCGTTATATTTAGTGTATAGTGCAGTGCATACACAGAAATTAAAAATGAATTAAGACATAATGTGAAATTGTGAATAATGGACAAGTAAACTATTTTTTTATTAAAGACAAGTAAACTAAAATGTAAACATATTTTTGTGTTTACTTTTCATCTATTGTTATGAAAAAAAAAATACCTTATCATTTAACTATATATATTACTACATAAAATTTAAAGAGTTTTATATTTTATATAATTATTATCATTAAACTCTTTTAATAGTAGTATTAAAAAAAACACAAATTTTACACAATACTATCCACTTACATAATAAAAAATAAAATAAAAAAAACATATTATAATGAAACGAGAGATATTTTTAAGTGTTATTAGAGTAAGAAATTTCGTATTTTGTATTATTTAATGTGTGTGATATTAATTTTATAAATTATTATTATCTTTTACTTTAATTAAATTTTCAATGATATAGATGATTTAGCATATATTCAAAATATTCTAAGGTAAGAGAAGTCTGAGATGATCCATATCATCCAATTGTAATTTTCTTTTAGTTTATAGATTTCAATTTAATTATGTAAACAAATTTAACATATGTAAAAAGATGAAGTACTATAAGAATTTGAGAAAAATGTGTGAACATAATTATTTGTCTGCTTATTAAAGTGGTGGGTGCCCAAGGAAAAAAAAACAAATTAGACGCAATAACTTTCTGACATTCTTTTCTCTTCTAGAAAAAAAAAATATATATCTCAAAAAGTAAAAGCTTTGATCGCAGTTTCAAAGTCTTCTTTTGTAATTAATAATTGATTAATGCTAGGGAAAATTCGCAAGTTAAGAACGATTCTCCCCTTCTCACCCATCCCACCCTCCCCATGTATAAATACCAAAAAAACTTGGGTATTCAATCCTTCACACCAAACACCCAAAAGGCCAAAACAAACACCCTACCATATACCAAACTTGTCTCTCTTTGCATTTCCTGTCTTTAAGATCAACGACATATAATATATTTCACCATGGTTTTTCCAAAACCACCTTCTGAGTCTGATCTATTTAATCTTCACTCTAACTTCGCTTCTCGTTATGCCAGGGACTCTCTTCCTAGGTATATAGTTATTATACATATGATTTTATCATCATCACATTCCTAGCTTTTCTTTTTCCTTTATTTTTTTGAAAAAAGACTTCTCAAAAGTGAATTTATTTAAAATGAATAAGTAAATAAGAGTGCATTTCTCTTTAAATTATTTAATGAATTGACATGTTGATATATTTTATTAAATTAAGGATGAATATACCTCATTTCCTTATTTACTTTAGAGGCAGTAGAACCTTTTTTTTTTGTTCATTGAATATCATATTTGATCTCAATATTTTACTGGTTTTCTTTCTGGGGAAGTAAATGAAGCGTTTTGACGATGCAGGTTCAGCATGCCGGAGAACTCGATGCCTAAGGAATCTGCTTACCAAAATATACACGATGAGCTGCAGCTTGATGCGAATCCAAAGCTGAACTTGGCTTCCTTTGTGACCACATCCATGGAGGAAGAATGCAACAAGCTCATAATGGAATCTATCAACAAGAACTATGTCGACATGGACGAGTACCCTATCACCACTGAGCTTCACGTACTTTCTCTCTTTCTAATCTTCTCATCATAGCTATAACACTAGACCTTCATATATTGGACTCAATGAGTAAATTATATTTTAAAGGGACAGAGTATAACATAACATTTGTCACTTTTAATTGAATTTATGTTTGATTAATTAGATTTGAGTTCAGTTTAAACCATAAAAATGATTCCTTTAATTGATAAGTGGTTACTTTTTAATATGATTAATTATTTTTTTGGAGGCTATTGCTCTCTTCTTATTGGGAAAGCTAGGACCGCAAAAGAAGAAGAATTTTCTTTTTGGAATATGAAAGTGATATTATTTTGGTGTTTAAGCCCTCACTTTTTTTGTTGTTGTTTTTTTTCCCTGGTGTTGTATTTTTTCCCAAACAGAATCGGTGCGTGAACATGATAGCACGTTTATTCAATGCTGAACTTGGAGAAAATGAAACTGCAATTGGAGCAGGAACGGTTGGATCATCAGAGGCCATAATGCTGGCAGGCCTTGCATTCAAGAAGAAGTGGCAGAACAAGCGCAAGTCTGAGGGCAAGCCCTATGATAAGCCTAACATGGTCACTGGTGCAAATGTGCAGGTATTAATTTCTAGTTCCCATTGCCATATTATAGCACATCCCTCACATAAGAGGGGCCAATTGTCACATAGTGGACCCATTAAGAATGTGGCATTATGTTAGAGCTGCCCAAATTTAAATATTTTTACCCCACCAAGTATTTGTATGGGAATCAATTTGGCATAAAAGAATTTTCCTTGACTATGTGATTGTTGTTTATGTTCATAATTTATGTAATTAGTGGATTGATTTAAAAAAATAGAATTATGAGCTATTTATTACTGATATGCATTTTGCATGATGTATATATTATATTAGGTGTGTTGGGAGAAATTTGCAAGGTATTTTGAGGTGGAGTTGAGGGAAGTGAAGGTGACGGAAGGCTACTACGTGATGGACCCTGCCAAAGCCGTTGAGATGGTAGATGAGAACACTATTTGTGTGGCTGCAATCTTAGGTTCAACTTATAATGGGGAATTCGAAGATGTTAAGCTCTTAAATGGCCTGCTGCTAGAAAAAAACAAGCAAACTGGGTAAGTAACATACCACTAATTAGCTTTCCTCACTAATTCAAATATCTTCTATACCTGAACTTTCTTTTATACTGATTTGATTTGCTTGTCACATTATAGATGGGATACGCCTATTCATGTTGATGCTGCTAGTGGTGGCTTTATTGCTCCTTTCCTTTATCCAGAGCTAGGATGGGACTTCAGACTCCCATTGGTGAAGAGCATAAACGTTAGTGGCCACAAGTATGGCCTTGTTTATGCTGGAATTGGTTGGGTTATATGGAGGAGCAAGGAGGACTTGCCTGAAGACCTTGTCTTCCATATTAATTACCTTGGAGCTGACCAACCCACCTTCACCCTGAATTTTTCTAAAGGTAGATTAAAAACTATATTTCTTGATCCTTGATTACTTGCTTATACCATAGTTACCTTAATGTAGCCTGAAGTTTACTCGTCACTTGCAGGTTCTAGTCAGATTATTGCTCAATATTATCAGCTCATTCGCCTTGGCCAAGAGGTGAGCTTATAATTAAATTAAAAGAGAAGATTTCTAATTTTGTTTGATAATTACAATTTTCCCCCTACACTCTGATTCATAACCACAATATTGTATAATAAATAACAATCATTCTTCAATCACATTGTCACAACTATATGTTTAATTACATTTTACCACAAAATAACCAATATGCCAAATGAAACTATGAAATTTTTGTCCTAGTTAAGGATGTCATATCAAAATTTATAAGAACCTCAAATATTTTTCTAAGAAAGATTTGATAAACTTCAATATGTATCTCATGTTATATCCTCTCGTGTGACTTACTAGGGATACCGGAGTATAATGGAGAACTGCAGAGAAAATGCAATGGTGCTGCAGGAAGGATTGTTGAAGACTGGATGCTTTAACATACTCTCAAAGGACAATGGTGTTCCTGTGGTAGCATTTTCTTTGAAGGACAGAAGCCGGCACGATGAGTTCAAGATATCGGAGATGTTGCGGCGCCATGGTTGGATCGTGCCGGCTTATCCAATGCCACCTGCTGCTCAGCACATCAATGTGCTTCGTGTGGTGGTCAGGGCTGAGTTTTCACGCACACTTGCTGAACGCCTTGTGCTTGACATAAAAAATGTGCTGCATGAGCTTGAGAAACTTCCCCCCAACTACACTGCCAAAATGACCAACAACATTAAGGAAGAGAAGGCCATGGATGATGACATTGGGGTCAAGAAGACTGCATTGGATGCACACAGGGAAATCATTGCTCAAGAATCCAACAAGCGTCAGAAAATCTTGGCGGCATAGTGAAGGCTATCTCACTCACTATGGCAATTAAATAAGGAGGGCTTAACTAAGTTTTTCTAATTAACCTCATCTAAAATAGAGCTTTAATTCTATTTACTTTATTATTTTTTTAAAAAAATTGTGCAATTCAATTTAGCTTATTTGTTATGTTGCTTGATTTTGATGTCAGTTCCAATATGTAGTTGACGTTAATGTATGGCATTTTTTAAACTTTTTTTGTCACTAAAAATGTAAAAGAGAAATTGATATAAACTATAGCATGTATATCAAGATTTTTTTTTTAACCAAAAATAAGAGTAAAGCAAAGTTTCAACACATCCAAACTAACAGGATATATAAACAGCCAAATAAAACCAACAAGCAAACCTAAACAGTCTCATATCATGTTCGCTTGCCATCTATTCCCATATCGGAGGCCAATGTTCTCTTCTTCGATATTATGGCTTCAGTAGCAGGGCTGTGGTGTGATCCGAAGTCATGGTCTGATTTGACACAGTAATTTGCGGCGGTTTGTTCATTACACGGTGCACATTGCCGCGACCTCTTTGAGAAGAGGGTCCTGTGCTCTGGGTATTTTGGCCAGTGCCCTTCACCTTTTCACTAGTGGGTTCACCCTTCATTTCTCTTCCATATTTGTAGACTATCAGAATTTGTTGCAGTTCATATGAGCTTTCCATAATTTCTATCCTCATGACCAATAATACCACAGTAATAGCAAAAATTTGGCAAGTTTTCATACCTGAACTCTACCCAAAGTTTTATGGCCAATGCTGTGATACACCCCATACTCTCTCCATTTTACCTGATGTTGAAGGTATTTTTTTTTAACAAGTTTTTTTTTTTTTGCTTTTATTTTTTTTTTAAAACCATCACCACTATAGTACCATTGGTCATCATCTTCTACTGCCAGCAACATTCTGGCCACCGATGGTCGGCGGCGACCGGAAGTCACCGGAGGTAGTAGCCAGAGGTGGGTAGCAGGTGGCAATAGTAGGAGGTCATCGGAGGTTACCTGCTGGCGACAATGGGTGGTTGCCGGCGGCATTCGTGGTGGTTGCCACTGATAGCTGTAGTGGTAGTGGTTCAAAAAAAACTTTATAAAAAAAAAGATTCAGCAGGTTTTAGGTAGTTGATCTTAGCCATTGATGTGTTTTTTAATATAATCAATGATTAGGATTATGAAGGTGTGTCACACACCCTCCAAAGGAGGGTGTACGTTAGAAATGACCTAGTTTTATCCTTTGTTTAGCCTAAAGTTAATTCCTCGACGTAGCGAGTTACACACATCAATCGTCACCAGGGCTTTGGGCACAAATTCTTGATTGTTGCAAATCGAGTACAGATCAATTTTAGATATTGGGCCAAGTTTTTCACACAGCCAATAAATGCAAATCTAAATTCACTTGGGATCCCCCAACACTGTACCCAAAATGGTATATGGTGGAAGTCAAAATTTAAATGTGTTTGGGATAGCCGAAAAAATTTGATTATTTCAATATCGATTATTGTATAAAAGTTTTTGTTATAATTGATTATAATAAAATCAGTTTTATGTTTGAATACGTTAGCTGAAAAATGATTTTAAGCTAATCTATTTTGTTTAGAATGTATAAAAAAATTGTCGTTATGCATTAAATCATCAGAATAGGTATATAATGATTAAAAAATTTATTTAATTAAGGATTAAATGGTATTTACATCTTAAAGTGTAAGAAATAATTTATAATCTAAAATCATAAGCTTCAATTTTCAACATTATGAAAAAAAATTATAATGCATTGAATTTCATGTAAAAACTGAAGCTAATTTTGTCAAACATGTTATAACACTGTTGAAATAATTTAAAAAAAATACTGAAAAAAGTTGTTTGGAATTGTATCCAAACACGTTTTAAGATATGTGTGTCGGGTTGCCACTGTCTAAGGACCAAGAGTTTATTATTGTAATTCCAAGGCTGATTTTTCAAGATCTGTATCATATCAATTTCGCAGTCAAATAACTTATAAAACTATGGCTCCACTTCTTCGCACCTTAGACCCTTCGGGTTGTTCCACATGATCGTAAGTATGTTTTTCATCATTGTGTGGTTTTGGTGTTTCTCCGAGAAGAGCCTTCCAATGAGACAACGTTTGGATGCCATGACCTGCAGTTGGAGTTATTCTTCATTGATCAGCATGAGATCATCTTCGTCGTCAAAATATTGTGGATCCTTCGATACCGGGGCAGCCTGGACCACCGTGTTTCGCCTGCATCATAGGAACAGTCAAAAGGCAAGATGGTGATGGGATTGGGTTGTTCAGTTCCGTGGTAGGTAGCAAGCCTCTGCGAGTTTTGTGACGTGTGTCCATGGCAATGATGGTTCAGGGTGCTGCCAGGTTAAGTGGCGGTATAACAAGGGGATCGGAAGGGGTAAAGGGTAAAGGGTCTAGGCGACTGACAGTTTAGGGAGAGGAGGAGAAGGATAAAGATGGACTAAACCACCCTTCTAGTCCTAAAAGATCAAGCGTCCTTCATTTTAGTCCCTGGAAGACAAAAATGCCTCACTTGGTCTCAAGAAGATCAATCCATCTGTCATTTTGGTCCAACCATTAACTCTCATTCGTAATAGTTAACAGACGTGGTGACTTGACATGTTAAGTGCCCACATGGAATTCATATGTGGCACCCCCAAATCCTAAATCCCTAATTAATCAATTGTGATTGATAAAACTAATTTAAAGTATGATTAACTGTTAATCCAAAATGTATTCCCTCCAAGATGGGACCAAAACGATATTGTCCCTTTACCCTTATAACCTACAGACCTTACATTTTCTTCCCAAAACATACAACCCCCACACACGTTAAAGACAAATTTTGGACCCACAAAAGTGGATAGCATACAAAAACAAAAAAGTTGAGGACCATGTCCATCCATATCTAAGAATGACAAGCATTAAGGCTACCTATAAGCATCACATCCTACCTATGAGAAGTCAGCAAAATTGAGAGGTGACAGATCAAGTAGGGTAAATTTCACCACCTATAAAGAGGTATGTTGGAAGGCCAAAGAAACAAAGAAGAAAAGATATGAAGGAGATACATGTTAACCCCAAGAAGCTGAGGAGAAGTTATGATAATGTGCAATGTGAAAATTGTGGTGAATTAGGTCACAACTGCAGAGGTTGTTCATATCCTAACAACCCAATAAAAAGATTTAGAAGAAGAAAGACGATACTAATGGGAATTTGATTACCTGACGCTATGTATGAATTCTATATGGGTCACGTCACATATTAAAAGTGACAAATGAACACTTAATGTGTCAGGTCACCATGTAACACCCCAATTTTTGGTTAATTACGTTTTTGCCCTTATTATACTGTTTTCTGATTTCTGTGTGTTATAAAAATTAATTTGTTGTTTAAGTGAATCAGTATTTGATTGTTTCGTGTCATTTGCTTTCTGAGTCAAGAAAATAATAATTTTCGAATTCGAGGAAAATCTTGTTTGATTATTTGGAAATGTAGGCGATCTTACTAAACCCGTCAGAATAATACATATAGTAATCTTTTAATTTTTAGGATTTTTCTGTATAATAAAAATATTTATCATGCAGAAAAATCTGTGAGACCCACGTTTGGCTTGTGGGACCCACGTTTGCTTTGTGGGACCCACGTTTAGGTTTGTGGACCCCACTTTTAGGAAAAATTTACCAACGTAAAAGACTTGTAAAATTCTAAACCAAAAGGTTAAAAATCTACAAAAATGATTAAACTTAGTAGATTAGTTAGTTTAAAACCTAACTTAATTGAATAATTAGTCTAAAACTTAATTAAGTTAATCTAAAGGGGTTTGAGTGATAATTAAATGGACTAAAACCTAATTAATTTTTACCATATTATAGTCTAGTATAATTAAGAAGGAGATTAGTGTTTCTAAATAAATAGATGATTAACTAAATAATAAAGGAACCTAGCTAAATTTTTAATTAAACATAACTAGGAGGATTTAAGCATAAATAAGTTATTAAAAATCAATCAAAATTGATTGATTCTCCTATAGCATTTTCGGCCTTATGCATGAATTATGCACTCAAAATTCAACAAGGAAGCAATCAAGAAGTTGCTAAATGCTTAGTCATCCACCCTTGAATCAATCAAAGGCCATTATTAAGTCTAGTTTGTCAACAAAGGAGACAAAGCTCCATAATTGATTGCTAGATGGCCATTAAGCCAATTTTGTCAAAAAGGTGGTTAGCTTTTGCATGAGTGTCCTACGGCAATGCATAATGAAGGAAGACTAAATTCACTTCATTATTTTCATTTCAATCATTCCAAATCTTCATCCATTTCTCTTTCTATCAAGAATCCAAAGAAAAGCTTCTAAGTCCATTTTTTCCTACCATTCGGCCAACACCATTTCTTCTACTTTCATCCATCAAAAATTTCATCCAACTCCATTTCCTAAATCTAAACTATATTCTAAGAACATCTCTAGTTGTGAGTTTTTGCTAAATCATCCATTTGGAGCTTGAAAAATCACTTTGAAGTTTCTTTCCTATAAGGTGATAATTCTTGTTTCTTGTTTCTAATTTGATTTTTGATATTCTAAGCTATGATTGATCCATGGTTTATTTTTTTCATCCATAGTTTATGATTTTATAATTTGTTTAAGCTTGTTATGATTTTTGTTGAAGCTACACAAAATTTCCAAGGAGGAGTCCAAGGAGATCTTGTCTTCCTTATAGGTAAGAGGGAGATTTAATCTCATCAACCATGTGTGGTGGTGAGAAAATGGATGTATTTGTGGTGAAGAATCCATAAGGATTCATTCACTTGGTTGTTTATTGTCTTCTCTATTTGTGATTGTTTATGTGTGCATGTTATTTGCTTCTCTATTTGTGATTTATTATGCATACAAGCATGTTATAGCTTTGATTATTTGGTATGTGTTCATAAATATAGGTATATGTTCATAGATCTATGATAATTATTGTTGGATGTGCAAATATGTTGAGATTTGCAAAAGTGTTCCAAAGAACACAAGGTGTAGAGCTTATGGTTTTTACTATGAAAAGAGAACCAATATGTTCTCAACTATTTTCTAAAATGATAACCTATTTGATCTAATTAAGTGAAAGGATTTTTCAATGATTTAATGGATGAAAAATAATTTTAAACATGGTTTGTATAAAAAATGGTGATTTTCGGTCAAAATATATTTTTAATGTTTAATTGATCCAAAATTTATTTTATAAGTGTAAACTAGTTTATTAACCTAAAAAGAATTTATTTACAATGAATTTTCAAGAACCAAATAAGTAAACAAATTTTTATTAGAAGTCTAGTATATAAAAGAAATAAATTTTTGACACTTGAAAATACTTATCTTTGAGTTTTAAAGTATGTTAGCAATTTTTAAAGTATATTTTATGGTTATGATTAAATAAAGGAATTTTTAAAAGGAAAACGTAGAAAATATCACTTAGTGGATTTTCTAAACTAATGTTGTCAAAATTGATTAAAAATGAGTAAGTGTTGAAGAACGTTTCAAAATGGCATTTAGAAAGCAAGAAAATATTTTACGTAGTTAAAGAATAAAATTATCGGTAGAAGAATTTATTAAATTTGATTTTTTTTTTGGAAAAACATCAAAAATTATTACTTAGAGTAATTTTTGTAAGAAAAATAGAAAATAATGTCTAAATAATATTTTTAGTTTGGAAAGTTTCAAAATTTAATTTGGAGCGTCAAGAAATATTTTATACAAGTGAAAAATAGTAGAAATAGTTTACGCGTATTTAAAATAATGATTTTTAAACTACGCGATAGAGTAAAACGTTGAAAAATATTTACGCGTTTGAAAAACGTTTGTAAAATGTGACGTAATTGTGAAAATGCGATAAAATATTTACGCGACTTATGGAAACATAAGTTTTCTTGTCGGCCAAAGCAGAGGCCGGACGTGTTGGAAAATAGATCTTGTCAAAATGGAGACATACTATTTTTGGAATTATTGATACTAAGGGTAGTTTTGTAATTATGGTGACAATGAGGATATTTATGTAATTATGATTCATGGTGATACTAAGGGTATTTTTGTAATTATGGATCATTACATACATAATGGTATGTCAATTTGGTTGAAATTGACGATTGATCGACGAGATGAATTCTGCCGTGTTGCGGGTGTGATAGGCGTAGTGTGTTCATGTGGAGAAGCTTGGAGGCGTTAGTGTGCGATAGATTCCACACGTGATGATTGGTATTTCCTCTCCTGCAGTAGTGAAGCGAAAACACACACTAGCGATCTCGACAAATACTATTCTTAATCAAGATCTATCGTGGGGATCTGTGCAGATCTTACGCCTGGACGTACACGACGTATTTATTTGTGTCTTATCCACACGACGTGTTGTTGTGTCTTTATTTACACGACGTGATTTGTGTAATAGTTGGTTGAGACAATACGATCTTGTGGACGTATCTCTAGGATCATTCTCTCGATGTTTGTGTTTAGGCTCATGGAGTAGAACGAGTTTGAGTGCATGACATATTTAATCTGCATTCTTGTGTGAATAGTTATAATTTGATTTATGATATTTTGCATGTGTGATAATATGAATTGTTATATGAATAGTTATATTTGTTTGTATTGTCGTTTTTCTTCGCTTATCTTTGGTAATAATGTAGATTGTCTCACTTTTCTTTGTATATATTTTCGTATTATTATTTATGTTAGTAAAGTAGTTGAGGAAGTAGAGGAAAGCGGCCATTGGATTATCAATACAACGAGGAGCAACAACTTAGTGAGGTTCGAGGAAGGCGGCGCTCGAGATCATCCATATCATATGGATTGATTGCGGCGTGGTATGGTATTCTACCGGAGTATTTGTCTTCGATGATGATCTTCCGAGGAGGATTCTTCGGAGGATAAGAACTTTTTTAGTGTTATCTTTAAAATTTGGTTATGGTTTCTTTAAATCAGACAGTTTGCGGTTTTAATTAA
The DNA here is from genome assembly GCA_029884605.1 of Ormosia emarginata. Taxonomy (NCBI): domain Eukaryota; kingdom Viridiplantae; phylum Streptophyta; class Magnoliopsida; order Fabales; family Fabaceae; genus Ormosia; species Ormosia emarginata. Next base: position 6,132,338 of record JAQQTP010000025.1, read on the forward strand.
ATAGTTTGTCATATGTAAATTAATTGTACCTATTAAAAACAAAATTATATGTATAATTATGGTGTGTATGTAATAGTTTGTTTTATTTTATGTTCGTTTATTTTATTTTATAATATAATATTTAAGAAAAAAAATATTTTTACTACCTATATTATATATATTACGTAATAATTTATAACTTGGATAGAGGTTATTATTATTGTTCGAAAATATAATATTAGGGTGTGACACACCACGTCTATTAACTATTACTTATGAAAGTTAACGACTGAACCAAAATGACGTACAAATTGATCTTCTAGGGACCAAGTGAGACATTTTCATCTTTCAAGAACCAAATGGTAGTTTAGTCAATCAAGATGTTATTTCATTATTATTTATTTGCTGAGTAAATGTAATAATTTATTAATTTTTATCCATTGAACTAAATGTCATACTTTTATTCAGATAGAATCAGTAAAACCCTATTGCCAAGATTTTCAAAATTAGGGCACGTTTGGGTTGGGGGTATCAAAGGCTAAAATTTGAAATAGATAAAATTTCCAGAAAGAAGACATGTTTGGTAGAATAGTAAAGAATGGGGAGATGTTTCAGGGGAGTAAGTATTTCCAAAATTTTGGAGGTAAATTTTACTCCACATCTGATTAGAGTAAAAGTTGCTCTATTGCTTTCTCTTTCACGGTCCTGCTCTTTCTCTTTCTCTCTCGCTCACGGCAACGCTCCACCTCCTATGTTGCCTCTGCGATCAGTGACCCAAGCTCCGCCATCCAAGGATTCTGCCGTCGGAGCATGGCAATGATACCGACAGATCGGAGAACGTCATCAGCGAGAATCAAGAATCTCGCTGATGAATGTGGTTAGTCTCCCTTAGACAATGGCAATAGCTCACTTTGGGCTACCTGAACCACAAAGGGTTGTCGCCAAAGATGGTTGTGACGACAAAGATTAGGGTCGCAGTGACAGCGACAACGAAGCCTCACCTCTATGCAGTGGCATCACTTTGCAAGAATAGGTCCAAGAACTTGGAAGAGCCTAGCAGACCAGAACCGTTCCAAGGGTTAAAAATTATTTTTTTTATTAAGCATATCAAACATGTTGAAATCAAATTTTAATCCCGTAACATATATTTCATGAAAATTTTCTCTCTTAAATTTTTCTTCTTTAAATTTTACTTTAATACCAAACGTTTCCTTAAAGTTAAATAACTAAAATAAGGACACAAAAATTTAGCTGAAGTGTGTATTTAAATTAATTTATTTTATATTTAAATTAATTTATAATAAGAAATTTTTAAAAATAATTTTAAAAATAAATTTTTTTTTAAATAATTTAATTCAAACATGTCTTAAGATGCCAATTAAAACCAACTCATGTATATGTAATTACAACTTCGATAATCTCATTGAAATAGTATATATATTTCTTTTCATATTTCATTTAATATTATTCATCATATTTTTTTTTTTCACTTTTACTCATTTAATCACATACCTTTAATATATATATATATATATATATATATATATATATATAATATTTACACCTTTAAAAAAAGTATAAAAATATTTTTTTCCATGCAATAATATTAATCTCCTACCTAATGAGGAAAAGTGTCCCCAGACGAATATTTGAATGTGAAACTGTTTTATTGGGCTATCAAACCAATGAGGAGAAATAACGGCTCATATTAGTTGTGTAAACCGATTGTGGATTGTCTAAGCCACATATGTGGACCGAAGTTGGTCCAATTTTGGGGTGGACAATTTTTTTGTTTTCCCTTTTGTTTTACCAATAAGAAAAGGAAAAATTCCACATAAATACCTTCAACATTTGTTGTATGGGATGAGAAACTTTTAAGTAGTTATTTCGAGTCATATTTTTAAATTTTAATAATCATTAACATATGTATAAAGTTATCCAAATTCCAATGCATGAGCTTAGCACAAAATTTTTTAATTATTATAATAATCTTTGTTCATACATAATTTTAAATTATATTTTAAATAATAAACATATTATCACGTATAAAATTTATTATAAAATTAAGTTTTTATTTTTTATTTTTTTCTTGACTTAATGAACCAAATTTATAGAATAATATTAATTACACGTTTGGCCTCACATTTCTAAAACCAATTATTAAAATGATTTAGTGAACAATTTATCTATTATTAATCACCAATATAAACTGAGTTCAATTAGGGTGCCCATCCCCCGACTAAGGGAGAATCCCAGATCTCTCCATTTTTTGTGGGACTGAGAAATATCATTTGAGTTACAGTTTATTAATAATTAGAATGATTAGTTGATTACTCAACTGACAAGTCAATTTAACCATTTAACCACCTATAATTAACCACAAAATTTCTACCATAATAAACTATTCCTATTTCATTTATACTTACACTTTTGATTATGTCACTTTATTGTGATGTGAAGTGATGTGCACTTTAAAGTTATACATCTAACAAGTATTTATTGGTTAAATACGTTTAATAATTAATTAATAATTTTGATCTTGATACACTGACAGTATAAAATTTATACCATCAATATATTACTATATTTATAACTTTTAATATAATTATAGATATAAATCCTTTCTTTTTAAGGTGTAACAAGAGATTATCCTGATCAATAAATCTGCACCTTACAATTTTTTTTTCATCTATGGCTTACTGTAACAAAATTAATGGGTCCAAGTGATATCACTCCACTTAACCAGGTAGTTAGAAGAAGTCAGAGGCCTCAGATGACAAATTCTAAGCTGAGAGATTTTGTGTGGGACAACAATAACATATATAAGTGAGGAAAAATGTGAGGGATGGGGCATGATGTTAGTTATGCAAATTCTGACTTCTCTCTCTTCTAGATTCTAATTCCTTTCTCTCTCTGCTCTAATCATATTCTCGTGTACTGCTATTTGTTGATAGCAACACTTATGTTACAAAACTTCTGCTAAATAATACTACTATACTGAGGTATTTTTCAAAAATTGTTTGTGAGTGCAATTTTACTTAGTTTTCATACTTGAATTCTGGTAACTGAGATGCTACATTGGTGCTTTTATTACCACCATGGCCGATAACACCTGAATAAAAGAATTACATGTTGAAATGAAACGGATGATGGAAATGATTGATAAAAGGGATTAGAATTATGCTAACCGGTTGGAAAGAAGTGAGGCAGCTCAGAATATACGATTTGATCGAGTGGAAGCTACTGAAAATGAAAGATTTGAATGAATTGAGAAGGCTTTACAAACGTTGATTATGAATTCAGCTGCAAAACATGGTGGTTTGAGCTCAGGTCCTAAAAATCATTCAAATCAAAGACAATTATTCCAGGTGAGAAATATTAAGTTGAATTTTCCCAAATTTGATGGATTAGAGGTGTTATAATGACTTTTTAAGGCTGAACAATTTTTTGATTACTACAATATACCGAATGAGCAGAGGTTACAAATTGTTACAATTTATCTAGAAAAAGAGGTAGTACATTGGTTTCAAATGATGAATAAAACTCACCCATTCCAAAGCTGGCATAATTTTATTTGAGCTTTGGAATTAGAATTTGGCCCCTCACCTTATGAATGTCCTACATCTAGTTTGTTCAAATTAAATCAAACGGGATCTGTTACTAAATTTTACCATGAGTTTACTAGTCTTGCTAATAGAGTACATGGAGTGAGCTCTGATGCCTTACTGGATTGTTTCATCAGTGGACATAAACTTGATATTCGAAGAGATGTGATAGCATAGGGTCCTATTTCAATGTTAAAAGTTATATCTCTTGCAAAATTATTTGAAGAAAAATATCTATACAAGCCCAAACCACAATATTCTTGTTCTTCTACAAGATTTCAGATTACTCAACCATTCTCAAACACTAGCTAACAAACCAAAAACAGCAACTTACCTCTACTTCTTTCGACTCCACCATATCAACCTAACCTTCAACCTACCAGAAACTCCAATATAAAAAGAATGTCAGCAGCAGAATTGCAAGTCATAAGAGAAAAAGGCCTGTGTTACACTTGTGATGAGAAGTTCAACCCTACTCATAGATGTCTCAATAAGCATTTGTTGATTTTGCAAACTGAAGATGAGGACATTACTCAAATTGAACCTGATCCACCTGATGATCCCAATTTCACAACACCTGTTCAAGATACTGAACACCACCTTTCTTACAATGCATTGAAAGGGGCCAATGGTTTAGGTACTATGAAGTTTACAGGGCAAATTAATGGACTAAATGTGCACATTTTGTTAAACAGTGACAGTAGTGACAATTTTCTGCAACCTAGAATTGCTCATTTCCTCAAACTGCTTATAGAACCTGCACCTCAATTTCAAGTACTGGTAGGTAATGAGAGTGCCTTGACTGCTGAAGGATGTGTTAAGCACTTACAGGTTACAGTGCAGAATCATGTCTTACAGTTACCTGTATACTTACTACCAGTAACAGGAGCTGATCTGGTACTAGGAGCATCATGGTTAGCCACTTTAGGACCCCATGTAGCTGACTATAATGCCCTAACATTTAAACTCTTTTTAAATGGTTAGTTTATTACCTTACATGGGGTCAAGCTAGAAGGACCAATACTGCTTAGTTTAATTAGTTGAGAAGAATGTATAATACTCATGCTATAGTTGAGATGTTCACATTACAACTCCAGCTACCAGATCACCCCAAAGACCAACTCCTAAACCTATCAGATGATTTGGAGCCAGAATTAGCTATACTACTCCACAATTATAGGGTGGTATTTGATAAGCCTACAAGACTACCACCAGAAAGGGAACACATCCATGCAATTCCTTTGTTGGAAGGAACTGATCCAATCAAGGTGAAACCCTATAGATACCCCCATAGCCAAAATACTCAAATTGAAGTAATGGTGCAAGAGATGTTAGAGGAGGGAATTATTCAACCAAGCAATAGTCCTTTTTCTTCACCAATTTTATTAGTTAAGAAGAAATATGGCACTTGGAGATTTTGCATAGATTATAGAGCATTAAATGCTATTACTGTAAAAGACAGCTTCCCAATGCCAACAATAGATGAGTTGTACATGGAGCACAATATTTTTCGAAATTGGACCTTAGATCAGGTTATCACCAGATTTCGGTGAAACCAGAAGATGGAAGCAAGACTGCTTTCAGGACACATCGAGGCCACTATGAGTGGTTGGTTATGTCATTTGGTCTTACAAATGCTCCAACTACATTTCAAAGCCTCATGAACAAAGTCTTTCAACAACAGCTAAGGAAATCTGTTTTAGTGTTCTTTGATGATATTTAGTTTACAATCAAGATTGACATTCACATTTGTATCATTTGGAGACAGTTTTGACCATATTACAGCAGCACAACACTCTTTGCAAAATTATCCAAATGTTCATTTGGGTTACAGTAAGTTGAATATTTGGTGTCTGGTAAAGAGGTGGCTATGGACAAGAACAAAGAGGCAGCAATTATGGATTGACCAGAACCTAACACAGTAAAACAGTTAAGAGGTTTTTTAGGACTCGCAGGATATTATAGGAAATTCATAAGAGGTTATGCTACTATTGCAGCCCCTTTAACCAATCTGCTCAAGAAGGAGAACTTCTATTGGGACAAAATAGCCAAGACAAGTTTTGAGGATTTGAAACAAGCAGTAACAAGAGCACCAATTTTGGCCCTACCTAATTTTTCTAAGCTCTTTGTACTAGAAAGTGATGCTTCAGGGACTAGAATAGGGGCTATTATCAGTCAAGAGAAACATCTAATAACTTATTTCTCCAAAAAATTGCTTCCTTGAATACAAAAGCAGTAAAATTATGTCAGAGAATTGTATGCTATTTTAGAAGCAATGACCAAGTTTAGACACTATATATATTGGGACATCAATTTGTTATCAAAACTGACCAGCAAAGCCTAAAGAATTTAACAGAACAGACTATACAAATCCCAGAGCAACAGAAATGGTTACATAAGTTTTTGGGATACGATTTCAAAATAGAGTACAAACCTGAAAAGGAGAATGTAGCAGCAGATGGATTGTCTAGATCATTTCTATTGGTATATGGTATGAACAAAAATCAGAATTTCTAGATAAACTAAGAGCAGCTATTGAATCTGATTCATATTTTTCTAAGGAGTTGGAGTTATGTAGACATAATAAGCAGCTCAATGGAAATTTTGCACTGAAAGATCAGTTGTTGTACTGTAAAGGAAGGTTAGTTATACCTATTAAACATGACCTAATTAAAGATGTCCTACTGGAATATCATTTGTCTCCAATAATTGGACATGCAGGAGTGGCCAGAACAATTGCCAGGATCAAAAGTCAATTTTATTCTCCAGAAATGCAAAAAGACATCATAAATTTTATGCAACAATGTGCAGTGCGTCAACAGGCTAAGTCTCTAAACTGTTATCTTGGGGGATTGCTACAACCATTACTAATTCCAAATTAGATATGGGAGGATTTGACAATGGACTTTATTACAGGGCTGCCAAACTCACCTGGACATACGATAATCATGGTGATGGTGGATGAATTGTCTAAATATGCTCATTTTTTTGGGTTAAAATAGACTATTCTAGCAAGCAGGTGGTTGAGGAATTTATGCATACTATTGTGAAGCTTCATGGTATACCAAAGATCATTGTGTCAGATAGAAACAAAGTGTTCACAAGTAAGTTTTGGTAGCATTTGTTTAAACTACAAGGCACAACCCTGACCATGAGCTCTTCGTACCACCCTCAATCTGATGGACAATCTAAGGCTTAAAATAGGTGCTTGGAAATGTATCTCAGGTGTTTCACCAACCATAATCCAAGAAGCTGGTTTAAGGTGCTACCATGGGCTGAATGTTGGTATAATATTGCATTTCACAATAGTGCGGGCATGACACCATTTAAGGTGGTATATGGTCGAGATCCACCAAAGTTAACTAGATACTCAACAGACTTCAATGATCATCCTGCAGTACAAGAAGCATTGCAGACAAAGGATATGATTTTGAGTCAACTTAAGGTGAATTTGTTGAAAGTACAACAACACATGAAACTACAAGCTAACAGAAAGAGGAATGATATTCAATTTCAGATTGGTGATTTGGTGCTAGTAAAATTACAACCACATAGGCAGCAATCAGTGGTACTTAGAAAGAATCAAAAGTTAAGTATGGAGTATTTTGGTCCTTTTCTAATAATAGAGAAGTATGGCTCTGTGGCTTACAAACTCCTGCCTACTACTGCAAAAATACATCCTATATTCCATTATTCACTTCTAAAACCATTTAAAGGTAATAGTGATCAACAATACATTCCCTTGCTGTTAGTAACCAATGATCAAGGTCTTATTCTACAACCAGCTCAGATTCTACAGCAGATCGATAATTATCAAGGGTAATCAACATGTGCCATAATTATTGGTACAATGGGAAAGATTAGATAGTAAGGAAGCAACATAGGAAGATAAAAGCACATTAGAACAGAATTATCCTAATATAAACCTTGAGGACAAGGTTTTAGCAAATGGGGAGGATAATGTAACAAAATTAATGGGCCCAAGTGATATCAGCCTATTTAAACAGGTAGTTAGAAGAAGTTAGGGGCCTTAAATGACAAATTCCAAGCTGGGAGATTTTGTGTGGGGCAGTAATAACAGATATAAGTGAGGAAAAGTGTGAGGGGTGGGGCATGATGTTAGTTATGCAAATTCTGACTTCTCTCTCTTCTAGATTCTAATTCCTCTGCTCTGATCATATTCTCGTGTACTGTTATTTGCTAATAGCAATACTTATGTTACAAAACTTCTGCTGAATAATACTATTATACTGAGGTATTTTTTAGAAATAGTTTATGAGTGCAATTTTACTTAGTTTTCATACTTGAATTCTGATAGCTAAGATGCTACACTTACATTGAGACACATCACCAAAATCAATATTCATTGTATCAGTAAGACACTCTCCTTAATTTTTTTTGGACAAAATTTATGTAAAGTTCCTTGTATACCGATGATGTTGTTCTCTTATTAAATAATAATATGTGTCTTATTTTTTACAGATTAGGACCACTTCATGACTCTTTCAAATGTAACACCACTATTTCTCTTTAGTGCATGTTTGGCTACAATTATTTTAGCTTAAAATAACTTTTTTTTGAGAAAAAACTATTTTTGATAGTGTTTAATGTGTTTGACAAAATTAAATTTTCCAAGTTTTTTGCGAAATTTAATGTAAAATAAAAATTTTTTGCCTAATTTTTATATCTTGAAGATTGTTTTATGATTCTAAATTTTATAGATTATTCATTACATTTTGATATGTAAATACCATTTTGTCCTCAATCAAATAACTTTTTTAATCATTCTATACCTATTTTGATAATTTAATACATAAAAATAATTCTTTTTTATATCAACCAAACGAAATAGATTAATTTAAAATTATTTTTCAGCTAACATATCCAAACATAAAAATAAATCGATTATAACAAAAAATTTTTATATAATAATCGATTATTAAAATAATCAAAGTTTTCACAACTAAACCAAACACACACTTAGTCCGTTATTTCTTCTTCCTTTGTTGATGGGCATCTCTCCCTCTCCACCCAAGCTGTCATCTATTTTCCTATGCTCCCACCCACGCCCTAGCTTATGCCACCACCGCACACTATGCTCTCCCCCGCCGTCACTGGCTTCTCAGCCTCTGCGGTGACTTTGTCATCCACCGAAACTGCTAAATGCTAATGCACCGCCTCCATCCAACAATAGCATGGTTCCTCCGACGACGAGTGACATCGTGCTTCACAATCAGTGTGCTCAAGAGGTAGCTACTCATCTCCTTAGTGAAGCTCCTCCCCTCAATGTCAATGGATCAAAGGTTGACAATGGTGCTCCAACTAGTTTTGATTCAAAATGTAAGGGTTTTGATTCCAATGGTAAGGGTTTTCCAAGAATAAAAACCACATACTCCACTGTCACCCTCCATCGTCCATCTCCCTCTCCCCCTTTTCACCCTCATCATCATTCAAACTGAACTTTTTTGTGCTAAAAAATGACAATGATGTCTATCTGGTTGAAATCGTTGGGAAAAGAAGGCACTGTAAGCCTCCATTTGGCAGAGGAGGTGCCGATTGCAGTGCCGAAGTACACGATGAACCCTCTGGCAACGGTGGCATGGTGAATAGATCGAAGGTGACGTGGATGTAGCTGAAGGTGCCAACGGAGATGGGCATATCGACGGCGAACTCAGTGTAGCAAAAGGCGAAAAAGAGGGTGGCATAGGACAAGACGACTATGGAGCTGACGTAGAGGCGGCTGACACGACCGGTGGTGACTAAGATGCCGACACTGACCATTCTGCCAATGCCGAACCCAACAAGGTTGATTTAGTGGAGGGTCTTGTGGTTGTGGTATATAACAATATAGATGGTGTGATGGAATTTTGTGCCTTTAATTTCCCTCCTTGGGTTGGAATTTTCAAGAATCAAATCTTTCAATTGGAGTGGTTTAGAGTTGGAATGAAGTTGATGGTGAAAAGAGTAAGGGGGAGACAGTGGATGGTGATTATGGAGTACGTGATTCATTATTGGAGTTGGAGGCAAAAAAATAAACAATAATTGTATTCTCACCATACTTTTATTTCATATTATTTTTTATATTAATAATTATATTATTTTATTATTATTATTTAATTTAATTACAATTATCCAAAAAATAATAAAAAATGTGATAAAAAAAGTGCGATGAAATAATCATTTTCCAAAAACAAATTAGGGAGAGGCCAGGAGAGTGTCTTAATGAAATGGTGAGTATTGATTTTAGTGATGTGTCTCAATGTAAGCCATAGATAAAAACTTTAAAAAATTGTATTGTATAGTGTAGATTTATTGAACAGATCCTCTTTAGTTACCCCTCAAAGGAGAGGGTCCTAATCCTGTAATTATGATGAGAGTTAATTTTTTTTTAATAATATAATAATATATAATTTAATGATAGTGTAAAAGATTTATATATTAATAATGTATTTAAATTAAATCTTTGATTTATTAAAGTAATAAGATTACAAAGTGACGTATGTTGAAATGTATATAATGAAATAAGATAAACATTATTCGTCCTAAATATAAATATTAAAAAGGAAAAATATTTGATTCATATCCCTTTTAAGTTATATTACTTCACATTTGTATAAAGTAGTAGAATATAAAGTGGCATAATATATGCAGAAAACGAAAAATAACTAAATGAGAGTACTCTCTCTATATTTTGTTATGGTTCTCTCTTTTTCTTTGAGACAAGAGATTTTTTTTTATGATACTTTCTTTTTTCAATTGACACATGTTCTTTCTTTTACCTTAATTCTTATTTTAAATTTATTCTTTCTATTTACTTAAAGTTTTCCTATTTCTGCTTTTTATAAGTTACAAATTAAATCTTCTTAATCAATTTTCAGATTTACTTAATCAATTCCTTATTTATTTGTTTAATCAAATCTCAAAATTTTATGGATAAATTGTAAATTCAAATACTTTTTAATTTTTTTGAAAATTCTCTTTAATCTACATATTATGCATTTGTTTTTTAAAAATTTAAACATTATTTTTAATTTAAAATTAGCGAAAAGAATATGTAACTCTTATGAATTTTAATCATTTTATAAATCACCACCACAAATTTTAAAATATTCTCAATTAATTTTTAAACTTTAATTATTATCCTAATAGATCCTTATGTTTAGTTTTGATTTATTAATTCACTAATAATAAAATTGTATGGTTCATTTTATTTGTATTTATATTAATTAAGAATTCTTTATTAATTTATTTATTAAAATTTAATTTTAAATATTTTTTCTTTTTAAAAGAAGATAAAAAACAAATTTATTTTAAAAAATAAATTTATTCTATTTATTTTATAAAAAATATTTAAAATTAAATTTTAATAAATAAATTAATAAATAATTATTAATTAATGTTAACAAATAAAATAATATCAAACAATATTATTGTTAATAGATTAAAATTAAATATAATAAATTATTAAGACATTAATTAAAATTCAAAAATTAATTAAAAAAATTTTAAAATTTACCGTAATAATTTATAAAATAATCAAAGTTTAAAAAAATTACATAATTTTTTTTTAAATTATATCTACGTATAAAAAATTCCGTCCACGGGATACTGTATGAAATAATGTGTGTATGTAATAATGTATTTAGCATTAATTTATTAAAAAAAAAGAAAGAAAAATAAAAAAGTGGGAAATTGCACAAGTCTAGTGAGTCCCTTCCGTTAGATAATCCAGGCAGTGGCACCACCAACAATTAGGGCAGCATCACCATGGAGAGCTCTTCACGCAAAGACGAGACACCGATGGTCCTTCTGGACCGTGCATCGCGAGCCACCAGAGGCAAACGGTTGACGAAGCTTATCGACGACGAAGTCCAAGAGGACGAATTGTTCTGGAACCAGGACGCTCTCAAAGAGGACGACAATGATGATAACTACGAAGAGGAGGCAGAGGTCGCTGATGAATTCGACAGCGATTTCGATGACGATGTGAGTGTTCGTTACTTAGTTACACTTGTTTCCATCTCAATGTGATTAATGAATGAATGATTCTGTTATTATTATTATTATTATTATTATTAACATTTAGAGAAAAAGAAAAAAGGAACAAACACTTTGTCTAACACTTCATAATACTCTTATTTCGATTGCTGATCTTAGGAACCTGAACCTGATGAAGAACCTCAAAATGATGCTGATGAAAGGTTCCTTAATTTTCCACTGCTCTCCAGCTCATAATGTTTAGGAATTCTTTTACCAATATATCTGAAATCTGAGTTTTTTTATTTTTTTTCTGTTTTTTTTTAAGGGTACATAAAAAGAAGAGACTAATATTTCCTGGAAAGACATTGGCAAAGAAGAAGCAAAAGAAGAAAGTTTTATCTAAATTGGAGAATTCTCCCAACGATGATAAACCAGTCCAGCAGACTACTGCTGAGGAGCACCACGATGCGCCGGATGATGCAGGGGAGAGAATGGTGAGGAAGTCCACGAGAACTTCGGTGATCGTTCGACAAGCTGAGAGAGATGCCATACGTGCCGCCCTGCAAGCTACCATGAAGGTAGGCACTGCTCAAGCGTGTTTGTTTATGTTTTGTCAATGTCTCCCTGTTTGTAACCATTAAAGAGGACTTAGATTTAAATGGCCCTTTTGAAGACTTGGTTTATGGCAGAACACAATGGTGTCAATCCATGTAGCCGACCCTACTTAGTGGGAAAAGGATTTTGTTGTTGTAATGTCTGCCTGCTTGTTTATTTGTTTCTGTTTTCTCTTTTGAATTTTGTTAGTGTGTGATTTGTGGTCTTCTTATTTGAAGTATTTGATTGCTTTCTCAACCACAGTAATAGTATTATTGATATTTCTCAAGAGAAATTTAAGTGATCTGGGATGTAATTATGATAAGTTATGCTCAATGGTCTGGTAATTATATTATAAAATTTTGTATTACTATTAGTATCTGCAATCTTGGACACCGAGGCAGTGAAGTGAGGCTTGAGTTTTGTTATAAGGGTTTATTTCCATTATTCATCTTACTTGTTTTGTGGTCAAGGTCTGAAAATGATTTTTTTTTACCAGCCAGTCAAAAGAAAAAAGGAAGGTGAGGAGAAGAGAATGACCCAAGAGGAGATGCTTTTAGAAGCTGCTCAAACAGGTCAAGATTATAACACTTAACATCTATTGATTGCTTGACACGTTTGTTTTACTTGTTTGAACTTCTAAAGATCCTTCACAATTTCAATTATAATTTTGACTTTGCAGAAATTATGAACTTGCGAAATTTGGAGCGCGTTTTAGCTAGAGAGGAAGAAGTTAAGAGAAGAGCAATTGTGCATAAAACTGTATATAATGGTCCACAGATACGATACATTTCAAAAAATGGTAAAAAATTTTAAATGCATGACGATATTGTCTTTGGACACTGCATTTTATATGCATTTGATTTGGTAATATTGATTGTTGTCATTTTACATATACCAACCTGTTATTTTTCCAGGTTGTTCATATTTAGAGTTCAATAAGGGGTCGTCATTTCACTCGGAAATCACCACAACATCTGTACAATGTGAGTCCCTCTTATGCTACCACTAGTAGTTTAAATGAGATTGACAATTTGGTGCATTTTTATGTTGAAGAATATCATATATTCTGTTTCTTTATCCATGAAATTTATAATAACTGAAATTAGATTCCCAGAGATATTGCTATAGCATTGCTTTTCACATTACATTTCTTTGGCCTATTAGTTGACTTTTTCCTGATTAAATTTAATTTAGTTATTAATTACAAAATATGGCATGCACCAAGGTTCAACTTTAAACTCATCTTTTGTTGTTGTAATGAATAAACTCACTGGACATATTCAAGATGAATGGCCTTGGTGTATGCTATAGTTTGGTGGATTAGACCAATGAGATAGTAAATGCTAAGTTGGAGTTGTGAAGAAATGTTTTGGAAACCAAGAGATTTCGATTGAGTAGCTCAAAGACAGATTATATGGAATTTAATTTCAGCCAGCAAAGGAGTTTTTTTTATAGTATATTAAGAATTTAAGATGAAGAAGTACCCAAAACTGAGTGCTTTCGATTAGTGTCTATCTTTTAAAAGGACAGAGGGATTAATAACGATGTCACACATAGTATCTGAATGGGATGGATGAAGTAGAGAAATGCTTTAGGTATTTTTGTGACCGCAAAGTGCCTTAAACTGAAAAGCAAGCTTACTAAACCGTAGTGAGACCCACAATGTTGTTTGGATCAGAATATGGGCAATAAACTGCAATTATGAGCTAAAGATGAAGGTCACAGAAATGAGAATGAAGCGATGGATGAATGGGCATACTAAGGTGGATAGGATTAGGAATGAATTCATTATGGAGAAAGTTGGAGTGGCTTCTATATAGGAAAATTTATGGACAATCGTTGAAGATAGTTTGGGCATGTGAGCTGATGACCTCTACAGGCCTTGATAAGATGTGAAATTAAAGATGATGCCCCTTTAGAAATGGGTAGGGGGAGACCAAAAAAGGTATGATGAGACTTGAGAGACTATCAAGAAGGATTTAAGGCACCCAGCTCCATGAATATATGATACATTGATACATGATCGAGTACAATGGCAAGCTAGAATCCATGTAGCTGAACCCACTTAGGGGGAATAAGGTTTGACTGTTGTTGTATTAACTACAACAAACCAAGAGTGCCCTGATTCCATAGAAAAAAGGATCATTTAAGAAGATTGACTAGAATTCAGATATTTGTGTGTTTTATTTCCTTTACAATCTTCATAATAAAGAACTAAAAAATGCTATCTAGAAGACCTGAAATATAAACAATTACATTAAATAAAACAAAAAGGTAAAGAATTGCTTGCCCATGCTTTTCTCATTGGTTTGTTATTATTTTGTTTTGACATCGGACTGTCAAATGAATAAAAGCTTAGTCACAAAAATAAAATAATAAAAAAAAAGCTTCAATGAAGTGTGTGTTTTAACCTTCTGTTCTGATAATCAAGCAAAACATTGCTCAAAATAACATTATTTTACTAGTGTTCTTATATGATTTTTTTTACATTTCTTTTCAGATCCAGAGCAACCTGTTTGCACGATTACTGGTTTGCCTGCCAAGTAAGAGCTCATTTTCCAGTTTGGTGGTTACTGTTTTATTCTTCACCATCCTGGTTGGGATGAGAGAGGCATATGTGTGCAATTTGGAACTGCTTGATAATTGTTTTTTTTTTCCCCTACTACATCTAGTGGGCATATGGTTTTAGGTTTCAGTCTCCTTTGTAAGTGATTATTCTTCGAAAGATGTTTACATAGATGAACTGGTATGATAGATTGAGAATTTTAAAGTCATTTAAAATTTGTTATTTATTGGAAAATGCTAATGGAAACCTTGCTTCAGATATATATATATATATATTTCTGTGGATAGGGTTGTGCTAAGAAATGCAGTGCGTTTGGCATTTGGCAATAACATGGCTCAGGCATTCACAGTGGGTTTCTACCAAAACGAGAAAAGAAAAAATGGCATTCACAGTGGATGCATATCATGATTATTCACTTAATTTGTATTCCTTGCACAAATCACGGGTAGACCATATAAAGTCAATGTCAGACTGTTAGCTTTTTGTACGATGCTTTTGATGTTTCTTCTGCCCATGGTTTCTTTAAAGGAGTTCCCCTTTCTGATATGCAGTGAAACTGGACAGCTTAATTCCTTTTTTTCTTTTTTTTAGGCTCTTTACCCCTCTGTTTTCTTTTTTTTTTTCCCCCTCTATGTAGGAGGCTATCTTATCTTCCTCCTTGGTTGCATTGCTTCTGTTTTCTCTCTCTAATAAGATTTCTTGTTTTGTTTGTAAAAAAGAGATCAGTTGGCAGAATAAATCTAAGGTTAAATGGGACCAAGGAGGGGATGCCTACCCTAGCATCTTTAATAGAGTGGCAAGTGGTAGAAGGCAAAAATTATGGAGTCAGAGATCGATGTTTGGAGGTTTTTCAAGAGATTCTTGCTCTAATGTAAAGGAAGTTAGTAGGTTTTATGAGGACCTTTTGATTGGAAGCTTTTTGCTGATCATAAGGATAAATACTTAGAGAGACCTTTCAAGGTGAAGGTTAACAGGGCTATTCCGGGTGTGGATAAAGATGCTCATAGTCCAGATGGTTTCACTGTGGCCTTTTATTAAAGTTGTTAGGACATTGTGAAGGGTGATTTTATGAACGTTTTCTTCTTTTCTAGTGGTTAGATTGGTAATTTGGTAATAGTGGGTACCTTTATCACTCTTGTGCCCACGTGAAGTTATCATTTTCTACGCATCTTGGTCTATTGTTCATTATGGTAATGAACTATGACTCCAACTGTATTCTTTCCTCAGTCTAAGGCTAAGCCTATATTACTTTGCCTATATTACTTTCTTTGATGTGATTTTTTACTTTGAATTACTTGTGTCATTTAGTATTAGTAAAGATGTCACTCTAAGTAATTTTATATCTTTTATCATAGGGTTTTCTTTTCTAATTTTGCAGTCCTTGGTTATGAGTTGTGTTGGGGCTTGTATTCATGTTATTTAGATGTAATATTTGGGACTTACGGGCTTTGTGGTGGTGGGAAGTCTAAGTTCTTATAGGATTAAGATTTTATTCCCAATCTTTGTAGGATAAGTGATGGTAGTCTTTTTAAAGGTTAGTGATGCTTTCTTTGCATGGAATGATCAGTTTTATGGATTATGCATTAAAATGCTTTCTTCTTGTCTGTTTGTTGTAATCAAACTCTAGGCGTGATGCCTAGGTTACTTTTTGGTCATCTTCTGAACTTCTGGTTGATTTTTCTTCGATTTTCTTGTTTGCCTGGACAGCATTAAACTTTCTTTCTTATTAGAACCCCAGCTGATTCTTGCTAGGATTTTCAAATTGCATCATGCTTAACTCACCCTGGAAAGCATGGACCCAAACCACTGCTGTAATTGTCATTTATTATCAGTAGATCACTTGAAAGATTTTCCTTACTCTATCCCGCATATTGTCAAGGAATTCTCTCTGGAATAATGTAGGTACCGTGATCCAAAGACCGGGCTGCCTTACGCTACAAAAGAAGCTTTTAAAATTATTCGAGAATGGTATGACTTTTCTTGATTGCAAGTAATCTTTCTCTAAATGTATGTATAATTTTTGTCATATTTTCCCTTTTCAAGTAAATTTTTAACAGTATATATTTCAATTTGTGATTTTTTTAATAAGATTATTGTTTTCCTGGAATGATTTGATCAAAATATTCCAGAGAAAGATGACTTCTGTCCACTCTCCTACCCACCGTGAAATGTTATTATCGAATTTATAAATACTGTCCAATTTAATTTCACTGGAAAGTAGAATACTTTAGCATGAAAGTCTAAACCAAAAAGCACATATGTTATCTTAAGAAGGAATAATACGATTGACAAATTGATGCTCAACATTTATCATTTGGATCTTATCTTAATTTTATTTATTGTTTTTCTTTTCATTAGTCTTGAAGTCCATTACACACTTATTGTGATTTGAAAGCTAACAGTGGGTTTTGGCTTTATTATAGAAATGTATTGTTCATTAAATAATATTTTGGGACCAGCGTAGCTAACCATAGATGAAGTGGCAAATGGCATGTTCTTATATACATTTATTTTGGCATACGCTTTTAATAACTTGTGGAAAGCAGGTAAACGAGGTGATTGTTTGCTAGTTGATTTTAATCGATGTTAATGGGTGATTATTTTGCAGCTTTTTGAATGAAAGCGCTAACAGTAGAAAGGAAATGAACATGGGGGACTTATATGATTCAGTTTCTGGATGTGGTTTTTCGATTAAGCAAAAGAGATCCATAATGCCGCATAAAAATGTACATCCGGATTTTCGGTCCTTAGCTCGCTTCCGTAGAATTCCTGCTTTTGAAGATGAAGTTTCTGACTAGCTGCCTTGGTAATTGATATTTTCTTCTCGTTCAGTTTTAAATTATATTTTATTATCCACTCTCTTGTAATGCTGATGTATGATTTTAATTTCAGTGCGTAATCATGAAAGAAGACATGGTTGTGCTACTTCATGAATCTAGACCTCGGGTTGGGATAATATTAGACACCGAGGATTTGAGGCCTGTCTCAGTGCTTGCAAATAATGTACATGAAGTGAGAAATGTTGGGTCTCTTAACTTGGAGCTTGGTATGTATTTTGAAAAATGACCTTGGCCTTTTTGTTTCTTTGCATTACACTCAAGATGCATGATATGTCAAAAGTTCCTTTAACAATTTGTCATTTACATAATGACCTGGTGCATCTTTGAATGGGAGAACAGATCAAATGTTGGCTTGTTCTTTCCAAAGTTGATACTTGATAGACTTTCACGGTTTTCAAGAAACCTACTATTTCATCCAGGAGTAATGCTTGTTACACATCACTTATATACTCACAAATGTCCATACACAGCTGTATGAATGGTAGTATGTGTAAAGTTAAAGTGAGACCGGCTGTACTCAAATGCTAAAAACTGGATATGTGTGAACAAATGTGAATATAAGTGATGTGTAACAAGCATTACTCTTTATCAAGTTAGAGTTTCGATTCCCAAGATGAATAAATAAGGTTAAAGGGATGTCTTTGACAAATGGCATTCACAGGAAAAATTGGTGAAGATTTAAGATCTCCCACACACATGCACGCACGGTACAAATGGTCTGTGGGTCTCCCAAATTGGTAGAAGACCTATGTTCAACTCTTGCTTCCCCATTTTTCAGCTGAAAATTTAGCTCTCATATATGCCTATGTCAAAAAAAAAAAAAAAATTCTCCCTCCATTGATAAGAACTTGTAAGATTTATGATTGATGTGCTTTGGAGGAAAAGCTGAACAGCCAGAGAGGCGCCACACCATCGAGTATAAAAAGACATTAAGTTTTGTATGGATTAAAAAATATTATTGGGACCACGTGACACATGCAAATGAGTTGCTACTACTGTCCATTGAATAAATAAAAAATTAAACGTATTTCGATCTTTCAATTACACTTATTAAATGGATTTAATTTTAAATATTATAGATGATTAATTTGATTATTTGTTAATTAAAAGTTTAATTAATTAGATGTGTGTTTGGATTAATTTTTTCCTATTTTTAAAATTCTTGGTAAAGATCTTCTAATTAAAAACTTTTTGAAGGTAAATTAAGCTAATATAAACATATACTAATTCTCTCGTGTACATAATTTAATTTAATTATTAAATTATATCTCATCTCAGTATGTACAAATTTAAATATAATTGAAAAATCTAGATTAGTTTAGTTTATCAGAATGAAAAATTAAGATTTTTCATCGATAGAGTTGAATATGTTAGACATGTTTCTTGTTGAAACGGGTCAAATTTGGTGAATAAAAATTGAGAAAATTAACTAATTTGAATTGAAAAATGAAATGAACTGATTTAAATTTACAAAATAAAAAAACAACGGGTTAGTTTTATGAAAAAATCAAACTAAGGAATCTGGCCTGTTATATATTTTTTTTGTTTCTATTTTACATTTTTTACTCTTTTGTTTTCTAGTTAAACCAATGAACCAGTCTTCTAATTAGTTCCACTTTGGATTCCAATTTTACAACTATGATTTAAAAATCAAATTATGTATGCAATCCATTAGGTCAAGAGCTTTAATTCAAGTCATCTGATAATTATTTTCATCAAAATCGTTCTTCCTTCGCTTTAGCCTACTCTAATACTTTTGTCTTTTTGCATACCTTTTGCATAAACAAAATTATGTGTTGATAATTTATTTTATTAGTGATAAAAAAATAAATTTGTGAAGAAGTAATTTAGGATATTGATATTGATTAATGCATTAAATAAAAAATAAAATATTTAATATATTATAAACTTAGAAAGTTTATTATTTTTTCAAATAATTAAATATATTTAATAAAAAAATTAAATATTCTTTGAAACAAAACCCTTATTTTTTTAGGAAAAAACAGATACGTAAAGACAGTGGCTCAGGTGAGGCACGTGTTTAAAATTAGGAAACCAAATAAAATAAACAAATAGCCAGACTTACATAATTATTACGTGTAGCCACCACCACGTTTGGATTTCGTTCGGTGTTCTGTAATTAAACGACAAACCGCCTATCACCGGTCACCTTCTACACGCGCCGCATCTTCCATTTCATTGCCTTGCCCTCCACTCGAACTTCTCTCTCTCTCTCTCTATTGCAGTTTCAAATTATTTCTCACTCGCCGGCCCTCTCCACAAAACAAAACCGAACAATAAATTATTTTTAAAAAAATAAAAAAAACAATTGAATATTTGTCACAAAACATTAATAATTAGATTAGATTCTGGTTCTTTCTTCTTCTTTCATTCCTCGCGGATTGAACGCTCCGATTTTGTGGAGAAGAAGATTCACCGATTCGATGGTGGCCAGAGGCGTGCCGGCGGTGGCGGCGGTGGCCGCCGTTGTCTTCGAGGAAAGGGAATCCTCCAACTCCAACTGGTGGCGCGACATCAACGACTCTCCCCTCTGGCAGGATCGCATCTTTCACGTCCTTGCCGCCCTCTACGGTGTCGTCGCCGCCATCGCTCTGGTATAATATAAATATTCTCCAACAATCTCAACCAACCTCTTTCTCTCTTTCAACGCTTCGCTCGATTCCTGTTCGGTTAGGGTTTTCAAAAATACTATTTATTATATATATATATATTTTATGATTTTAGGTTCAACTGGTTCGAATACAATTGAGAGTGCCGGAATATGGTTGGACCACGCAGAAGGTCTTTCACTTTCTCAATTTTTTGGTCAATGGGGGTTTGTATCATTCAATTCTTCTTCCTTTTTCATTTTTATTTTTAATTTTATTCTATTTGTATTCGTTTGATAATTGTTTCTCAATTTTCTCTTTTCTGGTTTTGCAGTTCGATGTTTAGTTTTCATCTTCCGTCGTGATGTGCAGAAGTTACAGCCAGAGGTAGGAACAAATCATTTCAGCTATTTTCCAATTCCAACAAGATATATATATTTATAGATATACCTTTCATGATCATAGATAGCATCTAATGGTCAGACTTACTATGTGTAGATTGTGCAACATATCTTACTTGACATGCCAAGTCTTGCTTTCTTTACAACTTACGCGCTTTTGGTCCTCTTTTGGGCTGAGATTTATTATCAGGCAAGTTTAGTTTACTATGGTTTTCCTCTTTAAATGGCTGGCATTGAATTTTGATATTTAGATGGCCTGATCCGCCTGATTACTCACAATTTTGTTGTTAAATGTTTTGCAGGCACGCGCTGTATCTACCGATGGACTTAGACCAAGTTTCTATACAATTAATGCTGTGGTTTATGTTGTTCAGGTGAAGATTCTTACCCTTAGAAGCACGGACACACCATTTTGGTGTCATGCCCACATGTCGGATACGTGTCCGACACAAACACATGATGACACACGTATGACATGCATGCCATATGTGTCCGATTAAAAAAATATTTTTTTTTGGCTCAGACACTGCAGGATACGACCAATTTAATTTTTTTTTTAAAAAAAAACCTCAGTTACCTAGTTAAGTTTTTCACAGTGAGGCCACCCTCTGCCATTTGGCCATTTACGTCCATTTGCGACTAAGCCATCACGCAATTGTCTACCGCCGCGGCTGGCGTGTACTCACTCTAGTTAAGTTTTTTAGTTGTACATGTACTTGTGCATGCCTAATTCTACTAGAACAAGTTGGGAAATGATGCTCTATGTCTTTTGGGGTATATATATATATATATATATATATATGCCGTGTTCCTGTCCTACAATTTTTAGAATTTGGTGTGTACTTGTGTCAGTGTCTGTGCTTCATAGTACTTACCTTATTGCCCAAGCACACTAATATAGTAAGACTACTAACCATAATTAAATAAAGAAACAGATCAGGAAATATAACCACATCAGGAAACAACTCCTAAGTTTACTTCCTCAATTAGATGAATAATTGACTCTACAATATATTCTGAAGATATTCTAAGTATATTTTAACAATTCCTACTTATCTTTTCTTGTATGTCCACTCATTCACTTCAAGCTATTGTCACCCTCTTCTCTACTACCTTTATTTTTTTGCTCTTGTTTGCACTTAATTGCCTAACATTCACTGCTATAGAGTATCGCTAGTTTCATAGTTATCCGGTAATTTTCCTTTGAGTTCGATAGGCACTTTGCAACCACAAATTATGCCTGAAGCATTTCTCCATTTCATCCGCACTGCTTGAATCCTATATGACGTCCCATCAATTTCCCCATCACTTTGTAGGATGGATCTATGGTACCTAAACTATGCAACTTGTGGTATGATGTGATCCCCAAATTTTCACCTCTAGAACATTGCTAACTCCCATCTTGCCGGACTTGCATTCCATATACATCTTACTCCTACTTAACCAAAAACAACCTTTTGATTCGAAAGCTTCTCTCCACAACTCAATTTTAGAATTTAATCCATTTAACTAATTAACTAGGACTATTATCGCCCACAATAAAAGAAAAAAAAAAGCATTGAGGCACTAGCTCTAGGATGTGTCCAGTAAGTATGTATAATACCAAGGTAAAAAGGTATGGACTCAAATTCGACTATTGGTGCAAGCCTATTGTTATAGGAAAATCGTTTGTTGCACCTCCATGAATTCGCACATTAGTTGTGGCTCCAACATATGTATCCTTTATAACTCGAATATATGTGATATGAGCTCCTTTCTTCTATATAGCCATGAGGAGTTCTTGTGGCACCCTATCATATGGAACAACAAAAGCATTAATTTGAGTATATGGAACTATCGACGCCATTGGGCTCTGTCAAAAACCAGATTTTCAGTAAAATAATTTAGTAACATGAATGAGATAAAAAGAATAATGACCTTATTTTCAAAAATGGGTATTTAAGTTGTTTGCTGAACACAAGTTCTGGTCAGATATGAAGTCTCCACAAATGCATTAATTTGAGTATTATTGTATTGTCTGTCTCCTTCATCTTGACCATAGAAAGTCCCCAAATTTTTTAGAATAATAATTAATATTGGTGTAGGAGTATCTTGGGTTTATGTTGTATTCTGTGTAAGGTTAAGAAAATGGGTGTAAAATTTTACCAAATTACCATTGTCTGGAGTAAATGTTTCTTTTTAATAGAGTTTTTAGTGTCAATGTTAAGGTCGTAATAAGAAAATTTGAATCACGTTTGATTGTGTGAGAGTGAGTTATCTAGACTTTCTACCTGCTATATTTATGAGGCTAAAAACCATTGTGGAAGGGATTGTAAGTAATAGAAAGAGAGAAACTACGAAGGATAAGATAGAAAGAGAATGAAAAATGAATTGTATTGATTAATCTAGAAGCTTACAGAGAGGCTACTTTCTTATATATATTCTGTCATATAACAGAATATACAGCTATATGCATGACTGAGAGAATATGGGCTTTAAGCCCAAAACATAATGAAAAGGCCCAAAACATAATGAGACTGTATTATCTATTATCTCTAACATTCCCCCGTATAAACTCAGGGTGGTTTAGGTTTAGTAAGTGAAAGCTTGTCAAACACCCGAAGCTTATCTCTGAGAATGCAGAACCGAGCAGCTGATAGAGGCTTGGTAAGCACATCAGCCCATTGATCATGAGCTGGAACATGAGTCACACTCAGGCTATGATTCAGCACCCTTTCACGAACAAAGAAAATATCTAGCTCCATGTGCTTGGTTCGGGAATGGAGGACAGGGTTATGAGCCAGAGATACAGTGCTAAGATTATCACATAAAACACGAGGAACTTGAACTTTGAGATGCAGCTCAGACAGTAGTGACTGAACCCAAAGAATTTCAGCACAGAGAGCAGCCAAGCTTCTATATTCAGCCTCAGCACTGGATCTTGCCACCAAGGGTTGCTTCTTAGACCACTAGGAAATTAAATTTGGACCAAGATAGACACATGTGCCAGAAGTAGAACGTCTATCATCCGGATCAGATGCCCAATCAGCATCACAAAACCCTGTTAAAGTCAAAGGTGCATGTATGGCAGCAGGCTGAATTAGGAGGCCATGATAAATTGTACCCTTAAGGTACCTAAGGATGCGCTTAACAGCCTTCCAATGATCCTCTAAAGGCTGAGATAAGAATTGGCAAACCTTATTCACAGAATAAGAAATTTCTGGTCGAGTGAGAGTTGCATACTGCAATGCACCAACTATGGACCGAAATAATGAAGGATTAGGGACATAATCAGCTCCTAACTTAGAGAGTTTGAGATTTGCAACCATAGGTGTATTGATGCCCTTTGCTGAATCCATCTTGGCCTTGGATAGTAAGTCACGAAGATACTTGGTTTGTGAAAGAAGCAGAGAACCATTGGACAAGTGAGTGACTTCTATGCCCAGAAAGTAGTCTAGGTTGCCTAGTTGCTTTAGAGCAAATTCTGAATTCAGGGCGTCAATGAGACTATCAATGTGAGGTAAGGAGCTACCAGTGACAAGTATGTCATCCACATACACCAAAACCATTATAGAGTAAGTAGCATTATGCAAAGTAAAAAGAGAGGGATCACACTTGCTTGCCACAAAACCACGAATGAGAAGAGCAGTTTTGAGTCTTTCAAACCAGGCCCTAGGCGCTTGTTTTAGGCCATACAAAGCCTTGTGCAGCTTACAAACAAGGCCCCTATCTTCCACCTCAAACCCCGGGGGTTGTTGCATGTAAACTTCTTCATGAAGATAGCCATTAAGAAAGGCATTGTTTACATCCAACTGCCTTATGGGCCACTTGCAGGAAACAGCAATGGTCAAAACTGTGCGAATAGTGACTGGTTTCACAACTGGAGAAAATGTCTCTGTATAGTCACAACCAGCCTGCTGATGAAAGCCCTTAGCAACAAGTCGGGCCTTATATTTGTTGATGCTGCCATCTGGGTTTTCTTTAACCCGAAACACCCATTTACAACCAATTGAGTTTCGGTTAGGTGGAAGAGGAACCAATGTCCAAGTGTGATTGTGCAACAACGCAGTATATTCAGCATGCATGGCTGCAGCCCAGTGGGGAGCAGCCAAGGCTTGTTTAACAGAAGTGGGTTCCATGTGAGTTAGGAGAAGGGTGGGGTTAAGTCGAGGCATAAAGATACCAGATTTGGATCTGGTTTGCATTGAATGAGTGTTGAGAGGGAGAGAAGGAGACGGAGGAGAAGACTCAGACGAGGAAGGAGAAAGAGGAGGGGAAACCACAGATGAGCTAGAGGACTGTGATGGTGATGGAGATGAAGAGGACTGAGTAGATGATGGCATAGCCTGAACAGGAGACGGAAGAGAAGCTGCTGGACCAGCAGAGACAAGAGGGGAGAAAGAGGAAGTGGTTGGTGAAGGAACAGCCGAATGAAGTAAGGGAGGTATAGAAGGTATGGGAGGCAAGGAGGATCGCGGTTGGGGAGTGACAGGAGTAGAGAAAAGCTCATTGTAAGGGAACCAAAGTTCATTGAAAAGAACATCCTTGGAAATGAAGAGACGACCATCGGAACTAAGACATTTATAGCCTTTATGAGAAGAGGAGTATCCAAGGAACACACACTCTTGGGAGCGAAAAGACAATTTATGTTGCTGATAAGGACGAAGAAAAGGGTAGCATGCACACCCAAAAACTTTGAGGAACTTGAGATTAGGTTCCTGATGAAGAAGAACAGAATATGGAGACTGATTTTTAAGAACAGAGGAGGGAACACGATTGATGAGATAAGCAGCCGTAAGGAAAGTAGGTACACCCACAAGAAGACTGGATTGGGGCAGGGCCCCATAAATCACAAACGACAAGTTCAAAGGGAGATGTGTATATGGTTGTGGAAGAAGGAGTTGGGAGGCGATGTGCCTTACCCAAACAGCAGGCAGAGCAAAAATCCAAAGGATTCTTGTGAGGAACCGTAAGGTTACAAGATTTAAGTGCTTCTCTAAGAACATCATGGTGTGGGTGACCTAAGCGAGTGTGCCACAATTTATAAGAGATAAAAGCAGAAGAGCAAGGAGATAAGTTGGAAACAGAAGTATGATTATTCATATTATTTGTGGGAACATTTACAGTTGAATTGGAGTTTACATTGAAAACAGAAATTGAGGGACAATCAATGGTATTAGTTGAAGTAACAAAATTACAACTAGGAAAAGAGGACATAGCTGAAGGAAATATGTTGTCAAACTTGTAAAGACCATCTACATCAACATGACCACGCAGGAGAACTTCAGAGGTAGCCTGCGATTTGACAAGACAAAAGGAAGGGTGAAATTCAAAGAATACATGATTATCACGAGCAAATTGACTCACACTGATCAAGTTCTTCGTAATAGAAGGGACAAGAAGTAAATTGTGTAAAGTGAATTTGGTGTGAGGTTGGGAAGGTGGAGTGAAACACATGGAACCAATGCTGTTAATAGACAAACCTTGGCCATTGCCCAAAAGGACTTGGTCAGACCTTGGTAAAGAGGCAGTCTCAGTTAAGTTGGACGGATCTGGAGTAACATGATGAGAAGCACTGGAGTCTGGGTACCAAGAGGTGTTGAACTGAGATTCAGTTCCTGTAAGAAAGGCTTGCGGCTGTGGTGGTCTGGGTGGTACAGCATAGGTCTGAGAAAACAGAGAAGGCCTAGCAGCAGGAGAAAACATAGATGGTGTTGGTGGTCTCTGGTACATGAAGGAAGGTTGCCACTGGTCAGAACTTGAGTACCGATAGTAACACACATTGGCATCATGACCATACTTTTTACAGAGTTGGCACTGAATGGTAGAACGACCACCGGAACGTCCACCACCACTGCGACCACGATATCTACCACCACTGTAGCGACCACCACCTCGATACCGGCCACCACGAAAACCTTCACCTCTGTTGGACAATTCATCACCAACAACATGAGAATAACTCTCTGGAAACTGGTCAGTCTGAAACGAAGTAGTCGGAGAAGTGGAAGTGTTGAAGTGTCCTGATCCCGATCCTGGAGAGGGAGCTTGTGTAAGGTTGACTGAGACCAGATCAGGAAGAACATTCTTCTTATTCTTGTCGAGACGAGCTTCATGAGCTAGAAGAACTGATTCGAGTTCATCAAGAGAGACAGATTCAGTTTTACTGTTGATCGCAGCCACAACAGGATCAAAATCCTCAGGAAGTGCATCGAGCGTCACTTCCAGAAGATTCGAGAAGTAATCGGTTCTCCAATAGACGAGAGAATCGAAAGAGAACGAACATGCTTGAATAAACTCAGAAACAGAACGATTTCCCTTTGCTAGAGATCGCAACTCAGAACGAAGTTGCCTAGCCTTCGTACTCAAGAGATTGTGAAAATATGTGTGGATTTCATCCCAAATCTGCCAAGCATGAACACAGTTGACGACTCGCGAGAGTAAAGAATCGGAAATCGAAGCAAGAAGCCAAGTCGAAATCAACGCATCTTGCTGCTCCCAATCACTGTATGCAGGATTCACCGCATTGTTTGATTGATCCGATTCAATGAGAAACCGTGACGGAACTCGCGGATCGGTGATAAATTTCTGGAGTTTGTGACCACGAACTACTCCCTCAATTTGCTGCTTCCATTAGCGAAAATTGTTATTATCAAGCTTCAACGAAATTGGATGAGAAGGTGTGAATTGTGGTGTGCTAGGGTTTGCAAAGGGATTAACGGAAGTCATGGTTTTTGGAACTGCTAGCTCTTGATACCATAATAGAAAGAGAGAAACTACGAAGGATAAGATAGAAAGAGAATGAAAAATGAATTGTATTGATTAATCTGGAAGCTTACAGAGAGGCTACTTTCTTATATATATTCTGTCATATAACAGAATATACAGCTATATGCATGACTGAGAGAATATGGGCTTTAAGCCCAAAACATAATGAAAAGGCCCAAAACATAATGAGACTGTATTATCTATTATCTCTAACAGTAAGTAAAAAGGGCAATGGTTAGGTACTTAGGATCAAGTAGTGATGCAGTAGAGGTTCTAGCACCACATTGCAATAGTGGTGGCAGTTGTGAAAAGGTGGTGGAAATCACAGTTAATTGAACTATCTAAACATACATAGATGAGTTGATTTCTTGTCTCTTGCAATTGAAAGATGTAAACTTAATGGCAGTTCCCTTTTGCTGCATATGTGTGGATTTAATGGTAATAATAATAATAATAATAATATTAAATATGTGCTTCTGCCTTTCATTTCAGTATTGTCCTCAAAATGACGTTTAACTATTGCCCGTTAATATTTTTAATATATTCAACTTTCTGTGTCATCAATTCTTTTCTTCTATAATATCTATTCAAAGTTTTAAATAGCTGCTACTTTCATGTTGACTACTTTTGAATTTGTTGATGACTCTTTTTTTTTTTTTTAATGTTTCAGATTGCTTTGTGGTTGATATTATGGTGGAAACCTGTGAGCATGCTGGTCGTCCTGTCTAAGATGTTCTTTGCAGGTTTGTCTGTTGGAAACCATTTTTTTTTTTTTGGTTAACTATCAGATTTTATTGATCATGATGTGACTTTGACGAGGTTTTGCTATTGCATATGTGTTGCAATAGGGGTCTCTTTGTTTGCAGCCCTTGGCTTTCTTCTCTACGGTGGAAGGTATTTGTCTATTTCAATTTTCAACTGCATTTGATGTAATTTGGAATGAAATTAATGCATCCAGTTTACAGAATAACACTCATTAAGTTAGGAATTGTACCTTGTCTGAAGAGAAAAAAATTAAATAAAAAAATCAAATCCTCGTATTAGCAGAAATAGCTGTCATGCAAGTTAGTTCTTCAAATCTATGCTGCCTTACTGGACTGATGAAATTCAAATAGTGCAAAGACATGGGCACACATGCACATATTTTGTAGATTGGTTTTTGTCTGTATTCTGTCCCCTTTCTTTAATGAAAATTGTACTGTCATAATTCTCAATAGCAGCTAAAATGTAACTTCATAAGCTGTTAGTGTGGATGCGGACTCTTCATCCAATTTAAATGTTTCATAGTAATTGTTTGATCTGTTAATTCATATCTAGAGCGTAAGAGTGATGCTTACCACGTGTTTGGAATCTTTAAAATGAAAGGATGGATTTCATTTATAAATGATTCTTGTAAAAAATTGTTTGGAATGATATTAGTTTAAGAATTCAATTCATTTATAAATAATTTAGTGTCTTATATATCATGATGTCTTAATCCAACCAATTTTAATATGATTTGTTAATCATTTCATCACAAATGAATTATTTTCAATTAAAGTTAAACTGTTACTTAGGACCCGTTTGGTTGGAGGGAATGAATTGAGATGGAAGGGAAAAGGAATGGGAATAGGAAATTGGAATATGTAATTCCCATTTGGTTGTTGGTTGGAAAGGAAAAGCCCATTACCAACAGAATGAGCTAGAACCTTCAATTGTAGTAATAGATATTCCATCATAACAGTGAAGGAATCCTCATTCCCTTTCACCTTTGTTGAAAGAATATTTCTGAATATTGTTATTGCTTCAATTTAAATTGTACAAGTATGATTGATATTATATAGGCTCATGTCAATAACTACTTGTCTAGAATAAAGCTAAATTATAGGAAATAAATATGTCCTAATAACGGAAATAAGGAAATAAATCAAAAAATATAATAAATAAGAAATAAATCATAAGAGATCATCTATGATACTCTAAAAATATTTCAAGATACAATAAATATATTTTGAGATATTTTAAAGATATTCTAACACTCCTCCTCAAGCTAAAGCTTCCTAAGCTTGAGCTTGTAACAATTAAATAATTTGATAGTGTAGTAGTGGCTGGGATGAACGGAGACAATGGTTGGCAACCACTTCTGGGACGAAGACAGAGACGAGGCCAGTGCATCTAGACAGACAGAGACGGAGCCAGTGCATATGGGACAAAGATTTGGGGCCAGAACATCTGGGACAAAGAGTCAAGCTAGCATGAGCCATAACCAACATAAGTTACCATCGGAATGATTGTCGATGAGAAGAGAAGTTACCAGTAATATGATTCATCCGTGGGAGAGGAGTCACCACTGGAATGATCGTCGGTGGGAAGAGAAGCCACTGGTATGATCCATTAGTGGGAAAAGAACAACATGACAAATACTGACATTGAAGTATATGTAGAGATGAAATTATTCCCATTCTTCTCCTCATTGAGGGCAGCGACAACAATGAAGGCTGATTGAAACCCAACGATGAAGGCTAGCTCTAAACCTAGCAATGAAGGCTGGCTCTAAACCCAGTGATGAAAGCTAGTCTGATCGGCAATGAAGGCTGATTGAAACCCAGCGATGAAGGCTGGTCTAATCAGCAATGAAGGCTGATTGCAATGAAAACAACAGAGGCTCCGAGTTCAAGAGCTCAATCAATAACTCGAGACTTGAAGAGAACACATCAAGATTAAAAAGGAGAAGTTGGGAGAAAATAAAGATAAGAAAAACAATAAAACTAGATCTGGGTTTAAAGGTCGTGAATAACAATTATAATAAGTTCCATGAACTCTACATAGCGAAAAAGAGAAACTCTCTTCAACGTGGATACCATGACTCTGATACCATGTTAAAAGAATATTTCTGAATATTGTTATTGCTTCAATTTAAATTGTACAAGTATGATTCATATTATATAGGTTTACGTCAATAACTACTTGTCTAGAATAGAGCTAAATTATAGGAAATAAATTTGTCCTAATAACAGAAATAAAAAAATAAATCAAAAAATATAATAAATAAGAAATAAATAATAAGATATCATTTATGATACTCTAAAAATATTTCAAGATACAATAAATATATTTTGAGATATTTTTAAGATATTCTAACAACCTTAAAAATAAAATTATTTTTTCATTCTATTTTTTCAAAATCAATTCTAACACACCAAAATAGGAATGGAATGGAGTCATTATTCCATTCCTATCTGCACCAAACTTAACACAGGAATGAATACTACATTCCATTCCCACTCTCGTTAACATATCCATTCCCATTCCATCAAAAATGATTTGATCCAACCAAACATGTTTTTAGTGTCTTGATTCCTCCTTTCAATATTTTGTGTTAATGGTCTTTCTTCTTTGAATTTTCTTACACTAGCTGCCTAATGGCTTTTGGAGATGGCAGGATATATGATTGTAACCAAGATCAACAAGAGGAAAGAGAGAAAAAAAAAAAAGATTTAGCAATTGTGGCCAGTGACAGTCTTATGATTCTGTTTGTGATATTATGTGGTGCTAAAAATGTTTAATATCAGGATAGTAGTATCTACTTTCTGCTGTAGTCACTAGTCCCTAGTAAGCAGATAAAACTTTCATGTCTGTGAGCAGAGATAGTTGACTAATATGCACTATCATATATTGCCATGTTTTTGTTTTCTTCTCCTGGGTTTGCTGGGTGCAATTCAAAGTGTCATTGACCCTAAATCGTTCAACAAAAATATTTTCATGTATGTGAGAATGATAGTTGACTTATCTTTATTATTATATGTTAGAAGCGGCCTCACCAATGCAAATGTGAAGAAAATCTAATTTTGTTTAGGCATGATAATTTTTCTGTCCTCCGTAATTTTTTATAGAAAAAAATAAATATTAATGAGGACTTGAGGAGAGTGAGGATATGGTATCCAATACAACTAGAAAAAACAAGGGAATAACACAGAAAGGAGCTAAGAATGCAGCAGTGCTACCCAATCTATGAGCATGTCAGAGATGGCTGCACCATTGTAACACTCATGCAGAACACCAGAGAGGCCAAAACTTAATATTATCTAGAGTATATTTAACAGCTAGGAGAACCCTTGAAAATGAGTGCATTTTGCTCCTACCAAGTGCACTCAAGTTGCATAAACCGCAAATTACCTAAAGAATTTTGCCTCTTTCTTTTGATCAAAACCCTTAACAGCTGTGAAGTAGAACACCCTTTGCTCATCAAGAACCCCGAAATGATTGTTGCAAAAGTAAGTAGCTACTTTGCAATGGAGAAATAAGTGGTTCACAGTTTCTTGAGTTGCGCACATCACATGTTTGGAGAGAGCACATTGTGGGACCTGTGAATTTATAGCAAATAATTTGTGTTGATCCTATTAAGTACTGCAGTCCAAACAAAGGGTTTGACCTTAGAGGGGGCATTAGATTTCCAAATGGGTTTGTCAAGGAGGAAGCTTTGACACTTTGGGGAATGAATAAGAAACTGAAAAAGGGATTTACAATAAAACACACCAAAAGAGTCTAGGGTCCGTACTCTGCTATCAGAGTTATCAGTCACATGCCAAGTAAGGCATTTTTTAAATTCTATTTTTGGATCAAATTTTGAATGTTATCTATGTACTTGCATGATGTCATTATGTGAATATGTCTTTGCTATCCTCTCATTACCCTATTCGAATTTTGTATCTCTTTTCTGAGTGTGTTCTTTGACAGACTATTCTTGATGCTACGACGCTTTCCTGTTGAATCCAAAGGTCGACGGAAGAAGCTGCAAGAGGTATTCAGCTTTACAAGGAAATTTTAACTAGATCCATCTCCTCTTCCCCTCCCTCCCTCCCTTCCTTTGGCCCAGAGTTAAACTACCTGATCTTTCTATTGCAGGTTGGCTATGTGACCACCATATGTTTTTCATGTTTCCTTGTCAGATGTGTTATGGTTAGTCCCTTTTTCTTTTTAAACCTCTGTGATTCCTGTTGCTTGGTTTTTAAATTGAGTTTGATCATATTTTGTTGTGTCAGATGTGCTTTAATGCATTTGATAAAGCTGCTGACCTTGATGTCTTGGATCATCCCATTCTAAACTTTATATATTACCTGGTGAGTTGGTTGTATTCCTTTACTGTGGCGCTTTTATTGCCATACTCCTTACTGTTGCTTATTGTTGTGCTGTTCAACTTATCATTTCTATATCTGTTCAACTTAACATATAAGAAATGATACCCTTACTGATACCTTGTTTTGAGCTCTGTTGAAAGCTCTGACATATTCCCTGCCTGAATTTTGTCTGACTCTGCTAAATTCTATGTGCATTTTTTTATTTACCTACGTAAATTCAGCTTTTGCTTCTGGCATGTGATTTGAGGTTAGCCTTGATTGTTGGTAAGATTGTTTTTACCTGAAACCTAAGTGGCAAGGGAATTGGTGAATCAGATAATCAAGTCATTGCTGTTTCAAAATCCTCCAACTCATATTGTTAGGGGATACATCTTGACGAATTTTTTAACCACAGATATAGTTTTTTTCTCATGAAAAGAGCTAATTGATGTTCTGGTGTCCATTTGAAAGGAATTGAAATCTGTTGTTAGGTATCAATAATTGCAATTTTCCCCATGCGTTTAGAATTACTTTACTTGTGATAGTTTACAATGATATAACCGGCATTTAGTTGTTAATACTTTACATTTGGTCTCAAGGGTAAGACATCAAAAAGGGTGTTTGTTTTACTTGTCAAAGGTCTCTCAACTACTATGCGTCTTACCTTTTTCACATTTTTGCTGCAGTTGGTGGAAATATTGCCTTCTTCTTTGGTTCTTTTCATTTTGAGGAAGTTGCCACCCAAGCGTGGTATCACACAATATCACCCAATTCGCTGAAAAGATTGAACATACGGAGAAAACCTAGTCAGAGGGCGTCATTAGCGGTTCTCTGTTTTCATGGATGTTTCTCAAGCTCCAAGGATAATTTCCAGAGGACAGAGAGAAGTCAGTCTTTTCTATGTTGAGTGACAAAGCTAATATCATGCGTTTTAAAGTTCTCCCTTAAGGTTTTTAGATTTTGAAACGTGACATTTTATGTATTGTCAAACGTGTTGGCCTGTTATATATGTGATATTTGCATTGTCTCTAGGAAAATATGGTTGCTTTTTGAGGTTCAGCAATTCAACACAATGAGCAACCATTTTTGGGAGAACGGGACACTGATATATTGTATAATAGTGTTTTAAAGTCTTGTAATTGCTACAAGTTGGTAAAATGTCCTGTCTCTTTGATTTTTCAGTCACGTTCCAACCAATTACATTCGATTCTTTTACATCCCCCTACTTTCTTTTCTTCTGGGAAGCTCAAATTTTCGTTTTGCCAAGGGCTTAAATTTTTATTTCGGCAGATTATATTTTATGCTGGTTGAATTTTTAAATTTCACGGTTGTTTCTGATTATCCCTAAAATTTTAACAGTGGCAATTGACAAAGTATGACAAATTTTTCCTAGTTGAAACGTTCCCTTGAGGCTTGACAAGCAACGTTTGAATTCTCAAATATCAACAAGATTACAAAGTTACCAAAGAAAACAGAACATTTAAAATTCAGAACATGTTTACAAGAACCATAGAAGACCAAAGCTTAAAGGATTCATACCTGCTGCATATTTGCTGGGATTTTATGATGCCATCACTTGAAAGCCAGCTTTTTGGTTGCGGGATCCAGAGGCTCTCGACTGATAGGACTCTGCGTTGATATGAATTTGCTACTCTAGCTTATGATCCCATCTTCAACCGATATTAGTATCAACTATCAGCGAGTCAGTATTTGAATGTTTGGTTTGACTTCGCTCACTAACAGAATGGTAGGTTTGAATTATTGACCAGAAAATGTTATCCTGAAATTTCAAGAACGTTGTATTCGTTAATATACCAGAAGAAATGCCTTTCAAAATTTGATTATCATATGTGGAGTGACGGATCCAAAAATTTTAAATAGTGAAGGTAAAAATAATATTATCAATATTATTTTAAGTAGTGGAGGCAAAATTTTTTTTTTATATATAAAAAAAATTTAAAAATATAAATATATATATAAAATCAAAAAAAAATTTACAACTTGAGTGAGGACATGAGTCCCCACTCTCATATACCGGGATCCGTCGCTGCATGTGTGCATGTATGATGTATCTAGTGGGTTGGAGTCTAGAATTGTCATCAGCTGAAGATAATGAGAGCAATAGCTCTCATCGCGGAGGGATCTCATTTGGTTTGATGAGGAATTCTTATATAGATATAATTGTATCTTACATATATTTATATGGAGTAGATCTCATTCTATGTAAGTATATGTAAGATACAATTGTATTTATACAAGAATTTTTTTGATTTGATTTTAGATTATGTTGTGTTTTTGGAGTATGAAAAAGTTTGTAATAAAGAGAATGTTGACCATTCTAAAGCCAGGTTTATAGTAATATTTATAGGGAAAATTTACAATACTCCTAAAATAGCCTGAAGTATTGATATTCTATTCACTTCACCTGTTATATCCAATTCTTTTTTTTTACTTTTTTACCCGTTTTTGTTATTTATAAAAAAAACCTTCTTTTATTTATTCTTCAATCCTTTATTTTTTCTTCATTTTTCCTTTGCCCCCTCTTTCTCTCTCTCTCTCCTTCGTTGTTCCCCTTTCCTCCGCCAACCCAACTAGTGCTCCAACAGGTTAGGCGCGGTCGGTCTGGTGCGCTGGTCGCGACACGGTGGCTAGGAAGGAGTTACGCGGTGGCTGGATCTGGTTTCTTTTGAAATGGTTGCAGGTGAAGAGGGTGAGTCACGGTGGTGGTTAGGTGCAGCCGGTCTGGAGGTCGTGACGCGGTGGCTGGAAGTTATGTGTAGATCTGCGGTGACGGTTGGAAGGTTCTGTAAGTATGGCAGCGATGGGTACGACTGGCCGGATCTGGTTCTAGTGAGGACGAAAACACGGCTGGCTGACCAGATCTGATTTTTTTTTTTTTGAAATGGTTGCAGGTGAAGAGGATGAGTCACTGTGGTGGTTAGGTGCGGTCGGTCTGGTGCGCTGGTGGAGCGCTGGTCTGGAGGTCGCGGCACGGTGGCTGGGAGTTACACGGTGGCCGGATCTGGTTCTGGTGAGGACGAAAACGCGACTGGCTGGACGGATCTGGTTTTTTCTAAAATGGTTGCAGGTGAAGAGGGTGAGTCACAGTGGTGGTTAGGTGCAGCCAGTTTGGTGTGTTGGGGGAGTGCTGGTCTGGAGGTTGCGGCACGGTGGCTGGGAGTTACGTGGTGGTCGGATCTGGTTCTGGTTTTGATTCTGTAGATGTTTTCTATTTCTGTAATTTTTGATAAATTAAAACATGAATAACAAGAATTAAGGGTTCAAAAGATAAATAACACAAAACCTTCTAAACAAGTGACAGGTGATAATTTCTAACCCTTGATGTAAAATTCAACTCAATCAATGATTAGAAATATTGGAGCATCCATTCTCAATACTTCATTAGGTGCATTGTAAAAGCCTCATATTTATAGATGACTTATCAATGAAGTATTACCAGCAAGAATCGAACATAAATCCTATGCGACAATATAATTCAATTCTACTAGTTGAGCTAATTTTTATTGGCATGTTATGATTGTCTTGAAGGGTGAAAAATGAGGAAAAATTTATAATGCACCTAACCAATTTTGGAGTATGGATGCTCTAAAATTGATCACTATTGATTTGGGAAGGAAAATAATCAATGACCAAAAATTATTACAGACAACTTAGATTAGCAAGTTGCTTTCATCATAGTTTTTTTTTTCATTTTCTTTTTTTTTTTTTATCTTTTTCTCTCTTTGCTTTTTCTTTTTTCTTCTCAGATTTTATCTTCCGATTCACTTTCTCTTCGCCGACACACTCACCCCCGCCTCTCAGATTCACTAAAGCATGCTTTTTCATTTGTACTTCAAAATCTGATATCTGAGGCTTTGTCTCATATGCCCTTGTCTTTTTTGACCTTTGCTCCTCCATTTTTATTTTTAAGGTTTTTAACTCCACAAAGACAACCATGAAGAAGAAACCGCGTCACTGACTCGTGACAACCTTTTTCGTGGGGAAAAGAAGTAGGTCTTGATATTACATTTTATATTACATTTTCACACACTTGCCGACCCTAAGCCCTGATCACATCCTCCCTGTGCCATAGCCTCACCGTCGCTCGAACCACCGTCGCCGGGCCTCCAACACGTCACAGCCAGGCGCTCAGCCAGCAACGCCTCCAGCAAGCGACCCTCCACCACCGCCGTCCCTGTCTTTGTCGGCAAGTCGCACCAGCCAAGGCCGACAGCCAATCTCGACCCCAGCAGCGTCGGTCTACACCTCTGCCATTGCCGTGAGTGATCCTGAAAGTTGGGTGGTTGAGAGTGGATAAGGAGAATGAATAAAGGTGGACCAGCAACTGGAGGAGGATTGGGGGTGGTGGTGCTGGAAGCGGGCCCACTGCAGTGGCGGTTGCTGCGGCTGCTCAAAAGCAGAAGACCTTGTTGCATAGGGTGGAAGGTGATATCGCCAATATTGTGGACAATTTCAGCCACCTTGTCAATGTTGCCAGGGTAAATGATCCACCAGTTAGAAATTCCCAACAAGCTTTTATGATGGAGATGCGTGCTGCTAGGATGGTTCAGGCAGTTGATTCTCTGCTTAAGTTGAAGGTTGTTCCCACAAAGCCCACCAAACCTGTGCATGGAGGAGGCGCGTTTGGAAGCAGAGGTAGTAGTGTTTGGAGCACTCGATGCTCTGTTTGCCAAAACAGGGGTTCAACCCAAAGACAATGATGTCTTAGTTGTCAATTGCAGCATCTTCAACCCAAACCCATCTTTCCCCACCATGATTGTTTACCACTGCAACCCAACTCCAACCCTATCTTTCTCACGCTGGTTGATCTTTCTTCCAGCAAGTTTATATTTTCGATGCTAAAAAAAAAAAGAGTCAACGGTATAAAAACATGCTATAATGAGTAAAATGAGTGGAGCATTTCATGCTCAAAATATTATTAGGAGCATTTTAAACGCTCCCGAAAAATGAAGTGAAATTTTAGGAGATGTTTTAAATGTTCCACATTTTTTCACCATTGATTTATGTGAATTTTAGATCAACAGTTGAAAATTATTACATGTTTTCTACTGAAAATGTTTGTATTATTCTTTCTATTGTTCGTTTCTCTCTCCTTTGCAACATAGCTTTTTTTTCTTTCTCTTTTTTTTTTTTCTTTATGCAATTATGTGTTATCTTGCAACAGAGCTTCTTCTATTCATTTCTCTCTCCTGTTGATAATAGGGCACAAGAAATCCTTCCCAAAAGAGTCCCTAAAATTTTTTCTTCTACGTCAGATATGGGTTTAGATTGTTAACGGATGTCATTGGATGTTAAAGAATGCTTACATCTGACAACGCAGCCTATATTTTGTCTTCAACCTTCTTCGAACATGGGTTTCATTTGAAGGTTATTTTTTTACTTTTTGTTGGGATTATAGCGGGTCTAAGCATCCGTCCAACTAAACACTATGAGCCCCAACAGTAATTCATGCCCCAAATTTGCTTAATGATCTGCACATCTATTTCCTTCACCAAGGAAATGACCTATCTGGGCTCTTCCTCATCATGATTATTTCGAAAACCCATTTGCAAAACATGATAATGGACAATCTTGCAGAGACTAGAGCTATCCACATAGGAACAAGCTCGTATTATGAACAGAAGAGTGAACCCATCAGGCAAAAATCCAAGCTTTCACATTTTAACGTATGGCTCAACTGCATATTTGTGGTATTCATTTGATACATTGACTCTGAGAATTGAGTTCCACAAAAGAAGATGTTGGAGACCCTCAATTGGAAAAGCATTAAACACTTTGAACTTGGCACGTGCAGTGCTGTCTGCAGCGGAGCAAATTAGAAAATGGAACATGTTGTTGAGAGAGAACATGTGAGGTTGGAGAAAGAAAGTGAAGCAGAAAAAAATTTATTTGTTTGGTCGTATTTTGCTTTTTAACGAGACCCACACCAAATTAAATTAAAAAAAAAAACCCTGAATAACATGTTTTTACCTATTATCATAGGTAAATTATTTGGAACATCAATGCTCAAAATCTTATTATGTGCATTATAAATGACTCCGAAAATTTAGAGTGAAATTTATTTCACATTTGGTTGGTACAACAGTGTTAAAAATAAAGTATTACTCATTTACATTTTACAAATTTTGTTTGTTTTTATCATGAAAGTAAGGTAATTTTCATCTTCTATCGAGAAACTAAACCTTTTCATCTCACTCTCTCTAACCTATTCTTAATCATGCATATGTAAGAAGGGAAAAGAAGAGGGATCATGCATGAGGTTCGGTGTGAAATGTAAAGAACACTAAAGAAGAGGGATCATGCATGAGGTTCGGTGTGAAATGTAAAGAACACTAAGTCTGTATGCAGCAATGCAAATTCTAGATCAATGCTAAAGATGCTTCAAAAAGAA
Source organism: Ormosia emarginata (assembly GCA_029884605.1). Lineage (NCBI taxonomy): Eukaryota > Viridiplantae > Streptophyta > Magnoliopsida > Fabales > Fabaceae > Ormosia > Ormosia emarginata. The sequence continues at coordinate 6,171,170 of JAQQTP010000025.1, forward strand.
AATAGACGATGAATATAGGAAATGAAAACAAAAAAAAAAAGAGTGGATAAGGAGTCACCACATAATTTTTTTGGTAAAACAAGGAGAAAATGAACACGTGAAATTGATATAGAGAAACTAGGAGACAAACACTACATCACGGACCTAGGGAGGTCGTATGACTTAGAGGTTGGTCTTTCTATGGACCAAACGTTATTAGGCCTCACATATCATGGAAGCCCATCCATATACCAACCACAACGCATAGATAGAAAGAAAAAGAAAGAGATAAGGATAGAGAGAACAAGTGTGTTTTTCTGTCCAGCCGATAGATTTGCTTTGTGTTTTTCTGTCCAAACAAGCGTGTTTAAGCTTTCCTGTGTTTCAATCAACACTGCCGTATTGTTTAGGCTTTTGGACCTTCCTATATGAAGCCCGTGAGGAATGAAAATCTAAACTTTCTTGACCAAAAAGAAAAAAGAAAGAGATAAGGATAGAGAGAAACATGCATTGGAAAGGAAAAAAATATTTTAAAGTGAATTTATCTTTAAAGTGAAAAAATAAGAATATATCTACTTTTGAATCATTTAGTAAGTTAAAATATAATACAATTTATTAAATTAAGAGTAGATACATATTTATTTACTCATTTTAAAAAGTTACTTTAGAAGAGTCTTTTTTAAGAGGAAGATGTTAACAAGTAAGAAATCATGCACAGGTCTAGGGGTGTCTATTGAGTCGGGCCAACCCGTGAACTTACGAGTTTTGACCTAACTTGTAAACTCACGAGTTTTGACCCAATTCAACCCATAAAATGTGGGTTATGTTGAGTTGAAAATGCTTCAACTCGCAGTGTGTAGATTAGGTAACAGGTTGGAATACGTTCAACCTACACAAACCCAACCCGCCCACGTTTGTTTTTTTTTAGTAAAAAATCGTTTAAATGATAAAGAGTATATAGAAAAAATAAAGAGTAAAGTCAATGATTATGTCAATACATATGACCTGCGTAATGACACTGATTTCAATTGGTTAGACTAATTTATTGTTTAAGTTATGACTAGCATTGTTTAGTTTATTTTAGATTTAATAAGATTTATTAGTTATTAATTTGTTATGCATTTATTGATTTATGATGTTTAGTTTATTTGAGATTGAGACCTATTATGTTTGAATAAAGTCGGTTAAGACTTATGATGTTAATTTATTATATTGAGACCTATTATATTTGAAATTGAAACTTATGGTGTTAATTTGTTAAATTTTGTATTTTGACTTTTTTTTAAGAATTTTTTTTTTAAAAAAATACATGCTAGACCCACGGATTCGACCCAACCCAGCTCACTCTTGAGTGGGTCGGGTTAGGTCATGTTAAGCGAAAAAAATCTCCGTGACCCAACTCAACCCAACCCAATCCAATCTAACCCACTGCTCTGGTGAGCAGGTCGAGTCCAAAAACATTACTGAACCTACCAAATCCACTCAGCGAACACTCCTACACAAGTCAAACATATGAATGACTTGACATAAGCCTAGTAGAGATGGGAAAATAGGTCGTGATCCGCAGGCCAACTAACCCGTTTAACCCGCAGCCTGCGTGAGTTACGACTAAGCATTATGCAAGCTCGTTTAAATGCGGGCTTACAAGTCTAGTTTGTTTAACCTGTGAGTTAGACGGGTTGTAGCTCACTAACCCACAAACTACCCCCAAACCCTTTAAATATTTATTTTTTAAAAAAACTATATTATTCTAACAATTTTTTTCCAACTACTTCTCTTGCCCAATAATTTTAAAAAAAATTAAAAACCCAAATAACTCTAATGGCCCAAATGCCTAAATAGAGTCTAAAACTCTAAATAATTAATAAAAAAAATAGTAATAAGCTTGCGGGTCAACCCACTAACTAACGTAGGTCAGGCCCAGATTGACATATTTTTAATCCATTTAAAATGTGGATCAATCCAGTCTCATCCATTCATAAGCAACCCGTTGCTGATCAGCCAGTGAGAATCGATTAGCTCGTTACTCACCTCTAAAGCCTAGTAGTAAGGTGCCTATGTATTTCATATGTTTGCCAATCAAAACCTATGTAATTTTTCATAAGGAACTAATCAAATTAGGATTCTAGAATCTTCATTTCTAACAAAGGACTAATTCTCAAGAAATTACATCATCCTTAGTTTATTTTCTCCTTTAATTCTCATTTACTCTTATTCATTATCCTTTAATTATGAAGAGGAAATGGGGCATATACAAATCGGTCCAATATTGAAAGGGAAATAGTGTAAAAAGAAGAGGAAGGCCTACTACTAGGTGCAAGTGTTGAATGAAAGATTAGAGGTTTATATATAGATTGAAAAACAAATAATTTCTAAAGAATAAAATCCTATTCTTTAAATATCTTATTGGCTATAGAAATGCATAATTTCTAAGTAATCCTATGATCGGATGCCTTCCTCAAACAAATTCAGCCTATTGGTTAGGAAATTATGATTATGAGTATTTAATTGATAAAAACTATCTAAAACTCATTAAGATGGAGTTTTGTGGACAAGAATTCCAGACGAATTAGGCGAGGGAAATCCTTTAATAAACATTTAGGAAGGAGGGAGGGGGATGCCACTTTGAGAAGTATTATGGAAGAAACAAGTTTATGGTTCTTCCAGTTGAGGAAAATATTGCCTCAATTAGGAGCACTGAAGCCTTTTTGTCTTTTTGAGGCCACGCCCCTTTAAAACTTAAAAGGCTCTTGCTCATAGGAAAGGCATAACATTCTTATTCCTTTTAGAAATTAGTAAAAGTATTAATACTCGTTTTAAAGCTTGAAAAGTCTATTTTTTATGTGCTAAAATTACACGAGTCTCGTTTTAGTTATAGCACAAATAGTGGACTTGTAACACCCCCCCAAAAAAAAAAGACCATATCCAGATTTTAAGCCAACTAGGTAAATTTGGAAATTCACTAACAATTTATGAGAAAAACTACAAAATTTAATTGTCCAATTTGACGTGGACAGTCACAAGATTTTGACCAAGCTCATTAAAAACGCCTTTGATCTTAAAATGGCAAAAGCTTTATTTTTTTCCTTAAAATTTTGACAAGATTTCAATTTAGTCACTAACATATTTTATGTTAATTTCATCTCTAACTTTTCTAAATAGTTTCAATATTACCTTTTTAGTTAATGACATCGAAATTGCTAAAGGCGACAGCTGAGCTAGCATAAAAAAAATTTATTTTCGTTCTTAAGATTTTAATGAGATTTCAATTTAGTCTCAAAAAACGAATATGTAAAGGAAAGTCATAAATCTCCATGTGACCATATATAGTACCCTCGTCAAACCAAAAACTCAAGGGACTAGCACCTTCAGATCGAAGCAACCAAGCCCTAAAATCACAAAGCTGTCAACAAAACCACCATCACCACCCAAGAACCACCTGAAAGACCAATTCCCAGCAACCAAAATCACCCACAAGCAGCGTCAAACACCCAGCCCTTCAGCAGAACCATAAAGCTCGTTATATATTCATTCTTTTGGGACTAAATAAAATTTTAAGAACGAAAATAAATCTTCTACGATCCACTTCAGCATCTGCCGTTAAAATTTAGACATTTTCAGCTAAAAGGGTGACATTGAAATTATTTTAAAATGTTAGAAACAAAATTGACACCAAAAAAAAAAAAAATACACATTAGAGACTAAATTATAATCTCTTCAAAACGTCAGAGAGACGAAAATACTAAAAATCACTAGAACTTCATGTTAAACGTGTTTCTTGTGAACTTAACATTAAAGCCCCAATCCCAATATTGGCTAAACCAAGAAAAGTCAAGTTAGGCATTTATATGGTCAACCCAACTTGAGAAATCCGTATCTTTTAATTAAGAAGTTCAATTCAAGTGTACGAAGAACTAAGCAATCACTATATGCTATTCGACCAGATCAATCAAGGAATTAGAAAACTGTAGAGTGAATGCGAATATTATTAACTTTCTAACGTTACAAGGCTTGCACTCTGCATGACACTTGTCTGCGGAGAGCACAGCAAAATGCCCCACTGCTTACATAAAAATATCCATTCAATCAGATGAAAAACACAGTAAAAATAAAAGGATTAATTAATACAAGAAAATAAATTGATAATGATACCACCCCAGTTCTACAAGCAAATTTTAAGCAGAAATGCTGCTCAGTCAAAGAGAGACCTAGAAGCTTAGGAGGTCCACCAGAACATACTCATATCAAAGAGCTGGAGATGTTCCACATGTTTCTCAGTTTTTCCATCATTATTTATGTAAGCATGACACCAATCTTCTTAGCAAAGTCATCCCCATCTTCATCCTCCATGTATTCTTGCTCTGGATTTTCACCCTCATCAACTTGTTCATAGTCATATTCCCCCTCATCAACTTGCTCATAATCATACTCCCCATCCCTCTGATCATCACCTTCATACTCCTGATCCTCCACGGCTTCATCATAGATCATTCCATCCTCGAATGATTGACCATGAGTTACATCAGTATTATCTGCGTCTCTTCCAACCACGTCAGTGACCTGAAACTTGGATTCTTCTTCATTAATTAGCGAGTGGTTCTTGACATCTTCCTTGATCTCAGGCAATGCTCCATTTGGCGTGTTTGAGACAGCTGTATGATCTGAGCCATTGGTAATTTCTCTATTCTTATTGTCAGATGAATTGCTACTCTGGGAGGCTGCACCAGCTCCAACTCCTCTCTTCTCCTTCAGAATCTCACTAAGAGGTTTTGGACCTTCAAACTGAAGATCATCTTCAGATGGTTGGTGATCCCTTAAACTTTTTCTCTTTCCCAGCCATTGTTGCTCCTTATTCTCAGTGCTCCTCCCATTTTTAAGTTCAGCAAGACTTTTTGGCCCAGCAAAATCACTGCTTCTATCCCCCATTAGTTCTCTCCCCATCAATTGATCCCTGAAGTTTCTCCTCTCATCATCTTGCACCCTTCCTCTTATTCTATCTTGGAGCCTTCCCTGGTGAGGGGCCTGCAATCTCCCAGAGGACAATCTGCTCCTAATTCTTCCTCTGTCTAATTCCCTCTCTAGGTGATCATCACCACCATTTGCCGGAAGTTTTATTCTTCCTCGGAAGCGATTACCGAGGGAGCTCTCATTCAAAGGTAACTGGAGTGAATCCTTTCCAGAGAAGAACCGGTGACTTTGTTCCTCACCATGGCTTTCAAGAGCAAAATCATGAGTGACAACAGATTTCAAACCATTGACCTTCCTGCGCTTCGATAAATGATGTCGGAGATCTGAAACCTCAGCATTGTCAGGACTGTCAGATCTGCGGTGAGTCCTTCTTTCTAAATGGGCTGACGTTTTTCTATGCTGCTCCCAAACATATGGCTCTTGCGTGTGATCATATGAGTCATAACCTTGGGGCACACGAAATCTTTCTCGATCAATATCAGCTGCTAAACTATAATCAGCAGAATGTCCTAAATCATACTCATTCAAAGAGTCTATGTTCCTTTCATCTTGACCTCTTGTGTTACCAAATTCATCTTCCCCATGATAGTAATCAGAATTCCTAAGTTCATCAGCTACAAGAACATCAAACCCAGGAGAGGATTCTCTGAGAAACTCATCACTGTCCTTACCATTGTGGAAGCTATGATCATCTGGCACACGAGCTTGATGCAGACGATTAGACCGGGCTACAGTAGGCCCATTGGTCACCGGTGGAGCACTTGTTATATTAAATCTTGAAGCCTCATCCTCAAATCCCGCAGGTGGTAGTGGCACATGCTTCTCCAATTCAAACATATTTCTTTGTGGAGCAGTTTCAACTTTGTGGGCAGGTTTAGCTTCAGGACCTCCAACTGATTTTGCAACATTTCCTTGGGAAATTTTCCTTTCCTGTGTATTCTTTTCAATGCTGCCAAATTGCTTCTTAAAACTTAGAGTCTCGGTTCCTTGGCTAGTCATCGGGACCTGAGTAACTACTTTATTACCAGTACTAGGATTTGGTCCATGCAAGAAGGCACATCTGTCACCTTTTAAGCAAAGGCCCTTTTGGAAGAAAATGCAAGGGACAGCTTGTTTACTAGAATTATATGGTGCATGTGTTGCAGACGTTGTTGCATGCTGTGCTGGTGGTACAGATGGTCCACCAGCAGCGGCTGCCTGTGTTCCTAACAAGCCATCAAGAGGCTGCAAGTGAAAACAAAATGCAGTTAGCAAAAGGCATATAGAGAAATCAAAAACTTAGAGCAAATGGTGAGATATAGTTCATAAACTGACAAGAAAGTATAAGAACTGTGTGCACTTGACACTCACCGGATGACGGAATGAGCATTTGGGATTCAAGCAATTGCCATTCAACCAATACCAGCAATCCCTAGGATTAACCCGAGCATACTCGCTATGGCGGTACTCACATTCATTTCCCTATTCCAATAAAGAAGAAAACAAATCAGAATGACGCCAACAACAAAATCTAGTTTAGAGTTCAAGATGTCACACCAGCTTTCTATGATTGCATAACCTGACATTCTTGATAACTGACACTTGTTCTTTTAATATGCAAGAAGCATAAGCAAATCATTGCCATGTAATCCAGTAAAGTACGTAATTTGCACAAGTACAAAAAAAATAACAAAGAAGCATTTAATAGAATAATGTTGATATTCCTTTGATATTAGAGAAATTCTAGCATATTCCTGGAACACAATAAATGCGAGCTCTAGGAAGTATTTTCACCATTGATTTTAAACAAATTTAGATAATTTTTAAGTCACCAATTTAAAATTAATGATAGAGATTCATCTTAGAGCATACATTTATTGTGCTCTAGGAGCAGGCAATAATTTTTCTTTATATTATGTCTAGATTCATTGCATTTTAGAATATGAAATCTTCATATATATGTGTTGTATCACCAAAGTTCAGGAAATCCCTAAAATTGAGGGATTTGATTCTGTAACCTCTCAATAGAAATCAATGAAAGCTAAGAGAAGTTCTATCAAGCAAATTCACATTATCAAGTAATAACTATACAACAAGGTAGTTATTTCAAGTGTTGAAATGTATTTACTGATAACTTCAATGATTACTCAAAAGACATAGCCAAGCCAGCAACACCAGTGAACGGCAGATCTTGGTAACAAGACACTATCTAGATTAATCTATCATCATGACTCACATACACTCTTGCCACTGCCACGTAGGATGTTTGTTACACTTTTATTTTAATGAATGTTCATTGACTACGCTAATTAAAACTTGCTTTCAGATGCAACCAAAACATCATCCATAATACTGTCACCTAAACCACCAAAAAAAAAAACCCGATTGATCTAGTCTTACATTTTTCTGATAATTTACAAACTGGATTCATATGATTGATCTAATTAAAACACAGAAATAAATTAAAAAAGAAAAGAAAAAAAGAAGATTCCCCTCCCACCAATCACCAAGTAACAGAGAAAGAACGTCAAGAGATCCGATCAATAACACGATGATCAATGAGAGAGTTACAAAACTAGACACCAAAAGACATAATCTATCAAAAGACATGAAGACCCCTAAATTTTGCAGACAAAATTATCCATAAAAATAATTTCTTTTCTATTGAAACAAACACAATCATCAAAACTGCACACGAATCCGAAACCCTAAAGGGTAGAATTTGCAGAAGGAGATCCTGCTCCCAAAGAAAAAAAAAGGGTTTTTTTTTCTTTTTAATAGAAAAAAGGTGGGAATCGAGCGAAAGGAACGAACCTTTTTGCATGTGAGGGGAGATGCAAGAAAGTAGACGCAATCGGTGTTCCTCTTCAAGGCCTCATCTTGTGCAGAGGGTGTGGGCTGAGACTGAGACTGAGGCTGAGGCTGAGGCTGAGGCTGAGGTTGAGGTTGTGGCTGTAGGGTTACCATGGCGGTTGTTGAAGTTGAAGGAGCACCCAACAGAGACAGAGATCGCGTTAAGAGAGAGATCGAATCGAAGAAAAAAACCTAGATTCGAATACCCTTTTGAGAGAAGAAGAAGAAAATTGATCCAAATCTCAGGAGGAGAAGAAGAAGTATAGAGAGAAAGCCGCCACAGAAATTGGGGTTGTGGGCGTAGAGAGAGAAACACAAAGAGAGAAGAGAGTTTGAGTATGTGAATGTGATGGGCTTTAAGCTAAGGTGAGGTAAGGGTAAGCCTGGTTTGTGTTTGTGTTACCCTGAACTTTACGGATTTTATTAATTCTTTTTTATTTTTTATTTTTGCAGAAATTGAGATTCAAAGGTTGTATATAATGTCTGTTTTGTGTTGGGTTGTGCTGTGTTGTGTTGGGTGTTAATCATTCGATTTCGATGTTCATACCAAAAGTGCAATGGGACACTTGGCATTTTTCTATTGGCTGGTAATCTTCGCCCTAGGTATGGATGGAGTGGAATTGGAAGGTCACAGTCATAGGCTGGCCTCTTTATTTGAGGCCTTGTTGTTCATCTACACACTTATTTAGCCACTTCCATTCAGATTTGGATGTGGATTTGGGTTAAGTAATTATGTTTTCTTTTTTGGAACAACAGCAGAATAAGTGGCACTTTCTCAGCCAAGGCTTGCTTTTCGTCGGACCAAACTAGTTCAAGTTTGACTCCTTAACTAATACATGTGTGGATAAGTTAGGTGAAATTATTTTCAAGTGTAATATATTTTTTAAAAATAAAACTATTCTTTTAAGAATAAATTTAATTTAATGTTCTTTTTTTAAAAAAAATTAATGTTTGATAATGTTTACATAAAATTAAATAATCACCTTTGGTAATAGTTCATCTATAGTGTTATAGTTACAAGTTATTTTTAAGTAAAATATAGTTTTAAATATATAATTCTAAAAGTTTATAAAAAATATATATATATAGAATTCTAAAAGGATGAATTTTATGTTTGGATGGTTTATTCAAATGTAATTTTTATTTAGGTGGATTTTTTTATAATATATTAGGTTAACTGTCTAAAACAAATAAAACTAAGCAATCATACGTACGTAGGTGAATTACACTAATAGAACTTTGTCAAAACAAGGTGACTAAATCCTAATGGGAATATCATTTTGGTGGAATCTGGTTTAAGTTATGAATTTTATTCATCATATACTCATAAAGGGTGGGTCATTGTGGTAATCAACTTGGATCTCTTTGGACGAAGATGTAAATTCAAATCTCATAGAAGCAACTATTGTGGAGAGATCGCATAACTCTCGTGTTCCTGCAGTAAAACGAGGATCAATTTCATGGACGGTTCAAATGGGTTGAACATGTGGGGATCAATGATTAAAAAACCAAACTGGTCTGGTCGGTTCAACCAGTGAACCGGTTATGTGTCTGATCCAATTATGAATTGGTTTAATGTTGTTTGAACTGATTTTTATTTTAAAATATTTTAAATTCATTTTAAAACAATTTTTTATCCAAATAGATGCTCAATTCTAAAGTACAAAGGCTTACATATAAAGCTCAAGGAAGATATGAGAATGTTTGCTCCCATCGTAGCTTTTATATAAATTGTATACTTTGATATTTCATTCACTAATCTACTTGTAAGTGTGGTTTCTTTAAAGCTTTTATGCATATTATATGCTTAGATGCTTCATTCATTATATAATGTGAGACTTTAAAATACTATACAACATAATGTGAAATATTAATATGTTAACTTATTACTTAATATATTATATAATATTAAAATGTATATATTTTATTATCACTTCAACTATGGTTGAACCAATGAGCATTGAACCGATGTCTTCACCAATTCAATAACCGGTCTAATTTTAAAAACATTGGTGGGGATACTTCTTAGTCTAAAAAAAATAAAATTACTCACCATATTACTATTATTATTATTGTAAAAAAGCTAAGATATGAAAAAAAAAATAAAGACAACATAATGTTAAGTATGGTGGTCTCTTGAAATAATCTTTTATTAGGATAGTTATTTCCTCACTTTTGTTACAAATGGTTACTTGGAATTTCTATCCCAAAATACAATTCCTAACCAAGAACAAAGAATTTACACTTGTCAATGTTTTTTTAACCAGAACCAACATGACTTGCAATAAAATTAGATTTTACATAAAATAATGTAACGCAAGATTGTTTTCTTAGATGACCATACAACAATAAGGCAACAACCACATGTAGTTGAAAGTCAAAATTACAATCACATTTTCATGTCAATAGCATACTTTTTTCATGTGGCTCTGATATATAAAACTTTATCAATCAATTTGACAACAAATGTATAAGATATTAGAGGAAACTAAAAGAGATTTTGAAAACCCTAAATTATACAATTTATATTTGCAAAAAAAAAAAACTTTTATAAGCCTCTTTCATAGTCAAATGCCAAATTTCTCACCTCTAATGTTAATAAAATACTTATATAAAAATAATAAAATAATGTTAACTAGCAATAGTATCTTTATTATTATGTAAATTAAAGTTGAAGTTCTAATCATACATTTGAAATTATCCTAATCTATAATCTTAGAAACTTTGAACATAATAAAAAATAAATAACATAAGCAATATAAACAAAAATAATAGAATCCTCTAATGTGATGGATGGAAGCTAATAAACATCGGATGACAGCTATGCACTTCTTTAACCATTTGAGTTTATATTTAGATTTGAATTACATTTTCTTGTTTAGAACAAAAACATAAAAAAAATCACATTTTTCTTGAACAAAAAATAAAAATTACATTTTTTTACACAAGAAATAAGTTTTTTTTTTTTGTTATGTAGGTTGGACTAAACTAATTCAAGCTTCATTGTCTAACTAATTGCATGTTTAGATAATGTAAGTGAAATTATTTATGAACAATTTGTTTTAAAAAGAATTACTTTTTAAATAATTAAATTTGATGCTTGAGGAGAATAAGAAGAAAAGGAAAAAGAAAAAGTGAAAGTGATAAAATGTCAGACAGAGTGGGAGAGGAGACACCATGGAGAGAAATGGCGTTGTCCTGGGTGGAAGAGTGGTTTTCCCTTGCAACCCCAACATTCTCGAAGGGCCTAGAGTAGAAATGTACATTGACTAGAAGTTTTATTGCTAGCTGTATGTAGTGGAATCGTACGGGTGCGTATTGAGGCTTGAGTTTTGGTAGAGTTATACAATATTAGAGAAGGGTTGTTGTTGGTTTGGCAGCATGACTTTTGGAAGGTGCTTGTAGAGTCTGACTCTAATATGTCGTTTCACATGATCAATTTTATCTCCCGAATAGACATGCTTATGGTTCCTTAATTATGGACATTAGATCTCTACTTCAACGTTTATCCATCTACCATGTGTAGCGAAGGTAATGGAGCAACATATTACATGACCAAGTTGGGTTTTGCATCGCCTAAACAGTTATGTTTCGTGGAGCATCCACTCTTTGGGTGATTTTATTTGATGATGCTAGGTGACTTCAATTGCTATGCTTCTCTCTTCTTATCCTTTGTGCAAAAAAATTTTTTGATGCTTGAGAATGTTAAAAATGCCAAATGAATGGAGGAAAAATACTTTAATATCTATTTATAAGAACAAGAGAGATATATAAAATTGTACAAATTACATAGGGATTAAGCTTATGAATCATACTATGAAGTTATAAGAAAGAGTAATTGAATGGAGATTAAGACAAGAGACTCATATTTCTGAGAATCAATTTGGTTTTCTGCCTAGGAGGTCAACCATGGAAGCAATCTATCTTCTACGAAGATTAATAAAGAGGTATCGAAGGAAGCAAAAAGACCTGCACATGATTTTTATTGATCTAGAAAAAACCTACGATATGATACCGAGAAAGGTCTTGTGGAAGGCTCTTGAGAAAAAATGAGTTTGTATCACTTATATTCGAGCAATCTAAGATATGTATGATGTAGCTAAAACTAATGTGAGAACACAGAGTTGGGTCACAAAAGATTTTTCTATAACTATATGACTGCACCAAGGGTCAACTTTGATCCATATCTTTTTATCTTAGTCTTAGATGTGCTTACTACGTATATCCAAGAACTGATGCCATAATGCATGCTTTTTACAGATGATATAGTCTTAGTTAAAAAGTTAAGAGAGAAAACAAATGAGAAGCTAGAGTGATGGAGACGAGCTTCGGAAGAACGTGGTTTCCGTCTAAGTAGGAGTAAGACAGAGTATATGGAATGTAAGTTCAGTAAGAAGCATGTTAATACTAGTTTAGCGGTGAAAATTGGAGATCATATCATACCACAAGTCACATGGTTTAGGTATCTTGGATCTATCATACAAAATGACGGAGAGATAGAAGAAAATGTAAACTATAGGATTCAAGCTGGATGGATGAAATTGAATAGTGCTTCAAGAGTTATTAGTAATAGAAAAGTACCTTTTCGATCTTAAGGGTAAATTTTACCGCATAACTATAAGACCCGCGATGTTGTATGGTACTGAATGTTGGACGATAAAAAATCAGTAATAGTATAAGATCAGTGTTGCTGAGATGAGAATGTTACATTGGATGTGTGGTCATATAAGACAAAATAAAATTAGGAATGAATGCATTAGAGAGAAAGTAGTGATAACACATATTATGAAAAAGATGGGAGAATCTCGCCTTAGGTGGTTCGGACATGTAATGAGAAGACCCTTAGAAGCTCCTGTAAGAAGAGTAAATTAAGAAGAGGATAATCGAATAACTAGAGGTAGAGGAAGACCAATAAAGACTATAGGTGAAACGGTTAAAAAAGAGTTATTAGTAATAGAAAAGTATATTTCGATCTTAAGGGTAAATTTTACCGCATAGCTATAAGACCCGCGATATTGTATGGTACTGAATGTTGGGCGATAAAAAATCAGTAATAGCATAAGATCAGTGTTGCTGAGATGAGAATGTTACACTGGATGTGTGGTCATACAAGACAAGATAAGATTAGGAATGAATGCATTAGAGAGAAAGTAGGGATAACACATATTGTGAAAAATATGAGAGAATCTCGCCTTAGGTAGTTTGGACATGTAATGAGAAGACCCTTAAAAGCCCCTGTAAGAAGAGTAGATCAGGAAGAGGATAATCTAATAACTAGAAGTAGATGGAGACCAAGAAAGACTATAGGTGAAACAATTAAAAAAGATTTAGATTTGAATGACATTTCTAAAGACTTAGTTTATGATAAAACACAATTGTGTCGTTTGATCCATGTAGTCGACCCCACATAGTGCGAAAAGATTTGGTTCTTATTGTTGTTGTTAAGAATGTTAAAAAACATCTAATAACCTTCGGTAAGAGTCCATCTATAGTCTTATAATTACAAGTTATTTTCAATATAATACAATTTTAAGAATTAATTTTAAAAGAATGAACTTTATGTTTGGATAGTTTACTCAAATGTAATTTTTACCCAATCATCCATAATGAGACCAAAACAAGGGTGCGTTTAATATAGACCATGCAGTCAAAGGTCCTACCATAGACCTTGTAATATGGAACGTCAGATTTGTGTAAAATGAGATGGATGGTAGTGATCAATTACCTACGACATGATAAATAAGTAAGTAGAAAAAAATTGATATTGCAAATTGGTACATCAAAAGTATTATTTTGTAAAACAAATAATTGCAAAGAAGTTTCAATCATTTTCCATCATTTTCCCCTTGCCGGAGTCACCACCAGCAACCTAGATTGTCGGTGACCCGTCTTCTGCCAGAGTTGCTACTAGAGATGGTCTTACGTCACACTCACCAGAGCTACTGCTGCGTTGCCGGAGATGGTACTTTGGTGTGCAAAAACAAGGGTGAGGCATGACAAGTTTGAAAAGGGGACTCGACGGCAGCTCTGATGGCTGGCTTGATGGCACAACCCCCGTCTCATCAGCTGCGCATGAACCAAGCCACTAACCACCACCATCGTTCCCGACCAAGACCACCGAGCCCAACCACCACAAATCATCTACCACACGTCCACCCCATCGTGAGCCACCCAAAACAAACCCAGTGTATCCTCAGATCCAAACGCCAGCAGCACCTGAGGCCACCATCTGCACCACGTTGAACCCGAGCCCTGCTGTCACCATGACCAGAACCATCTGCCTTTGTCACAACACGCCAGCACCACCCTTCATTAGCAACCGCTGGGAGTAGCCATTACACCAACCACGCCCCCTACTTGTCTCTACCCCCAGATCAATGAAACAAAACCATTGTAGCCGCGAGATCTGGGTGTAGGCGCGACACATATTTGGGCAGAGATGACCCACCAAGTCGCGTCTCAATCGTAGCTGCTTGCACCTGCAGATCCACGACGACCACCTCGTCACGCCGCACCACAAGCTTATCGTAGACCATCGCGAGTATGTCCAAGTCATAACAGTAGACCCAGATCTGCACCTAGCCGTGCGCGACACCTCTACTCCACCACATCGTCAGAGCCAAGTTGCCACACGCCACCACCCTGCCACCGTGTACCACTATACCATTGCCCACACACCACCTTGCAGGTGCAAGCGAATCTGCAGGTGGAGGAAGAAGATAAAGAGTTAAAGTAAAAATAATAATATATGAAACAAATTTCAATATAAAAATACATAGAATATAAGAATTTAAAAATAATATATAATTTATCCTTTGCTGCAAATATCATAAACTTATTATTATAAATAAAATCAAATATTGGACCTTTCACCATAGGGTTGATGTTAAAATAACCCCAAAATAGGTAGCAGCTTGAGTACTCTTTGCGAAAGACTCGATGACCTCCCTCCAAGGTCATATCTTGAAAGCACAAGTCGTTTGAGAGGATTAAGCTCTATAGAAGAACTTTAAAATATAGGAAAAAGCAAATATAACAGAATGTTAGGTAAGGCATTTTCAAGAAACTATTTTCAGAATAATAATTTTTTAAGTTAAAAATTCTACCCTTATATACAATTTCTAACAAAAAATAAAGAGTACTCAATCTTCAATTTTCTTATAACTAGAATCAACCCGATAAGGATACGAAAGAAGATGATGAAGAACAAGTCAATGCAAAAGGATGAAAAATAATAAAAGGAGTACATTAATGATAGTAGAAGTTAGTACTTAAAAGAGGGGATAAAAAGAACTTATAATACAAAGATTTTAACATTACAATGAAATTATGTAATTTTTTTTAAAATAAGTATAAAATAACTACAAGTTATAACCAAACGTATCATAACTCAGCATGCGTTTCAGCTCAATTAGCTTCATTTATAAAAACCCTTTATCTGGATATTTATTTGGAAAATTAGAATTTCAATACAAAATTTTGCAAAACAAAATAAACACCACATGTTTTTTTATTCATAGTAAAATGAAAAAGAAAAAAGAAAAAATTAGAAAAACTTGTAAAAAATTAAAATATTAATTATATCATTTTTTCATAGATAATTCATAAATACAAAACCAAATATCAAATAACTTGTGTACCAAGAAAAAAACAAATATCAAATACTTAGAATTGTAGTTTCTTCGTAGATTTTTTACTATCCTAATAACACTTAACAAGAACAAAAAGCAAATAATGACATTTTTTCATTAGGAGTGCCAACTTGTGCCTCATCACTTCAAAAAACAAACAAAAAACAAACGATTTTTGCTATTATTATTATTATTATTATGTGTTGAAAAAATATTTAAGAACCGAACCCATCAAAATGAAAGTCATTGGTCTCCATTCACATTAAAAGTAAAATCAAGTTTTACAATCATCCCAATATTACAAAGAAATCAAATTCGCCTAAAGAGAAATTGCAATTATGCCAAGGCAAAGGATTGGCAGTCAATTCTACATTATAAATCAAATATACAATAACAGAACCTACAACTTTTACTGCCCCAAATGGCCAAATGACGAGGACAGTGGCAACAATAACAATGCCCGCAAAAAAATTATAAATATTATGATTAACAATGGCATGGAAAATCTTGTTAACAAGAGCATGGAAATTAGAATCATAAACATACTAGTAGTAAAACAGATGGTTAACAGTGGCAACACTAGGCATGTTGCACGTTACATCATGCTGAACTTGATAATACTATTCATAATAATAAATATTACTATAACTTGTACATAGAGTGCTACTACAACTAAAAGCTACTTTGAAACAATACTTACATTTTTCATGTAAACAACTAATAACTAACTCAATTCTTTGAGAGATTGCCCGGTCTTTGGTTTAGTTTGACCTCCACCATTCAAGCACCCTGCTTTAAATGAGTATTGGTTGTTCAGTCAATGCTTACCCAATTTCCTAGCCTCTTCAAAGAAAAAAATATTGAAAACCAACAAAAGCTTGCATAAATGAAATTTAGATGAAGGAAAGTGTACAAGACACAGTACCTGAAGAGTATGCCATCATTTCCGGGAAATGATAATTGCATTTACCAGTTTTAAGTATTCTGACAACGTTTTGCAAGTTCTGGAAACCATAACAGAGAGCAAATCTTAACACTGTTTTACCCTCCACCTGCATTGAAAATACTGCACGGCATTATATGTGCAAGCTTTTCATTTCCTGCATGCTTAGTTAAGATACTTTTTATTCAATTTGAACCTTTTACACATTTCTTCTCTTCTTGTTGGCTTCTTTCTTTCAATATGGTATCCGACATACTTTTTCTGCAAATATAATGTTTGTTCCTATTCTCTAATATCAGAATTACTCCTTGTTCAAAACAATTATGAACGCAATCTTAATTGCTAGTTCTAGTTTACTTTAAGCCACGATTAAGAATAAAGGAAATAAGTTATACCAACTACTGATCAACCATTGCTAACAATTTCATAGGCAGAGAATAAGAGTCTATTCAAATAAATATAGCACATTGTCCTAAAGCAAACTGAATGGTAAATAAGTTCCCTTTATACACTCAAATGCGACAATATCTTTTCTTTTACCATAACACAAATTGGAATATCAAATTTCCAATAGGTGTTTTGATATAAAAATAATAGATTCAAGCTTGTGTCTTAATATATATCCACATGTTTACAGGTTATTAA
The DNA here is from genome assembly GCA_029884605.1 of Ormosia emarginata. NCBI lineage: Eukaryota > Viridiplantae > Streptophyta > Magnoliopsida > Fabales > Fabaceae > Ormosia > Ormosia emarginata. Next base: position 6,188,168 of record JAQQTP010000025.1, read on the forward strand.
AAGTTAAAACCATTATAATCCTATTAGTAACACATAGGAGTAGGACAAAGACAATATAAAATAAGACCCACACACAGTACAAAGAAAAGTAAAAATTTGAGATGGTAAAATTGGCTCATCCTGCGCCTGATGAAGTGCTGTGGAGGTTCATGCTTCCTTCTACCAGTGCAAGCACTTACCCTCACAACATGAGAGTGGATAGCACAAGAAACAATACTACATCACATACAACTTTGGAAGAGTGTATTCTACAAATAACGAAAAAAAATAAAATCAAGTAACAAAATCTAGATAGGCTTAAAGATCTCACATATCTTTGACTCACCTGATAAATGACAGTGGCTATTGATCAGAATCTGCATTGGTAAACAGTCAGTGCATGGATGGTGGACCGCTCCAATTGATGCATGCATCTGATTTCAAATAATTACATAGTTAGCCACTTTATTCTTTTTCAGGCCCTCTTTGCCACATATACATATTGATGCAGCATTATTATTATTATATTAAAAAGTTGAAACCCAAAGAGGCCTAGAGATCTCTTTCTTCTTAAGAATGACAGGAACACATAACACCAATGACCAAACATGTCAGATCACATACAAAGCAAACAAAGTTTAGAGCAATTTTTGAAAAATTTACAGGCCTATACCTATCACAATTTGTAATAAAGGGAAAATAAGCTCTAAATAATCTACAGTAAATGATAGGATCAATCAAAATGTGAAGCAATATATTAATAATTATTGGTCTAAGCACAATATCGATGACAGCATGGCCAAAAAAATAATCCAATTTTGTTACCATTAGATCTACTAATGAAAATTGAAATTTCCACACTCTTCTAATTTTCTTTTCTTCTCAAATCTCCACGCTTAGTGTTCTTGCCACGGCCTTTCTCCACTGGCCTGAATGTAGTATCTGCACCATCGATCTCCACAAGTGGGGTTTTCCATTTTTACCACCATTGTATGTGTTTAGTGTTTACTAAGTTAAAGATTCTGAATGCTACATGAAAAAAATTGTTAAGAATATTAAAACTTAAAAAATATAATAATAGATGAGTGCACCTCAAATTGAATTAAATTAATAGTTGCTGAAATAATGCTTAAAGATGTTTTTCCAATCCCTGGGGCACATGTCTTTCCAGCTGGCTCTTTCACATTCTTTAAATCTAAATCTGAAGCCTTGGTGCCTAAGTCAATCCTATAAGCACCCTATAATGAAAGTTTGGTTTATAATCTGGGTGGTTCTTTCATATTCTTTCTTGGATCAGTAACTGTGACAATATATAGTATATGGCTATATGCCATTTGTCATGTAGCTAGAAATCCTCATAAACAAAGCATTCCATTATCCAAATTCAATTCATTTCACATATTAAGATAAATTCTAAAATCCAACTTCAATGGAGGTACCAAAGCAAAAGAATCAAAGTTTCATTCTTTTCTATAAAATTCTATATAAAGGTAACCTAATATCAAAGAGGTGAGTCTAAATTAAGCAACACCCTACCACTGCAAAACAAGTACTAATAGTAAACACACACAAAAAAAAAAAAAATGGTTCAAAGGCAGATATCTTGCCTGTTCTGCTTCAAAAGGTGAGTCAACGCAATGACATCAGTAACACTGCACAACTAGTCAAGTTCACTACTTCCGGAACCAGCCCTCTTTCCTTTGCCATAGGAAGCAAACATCTTGCAACCCAAAATACCAAACGAATCACCCTTCCATTATCTAAGTGCCCACCACAACAATGAATTGTAAACAAGTAAATACCAAGAGCACACTTTTAGAAACCCCTCTCCTTTTGGCTTTTACCCTTCTAACTGAGAAGTGTACCCTAGAGCTAGGGGGAAACTAAATACTTCCCAATTAAACAAACAAAACAGATGCTAACCAAAAGCCAATCAAAAACACTTAATTAACCAGGGCTAACTCCCCCATTTTTCATTCCGAGATAAGCAAATGCTAGAAATGCACAAAAGTAAAATCAATGAAGAAATAAACAAGTAGAGAACTAACCCGTAGTATAAAGCCCCCGGCCGAGGAAGAAAACTATGGGCACAAGAACGCAGAGAACAAAAACCAGAACAAGGAAGCGGGATCCCTTACTTCTGTTCTTGGCGAACGAAATCCCTCACTTTGTGCTATTTCGAATCTCAAAAACCTTCAAAAACAGAAGGGAAATTGGGAGAAACTCCCACAATGAGAAAGCAGCATTTAGAGAGAGAGAGAGTGAGATCGAAGAGGTGGGAGAAGTGACAAAAAACAAAATAAATAATGCTGACGATGGCATAAATAAAACAAATAAAAAAAATATGTTACTACATCATTTTTCAAATAACATAATTTTTTACACTATTTTTAAATAATTAAGTAAAAAAAAATAAACAAATTATATAATTAATGATATTACGAGTAATATAAAAAATGATTAAAAAAAATCACTATTATAAAAAAAATAACCGCTTCTGCTGACTCACCGTATTTTATACGGTGTCCAGTATTGGGTGTTCAAATTGGATGTTTAAATAAGAGAGTTAAGTCGAAAATCTTCAAGTTTTGGATCTCAGCAGCAACCAATTTGCGGGACATCTTCCTCCTTGTCTCAGCAATTTGACATCTTTACAAGCGCTGGATGCTTCGGATAATAACTTTGTAGGAAACATCTCTTCCACACTTATTTCAAGTCTCAAGTCCATTGAATATTCTAATAACCATTTTAAGGGAATGTTTTCCTTAAGCTGGCTCGTAAACCACTCCAAGCTTCATGTCTTTGATCTGTCATGCAATAATTCTCATTTCAGGATCAAAACAGAGAATACACCCATCATTCCAATTTTTCAATTGTAATTCTTCCATTTGTCTTGTGGGCCATTAGATGTGATTCCTAGCTTTCTTTTCATATCAGAATGAGTTGAGAGTGCTTGATCTTAGCCATAACAAAATCCCAGGGGCATTCCCACACTGGTTGTTGAAAAACAACACAAGATTAGAATTCTTTCACCTTAACGGGAACAACCTAAATGGCTTGCTCGAACTATACATTCTACGTCATTTTATCCTCATATGATGTTCTTTGATGCCTCTGATAATTGCCTCCAAGGGGAAATTCCATTTGGCATTGGCTGTGTCTTTCCAAATATGTTTGTGCTGAACATGTCCAAAAATGTTTTCAAGGACACATTCCAGCATCCATATGTAACAAGAAATATTTGGTGGAACTGCACTTGTCAAGTAACAATTTGTCAGGAAAAATACCAGACGAACTGCTCGCTAGGTGCCATGACTTATTGGTTTTCAACTTACACTATGTTTGGATTATAAGTAATAAGGGAAAATGAAAAGAAATGAGAAAAATATAAATAATTTCCTGTGTTTAAGAGTTTTAAAATGTATAGGAACAGAACGGAATACATAGAGAATTATTTCCTCTCTCTTCCCCTCAAATACTCAAATTTTATTTCTCTTAAAATTGAGGTGAAATAAAAGAAAAATATGTTCCGTTCCATATCGTTAATAAATTTTCTAAATAAAGAGAAAAAAATTATATTCTATTCTTTCTCTTTCTTTTCAATGCATCTTCACTTATTTAATTCCGTTCTATTAATAAAAAAATATTTAAACACAAATATTTAAGAGAAAAAAATCTAATTTGACTGCACTAGCTTTTTTGAATTTGGATAACAACCACTTCAGTGGAGAGATCTCAAGTGGCCTCTGGAATAGTCCATTTCTAGATGTATTGGATGCTACTAGTAATAACTACCTCTCTGGGAAACTACCAAGTTGGGTGGGAAACATGCTTCTTACTTGTCTTGTCTCGAAATAACTTGGATGGTCCTATTCCACTGTGCAAATTAGATAACGTTGTAATGTTGGATGATAGATAATGAAGGAAAATGAAAAGAAATAAGAGGAACATAAATAATTTTTTGTGTTTAAAAATTTTAAAATATATAAGAACAGAACGGAATACGTAGGAAATTATTTCCTCTCTCTTTCTCTCAAGTGCTCAATTTTTGTTCCTTCTGAAATTAAGGTGGAATGAGAAAAATATATGTTCAGTTCTATTTCGTTAATGAATCTTCCAAACAAAGAGAGAAGAACTATGTTCTATTTTTTCTCTTTCCTTTTCAATCCATCCTTACCTATTCCGTTTTGTTCTATTAATAAAAAAATATCCAAACACAAAATTAGCATCACAATGGATTACATGGCCAAATACTTCCCATGAAATCCAATTTGACTGCACTAGCTTTTTTGAATTTGGATAACAACCACTTCAGTGGAGAGATCCCAAGTGGCCTCTTGAATAGTCCATTTCTAGATGTATTGGATGCTACTAGTAATAACTCCCTGTCTGGGAAACTACCAAGTTGGATGGGAAACATGCTTCTTACTTGTCTTGTCTCGAAATAACTTGGATGGTCCTATTCCACTGTGCAAATTAGATAAAGTTGTAATGTTGGACCTGTTGCAAAACAATTTCAGTGATATCATGCTTCGTTGTGCAAACAACACACCACAATGGCAGTACTTGAAATTGCAGGGGAATAAATTATCAGGGCCAATACCAAATGTTCTATCTAAAGCAGCTTTGTCTCTGACTCTGCTGGATTTGATGGATAACAAGTTCTCTGGTGAGATTACAGGTTGGATCAGTTCCCTAACGAAATTAAGGGTTCTCCTTTTGAAGGAAAATAGACTAGTAGGTCCTATACCTGTTGGCTTATTTCAGCTAAGGAACTTAGCAGCATACTGAATCTTGCTCACAATAGCTTTTCTGGACAGGTGCTTTCCTACTTCCATGACATGGCATTTGGAAGCTTGGAGGGGTTGGATTCTGTATATTTTTCGGATAAACTAGATAGTCCAATCGATCTAGATCATGGTCTTCTCAACTCTGAATTCCCTCCTGATGAGGAGCAAGTACAGTTCATGACAAAATTTAGGTCGGAGCTGTACAAGGGAATCCCGTTGCGTCTGATGTCAGGGATAGATTTCTCACACAACAAAGTTGACAGGAAAAGTCCCACCTGAGATTGGATATCTTGGTAAGCTCCTCGCATTGAACTTGTCAAACAATCTTTTATCAGGGCCAATCTCAGAATCATTTTCCAACCTCACAGAGATAGAGAGCTTGGACCATTCCCACAACAGCCTAAGTGGTCAGATTCCACTGCAATTGACACAAGTTATACAACTAAACAGTTTGGCTGTGTTCAGTGTAGCTTATAATAACCTGTCTGGCAGGACACTAACCACCAATGGTATTTCAGTTTCAAACATTTGATTGCAGCATTACAGAGGCTCTGCTCAGATGGTTGAGAAGCACCACCACCGGCGGCCACTCCTTTCAACTCCGAAGATGGCTTCATTGAGGCTTTCTTTTGGACTTTTGCAGCAACCTTCGCTGCTAGGTTTCTGGGTGTCAAAGCTTTTCTCTACTTCAACTTTTACTTTGGGAGGTATGCAAGAGTTTATAGTTATGGATATCTGGATTGGAAGGCGTTTTTAAGGTTTCGGAGATAGCATTTTATGAGATTAATTAGTACTGTACTTCCATCGTTCTATTCTATTTGACAAACCAAAATAATTTATGATGGTTTATTCAATTAAGGTGGGATCATGAAATTGATACAGCAACCAATTTTTCCACATTTTTTTTTTTTTTGGCTAGATATATTATACATGTTTACTTTTTTTTTTAAAATATGTTTAATGTTTTTTTTATCTGCTGGAGATGCAACAGCCCTAAGAACAAACTACAATACGAGGGAAGTACACCCCACATCATCCTCCTGTTTACTATGTTTAATTAGGAATACGAAGATACTGAAAAAAAATAAATACTAAAGAGAGCTCAAATTGCTTAAGAAGTTACAACATTTTTTTTGTAAATTTGTTAAAATTGAAATTAGTGTCAAATTTACGCAAAAATTAAGGCTACTACATAAATTACTATTTATGATACCCTAAGAAGTTACTCTTTTTTTTATGATATATTAATTATAGCTTTAGTTATTGAAAAGCAGGATAGAAAAAACAAATTTATTTGGTTAATTTGTCCAAGTCTAACTTTAACGTATACGGAGGGACTGAAGTCGTGAGCGTTGCGCATACGGGTGCTAGTTGACGTGAAGGCAGGTGCCAACTAGTGCAGTTCAATTACTTGGATTTTTCTTTTCCCTACGTGAAAGAAGTCCTATAAATTTTAAGGCTAGTGCCTATGAATGCAGAAGAAAGTGAAGTGTGGTTTCTCAAGAGCTTCAGATATGGGGTGTTTGGTAATGCTTTGGTGGGTTTTGGTGGGATCACTGGTTCTTTCAGAGTGCAAAGCATCTGTAGAAGGATTCTCCGGTCGTCAGGCAGTAATCAACATGACTGCAAGTTCAGTGAATACACAACACAGCAATAGGACTTTGGGGTGCTACGAAACAGACAAGAATGCGCTTATGAGCATCAAAGCTGCTTTTAATTATCCAAATGGGTCGGCTCTTCCTTCTTGGGATGGCCACCCAAATAATTGCTGCGCCTGGGAAGGTATTGTGTGTAACAACACCATAAAGAGGGTGATCGAACTCAATCTTGGCAGTGCAAGAGACGAAGATTTACAAGTACTTGATCTACCCTGGTCCCTCAATGCTTCTTATTTTCTTCCCTTGCAGCAACTTCAAGTCCTGGATTTATCTGATAATAGTTTAACAGGTTTCTCTCTCTAACTTAATGGCTTTGTGTAAAATGGCATGATAATTTTTGGGATTTCAAATTGTTTCCTTTTTATGTCATTATACATATCATTTTTATTCGGCAATAACTTTTCTCTAGGGTGAAAATGGACAAAAGATTTGATCGATAAAATGGCCATGCCTCTTACAATGTTTTGTTAGATTGAGACTTATCTAAAATACTTTATCAGTTTTTTTTTTTTTACGTTTATTATTTTGGGGTTAAAACTGACTTTAGTCGGTAATGATGGTTAGAAGTATGCTTTCGTGCTTATCTATTTAAAAAGGTTGTCTAAATATGGTGCTAAGTATGGCTTGACAGCCATCAAGTCTTACATATATTAGCATGAATGAAGCAAATACAGCATCTCCTTTCTTATTTTCTTAGAGAGCTTTACCTATTCCTCTGTATCTTCTCTTGCTGTTCTCGTTTTTATTTACATGGTATCTAGAGCTTCATTGATCTTTAAGGGTCTATGAGAGAAGACCAGTAAGAAAACCTTTACAGAAACAGCCACAAACACCAATATGGCATCTAGCAGCAACTCCTTGCCTCCACCTCCTATATTTGCAGGAGAAAATTACTACGTGTGGGCTGCAAAAATGAGAACTTATCCAAGAGCTCAGAGTTTATGTGAAGTGGTGGATATAGGAAGCAATCCACCTCCTTTACCAAACAACCCAACAATAGCTTAGATAAGAAACCACAATGAGGAAGTGGTTACAAATGGCAGAGCATTTGCCATCATACACGCAACACTACACGATGATGTATTTATCAAGATCATCTTGAGTCTGCAAAGGAGGCTTGGGACAAACTCAAAGAGGAGTTCCAAGGTAGTGAAAGAACAAGATGATGCAGGTTCTGAACTTGAGGAGAGAATTTGAAGCAATCAAGATGAAATAAGATGAAATAGTGAAGGAGTTTTCAACCAAACTCTCAAAAGTTGTGACAAAAATCTGATTGCTAGGTGAGGAGCTTAGTGATCAACGTGTGGTGAATAAAGTCTTGGTGTGTTTTCTGGAGATGTTTGAGTCAAAAATCTCCTCTCTAGAAGAAAATAAGGGTTTTTCCCAAATATCACTTGCAGAGCTTGTGAATGCTTTGCAAACTACTGAACATAGAAGATATTTGAGAGAGGAAGAAAAGGTTGAAGGAGCTTTAATGGATAACCTCAAAGGTAAAACTCAAGGGGGCAGCAGTTCTCAGAAAAAGCCATTTGGTGGAAAAAAAAAGGAAAAGAGAAGAAAGAGGAAGAAGACATTAAAGGTGGGGAGAAAAGAGGAAAGTTTCCATTTTGTCCTCATTGTAAGAAGAGGAGTCATTTGGAAAACTTTTGCTAGTTCAGACCAAGTGCAAGGTGTAAAGTTTGCAACCAGCTTGGTCATGTTGAAAGGTTTGCAAAAACAAGAGAAATCGGTAGAGACAATAAGCACAAGTTGCTGAGAATCAAGAGGAAGAAGAATAGCTATTTGTTGCCACTTGTTATGTTGAAAATAGTTGTAAAAACACTTGGCTTATTGATAGTGGCTGTACAAGTCACATGTCTCATGATGCTGGGATTCTCAAGGAGTTAGATGACATCTACACCTCTAGAGTGAAGATTGGTAATGGGGAATATGTTGATGTCAAAGAAAAATGTCTTGCTGCCATTGAAACATGCCATGGTACAAAACTTATTTTTGATGTTCTCTTTGTACCTGAAATTAGTCAAAACTTGTTGAGTGTTGGTTGTTATGAGAGTATGAGAGAAAGTAAGAAAAGAATTTACAGGCCATAACACAATTGTGTCAGGCAGGATGTATATATATAGTGTACAAGGAGTAATTATGGGATACACAAAGACTAGAGTACCCTTACATATTTATCACACTATTATTCTTAACACTCCTCATCAAGCTGGTGCATAGATATCAATCATGCCTAACTTGTAACATATAGCATTCACTTTATTGCCTACTAAGGCTTTAATAAAGATATCAGCTAACTGATCTCCAATTCGAACATGCCTTAACAAAACCAGTCCTTATTGAAGCTTTTCTTGGACAAAAATGGCAATCCACTCCTATATGTTTTGTTATTTCATGGAACACAAGGTTATTAGTAATATGTATAGTAGCCTAGTTGTCACACCATATGTCCATAGTTTGAGAGATTCCAACACCTAGTTCCTTTAGTAAATGAGATATCCATATAAGTTCATTAGTCACTTGAGCCATTGCCCTATACTCAGATTTAGCACTAGAACGAGAAACAACACTCTGCTTCTTACTTTTCCAAGATACGAGATTACCACCAACAAAGATATAATATCTAGTTGTGGACCTTCTGTCAACTGGTGACCCTGCCCATTCTGCATCAGAGAATCCTTCTACCTTGTAGGTACCTCACGACCTGGTGCTCCTTTGAGATACTTTAGAATGTGAACAATTGCATCCTAATGTGCAGTTCTAGGAGATGACATAAACTGACTAACCATACTCTATGAGAAGGCGATACCTAGTCGCGTCCTAGTGAGATAGTTCAATTTTCCCACAACTCTTCTATATCTCTCTGGCTCTTCAAGCAAATCTCCATCCTCACCATTCTTCTTCACATTAGCTATCATGGGAGTATCAGAAGGCTTACATTCTATAAAGCCAGAATCTCTTAGCAAGTCTGGCACATACTTCCTTGGAGAGAGGAAGATGTCCTTCTTGGTCCTATACACCTCGACCCTAAAAAATTATTTTCAGCTCCCCCAAGTCTTTCGTCTGAAACTGATTATGAAGGAAAGTTTTAACAATGTTGATCCCTAAACTATCACTATCAGTTATCACAATGTCATCAACATACACTACCAGAAGGATGCACCCAAAACTAGTCTATCGGTAAAACATTGAATGATCATATGCGCTCCTCTGCAGGCCAAACTTAATCACTGTTGTACTAAATCGTCCAAACCAAGCCCTGGGTGACTGTTTCAACCCATATAAAGATTTGTATAGTTTACACACCTTGCTTGACTCCCCTTGAGCAACAAACCTAGGAAGCTACTCCAAATAAACTTCCTCTTGTAGATCACCATGAAGAAAGGCATTCTTCACATCTAATTGATGAAAAAACCAATGATAAGTAGCCGCAAGAGAAACAAAAAGTCGAATGGAAGTGAGTTTAGCCACTAGAGAGAAAGTCTCAAAGTAGTCAAGCCCATATGTTTAAGCATACCCTTTAGCTACCAATCGAGCTTTCAAGTGTACCACAAAACCATCAGGATTCATTTTAACGACAAAGACCCATTTAGAACCAATGACCTTTTTTCCAGCAAGCAAGGAAACCATATCTCATATATGATTTTGTTCAAGGGCATGCATCTTATCCTCCATAGCAGCATGCCAACCAGGATGAGCTAACGCTTCAAACACAGACCTAGGAACTGTAACAAAGTCTAGATAGGCAACAAAAGACTGGGAAGAGGGTGACAAGGCATTATAAGAAATAAAGGTAGAGACATGATAGGTACATGTGTGTTTACCTTCGCGGAGAGCGATGGGCAAATCAAGACTAGGGTCAAGTGATGGTGAAGATGATGGTGGATTCGGAGACGAAGTAGCAAGCATAGGTGATGAGTCTTGGGGAGCAGCTGGTGTCACAGCACGATGCTGAACGTTGTGCGTAAAAACCTATATGATAGGAGGGCGAAATGGAATAGAAGGTGGTGGAACAGAAGTAACAAATGTCTCAATATAAACAAGACTCAAACTCCACTGGAACAAGAGAACCTGGAGAGAAATCAAAAGGGGTAGATTCGAAGAAAGTAACATTAGCAGAAACTAAGAACTTACCTAAGGAAGGTGAGAAACAACAATATCTCTTTTGGTGACGAGAATAACCAAGGAAGATGCATTTAAGAGAGCGAGGATCAAGCTTAGTACGATGAGGGCGAACATCTTGAATAAAGCAAGGACGACCAAAGATACGAGGGGGCAAAGGAAATACGGTATGAGAGGGAAACAAGAAAGAGTAAGGAAAAGTACTACTAAGAATGGAGGAAGGCAAACGATTAATCAAATAACAAGCAATTGCCACAACATCGGACCAAAAAAACCTTAGGAGCACGCATTTGGAATAACAAGGCTTGAGCAACCTCAAACAAAAGACGATTCTTGCACTCAACTACTCCATTTTGTTGAGGAGTATCGACACAAGAAGATTGATGGATGATGCCATGTTGTGAAAGAAAAATAGAAAACGGGGTAGAGAAATATTCTTTAACATTGTCACTTTGCAAAATACAAATAGGGCACTCTTGTTGTTCTTGGTTTTTTGAGTAATGCTTGTTACACAGACTTCTACTCATATCTCATCACACCTCTATCATTTCCACCATATGATTGGTATTGGCCCCAACTAAAACTTTTGCATAGCGACGCTTAGATGTTGCCATTCATGCAGATGTGAAGAAATGTGATGAAACAGTGATGTGTGACAAGCATTACTCGAGTCCTAAAGTTTTACCATAAATTTATTTGATCTCTAATGTCTCTGTCTTTCTCTTGCAGATTTCTACGGGGTACTCGAATTTAAACAATTACAGGTTCTGAATTTGAGAGAAAATTACTATTTGCATGGTGTCCCAACCTTTGGTGCTTTACCATCCCTAAAAGCTTTGGATTTGTCTACTAATCGACTGAATAATCATATTTTGCAAGGTGCGTTAATCTTTTTCTTTGAATTTTAGTAAACTTGCATTTCATCTCTTCGTTTCATTATATATATATATATATATATATATTAAAGACATATCTAGTGAGATGAGTTTTTATTGTAAGAGGGTGAGATAAGTGAATCTTGATCATACAACTATATATATATGGTTAAGATTGAAAGTTATTTAAAAGTCATATGCATTTATGTTCTAATCTTGACAGTTCATGTAAGATTCAAATGTTAAGATTTATTCTTCTCACCTATTATAATAAACATTCATCTCACTAGATATGCTCCATTTATATATATATATATACATTTCGTATTGTGTAAAATGTAAATCTTGACAGAGGTTTCTACCTTAAGCACACTGGAGGAGTTGGATCTTAGTGACAATGGATTGACTGGTGATCTTCCGGAATCAATTGGAAATCTTTCTTCGCTAACAAGCTTGTATTTGAGTTCCAATATTTTAAATGGCTCCCTACCACCTGAAGGTAAGGAAGTTATGAAAAAAATTTGACTTAACGAGGTTTCAAAAGATTTCAAGTCTTAAACTTCTTTTTTTTTAATTAACTATTGTATACAGGCGGCTTATGTAAACTGAAAAATCTTCAGCATTTGGATCTGAGACAGAACAGTTTTGTGGGATATCTTCCTCTTTGTATTAGCAATCTGACATATCTCACAGCACTTGATGTTTCAGATAATAACTTTGTAGGAGCCATCCCTCCCTCATTAATTCCTAGTCTCAAGTCACTTGTGTCCATTTCTCTTTCTGGGAATAATTTTAATGGCTCATTTTCAATTAGTTCACTTGCTCACCTTTCCAAGCTTGGAACCTTTACTCTTGTGTGCTACAATTCTCACTTGAAGATCGAAACAGAGAATCCACCCTTCATCCCTCTGTTTCAATTAAAGGTTTTTCGTCTATCCAATTGCATCATGAATGAACCAACGAATGTGTTCCCTAGCTTTCTTTTCCATCAACATGACTTGGCAGAAGTTGATCTGAGCCACAATAATATAAAGGGAAGGTTCCCGAACTGGTTGGTGGCAAACAACACAGGAATAACATCCTTCATACTAAGGAACAACTCTTTGACTGGTGGCTTTGAATTGGATTCGGCATCAACTTTTCCTAACATTTATACTTTTGATATCTCTAGTAATCATATCGAGGGAGCGATACCATCTTCCATAGGCTCTGTGTTCCAAAATTTACAGGTGTTGAACATGTCCACAAATTCATTGCATGGCAGGCTTCCAGTTTCAATGGGTAATATGAAACAGCTAACTAGTTTAGACTTGTCAAATAACAAATTATCAGGACAATTGCCAGAGGAGTTCACCACAGGTTGCAAGTCTTTGGAAACTCTGAAGTTATCTGCAAACAGCTTCAATGGATCAGTCTTTCCTGCTAAATCGAATTTGGAAAACTTAATTTATCTGCGTTTGGACAACAATCATTTCTCTGGGAAAATCTCAAGAGGATTGACAAGCAGTTTTAGGTTGAGAATTTTGGATCTGGGCAACAATTCACTGTCTGGGGAACTGCACAGTTGGATTGGCACTTTTCAGGAAATGAATTCCCTTGTACTGTCTCGGAATTCTTTAGAAGGTCCAATTCCATCAAACTTCTGCAGCCTAAAAGCAATTGCATTCTTGGACCTTTCTTGGAATAATTTCAATGGCACCTTACCTACTTGTCTCAATATATCATCTATGAGGTACTTGCATTTGCAAAGGAATGGATTCATGGGACCTATACCGGAGTTTTTTATGCAGGGCACATCTTTGGTCACGTTGGATTTGATGGATAACAAATTCTCTGGTAAGATTCCAGATTGGGTTGGTTCAATTTCGAACTTAAGGGTTCTTCTTTTGAACAGAAACAAACTTGAAGGGCACATCCCAAATGATATTTGTAACCTCAAGAAAATTAGCATAATGGACCTTTCTTACAACAACCTCTCAGGAGGCATACCTCCTTGCTTGAGAAATTTAGCACTGGGAAGGTTGAACTTCTTGGATGGTTCATTAGACACTCAATATTTTACATTAGTAGAGCCAGATTCAACGAGCGTCAAATCCACAGATGGAGGTCGGAGTCAGATTTCTACAAGCACAGGTAGCCACATACTAAGGATTGTGTCAGCTGAAGAACAAGAAATAGAATTTATGACCAAGAGAAGATTTGAATCCTATAAGGGTAGCATCTTATATTACATGTCAGGAATGGATCTCTCGTGCAATAACCTCAGTGGCCCAATCCCTCTTGAAATTGGGTACCTCAGTAAAATGCACACATTGAACCTATCCCACAACCATTTATCTGGATTCATTCCAGAATCCTTTGCCAACCTCAAAGCGATAGAGAGCTTGGACCTTTCCCATAACAACATAAGTGGTCAGATTCCATTGCAATTGACACAACTAAACAGTTTGGCTGTGTTCAGTGTGGCTTATAATAACCTGTCTGGCAGGACACTGCCAATGGTATTTCAGTTTCAGACATTTGATAGCAGCAGTTATGCAGGCAATCCTTACCTTTGCGGACCCCCATTACAGAGGCTCTGCTCAGATGGTGGAGGTGCACCACCACCGGCAGCCACTCCTTCGAGTTCAGAAATTGGCTTCATTGAGGCTTTCTTTTGGACTTTTGCAGCTGCCTTCGTTGTTGGGTTTCTAGGTGTCATAGCTTTTCTCTACTTCAACTTTTACTTTGGGAGGTATGCAAGAGTTTATAGTTATGGATATCTGGATTGGAAAGCTTTGCTAAGGTTTCGGGGGTAGCATTTTATGAGATTAACTAGTACAGTACTTCCATCATCAATCAATTATCTATTATTAATTGGACTATTTAAATTTCTATTAGCATTATCTAATTCCAGTACAATAAAAATTTCTCCTGTCACCCTATCTGTTTAAAGCTCCTGTCATTCTCTCTAACGCACTACGGCAATTGCAGTTGGACTATCCTAATTGTTACGTGTCATTATCTAATTCTAACTTAATAAAAGTTTTTCCCGCCACTCCTGTCTGTATATTGCTCCGGTCGACCGCCGATCTATCTATCTAACACGCTATGGTAATTGCCTTTTTCTGGTACGTTTTCAGGCTCTGTCTAATATACATCCTATTTTGGAGGATGTATGGTGCACCATGAGTATCTCAGCCATTGATTATATTGAAAAACACATCAATGATTGAGATGAAAGACCTGAAACTTGTACCACCTTCAACCGTCGCTGGCAACCACCTTTCGCCGCCCGCCGCCGTTCCTCAGCCGCAAAAAAAAAACAGAAACCCAAAAAAACCATCGTCACCCACAAACACCAAAACCTCAATCCGTCGGTCGCGCTCCACCGGACGACCCACGGGCAGCCAGTCACCGGACCCGCATCCACCCACAACCGCACCGGCCGAGCTCATCTCAATAGCCGCTGTGCCTCCCAAGTCCAGATCCATCACCCATCGAGCTCCATTACCGCTCTCGTGGTCCCCCGCTGCCGTCGCCGCCGCACCAGAAGCCGCTGTGCCTGTCTCGTCCAACCCAGTCCCGGAAAGCCTGGATCCGACCATCTCAACTTACGACACCACCGCCTCTCCCTTCGTCTGTACCGCTTGAACCAGACCGCACCGCTGAACACGCGTCGCACAGATCGGAACCAATCTAACGTCGTAACACCCGATCCACCCGTGAGTCGACGTCGCAAAACCAAATCCGCTTCGCTCGACCTCAGATCCGCGCTGCAACAACTCCATCGTCACTTCCGGCAACCCAACCAGCCCGTTCGACACGCCGGCATCCGCTCCTCCACCACCGTCGACCGCACCAGAAACCACCAGATCAGACTGTCACACCGAGTCGCACCATCAATGCCTCTGCGTCCAGTCACCGTCAATAGCAGGCAAATTATGAGGTGTATGGTACACCCAAACTTAACAGGGTATACCATAGCATCCGCCTTCAGCCTATCCTCTCTTTTTTAACAGTCTCTTGATTGGACTGGGCGTTTGCCTCTCTCTCAGTCTCTGAACATATTTACGTTTTAGTTTTCTTTTCACTCTTTTTTTTTTTTTTTTTAATAAAGTTGTTTTTTTTTTTTTGCTTTTTTTTTTCTTTGCTGATTTGTTTTTTTTTTCTATTTATGATATAATAAGAAATTGAGTTTGGCACTCTCTCTTTCTCTCGCTACAATGCAAGCACATGTCACTTTTTCTAGATTTTTCTCCACTCTCTTTTACATTTTTTTTTTGTTTTTATTTTTTATGAAGTTATTTTTCTATTTTTGATATAATTAGAAATTAATAAGAGTATTAATATAACTTGATAACGATAAAAGTTAGACTAACAAAATCATTAATTTGGTTGTATCGTTGTAGAGATATTGTTGTGTACACTCGTTGTACACAATTGTATGTAATATATATCTATGAATTATGGATACACTATTTTGGTGTCACGTCTCAACGTTAGATACGTGTTTGACATGGATACATGACGACAGTTATACAATACGCATGTTGCATTAGTTTGTGTGTTCGATTAAAAAAATATTTTTTTTAACTCAAACACGATTTAAACACACTTAGATAAAACTCAGATACAACTTGAATATATTTGGACACAGTTGAACATGACCAATTGCCAATTTAAAATAAAATAAAAAATTGTATCCAAACCTAATCACTCAATTTTTTTTTAATTTATAAAGTGAAGGGCAAAGGCTCAGCCTAATCACCGAGTTACAAATTTACCATACCATTTACCCTAGTCATATATCAGAGCCAACTTACCATACTCACTCTAGTTGGTTTAGTAGATTTTTTTAAAAAAATATCAATAAAAATGATGATCTAAGTTTTTTTGAAAAGAGTTTACTAAGTAGTAAATATTGACACATATGATATATATCATGACATTGTAAATCTTGAAGCTTCTATATATATTATATTAATGAATTATGAATCTTTTTTCTATGTTTGTGTCATATAATTTTTAGAATTGTGTCTTTATGTCTGTGTCGTATCTTGTGTCCATGTCAGTATCTGTGCTTCATAGTTATATATTATCATCTTAAAATATAAATATTTTTATGGTATAAAAATTTATATAAATATTTAATACAAGAATATTTCTTGCACAAAAATAGTGTGTCCAAAATTATGAACCACAGACACTACCACACGTCACGACACAAACAAGAACACATGGACACCAATTTCTAAAAAATTGTAGGCAGAATTGTAAAACTTGGACCAAAGGTTGACCAAGTCAGAAGGTCGGGTCATTAGGTCATCAGTCCAACTGTGAATCAATTGGTCGAACTGGAAAACTTGGATAAAGAAGAATTTTTTTTTTAAAAAAATAATATGAAGAAAATATTTCATATAAAAAAATACAATATGAAAAAATTACTTCATATTTAAAAAGTATTATATAATGTAATCAAACATAACAATGATAGTAGTCCAAAATTATGTTCAAAGTTTGGATTAGTTGGATAGTAATATAAATTAAAAAATTAAGAACATAACTTTAATAAGAATATGTGATTTAATGGTATAATGCATTTCATCACAAGGGTCATTCATGTACAAGTTCAAATATCATAAATAGCTGTTCTTGAAGTTTTTAATTAAAAAAAATGAAATCTAGATATGAGTTGTGTGTCGCTCAAGCATCAGTATCTGACATGTGACACGATATCAAAATAGTGTGACTATGCTTTGTAGGCGCACATAATATCATAGTAGAAAAAATAACTATTAGATTAAAAAAAATAGGAGAGAAAAAAAAAGATAAAAATGGATGGTGAGATTTGTGTAAGATTAATGAGTTGCATTATGTGTAAATAACTTCATTCTATTTAATATTGACTAGCTTTGAATGTTGTTCTGGACTAGATTTCAGGTTGTCACAACAAGTAACAACTCGACCCCTCTAGGATGGATCCTGGCTCGCAGCATGCACTACCTGGAGCCATAACAGCTCTCAACAAACAAGGAGAAAATCCATTTATCAAATCTGTTGTTTCTAGGAATCACGATTAAGGAGATAATTACTTTAACCAATTCCACATTTATAGGAATTACCATCAATGACACTTATTATCCTTTAATGCCTATTTCAAATATGACTTTCCCTCCATCATAACACTTCTATAAATATTAGACAAAGTCACCAAGGTATGGATCTGAATCTCTAAACATTATCACTGTGTGCACAATCTAACTTGAGCGTCAGAGTATCTTTTACATGTACACCACTCTTCGCACCACTATCGCTACTACTATGCTACGGAGGAAACTACCACCATCAACCTTTCGCAGGTGATCCTCTGAGACCCATTCAGAACATTGACACCGTCTATGAGAAGAGATAAACTTCAAACACCACTTTCACCATGGTTACCACCAAACAGAACTGCGACTTCGTTGTGCATAGCCGACCGACCCGCTTACCAACTAGAACCCATGCATGACAGGGAAGAGGCTTCTCTCTCCAACGAGAACCTTTCTCTCCCGTTGCGGTGCGTTTTGGTTATGCAGCATCTGAGATCATGCGGAGCCTTTTCAAGAGAAGTTGTACCTTATATTTCGACTTTATAATGTTTAGGCGCAAGAGAAAATAATGAAGGCAATCAATCACAGCAAGAGGAATCAATCCTCCCCTAGGATTGTCACGTTAATACAATTTAAATTCAAATATATCTTATTTAATAACTAAAAACTTATCTTTCATTTATGTATTAAATAATGTATTAAATTTAACTATTATTATCATTAATATATTTTTTTTGTTATTGCTTTGCCTTACGGTTGCAAAGTTCCTACTACCTCTAAGTTCATCCGCTCTGTTTAGTACATTTTTTCTTTCTTCCTCTCCACTAAGTTATTAAGAAAAATAAGAAGTGGAAAACACTATAAGCTACTTTAATTACTATGTTACTTATATATTTTTTACAACTTTTATATTCTTACATCAAATAATATATATATTTATTTTTATATTTTATTTAATATCATTTATTATAAATATTTTTTCTATCACTTCTTTTTACTCAATCATATCTTTTAAAAAGAATGTAAATAATAATATATTTCTAAAAAGAGATGTAAGACTAATCTTTTCTTATTTTTTATTGGGCAAACTACAACAAACCTCATTAATTATGGATCATGTGTAGAAAATTCATTTGTACTATAAGATTGACTAACATGACTGATTGAACTCTCACCAAACCATGCATATTGGCTCCTTATAAGGGAGGGGGCTTTCTGCACATGCTACATGCATAAGTATTTCAATATACACTGTTAGTTAGTTCAAAGTATTGGTGATTTTCTACACATGATCCTTGGAGGAGGTTTCTTATATTTTATCCTTTTTTTTTTAATAAAAAAATGGCACTCTAAGTTTTTGATTGGTTGTTAAATATTTATTAATTACTAGTATGATATTTATTAGTTATTAATGAAATTGTTTTGATACCTATTTTTTTATTTCTTTTCATGAATGTCATATTTAGAATGAATTATTGAACATTTATATTAGCTATTAATTATATTTAATGTAATAAATTTCTAAACAAACAAAATAGCACAGCACTAGTTTCGATCCCGCATGCTATTTCCCATTCCCCTTAAATCTTGATAAGGGTCTCCCTAGTTAGGGGAGGAAGAGCTCTCTTACTTTCTCTCACATATTTTTCTTTTTAAGAAAAAAGAATTTCATTAAAAAGCAGCTTCATTAGCAATAAGCTGAGAGATTACATTAGGAGGATAATTGATCCAATTTGAAAAATCACAATGTTTCGCTAGCTTAGCTAATTCATATGCTATCTTATTACAAGCTCTCTGGAACAACTCCACAAACAAATCAAGTAAACCATGAAGCTAAAAGCCATCTTTTGAAGCTATCTTTTAACAACATAACATACGGGTTTCCTTTTGAAGACACATAATTAAAAATTGTGAATTAACAAGCCTATCGATACGTTAGTTATTATAAAAGCGTCCACTACAAGGCTAGTTTACAAGTATGACATAACAAGTGTACGTGTGTGTGTGTTTTTTTATATTAGTGTAAAAATTATTCCCACCAAGCAAAATTTTCAAGCCCTTTACTCAATAGATTAGGGGTATTTAACAAATTGAATCAATTCACGAATCCTTAAAATTTAAATGATAAAATACGAGTTAAGTTGAATATCCAAGTAAAATTAACTTGTAAGTTGAGTTCTCACAAACACAACTCATCAAATAACTTTTCTTTTTTAATAAAAGTTGTTCAGCCACGTTTTTAAAAAAAATAATGGCTTGGCTCACTAGATGGAATGACAGGCCATAAACAAAAATGAACACAGCTGGGGCATTCGAAAATCATTCCCCTTTATTTTCCGCCAAATTGAAATCCCTGGCCTCCCTTCACCTTTCTTCTCCACAAGGACCACCAGACGAGATAGCGACAGCTCTAGCCATCCTCACAACGCCATTGCAGCAACAGCTAACTCCACCCATCCTCATGTCGCATGGCCAGCAAGTTGGACTCTGTTTATTTTTATTTTTTATTATGTCAATGTAATTGTGTTAGTTAGTTTGAGTTAGGGTTTGAAATTTAGTATGAGTTAGGATGTGACTTGTGAAGCTCAAAATTAGTGATGCTCCTCTAAATTAAAGCTCATATTGTCGTTAGAATAAGATTTTTTTTTTTTTTTGTATTTTTGTCACTACAACTTAGTATAAGTTAGGGTTTGAAGCGATGATGGCGTTTCAAGTTACATTTTCATAATTTTTTTGTAGTGTCAATTATAGTTAGATGTAGCCATTGTCATCATATTGAAAATGTGACCATATAAAATAAAGATGAAAAACTCATAAAATATTTAACAAATTATTGCAATGAGAATCTAATGAATTGTTTGAATGCTAAATAATATATTAAAAAATTTGAGAATGAAGTCAATTATTATGTCAATTCATATATTATATGTGATGACATTAATTTCAGTTGGCTAATATGATTTGTTGTTTATATATTTTGAGACTTGTTAATTTATTTTAATTCACTGGTAGATTAGCTTTGACGGAGGAAAGCCATGACTCCCCCAAATTCTTTCTAATTTCTTAGAGATTCATAAAACAAAAAATTCTTGGCTCCCTCAAATGTAAGTTATAAAGAAATAATGATACTTGCCTGTTATTTCTCTTCATAACTTTTACATTAAAGATGTATAAGATTAATTGGTTACTAAAATGAGACGTAGGTAGATATATACCATACAGGAAACAATCTTATGGAGAGCAACGATTACTCAATTATGAGTTCATTTGTCTTATTAAAAGAAAGTTTGGGCTTGCACCTCATGATTATATTATTCTTGAATGTTGCTAATGAAACGTTTTTGGATGTGCATTCCACTCTAAGGGGTTCTTACCCTTTTTGGATGTGTATTCTACTCTAAATGATTTTGAGTAAACCAATTTTGAGTAAGGTTCCTTACTTTAGATGAACTACAAACTTTGAGAAAGAAGTAGAAAACTAATAAGAAAATGGGGATAAGAATGAGACTAAATTAAGACAATAAAACCATGATGACATAAGAGCATGCACAAGGTTAAGAATAAAGAGTTTAAAGGCTAAGTGTGCTAATTAACAACTTAATCTTTCTTATTTTTGTTTAGCCATTGCCCTCTACAGGGGTCATTTATGGGCATATAGTTCTATATTTTTAGGTAAAATAGACATTTTGATCTCTTATTTTTATTTCTTCTTTCAATTTGGTCTCCTATTATTTTTTTTTGTCAATTTGACCTCTTATCTTGTAAGTCATTTTCAGTATGGTCCTTCTGTTAAGGTTTCGTTATCTCCTAACATAAGTGATGATGTGTCACCAATTGGTGATAGACACATCATCGTCACATTATAGTCATATCATCGTCACTTCATCACTTCTGTTAGGAGGGTGACAGAACCCTAACAGAAGACCCACATTGTAAATGATTTACAAGATAAAGGACCAAATTGATTAAAAAAAATTGATATAGGACCAAGTTGAAAAAAAAATTAAGATAAGAGACTAAAATACCATTTTTACCTTTTTAGTTATAAGCATTTTAAGCATGGAAATATTGAAAAATTATAACATAAAAGATTAGTTTTTTTTTTCAAATAATATGATGATTTTAAGGATTTAGTATGACTCCCCCAACATTTTATTTCAAGCTCCGCCACTGCTTTAGTTTATTTTATACTTATATTAATTTAATAAGAATTGTTATGTCTAATTGCATTTTTTAAGATTTATTATTTTGTGTAAGACTAGTCTTGCGAAAACATATTATGTATAATAAATTTTTAATTTCGTATTTCAACATTTATTTTAAAAGGAGTTTTTTTTTAAAGTGTATGTTGGATTGAGTTTGACCTGACCCAACTCACTCTTGAGTTGAATCGGGTTGAAGGGAAAATTTCCCTTAACCCAACCTACTATTTTGACAAGTAGGTTGAGTCCAAAAAGTCTAGCAAAACCCACTCAACAAACACCTCTACAGTACATATTTTGAGCAAAACTACCAGTTACTATTTACTCCACACTTCCAGAATTTTGGGTCGTTTTATCTTGGACCTTACAGTCAAAGGTCCATCCATAGACTTTTAACTTTATCCATTATCATAAGTTTTCAAATTTACAACAAAGGTTCAACTATTTTATTATTTTCAAAGTCATTCAACTATTGATATTTCCACCACAAACCCTTAAGGTGTGTTTTTTTTTTTTCATTTTGATCTTTCAAACAAAAAATCCATCTAAGAGTTACAAAAAATCCATCAAAAGCCATTCAACTGTCGTCGAAGCTGTTGCTGCGTCGCCAGAGATGGTACTTTGGTGTGCAGAAACAAGGGTGAGACGCAACAGGTTTGAGAAATGGACTTGACGACGGCTCCGGTGGTTGGCTCAATGGAAAATGGTGGCGACGATTTTGGGCTGAGGCTCTACGCAAATCTGGGTGGAGGCACGAAGTAGATCTGGTGCGAGGCACAATGGACCTGGGTGCGACGTTGTGTGTGGCGCGGTGGTTTGGACGACAAAAGACAACGGTTCTAGCCCGGATCTACTTCGTAGAGGGAGCGGAGCTGCCTGACTCGCAGTGGAGATGGCTGGACTAGCGGCGAGGTTCGCAATGGAGGACGGCTTGTGAGTCAGAGACAGAGGCTGAACAGAGGGGGTACGATGGTTTTCCGGTGGCTTACATGGGCTGGATGGTGGTACGCGTTGGCAAATCTAGTGGGTTTGGGTGCTACTATGACGGAGGTCGTGGTCGTGGTAGTGTGAGGAAGCGTCTAAGCGACTGGGATTGGTTCGAACTTCTGGGTTTGTTTGGATGACTCACCTTTCTGGTTATTGAGCTGGGTCGTTGGAATTGTCACATGCACTCGCCGGAGCTGGTGCTACGTCGTCGGCTGGAGCTAGTGCTGCGTCATCGGCCCTCAACCCTTAACTCACCTCTGAGTTCTGGTTCAAGCACAAGAAAAAGTTGGGTAGTTCTGTAAACTAAAATAAATTTGGGATAAAAACACTTGTAACTTTGTAATATTAAACTTTTTCATACTTTCTTGATAAACATGTAGCAAGTAATCAATGGTAACCATTGATCTAATTTTTTTTTATATTCGACGATCCATATTACAAAGACCATGAATGGCCCCTGTGTTAGAAGGTTCATATTAAAATGACCTAAGATTTTTCATAGACAATCAAGTACTATCAATTTAATTTGATCAAACTGCAAGGATGAGACCAAATGAAACTCTGTAAAATTAGCAAATACCAATGCTAATAGGCTTAGTGGATTTGGGCTAGCTTGATTACTCTTGACCTAATTTATTTCTTAGAAGAGGTAAAAGTGCAGTGATATAAACACAGGGTTTTCTCCTAGAGAAACGACATAGATCTTTATGCGTGATTAAAAAATTTCCAATCATTATTTTATATATAAGTAAGAAAAATTTTAGTTATTCGTTTGTTATTTGTAATTAGAGCTGTCAAAATAAGTCGAACTCGAATAATTTGATAAAAAATATAGGTTGAATTAGAAAAAATTTAAACCTGAACTTGAGTTGGCTTAGCTCAAAATTGGGTCAATCAGGCCATTGGCTAGAATGTTAATTTTTTTAAATCAAATAATATATACCTAAAAGTAAATTATTTTTTTTTGAAAAATTAAAACATAATTGATCATTACACTAGTTATCTAATTTATTTATTATTGATAAAAAATTAAGTAACTCATTTTTTTATTTTTCACTAATTTAATTTTTTCAAAGAATTAAATTCATTATGTTTTTTAAAAAAATAAAATAATTATCAAGTTAGTAGACTAACTCACAATCTGCAACTGATTGAACTGAGCTAGACAAATAATAAAATATTAATTCAAAATATACTTGACCCAACTCAACGTGACCCAATCTGATCGAGTCGGACAACCCATTTTGTCAGCTATCTGTGTCGCATTTTTTTTTCTGTTTGTGCACATATATTTTCCGGAGGCGGAAGCAAGCTGAGCAATTCTAGTAGTTTATCTTGAGGATGGGGCCGGATTCGGGTGAGCAGGTGCCCTGAGCCCAAGTTTTTCTTTCCAAGCTCTTGCGCTATTTGTAATTGACTCCTATTATTTTTAAGAAATTAAAATAGTCATTAAATTAATAAGTATGATTTTGTAAGTTTTTTGGTCTATTAACTCAATAAAAAAATAAATAAAATAAATTTATATTGAAAGAAACATACTCAAATTAAAAAAATTGTACTGAACTTCGACAAACATTTGATACATTTTTTTTTTTAAAACTACGGAACTTTTATTTAAATATTTTAACTTTTAAAGAATATATACTCAACATTCCATTAATCTTCCATTTAGAGCAACATCAAAGTTCTTCAAGTTCTACTAACTTAATCATTTAGTAGACGAAACTCATGATATAATTACCATTTAAGTACCAATTTGACGTAGCCTAACATGACTCTTTTTTTGAAGCATCTGTATTGAGAGTGGGAGCGATGCATAAATATTTGAGGAATGTTAATAACACTTTTTTTTAACATTTTTTTTAATACTTGTTTTATTATTGATCCACTTCATATATTTAAAAAGATTATTAAGAGAAAAATGTTAGTAACATTTATTTTTAAACCAATAAAATAAGTGTTAAAAATAATATTCAAAAGAATATATTACTGACATTTCTCTTAATATTTAATACGAGATAATTACAGGAAAAATTATCAACCCCCAAAAGAAATTCAGGAAATAAAAACTGGACAAATAACATAGCTCTTCCAAATTGCAATTATTCTGCAGATCAAATGTATCATTTTATACTATGAGGGAAATACAACAGGCATATTTAACATGCTTGGGCGTAAGCAGCAAAACGCATTGCATAACTATATAAAAAAGGAACATTAACAAGGACTGCATTACTTTAAGAGCATCAACTGCAGCAAGAAAATGATAAATATGAGGAAGGGACATGACCAGTTCTTCGTATATAGTCAGCTTGCTCTTCAGTTTTTGCAGCTTGATGATTTCTATTGGTTTCTGCTGCTGCTCGCTTTTCCTCAGCCTTGTACCTTACAGCTGCTAATTTATTCATGAGCTTATCATGTGCCTTACTCCGTGTTCTTTCAACCTCTACCTGCAACCAAAGTATTATTCTGATTACTTGATTTATCAATGGAAATGTAAGTTTTCTAAAAAGTTAAAAATTTAATATAAGTCATCATTGCTTATTTAATTTTCAACACCAACATCTTGATTTTCCTACTCATTGTATATATCAAGAAGCTTTTAGGTTAAGGTTTATCAATGGTTTTATATCTAGCATGCCCGTAATAGCTCTTTGAGCTTGAAGCGTGCACAAAGCAAAGGCCCACTACACTCTAACTCATGCAGAAATTCAACTTTACTAAGACGAATGAGAGCAGCAAGAATCAAACTCTTGATCATTTGGTCGTAGAGGCTATAATATCATGTCAAGAACCAACTCTCCTAAAAGCTTAAGCTTTTTTAGGTGAAGGGTCATCTATGATTTTATGTCCAACACAATTCCCAATTTAAAGCAAAACCATACAGACTAAATAAATAAAAATAAACATGTTCTCAGTTTACCAGAAGGGGTAGCCAGTCATTTCTTTATCAGGGCAAAATACACATTTATTTGATATTATTACATGCTTTTCAACAGACCTTGTAGTCTAGACCAATCAGAGAACAATACATGCATCTCCCACAATTACTCATTGGAATTTTACTAAAGCTTTGTCAAATCACTTACACAAGAAGAGAAACATACTGGGCATAGTGTCTACACCTTATGCATTAAGGCAAAGCCATCAAGTAGGCACAAGACAAATGTCTCATCACATCAGATAGCAACAAAAAGGATGTCCTATTATATACAACATTGATAACTACCATAGCACCAGAGCATGCATCATATATGCAAGAAAAACTGTTTTTTAAAGGCCACAACAGTACACAAGTTTAGAATTAAAATTCAGCATTCTTTACATATCACAATTTAGTATTACATGAACTACCATTGTCCATGACCTCTAATATCCAGGAAAACAGACATAGTGATCGATCCGTTAAGAGAATCTAACTTTGAAGCTACTCTAGCGTCCCAAATGGTTAACATCCCTCCTGATTAAAGAGCAGAAGGCATACAATCCCAATCTTTGAAACAAGATTACCACAAACTCCTAATCAATAAAATATCCACTGCCTCCATCCTAGTCTCCTGAAGCAATGCAATATATGGACTGCCCTTTTAGGTATTTCCTTCACCTTCCTACTACTAGACACTATCACGAATCACAACCAGCAAGTGAGCAAGAGAATAATATGAGAAGCTAGACAAATACAAAACAGAGCTTGAAGATTAATTATAACCATATTGTATAAGTTATTTACTTCGTGATCCTTAACACGTTTCAGCAAAATGTCCTCCTCAGGGTTTTACTTTGCACAACATTAAATGGTAGATTAATTAGTCCATGCAAGATATTTTCAAAGAAAGTATAGATAAAATTTAATTGTAAAACTGAGATATATTCCTGCTAGACCCGATAGTAGACCGCTCATGAAGTCGATCGTAATTTTAGAAATTATGGTAAGATGTGTATTAAAATATATCAGATGTTCTTTTTTGTTTTCAGTTCACACAGTTTGTACCAATTTAAGGTATCTTTTCATCTCATGACACAGATTACTTTTGCCATTGTTAGGCTGCACATCCATTCTTTCATTCTTTACTAATATCAGGATTAGAGGACAACATCCAAAGGGTTGTCCTGAAAAACTAAATGAAACATCCAAGCTAGAAACAACAAAATTAGAAGTAATAGCAGACCATGTATACCTCAATTTTCTTCATCTTGGCTTCTGTTTTTGCTTTCTGATGATTTTCCCAAGCCTGAATTTTCATCTCCTCACGCCTAAACCTGCATAATTAACACCACACTCCTGCTTCAGAGAAAATTTAGTGTAGCAAAACAAAATAATATTACCTACACATTTCTGAAATGGGTTAGATGCTCATAAAATATAGGTCTCATGTTCCAAAAGTCTGGCCAATTATATGGAGAAATTGTATTCATCTTTCTTCATTTTGCCACAAATAAGAAACAAAACCATAAATCTGTACTAAATATCCATATTCAAGGGTGAGAAAACAAGTCTTAAGCTGTTATTCCTAGGTCTAAGAGGTACCAAGGAACTGACAGAGATACGAAGTTAAATACATACCCATAAACTCCACACATCACCAGTGAATTCAGATCCATATGCCTTATAAGTTCTTCGTTGGTTTTTCAAGTTTTTCTGTTGCCCTTTTCTATTTGTTCCTTTGTTTCTGTTTCTTGGGGGATAGATATATTGGTTCAGTTACTTTCAAACCAATGAAAAACTGTTAGGAGAATGAAAACAATGAGATTGAAAGTAGTTAGGTAAGAATGACAATCTTTTAGAGGTGTGCATGTACACTCACAAGAATACTAATCCTTTGTATCTTGGATCACTATAAATGATGATATCATTGTGATCAACATAAATAAAAGAATCGGTGCACTTAAGTGCTGCATTGCAGTTTATAGCATTAAAACATTTCATGATTCTTGTAACCGTATTTGTTTCTTCTACATATTTCTCTTTTTCCTTTCTTTTCACTTCTCCTGCTTAGATTCTTCATTATGAAGTCAGTTATGATGATTTGTTCATAAGGAACATAGAAATTCAGGTACCTTATAAGCAAGACACCAGGGGAATCCATGAACATGAGTATTGTTGTAATATATTAGCATTAATATCAGATTTGTATAGATATGTTTTTTATTCTTGTTTTATTAGGGCTGATTTTTCTCCCTTATTTTTAGGATAGCAATTAATAGCATTAGTCTATATATTGTAACCTTCCCTGTACACAATAGACAAGAAATATTATTCATACTTTCTATTCTCTATATGGTATCAGCAGCCTAGGTCGTTCCTAGGGCTTGCCTTTCCTTTTTTTGTCTCCTATTGCAGCCTTATTGCTGCACGAGACCTAAAACCGCCACCGCCACCCACCACCTGCTACCCGCCACCGCGCTGCCGAGGCCTAAAACCACCACCCGCCACCCGCCACCCGCCACCACTGTTTTTTTGTCTCACCACCCTCGCCGGACTGCTTGTCGGCAGTTTTCCGGCCACCCCACAAAAGCCCACCCTAAACCACCCACTCACGCGCCGCCACTCGCAGCCAACGCGCCGCCGCACTGTACGCGCGTGGGAGCCACGCGCCGCCCTCCACACCGCCTTTCACCGCGCAACCACCACCGTTCTGCTCGTCGGCTCCTCCCTGTTCTTTTCTGCCTATTTTCGGGTCCAACCAGAATGTCTACAGTAGACACCCAGTCCTCCACCATCACTACGCCGCCTCCGGTTGTCGTTCCACCGCCTCACTGTTGCGTTGCAAAGACTGAATCCACATGATCTTCCAGTTTTACACTCTTCTTATCACCTCAATGGTAAGAACTATCTTCAATGGGCCCAGGTTATTCGCACCACTCTCAAAGGTCGTCGGAAGTTGTCACATATTGTCGGGGATCCTCCGAGGACAGATGACCCACAGTTTGGAATCTGGGATGATGAAGATTCTTTGATTATGACTTGGCTATGGAACTCTATGACACCAGCTATCAGTAAGAATTGTATGTTTTTTACTTCTACACGTGAAATTTGGGATAGTTTGAGTCAAACCTATTCTATGAAACAAGATATTGCAGCGTGTTATGAATTAGAAAACACAATTTTTAATACCCAGCAGGGCTCTCTTTCTGTCACTGATTATTATGGTACTCTGAATGGTTTATGGATTGAGGTGGATCAAAACCAGGATTTAAAGATGAAATGCACTGAGGATCTTGCTACTTTAACCAAGTTTATTGAGCGTGGACGGGTCTTTAAGTTTCTCTCTGGGTTGAATTCTGAGTATGATCCTATTCGGGTTCAGATTTTAGGAAAGGACAAGCTTCCTTCTCTCTCCGAGGTGTTCTACACGGTTAGGGGAGAAGAGAGTCGTCGAGCTGTCATGTTGAATAAAGGTAATTCCAGTGATGGTTCTGCTTTGGCCACCGGCAAGGGTCCTATTGGTGGGTTATCATCTGAAAAGCCTGGATCATCTTCGGGGAAGTCATCTGCCAAACGTGACGAGCGCTGGTGTCCTTATTGCAAGAAGTATGGTCACACTAAGGACACTTGTTTTAAACTCCATGGCAGAGACAAGGTTCTTGCACGCTTTGGGGGTTTCAAAGGCGGGCAAGTTAATCAAACCGTGTGTCGACTTGGTTATTGAGGGTGAAGAGGATCCGCACCACCTTCGGGGAGGCAATTCCGGCGCTTAGTAAAGCGAGATGGATCGTTTGCGCGCTCTCTTGGATTCTATGAGTAAGCCTTCGGCACTTGTTCTCTAACCATGACCGGTAAGAATTTAAGTTCCTTCTCCTTTAATGTTTCTAGTCGTATCCGAGGATCTCTCGGATTATTGACTCGGTGCTACCGATCATATGACCCCTCATCCCTCATATTTTTCCACTTACTCTAAATTATCCGGTAAGCATCACATCACGGTTGCTAGTGGATCCCATGTCCCTGTTTCGGTGCCGTGGTCTTGTTTCACTTCAACCTTCCCTTCCTTTACATAATGTGCTTCATGTACCTCATTTGTCAAATAACCTTATCTCTATTCATAAGCTTACCAGAGATTTAAACTGTACAGTGACCTTCTTTCCCTCTCATTGTGTGTTTCAGGATCTTACCACGGGGAGGACGATTGGGGTTGCTAAGGAACAGGGAGGGTTATATGTTCTACATCGGACTCATGGTAGTACCAGTCAGATGGTGTCCACATCCCGTCTTGAGACAAGTTCTGATTCCGCTGCATCTCAGATATGGCTTCATCACAAACGCCTTGGTCATCCTCCTTTCAGTCTTCTTAGGTCGTTATTTCCACAATTGTTTAAAAATGAGTCTGTTGAGTCTTTTCTTTGTGATGTTTGTCAGTTTGCGAAACATCATCGCACAACTTTTTCTCCAAGTAATAATAAAAGTATTGAACCTTTTGATCTTATCCATTCTGATGTGTGGGGACCTTCCTCTAATTCTAATATATCTGGTGCAAAATGATTTGTTTCATTTATTGATGACTGCACTAGGGTCACATGGATATTTCTTATGAAGGATAAATCTGAAGTGTTTCAATTTTTCTTGAATTTCTATCGTATGGTTCAAACCCAGTTTGGAAAATCTATCAAACGGTTCCGATATGATAATGGCAAGGAATATGTGAATCAACATTTCACAAAATTCAATAAAGAACATGGTGTGTTACATGAGTTAACTTGTGTTGATACCCCCCAACAAAATGGGGTTGCGAGAAGAAGAAGAACCGTCATCTCCTAGAAATTGCAAGGGCTCTTCTTTTCCAAATGTATGTCCCTAAGTCTTATTGGGGGAAGCTGTCTTAACTGCCGCATACTTGATAAACAGATTGCCCTCCCGTGTCTTGGATGGTCTTAGTCCTGTGCAACTCATGACTTCCTTCTTCCCTTCCGTTCCTACCATGAAGAATCTCCTGTGTCGTGTCTTTGGTTGTGTTGCCTTTGTTCATATCCATAGTCAATATCGTGGTAAGTTGGATCCTAGGGCTGTCAAATGTATCTTCATAGGGTATGCACCAGACAAAAAGGGGTACAAATGTTATCATCCTCAAAGTCGTCGTGTCTATGTCTCCATGGATGTCACTTTTCATGAATCCGAGTCTTTTCACCTTCGTCCTCAGCTTCAGGGGGAGAGTGGTCAAGAAGCTGAGTCTCTCGAGTCATCTGTTGTTCCTCTTCTGGCTGAATCTATTGAGTCATCGGTCCCTCCTCTGATGAAGGATGTGGCATCATCTTCTGGTACTTCAGAGACACCTAAAGAATCAGTATCTGTCCCTATAGATCGATACAAGCAGGTGTATTATGGGAAAAACCCAACCTGGTCCAACAGCAACTTCAGTCGCCCGAACCAGAGGTAAGCATTCCTGATTCTGAGCCTTTGAATAGTTCTTTACATGATATTTGTGAACCTAACCATGATGACTTGCCAATAGCCTTAAGAAAAGCCAGAAGAACTTGTGCAAAATACCCTATATCTCAGTTTGTGTCCACTAAAAACCTATCGACAAAGATCGAGTTTTATTTCAAGCAATTGATTCTACCAGAATCCCCACCGATACAAGAAGCATTAATGGATAAGAATTGGGTTCAAGCCATGCATGAAGAAATGAGTGCCTTAAACAAGAATGAGACCTGGGAAATTGTTGAGAAGCCGAAGGACAAAAGGATAGTTGGGTGCAGATGGATTTACACAGTGAAATATCGGTCTGATGGTACTCTAGACCGGTATAAAGCAAGGCTGGTTGCAAAAGGGTACACTCAGACATATGGGATTGATTATGAGGAAACATTTGCCCCAGTAGCAAAGATGAACACAGTCAGGATCATTCTCTCCTTGGCAGCACACTTTGGATGGGACTTGCACCAATTTGATGTTAAAAATGCTTTTCTCCATGGGAATTTGGAAGAGGAAGTATATATGGACATCCCACCAGGATATGGACCTACCGATGGAGGGAATATGGTGTGCAAATTAAGGAAGGCCTTATATGGACTCAAGCAGTCTCCTCGTGCTTGGTTTGGGAGGTTCACCACTGCTATGGTGTCCTTAGGTTATAGGCAGAGCCAGGGAGATCATACCCTCTTTATAAAACATTCCAAAGAAGGCAAGCTTACACTTCTTCTGGTTTATGTTGATGACATGATCATTGCCGGTGATGATGAGGTTGAGAAACAGGTCCTAAAAGAAAAACTAGCTGCACAGTTTGAAATGAAGGACTTAGGAAAGCTGAAGTACTTTCTTGGGATAGAGGTTGCCTACTCCAAACAAGGCATCTTTATTTCCCAAAGGAAATATGTCTTGGATCTTCTTAAGGAAACAGGTAAGCTAGGTTGCAAAACAACAGGGGCACCTATTGAACAAAACCACAGGATCGGAAACAATGAGGAAAGCCCAAAGGTGGATAAGACACAATATCAGAGACTTGTGGGAAAACTGATATATTTGTCCCACACCAGACCAGACATAGCCTATGCTGTCAGTGTTGTTAGCCAGTTCATGCATGATCCTCGTGAGAGACATATATTAGCTGTGAATCGAATTCTACAAAGATTTGAAGACAAGCCCGGGAAGAGGACTTCTATTTCGGAAAGAACAAACATTGACCATTGAAACCTATACGATGCAGATTATGCGGGTCGTTATCGACAGGGCGGTCTACCACAGAGTTCTTGCATGTTTTTAGGAGGAAACTTGGTGACTTGGAGAAGTAAGAAACAGAATGTAGTTGCAAGGTCAAGTGCGAGGCTGAATTTCGAGCTATGGCACAAGGAATTTGTGAAGCTGTTATGGATGAGAATCATACTCGATGATCTCCGAATAAAGTATGAAGCTCCTATGAGGTTTCTTGTGTGATAACAAGTCGGCAATCAGCATTGCTCACAACCCAGTTCAACATGATCGGACAAAGCATATAGAGATTGACCGCCATTTTATCAAGGAAAAATTAGATGATGGCCTTATAACTACGAGAATACGTCCCTTCAGAGCACCAATTAGCAGATGTTTTCACCAAGGGGCTTCCCACCGAACGATTTCAAAGTCTTACTTGCAAGTGGGAATGATAGATATTCACTCACCAAACTTGAGGGGGAGTGTTGTAATATATTAGCATTAATATCAGATTTGTATAGATATGTTTTTTATTCTTGTTTTATTAGGGCTGATTTTTCTCCCTTATTTTTAGGATAGCAATTAATAGCATTAGTCTATATATTGTAACCTTCCCTGTACACAATAGACAAGAAATATTATTCATACTTTCTATTCTCTATATTAAAAGAGGATACTTGTGGAAGAAATGTAGTAGAAATATAACTTTCTATAGGATTGAACATCAGAAGAGAGTGGTAGATCCAGATTCAGTTCGCAAAGATTCATGGATCTATGTATAGAAAAAATAAAATTGACAATTGTCAAGGACCAATTGTCCTGAAAGCTTAAGCTATTAAGTGGAGTCACATTAATGGTTTTATATCTTTGAAATGTCACAGGCCTCTCATGTAAGAGTTCTTTGGGGCTTGA
The DNA here is from genome assembly GCA_029884605.1 of Ormosia emarginata. NCBI lineage: Eukaryota > Viridiplantae > Streptophyta > Magnoliopsida > Fabales > Fabaceae > Ormosia > Ormosia emarginata. The sequence continues at coordinate 6,221,392 of JAQQTP010000025.1, forward strand.
AGCTAGGACAATGCACAAGCCCACTTTACCTCTTGTAGAAATTTAATTTAATTATGAAGAATGGGGGCAACAAGGATCAAACTCCTCACCACTTGGCCACAGAGGCTCCAATATTAGTGGTTTTATATCTCTAAAAGCAATAGAAGATAGAAACCAAAAATTTAATGGATAATATTAACATTCTAGGCCATAATTAGAGAAAATTGACCTGGCCATATACTTGGCCTTCTCAGCCTCCTCCCATGCTGCTGCACGTGCTTCAATGACACTCTTAGCTGGTTGCTCAGCTGTTTTAGTTTTCAGTGAAGTGGATGCATCTTTATCCTCTTCTTCTTTGCTAGCCCAGGCAGCAATATTCATTTTACCTAGTTGTGTCCCAAGGGCCATTATTTCTCGCCTGGTTTTCATTTGTAGCTCCTTTTCAGACAATTCATTCTTGTTGAGATTCAGATGGTCACTATGTGGATCAGTTAAAGTTGATGCAGGGCCGGCTCTGGTGGGAGTAGAAGGCCGGGAAGAATTTGGGCTGCGCATTGGTGTTGTTGCCCTCACAGGTGTACCTGTTCTTGATGGCTCCTGGCTAGCAATAGGGGTCATTTCTGTACCCATATCTCTCATTGATACAGACCGAGCTGTTGAAGGGGGAGGAACAAAAGTTGTTGCACTCTGGATGGCAATAGATGAATTATGCTGGCTGAGACTAACTGCCAATATCAAATAGCAGAAAGTAAATGAGAAAACAAAGAAGAATTAGTGAGGGTCAGTTATATGTACTATAATTACTAATTTAAACTAGACATGATTTATTTATCTGCTTCAAATGTAATTATGTCCTTAGTATTAGCACCTTGTAGTTATAGGAAACCATTTTAAGATAGAAGAGCTTGTAAAGCATAACAGACTTCTCAAGCATTTTGCTGTAGGAAACAAATTCATATCCATTTCTTCCATAGTTTTATTGACCTAGGTTATATGACATACACTTTTGAAATCTAATCAACAGCAAAGTATGTAACGTTAGTCAGTAAAATTTAGGGACTCCACTCACAGGACTTTGCCTTGTATAGCAATCTTTTAAAGTATGGTTTACTGTATATCCACTTTGGTAGCAAGTGATTATCTCTTCATTCTCTTGTGCCAATGCAGAACGTCATAAGAGAATCTGGTCCAAGTTGTTGATAAAGTTAAGAAAACTACAACAGAAGATGAAAGAAGGGCAAAAAATTTGGCATCTCAACCATGGTTCTTAAGACATTACACTGGAAAAATTTCTATTCCTACTATAGTACTGAAAAAGTGGGTATAACTACCATTCAGTTTTAGATAAGTACTTAACCACCTTCTAAATTAGTATTCAACTAGGCCATGTTTTGAAAATGACTTCAAGGCAAAAGAAAGAATTGCAGCAGTACCCACTCTTCAGTAGTACTGTAGGACTACAAATTTTCCTATTACTCCCAAGAGAAAGAGACGCATCACCTATAAGGTGCCCTCACAGGACTTGTCAAACTTGGGGACCAAGTAATCTATAAATTAAGGCCCAAGTGGAACAACCAACCTCAAATAAACACAACAAAAACCTAAAGGCACTCAAAACAATATAATAACTTAAGAAAATCCCATTGAACTAAAGCCCATACAAATACCCCTAGGCATGAAAATAAGTTATTAACTAAATTAACACTAATCTACCTAAATTATAATTGTGCTGTAATGAGATGTTACAATCATGCCCAATATCAAATCTAAATCAAATTAGTGAAATTTTTGGATCTTTAAGCTTATGTCCTGTGGATTGCAGAGCCTGCACAAACTTGGGGACCAAGTAATCCATAAATTAACGCCCAAGTGGAACAAACAGTGTCAAATAAACACAACAAAAACCTAAAGGCACTCAAAACAATAATAACTTAAGAAAACCCCATTGAACTAAAGCCCATACAAAAGCCCCTAGGCATGAAGATAAGTTATTAACTAAATTAACACTTATTAACAAAATTAACACTAATCTACCTAAATTCTAATTGTACTGTAATGAGATGTTACAATTAGGCCCAATATCAAATCTAAATCAAATTAGTGAAATTTTTGGATCTTTAAGCTTATGTCCTCTGGATTGCAGAGCCTGCACAAACTGGACACACTGGAAGTAACTAAAAGACCACATACTTTTCACAAAAAATGACATAAAAATAAAATTAGTTATATATTTTGACTAGACAAAAAGTATATTTATGTGATGACTCCAGTAAAGAATTCTAAAATCTAAAACAAGATCAAAAGATTACCATAAGAATTTGCAATTGCATAGGGGTCAGCCTCCCAATTCACAAATTTCAGTCCTCCACTTTCCATCTTAGTTTGATTTGTATCAATTTGCTTGGTATCTGGTTCGTCTAAAGCAATTTCTCTTTGATCTGGAACTTCAACAACAACCTTCATTGAAGGTTGCCGGATTCCATAACCAAGACTACCAACCTTACGTGGTCCCACTTGCCCCCCTTGCCCCTGGGTCGGTCCTGTCTTTGGCCTGTTTGATGTTGGACTTGCTATCCACTTTTGTGCATCATCCCATTTAGATGGTGCTGGTTTTGAGAATGGTCCCATGGGCACTCTCTGTGAAGCACGTTCAGCCTTTTGAAATTCAAACATTGGTAAGGACATGCTCATATTATCATGCCCACTATCATAATCTAAAGAAGGGTCTTCTAAGATTCTATGCCTTGAAGTCACTACTGCATTATCCTTCACGATACAGTCACCACCAACTGCCTCTATGCTAAAGTTGCGAGCTGTAGCTGAAGTTGAACATTCAGGAAGGACACTCACAACATCTACATCTTTACAATGATCAGAACTGTTACCACCTGTAATAGATATGTCTCACAGAAGTAAGCTTATTCAAATCAAAATAGGAAATGCCAGCCATTCTATTGTAATAGCACACACATACATGACACTGCATACAATATCATAGCATAAACTAATCAGAATACATCTGCATTTCAAATTCTTCAAACGAAAAGAAAGATAGACTCAACTACTCAAGGTTCAACCAGTAGTTTAACATATCTTATTGAAATACCAAGTACATTATATATCAAATAATGTCTCGAATCCTCATTTTCTTCTACCTTTTTGCATCTAATTTAAATCATACTATACTGATAAATTATGAAGCACGGCTACTTCATAAGTCTGCCATACATACCCAATACCAATATTGTACCGAATACCTGGATACTTGATAAATGTTAATTTGCATTGTATTTGCATAACTAAGCTCAAAATAAAACCTTTTTTCTCCATTTTTTCCCTCAATCATGAAGTGGTCCAACTATTGTGTTTTGACTGTTTTCTTTATGAGAATTTATGATGCTTTCATATTATTATTTTTTATGTTTTATGAGATTTTTTTTTATGTATGTTATGTCATATCATATCTTAACGTACTCGTATCTTAATTTTTTTTAACAAAAGTCATATTCCCATATCGTATCCGTGCATCATAGCTGATAAATTTCCATAGTGACGACTGACGAGTAAACTAAAGGAGTGAAATGAACGCATCATTAGAAACAACACAACAATGGTGAAGGAGAAATAACCACACTCAGTCAAATCTTACATTTTGAGAAACTCAACATCTTACATTCACCATTTCTCAACCTTGTGGGCAGCATTATATTTTCAAGGAAACCAGAACAATCAAATGAAAGAGCATACCAGATTCATCCATGTCAGAATTTTGAGATCTCGTGTTGAAAGTAGAAGCAAGCTCTTCCTCTTCTTTCCTCTTCTTCTCCACACCCAATAGCATGTTCCTCAATTTTCCTGGTGAAAATCCCCCACCACCCTGCAAACCCCAAGTTCCCCTAATAAGGCCAACTTGCATCAAAAAGCAAATCAAAGAACCCAAAATGAACAGATCAAAAGAAGAGTTTGCACTTTGCAGCAAACTCGAGAAAAGTAAACAACTTTGAAAATGATACTTAGTTTCCAAGTAGTATAGAATACTGGGAATAGTGAAAGATTAAAAATTGCAAACAAAGAAAAATAAAAATAAAAAATGGGGTGAACTGAATGAGAGAGATAGAAGAACCTGAGGTTTTTGGATCCTTTCGTAATCCATATTTGACAAATGGGTTGTCCTTGCTGGTGCAAAAATGCGATCTTTACATAATGCAGTGCAGATGCAGTACACTTAGTTTGCGTGTTCCTCTCTGCTCTTAAGTCTTAAGCAAGTACCTCTTTGGTTGAGGTGGCGACACTCTCTTCTGTTTCACTTTCAATGAGCAGAGAGAGAGAGAGAGAGGACAAGAAAACGCAGCACTAGACCTGTCTGTCACCAGTGTTGTACTGGTTCAGCTCCCCATCAGATGCTTTTGTGGTCCACTTCCTTACTCCAATTATGTAATCTCATCCCTTTTGTTACTTCTATGCAATTATCATTTGTCTTGTAAATGCAAAACTCATCGAACTTAGCAAGTTTAGAATAATAGGAAAGTGATAATGAGGGGGTAGGAGTTTAATTTTGATCATCGCAACCATGTTGTCACATGATTAGATGAGACAGTAATGCTCAAATCAAAATTAAATTTATGTGAGATTTAAAGTGAGTCTTTTTTTTTTTGTTTTGGTAAAAGATCTAAAGTGAGTTGATATTCTTTCACAATAAACCATATACCTATGAAATTAATTGTTTTATTATTATTTTCATTTTATTTTGCTATAATGTTATATCCTTATTATTGATGCCTTATGAATAATTAATTTTTAATCATATTTTTAATAAATGTATGAATAAAATTTTTACCAATAATATCGTGTAGTGCATAAATACAAAATGTTAGTTCTTTTAAAATTTAGAGATAATTTTTAGTCTCTTTATCTATTTTTATCAGTCTATTTAAAAAAGTTTTTTTGTCTCATTTTATTTATTTTTTAAAAAATTAATGAGTCTTTAATTTTTTAAAATTTTATTATTGATATTAATAAGTAAAAGAAAATATTAATAAAATAATAAATTGATAATAATATTTTAAATATTTTAATAAAAATAATTTAATTAAATATAATTATTTTTGTTTATGATAGATAATATTTAATAATTGTTTTAATTCTTATATAACAACTTTGAATGATAAATAAAATGAACGAAGGAAATAATATTTTATTATATAAAGTACATTTGAAAAAAATAACCATATTTTTAAGAGGATATCAAACTTGTTCTATAAAAATTAAACAGTGTCTGTGTTAAAAAATTTCACTATATATATATATATATATGATGTTTGCCCTTTTTTTTAGTTAGTCAAGGAAATAAAATTCAACCTAGTGTTAACTCTATATCTTGACAAGTTCAGACATATGTTTAAAAGAGAACACGTACATTTTGCAAAATTTTGAGGTTGAGAAGTTAAAAACAAAAAAACAAAAATTGAGGTTGAGAAAGACAATTTAAAGTATATAAAGCATCACATTATTCGAGCAAATTATTGTTATTTTTTTTAAAAGACTATTGTTGTTTAAGAACTGGAGTGTATCATATTATAAATTATTATGTCTATTCGTCAACTTTTTTTTAAAAAAAAAATTGTCAAATATAGGAAACTCATTATTAAGAATAAAAAGAAAAATGAGTTTAATGATACAAATAAATAGATTGATATCCAAAACTTTCAACAAGTGCTTCGGAGGATAATTTAAAGAGTTTTGATATATCTTTTTACAAATTTTTTAATAATTTTTTTAATATTAAATAAAAAAATATTAAATAAAAAAATAAATACATCTAATGTATTAAAAACGTAAAAATTATTTAATATTTTTTATTTAATAATTAAAAAATTAATAAAAAAATTTAGAATTATTCTAATTTAAATGTGCTTTGAGCGCATCCCAAAAAAAATTAAAAACACTAAAAAGTTCATAAAATCATAATATTAAAAACTAAGAGAGTAAAAAATATAAAAGAGTTCATATATATCACTATTTTCTATCAAGATTAAGGTGTCTTAATTATGTTCTAAATATAATTTTTTTCTTGTGTTGTGGTCAAAAACTCTAATCTTCTTATTTATTCTATCACACCCCTGCAAGTCTACCTTAAATGCAGTAAAAGTTAAATAAAAAAATATCAAAATTGAGAAATTTTTAAGTAAATATGATCTATCATGTCATTATTTAGATATTTAAATTATTATTTAATATGTATAAAAGTATTATTAATAATTAATGTAATTCTATGATAGTCTCCACTACCTTTCACATATCAAATAATGATTTGAATGTTTATGATAAACCGTACCCACATAAGAATTACTCCTCAAAGCTAATCTTTTTATATTTATAAAAAAAATCACAAATCTTTCAATAAAAGTTAAAGAAAATTAAAAAAAAAAAGTAAAATAGAAATGATTGTTATCGAATGATTCGAGCGAAAACTTTCATTAATGAAAGACCTAAAACACGACTAAAGCACTACAAAAAAATGAGAGAGTACGAGAATTAAAAGAAAAAAAAATAATGTTCTTATATTATTTTTTAGCAATGATAAGAATTATTTGTCTTCATTTTCTGTCTCATTTTCTGTCTCTCCACTTAAATTCTGATAAATGTAAATAAATTAAAATAAAAAACAAAGAAATAAACATATAATTAAATTTAAAACACTTGTCAAAATTTAAGTGGAGGAACAAGAAATAAAGACAGACGATCTCCATCCGTTGAGCAAACATTATATTTTTCATCACTTTGAATAATTGTGATTATATGAGAAAAAATAAAAAAAATGTTATATGATTAATAGTATAAAAAATAGTGTAAAAAAGTGATATAAAAAAATGATAAAAAATTATAATTACTAAAAAAAAATGCCACATATTGAGAGAGCTATTGTCTTTAAGGCCTATAAAGACTACACGAAGGAGAAAAAGCACATCATTGAATAAGCAAAGGAGCGACACTATGATTGTATAACTGTGTTAGAAAACACTAACTTTTAGAAAAATCATTTATAGATGAGTTTGTCCTGAGGTCTTAGTGTGTGTTTGGATTGGAGTTTGTAAACTTAAATTTGAGTCAATTTGAATTTACAAACTTAAGTTTGGTTAAAAGTGAGTTTGTAATAACATGATTTATGTTTAGAAACTTTTATTTCAAAAGTAAGTTTGACAAAATGAATTTTGTTTGGATGAAAATAATTAAAATCACTTTTAAATGTGTAATTACTAAAAAGGGTATAAATTTATATTATAATATTAATATTATCTTTTATTTTATTTAATTATTTTTAAGAGTACATGAACAAATTATATATATATATATTACTTTTAGTGGTAGAGTTAAATTATAAATAAAAAAAACTATATCAAAATGTTAAATTATATGCATAGTTGAATAAAATTATATAATAAAACATTAAATTATATTCATAGTTGATCCAATAAATGAAGACAACTAAAATTTCAATACATCAAAGTAAATTGATTGATCCAAATCAACATACGAAATAATAGTAAAGTATGCAAAAAAATGTAATTTAATTTTGAATTGAATATCGAACAATATCTATCTCTACTTTGGACACACACTATCTCCTTACTTTGCCAATATATAATGAAATCAATAGATACAATACAAATCTACATCACAAACAAAAAAATGCTGTTAAAAAAAATCAACATAACAGTTGCATATAATAGCCTTCTTCAATAAGGAGAATTCCTTATGTGCTATAAGCCTCTGATCAATTTCTTCAATAACGAAGGATTATCGAGTATTATTGCTGGCAAGCAGTACAAGTTTAACTACTGCTCAATGCTCATCAGTACAGAGACTGGGTTATTGTAAACACAAACACCCCTCCTACATCAACAGCACGACCCAAAAGCATATTATCATCCAAATAACTAAGGTAATATAGTCCTCCTACTGATTCCCTACAACTCAAAAAAGCATCACAAACGTAATTGTCAAATAAATACAGAGAACTATTTCAACATTGTAGGCCATGATATACCTTCTTGGATCCCTCACAGGGATTTGAGCTTTGAAAGTGCGGAAAAATTGCAAAATCTGCGGGAGAAAAGCACAGTTGTATACAACTTGTAAATAATATGTGTGTGTCTAAACTAACCATTATGTCAGACACATAGCTGGTCTACACTAGTCCTCACTCCTCACGCAGATACACTAGTCCTCACTCCTCACACAGATACACATAGTAGTGTGGTTCTCCGGACAGGTCATTCAGATCATCTCTGGATTTTCTATTCCTTCTACACCAATATAGTGAATCAGATTTGTACTTCCAAATATTTTGAACATGTACAAGGGAAAGGGATTAGACCTTCAATGCAACTCTCAGCCAAAAGGAAGTGCAGAAACCAGTTCATTACAAGTAGTAATTTTGTATTTCATAATCAAAGTTATTCTCTCAAATGATCTTGATTTTTGTATGTAAGCAAGCAAAGTATAGTCTTAGCAATAGCATTGTGAGCTCAAACAGAGGTTAGGAATAAAATCAAAATGAGTCCCCCTTGGGATAGGAAAATCTTTCCACATTCCCCAAATTTCTTATATATTTTAACTTCTTTTTACAAATATATCAATGATACACAGAAAATCTCGAATAGAATTTCACAGGCATTAATGTAAAGACACTGTCAATACATAAAGTGAGTCAAAAAATTACTATTATGCTGTTAAACAATCTACACCATTGCATGGAAAATAAAACCATCCCCTTCATGTTATGCACAACCCATTGTATACAGATGTAGAGCCTTGGACTAAATTAAGAAATCAAGCAATTTAATTCATTTCGCAACATAAACCAATAGATATCAAACAATAACCCAAATCATATGAAGCTAAATAAATGTAGTATTTATGCCAGATAACAATGCCATGTGTGCTAAAATTCGAAGTGAAAGCTTATTTGCCTCAAGATCATATACATAAATAGAATCACCACTACTTCCTACAACTAATTCTCTCCCATCTGTTGAGAATTTCAGAGAAAATTCCAAAAGAGTATCCTCCATCATCATTTGAAGAAAAATCCAAATTGTCATGGATTTCCTGCATTTTATAAGAAATGAACCACATTATGAATAGGAAAATAATTCCATTAAAAAGAATCTTTACACCAAACATCCACCAGTTGTGAACACAGATCTTGAAAGATCCAATTTTAAATATTTGGCTTTGATATACAACAACTGACGTACAACCACACAAAGATAAACCCTCTAATGATCTAATCCACTTCTCTTATCAGATTATGAGGTAGGAGGCAGAAATTGAGTTAACAACATCATCAAAACATTTGACAACAGAGAGTGTAATTTGATTAATTATTAGCATGAAAAGTACCTATTTCCCTTTTTATTTAAACAGAGAGTGTAGTTTGATTAATTTAATCAAGTGTTGCAAAGTTCGAAGACCCAGGGAATATGTTTCTGATATCTTACCTAGCAACAGAAAAAAAAGATAGCACCTCTTCCACAATCACAAGCCTTGCGGTAGTTGTCAAGAGCCAATGTGGTTTCTACTACATCCTGAGTCTCAATAAAGACAAGTTTATGCTGCATTATTTCCTGCCAAAGAGAAGCTTTTAGCACCACCAAACAATAAAACAAACATTATTAGTAAAAGGACTGTGAATCAAAGAACAGCTATTGGAACAAATGGAAACTAAAACAATAATAACACAACATTGCAAAGGAAAGGCACTGGAATTTCAAGTGCCCCAAGGCAAAATTTGACCCCTTAAAATTCTTCAATTTTATGAATCAAACTAAATAATGTAGGAGCAGGAAATTAATTTGCAAATTGTAAAGAAGCTGCTACAATCACCAGAACCCCTAATTGAAGTTGTCAATTGTCATAGTGAAATTGGAGCTATATAGCATGGGAGGAGAAAGGTAGAAACAATACATACTTCGGAAATATTTCTCTGTTGCAAAAAAATTGAGGCCAAAACCGTCTGTGACACAACCAAGAATCACCACTTTGTGACTTTGATCTGAGACGCCAATCGCCATACCAAGGCCGCACGAACAATCAGTCCAAAAACTACAAGAATAGCAAATTTGCCCAAACAATCTTGTACAATGATGCGCAAAAAGAGTAAAATCAGAAAACGAAACGAAGACCACATCAGAAACATAGCTACAGGCCAAAAATTACAGTATTGTACTAAATGAAAATTCCACAATGCAAAAAACAGAACCAGAAGCCAAACAAAATGAAAAGGGACAAAAATACTTGGAGCAACGAACAAGTGTAACGAACAAAACATTCTGAAGAAAAGAGGGAAGGTTAAAAGAGTGAAATCAATTCTCAACGGACAAAAATACAAAGCAAAAGCAAGAAAATCTTGCCTTTGTCTGAATGTGAGTTTGAGGACCAAATTCAGTTGAAGCAAATGAAATTGAAAAAAGCCAAACGAAAAAACGATCCGTTCGAGGAAGAGCCGAACTTATGTTTGGGGTGCCAAACTGCAAACCAAACACACACTTATTATGTAATAAGCTTTAGAATTATAATCTATCAACTCTTATATCTTCCTTTATTAATTATTTTATTCGATTGTATGAAAGTTATTGATGAATTTGTTGAAATTGAGCGAAATGAAGATCAATATATTAACAGTAAATACATATTTTTATCTTTAGAAGATGTTTATTGTGTGTCTTTGGTTTTCAAAAGTGTGCATGTGTATAATTTATTATTGTAAAATGATTAACAAATTTACTCTTCCGTCAGTTACATGATTTTAGGAGATTAAATTAAATTGTTAGTCATTTCATAATTTCAAATACTAAATTGTACATATACGCATTTTAAAAAACAAAAGACACACAATATGCATATTTTTAGGATTAAATTATGTATTTACTCTTATATATATATATATATATATATATATATATATATATATATATATATATAGTAGACATTCTACAAGACATAAAGGTAAACAAATACAATTCCTTTCTTATCTGCGTTCATATATTTTCATTTTTCTTTAGAACAGTGCATAACAAGTACTATTTGTTAAAGTATAACATAATTCAATTTAGCGTGTGTTTGGTTTAAGCGTAAAAACTTTAATTATTTTAATAATTAATTATAATTAATTATTATATAAATTTTTTTTGTTATAATCAATTATAATCGATTTATTTTTATATTTGGATATGTTAAATTTGAAAAGTAATTTTAATTTAATCTATTTCGTTTGGTTGATATAAAAAAAAATCGTTTTTATGTATTAAATTACTAAAATAAATATATAATGATTAAAAAAATTATTTGATTGAAGACAAAATAATATTTACATATCAAAATGTAAAAAATAATCTATAAGTTAGAATAATAAATTTCAATCTTGCATTATAAAAAATTAGCTTAAATTTTTTTTTTATTTTATATTGAATTTCGTATAAATATTGAAATTAATTTTACCAAATATAATTAAATACTATTGAAATAATTTTTTTTTAAAAAATTAATTTAAACTAATTTAAGTCTAACTAAACATACACTTAATAACACTCTGTGAGATAAATATTCTTATCAGTTGCTTAGCTCTTTTTTTTTTTCGACGGGTTATCAGTTGCTAAGCTACTTGCATAATAATTCAAATATAGACATACCGTCTTGCTATTGACACTTGCCAAAATTAAAGAACAAGTCAGTTAATGGAATAAATCATCTAAACCATACATAAAACAAATTTAACTTTTTTCTTAACATTTGTGGTAATTTATTTTATTGAAATATTTGATAGTTATGACTTATGAGAGAGAAGAACACAATTAATTCTAAGTAATGGCAATCTTTACAAAATTGTGTAATTCTTTCTCACAATATAAATTTTTTATACTTTTTAAAAAATGAGATGATAACTACTAGCACATTTATGTTTTTGTCCATTTCCAATATTTTCACAATCTTTTAAGTGTGAGGTTGATGAAGTTTTAAAATTAATTTTTAGCTTTAATTTTATCGCATCGATTTCATGTTTTGACTTTACAAAGCAATAAAATTTTTAGATTTATAAAAATAATAGATATAATACTATCTTTGTACAATAGTATATTATGTGTTGATCCCTATTGAAAATAATGCATCATCATCAATAATCTAATGATTAAAAGCAAAGTTATATATCACATATTAATTTTAGATGAAGATTGTATATATTTTATTCTTTTTAATAGATATTGTTTTTACTGAAATTGTAAATAGTTTTGGTTTTTGTTTAAATGAATTTAAGTTTATGATTAAAAAAATGACATGACCAATAGGTACATTATTTTTTTATTATTTTCCTTATTTATGGAATGAGTCATTTATTTAAATTTAAATTTTAAATAGTAGCATATTTAATATAAGGAAATAAAAAGAAATAATGGTGTAACCAATGAAAAATATTTATGAATTATGAAAGTAATATTATTAATAGGTCAAATTTAATTTAAATTTTATTATATAATATTTTTATATTTTAATGTGACGTCATGTATTTATATTCTGTTACATGTGTTACAGTTTTGATAGATTGACATAATACTCTAAAGTATATAAGAATTTGAAAAATATTACTTGCATATAAAGGAATATGAGGTGAGACATATGTTTCTAAGTTTCATTTGTGCACATATGTTAATAAAAAGGGATGCATAAAATAATATTAGAATTTGAACATAAGAAATATTTTTGTGAATTTTTTAATTTTAAATAAATAATTTATTTTTAATTAGATTTAAAAAATAAATAAATTAAAATATATATAAGTTGACTTGAATAGATGCATGATATGTAAAAAAGAAAAATATACCAATGTAATAAAAAAAGAGATGTAACAAAATAAAGGGATTACAAAAAAAAAATAATAAGAAGGGCATATGAGGTGAGAAATATGCAAATACAAGTGAATATATATTTTTAAGGAAATATATTTTCAAGTACCATTCGTGCATGTATTAAACTTAATTTACATTTCTCCAAAGAATTTTGAGAAATTTTTACATAAAATTATAACAACCTAGTGCATTATATCAATTATATTATTACTTAATAAGCATATGAACTCAAAGCTTTATATTTAAGCAAGAATTTCTGTGAGTAGTAGGTGTATTCTGCTTGTTTTGTTTATTTTTTTTATTTGTTTTTTCCCCGTCTTCCTTATTCCATCCCGCTTCATAAACCTCAGCATCTCCATTCATAAACCCTAACAACATTCATTCTTCACCATCATCCATCACAGTAAGCAATGAACCCTTCATGCTCCACCACCAAACCCCAAAATGAAGAAGAATCCAATTGAAGATGTTGCTTTTTCTGCGCAACCTCTTCCACTTCGGTCGCAGGGCCTCAACCCCTGTAAGCTCTTTCTCTTCCTCAATTCCTCAAAACCCTACCTACCCATTTCCCCTTTTCTTTACTCTTTCATCCCCCACCTCTCAAAATTCAATTTTGACATGCCCCATGATTTGGTTCACTAGCTTTCTATGTGTTATTAGATACCCTTTTGCCTCAAAACCTTCTTTTGATAATGACACTGCTTCCAAATCACTGCGTAGTTTCTTGCAGCAAGTTGGTCACGAAACCGATAATATTTTCGATTCGGCATTGGCACCCATTTGGGTGTCCAAGGTTTTGGTGAAGCTGAAAGGGGACCCCAAAGAAGCCCTCAAGTTCTTCAAGTGGGCAGGGACCCGAATGGGGTTTCGCCACGCCACTGAGTCTTATTGCATCCTGGCTCACATTTTGTTTTGTGGGAAGTTTTATCTTGATGCTAGGAAAATCATTAGGGAGTGGATTTTGTTGAGGAGGGAAATTCCAGGTTGTGATTTGTTTGACATGTTGTGGTTGACCAGGGATGTTTGTAGGCCCGGGTTCGGAGTGTTTGATACTTTGTTTAGCGTTTTAGTTGAGTTGGGGATGCTTGAGGAAGCTACTCAATGCTTTTGGAAGATGAAGAATTTCAGGGTTGTGCCGACAGTGCGGTCCTGTAATGACCTTCTGCACAGGCTTTCAAAATCAGGCAAAGGGAAATTGTCAATGAGTTTTTTCAATGACATGATTGGGGCTGGCCTTTCGCCCTCGGTTTTCACATATAATATAATGATAGGCTATTTGACTAAAGAAGGGGACATAGAGACTGCTAGGAATTTTTTTGAACAAATGAAACAGACGGGTCTTATACCGGATGTAGTCACTTATAATTCTCTCATTGATGGATATGGAAAGGTAGGATTACTAACCAAAGCGATTATTGTATTTGAGGAAATGAAAGGTGCAGGATGTGAACCGGATGTGATAACATACAATTCTCTAATTAATTGCTTTTGTAAATTTGAAAGAATTCCTCAAGCTTTCGAGTATCTGCATGAGATGAAGGAAAGAGGGCTGAAGCCAAATGTTGTAACTTATAGTACACTAATTGATGCATTTTGCAAGGCAGGCATGATGCTGGAAGCGATTAAATTTTTTGTTGACATGATACGTGTTGGTCTTCGACCCAATGAATTTACCTATACATCTCTGATTGATGCAAATTGTAAAATAGGTGATCTGGATGAAGCATTTAAACTGGCAAGTGAGATGTTGCAGGCTGGACTTGATATAAATATTGTCACCTACACTGCATTACTGGATGGCCTTTGTGAAGATGGTAGAATAAAAGAAGCAGAGGAATTATTTAGGGCATTGTTGAAAGCTGGAGTGGCTCCTAATCAGCAAATTTATACTTCCCTTGTTCATGGATATATCAAGGTTAAGATGATAGAGAATGCCATGGATATTTTAGAGGAAATGAACAAGAAAAACTTCAAACCAGATCTGTTGCTGTATGGAACTAAAATATGGGGCCTTTGCTACCAGAATAAGATACAAGAATCTGAGGCTGTAATACATGAGATGATGGATTGTGGTCTGACTGCAAATAGTTATATATACACAGCCCTTATGGATGCATATTTTAAGGTTGGGAAAACCGTGGAGGCAGTTAATCTATTACAAGAAATGCAGGAATTGGGTATTGAGACAACAGTTGTAACTTTTGGTGTACTAATAGATGGTTTATGCAAAAAGGGTTTAGTCCAACAGGCTGTGAGTTACTTTGACCACATGACTAGCACTGGTGTGCAACCTAATATAATGATTTTTACTGCTCTAATTGATGGTCTTTGTAAAAATGATTGTGTTGAAGCAGCCAAGAAGCTGTTCAATGAAATGCTGGATAGGGGTATCAGTCCAGATAAATTAGTTTACACTGCTTTGATTGATGGGAACCTGAAGCATGGGAATCCTCATGAAGCTTTGAGTTTGCGAAATAAAATGGTTGAAATGGGTATGGAGCTAGACCTGTATACTTATACTTCATTGATTTGGGGTTTTTCTCATTGTGGTCAAGTACAACATGCAAAGTCTTTGCTAGATGAGATGCTCGGAAAGGGCATCATTCCTGATGAGGTTCTCTGTGTTTGTCTATTGAGGAAATATTATGAGCTAGGAGACATCAATGAAGCTCAGGCACTCCATAATGATATGATGAGGAGGGGCCTTGTTGCTGGGACTCTTGACATAACAGTTCTACGCACTTGAGAGGGAAAATATGTTTTACGTACTTGATTTGCTGTTCCTTACTTTAGTGTCCCACAATCTAGATTATTTCATTTATACTGAAGTTCATTAACTTAATTGAAATGAATTTGATGCATCATTATATAACGGCAACTGCCTATTCTAATTGATGCATTCTCAAGGCAATCGTTTTCTCAATGATGTAAGTCCTGCTGCTTCTGGGACTTGCATTTCAATATTCATGTTATCATGTGAACATCAAGACGACTGTAACATGATGCTTTCCTGGTTTGAAAAAGTTGTAACTTCCTTCAGTGAGTGATGATCAATTTGGCTAATATTATAACTGGGAAGCTCATAATTATAGGTACTGGACACTGTTCTTGTATATACTTAGATTTCTTTTTTCCTTTCAAGTTACATTCTTGATGCAATTTGTCTTATAGTCTTATTCCTTTTGTTACAGTGCATTTACCTCCAGACTGCTGTTATGAAATTTTACAAGCCGAGTGCTTCCCAGTCAGGAACTGACTAACAGAATCAATAGTCAGAACTTAGAAGTCAGAATGAAAAATCTTTTACATGGCAGATGTAGAGGAGTTCAGCCATAGTGGATGCCCCTTTCACTACTTAGACATAAAAGGTGTATGATACTTTCTTGGCATTCTAGTAGAAATGTTAGGATCTAACTCAAACTTATTCTAGAAAATTGAAGCATGGCACTAGGAGGGATAACAAGGGGAATGAAGGATCCATTAATGACATAGGAACTGACAAAGTATTAATTTTAGACCAATCTTGGAATAATGAGACTATTGGATTTGGAGGAAAGTGGAAGATAAGACAAAAAGGCAGAAGGAGAGGGGGAAGGCTTTTAAGAAGGCGGCATAGGATGGAGGAGGGGAAGAGCAAAATTGTGAAGAGTGGTTCTGAGTTTTGGGGTAGGCCTCTCCAAAGGCAGGGGGCTCAATGTAAAATCTTTCCTAGCTCTGTTGGATAAGCATCACTTCTGTGCTTCTTCATATGGATTTCACAATGTGTGCACTTACTATTTAACATTATCCAAATAGTTCATAGAGATCCAAAGCAAATTTTATTTTGATAATTATCATTTCTTCTGAATTTATATTGTGATGTTAGTTGCTACTCCTGTCTCTAATCCATATTATATTATGAAAGATTATTCCGAAGAGTCTTAACAAAGTGATTTTATTGTACAAAGAGAGTAGAATTTTATGAGTTTTTGGTTGCTAACTTATCAGGGAAGTCTGTCAAGGATTTCTTTCTCCCATATTGCTTCTTAACACTCTGGGACAACCCATTCCACTTTATTCTCTTCCTTTTCAAATTCAGATTATACTTTTTCAATCTGAATTTATTCCTGAAATGAACCATCAAAATATTATGGTTTTGCTGTTAACTAAAAATATGCTGCAGTCTGCTTAATTGGTCCATCAACTGTTCAATTTATTGAAAAACGTGACAGATCTACTTGTGAGTGCCATAGATCTCTGGTTTTAATTCTGTACTGCAATATATAGTGTTAATTGGTCCATTAACATTTTGTTTACATAGTTTTATAGGAATAAATTGCTTTTTCCCTTGTGGAAGGCTTATTCCAAGTATTACATCATTTACCCTATCATTTTTTAATGGCACTATTCCGAAACCTATTTCCATGAAAAATTCAAAAGCTGGCTGTGCTATTTTCTTTGTTATACATTAGTGGTGTTCTATGGCTGGTCTCTATAACTTCTCTACTTACTCTTTTACATTTTACACCCCCAGAGACAATTGACATGTTTCTAATCCTCGGGTGAATGCCAGATTTACCCTGCTTTTTTTTTGGTTGGGAGTAATGGAGCATATATGCAATTCTTGGTGCTTGTTTTACACTTTACTGATATTATAATTTCTGCCCTTTTCTTGCTTAGGCCTTCTAGAACTGTTGGGGAGTTCCAAATTGTTCGATTTGGAATGTGCTATTACTTTTAAGTTGATGAGGGATGGGTAGCTGTAGATGTTTTTGCCTTTGTATGTGCACTGCATATATGACATTTTTTAATTTCTTCTGCTATGTGTAGTTATGGGGATGCCAATTGTAAACCAACTGCTTGTTTATGCCTACAGGTTGATAATCAGTGGTACTTTATTATCAGGTTGTTCACTCGCCAGGCTGATAATCAGTGGTACTTTATTATCGGTTTGTTCACTTGCTTGGAAGTTGAGGAGCTTTATGCACCATATATGGTCTTGACTGTTTCGCCTTGTGCCGGTTGCATCTAGATGGCATGGGTAATGGTGGTTACATTGAGGGGGCCAAAAGATCCGTAGCTAGAAATTTGTGGTGGACCTTTTCAGTGGGTGGACAGATTCAAGCTTCTCAAGTTCTCTTCCCAATCTTGTATCTAACAAAGACACACATACAGTCTTGTACCCAAAAAAAAAAAAAAAACAGAAAAAAAAGACACATACAATCCAAGGCTTAGGTTTTCTTCTTGGGTATTAAAAAGTTTAGGGACAGGAGAGGTTATCTCATTTCAAGGTTAGGGCATGTCACAAGCTTTTGGGAATGGTGGTGCATATGGAGTTACTATTTTAGATTTTTGTTAGCAGATAGAAATTCAGCTCAAAGATATAAAGGAAAGAGCATAGAAACCCTTTATTCAATTTCTCCCAACAAAAAATTAAGCAACATGAAAGGTCGAAATGTAGCCAACAATATTTCTTTCAACTTCACCTGAAAATCTGTAGAAATTGAAATTATTTACTTGCCTTGACTCTACTTTTCTCCCCTGAATGCAATGTTAAGTTCCATCGAACATAAAGCATTTTGAATAGTGTTTAAATGGGAAACATAACAAATGTGTGTTAAAGTATGGACATGTAGAAGGGAGACACAAATAAACAAGATAAGCTTCCTCCAACAGAGAACACTTAAGTTCATATTTGGTTTGTTAGAATGACTTTCAAAGGAATGAGAATGGAAAATGAGATGAAATCATTCTTTTTGTTATGCTTGGTATGATCAAGAATGAAATTACTACATCATTTGTTTGTCCATGTTATAAAAGATTCAACAAAGTTTTACTTGATTGAAGATAGTTTAACACAACTTTTTTCTTTTATCTAATTTTGGGACTGACACGATCGGCTATGTAAAGATTGGCATCAAAGCATTATAAAAATTTTAATGGTATTATTTTAATTGATTTTGTCAAAGTTGTTACCATGCGCACAAATAATTTTAGTACAATAAGAATAATACACACGATGGCTGTGGTTGTTGTAGTAGCAAAGAAGACAATGAATGCGGTGATAATAATGGTGGAAATTATAGATATTAAGAAGTTTCCTTCACAGAAACTTCACAAAGTTCATGTGGATCATGGATTTAGTGGAGAAAAAGAATGAGAGAATAGAGAAGAGAAATGAAGGGTGATGATGTTGGCTTTGTGGAAGCTTTGTACTAGAAGTATTTGTGCACCTAATATTACTCTAATAATGACATTAATAGTTCATATAGGTGGTAGCGATGACAATGACAAAGGTACTCGAGGAGCACAGCTATGATAGGGTGGCTAATTGTGGCACAAAGTGTTGTAACAAAGGGGGTGATGATGATAGGGCAATGATGGTGGTTGTAATGGTATTAGAAATTTTTGTGCACATAAATTGTGTTTACTAAGTTTATCAACATTAAATAATTATATGAAATTTTATGTTATTCAAATATTTTATATTTTTAAATAGATTTTTATATTTTAAAATAAAAATAAAAATTATTCTTTAAGATAATAATATAATAATTGTTGATTGACTTAAAATATTCAATTATGTACACTAAATGTACGATAATATTAATAATAATGATAATTGTGATAGTGATGGTAGAGATAATGATAATCACGAGATGACATCAGTGGTGATAACAATAGAATCATCGAGGTGAGAATGAAATAATAAAAGATATTTTTGGTTATTTCAACTAAATACAAATGACACAGTAGTAATTATGATACCTATGGATGATATGAAATCATATTTCCTTCCATTTTCGAAGGAATAGTTAACCTTTTGTAGTAACAATAATCATTCGCATGGTGACAAACAAATTTATTTTCAACTGAATCCTATTCTTATTTTATTACCCCCTTTCCAATGAACCAATCTTGACTTAAGTACTGCATTCATACATTATATAACACAAGATTATACTCGATATGTCAGTGTTACATAATCCTGAATAATTCCATGCACATTTTGAATTATTTTTTGTTATAGCAAACATTTGACATACTTGACTAACAAAGGTTGGATACAGTTGTAAGCTAGTTGTCCTTCTAGTTACGACAGTACCTGAGATTTCACAGTAAAAATACCTAGTCAAAAGACCAAAAAATATTTAGTATACTTGATTCCCCTTCATGTAATTTCTGGAGTCATCAAACAACCAAGGAAACGAGATGATCACGTTGAGTTGTAGCCTAGTCATTTTACTTTTCATTGTAACTAAAACTGAGGAAACTAGCAATTTTGGATGTCAAAATAATCGCAACCTTTAAAAAGATACAATGTTTGAAAGATCAAAGAATGAATCAGGCAAACTAAAGCGAAAAAGAAAAACTGCGACGTAGTCACTAAGCATGCTTGAAACTTCGCAAGACATTGATAATTGGAAGAATGACAATTTAATGCCGCTTGGTGGAGATATGTTCCGTTTCAATTCATTGATCGACTAATTCAGTATTAAACTAATTTAACTAATAATCAATCTACAGTTAACCAAGTGTCAGAATTAGGCAAATTATTAGTTAATAATTAATTAATCAATATACAAACTAGTTGTTTAGGTTAAATTATATTATTATTTGGTTAAAAAAATTATACAAACTTAAATGGGAAATATCTTGGTAAGCCGAATTTTTGGGTCATTTTCACTTGATTGTTCTGTTCAAATTACCATGCCTCAGAGCTCAGCTTGCTTCTGTTGTTGACTGATCTTTTGAACCACCTAATTTTTCATATTTTCAACTGAGTTAGCTTTGTTCACCACTGAAACTACAAACCAGTGTAAACTAGTCCATAATAAAGTTTGGTTAATGTAACCAAAAAAACAGTTTGGTTAATTAAAACAAATAAATGAAAACTTTAAGCCAAAAGAAACAAAATAAATATTCATGGAACTTGTACCCAAAAAAAAAAAATTCTTAATGGAACTTGAACTACTTGTCTGTACAAAATCTTCCAATTCAATCTACGATCCCTTCAGGAGTAGGCTTGAATTTCTTTGCATTTGTAAAATCAAGGATCAGAAATGTAGCTCATGGTTTTACCACATCCGCCTATTAACCAAGTGGTTAATTAGTAAAAATATAGTCAGTTTGAACAGTCCTATTATTAAAACAGCAAAGAGCCAAAAATATAAACAAGCTTGTCAATTTCAGCTTCTTGATACTCTCTATTGGTTCACAAAGCTGACACAAGCGCAAACACAAGAGATATATCTACAAATATTTACCCAGATCACACCTTTTAAGTGAAAACTGCACTCTTTTCTATTTATTAGGCTAAATACATTTCTCAAAACGTAAAAATGCTAAGAAAAACTAATTATATAAAACCTTTGAATACACCTGTGATCAAAAGAATTATGAGGACAAACGCAATATGGGCATGGACTAGTAAAACTTGTCCAAACCTGTCATGTTCCTAACCTCTTCGAACCACACTCGGAGCAGAACTTGGATGTTTCCCTCAAATATGGAGCCCCGCATTCATCACAAAACTTTGCAGGAGTTGGTGGCTGTATTATAAGCAACATGATACAATTCAGCAAAAGATAAAGTAGTTATATGAAATATCAAACTACTAAAATCATTAAAACCAATTTTTATTTACACTGTTGGCCTTATCATGTGCCATATTGACTACTACACAAAACAAGGCAGATCAAGTGAACCCTTAGTAGTATGTGGTCCTATTGAGAAATCCAAAACAAGTATCTACTTTCAGAGCTATGTCTAAATGTTGAAATAACATGCAAGGGATAGACCACAGAGCAAACACAATATAGTAGCTGAGTACTATGTTGATCATACCATGCTTTTAGAGATGCAAATTAAATTGCAAAAACATTATCCTCATTTGATAAAAGAAGCTTCATCATCCACATTAAAACAGAATCTATCAAACAAACTCACCAGCATGTGCAAGCGTCCTCCAACATGGCCACCTGTGAGTGGTTGTAAGCAATTCATGTGTTGAGATATTGATGTTGGCTGGTGAGCATGAGAAATTTCGGATAGGTGTGAAGGGGGACCACTTTGATGGTTATGAGAATAGGGCCCTGCATGCTGACTTTGGTGCATAGTTTGATTGTTCTGGAGAACTGGATGAAACTGTGGTTGATGTGGCAATGACTGCAAGTGATGTTTGCACTGGCTTTGCTGCTGATTTTGTGGCTAGGAAAAAAAAAATTCCCATATAATGCTAATGTTCTCGAAATATTATTAATAAAAACAGGAAAAAAAATGTCCCAAGATCCATCCACGCACAGCCAATGCGACAGATAGCATAATCAAGGCATAGACATGAAAAAGGGGTAAACAAACCCAATTCCCAGAAGTACTAACAACAATACAACAATCGAAGTCTTTTCTCACTAGGTGAGCTTGGTTACATGGATCAAACGATGTCACTGTGTTCTATCAAAAACCAAATTTTCTGATAGCCATTTAGGTCTAAATCATTCTAATGGTTTCACCTAAGATTTTTCTTGATCTTCCTCTCCCTCTAATTATAGAGTTATCCTCCATCTGATCAACTCTTCTAACTGGAGCTTCTATTGGTCTTCTTCTCACATGTTCAAACCATCTTAGGTTTCGTAGAAGTATTGAAACAGGAAAAAAAAATTGCTAACATCCAGTGCTTGATTATAATTTTATTTTGTCAGTTCATAAGCAGAGTGACACCAACCACCACAATAAGATATCAGGCGACAGAGTTTATATTTAATCCAACAGAAGATACTTAAATTTAATGGGATAATTGACGTCATCTGCAGTCCCACAACCAAAAAGAAAATGTACTGAAGTGACGAAAACAGCAATCACTGACCATCTCATCTGACAACAAACCAAGAACAAAAATAATATATATTAACTGATTAACTGATATATCACTTACTGAGCGAAATCCTTGAGTTAATGTAGAAGAATTGTCTGCTCCAGGAAAACTCTGTAAAAACAAGTCAAAAGTTCAATACCATGAAACAATAGATATAGTTTGGACACAAAGAAGTGCAACAATTACAATTTATTCATCCTCTAAATCTCGCATTATCCCATTTAGCATAATTAGTTTCATGACATGTCAATCTTTATTATGGAGGCAACAGATGACAAAGCACATTATATTCATAATCAGAACATTCTAGTTAAACTTTTTCGTAATGGCACAAATTTAGAAATTCAGGTTTAAACATTGCGCACAAAACTGCAGTAGCTCATCTTTTTAGGCATCTTAAAAGGAGTACTTCATTTGTCAATGTAAGGCACATCATGCTTACATGGATATCGGGCATATTTGAAAGAGAAATTGATGCAGCACGCCTATACTTGTGTCTTGGAGAGTAAAATTTATAATCATTAGCTGAGATAGCTACTTCATTCCGACCTGTCAATCTCTTAAACCTAAAACAAAGAACAAAGCAAGTCAGACCAAGCATACACACCATGCAACATTCAAATAAATGCTAAATCTCATCATAACCATATTTCTTATTAGACTCATCAGTAGCTTGACAACAAAGTAACAACAAGGCCTATGATAATAAAACACAAACCATCAATAGATCAAATATCTTCATTAATAAACTTTCACAAAATGGCACAAAAAGTTTGGCATCTGAGAGAAATGTTACCAGATCAATTACAAAACTAGTTTCATTGACATAATAAAATTCTGATATAGCAAAAAACTAGAAATAAAATATAAGAACTATTTCTCAGGACATAATAAGATTCTGATACAGCATAAAAATTAACAAACAGAATAGCAGTACTAATTTTCAATATGTACAATACAAGTCAGAAACTCTAAAGACGAGTGAATAAAAGATTAACCCAAAATAGAAAATCGACCAACGGGGGCTACAGATAGTCAAGTATATAGTTGTACATAGCTTGGAAATAACAATTGACAGATTAAATTCAAGAATTGCAGCATTATCAATTTTCAGAAACACAATTTTTGCTGGAAAATCAAAATTTCACACTATGAAACTCAGCCATTTGAGATCCATCCCTTTTCATAAAACTCTGACTTTCTGAGATTCCTAATGCTCTCCACTAATATGAAATGAAGTCCCTGAGCTGAATTACTGACTTAAAAAGTGCATTATGATTCATGATTACTTGCATCAGATATGCTACAGAAAATATAAAGTGTTACCCAAATACACTATTCAATTGTGTAGGAGAATACATGAATACACGAATTAAATGAACTTTCAAATAACTAATTTGATAACAAATTAATTATGCCCAATACTAAATGCATAATATCTGCTTTGGTGGCTAAATGGCTATGGTGTTTGCATTAGAAACTACTTCATTACGCCACCCTGTAATTCAGATTTTGGAGCATGGTTTACGTTAGACCAAATGGCTGGGATGCCAACCCATCAATCGTTGCAATTCATACAACCCCCACCGAGGTCTAGTCCTTCATTTGGACTATTAATAGGATTAATACAAATGACTTGCTGTAGATTTGTAGACCTCAGACATCTCTTTCTTGTGGCATGTTATGTTCAGGTCTAGTTCAAAAACAATACCCTTCTTATTTTTGCATAAAGTGGCTACTATCTTACGGAATAATCTGTTTGGGCTTGTTGGTGAACAATAGGGGTATTCCTTCACCTTGGAACAGTCATGATACAATTTCAAGAGGTTTTGGACGGAACAAGGAGGGTAATACTTTTTGGCAGTGTTTCACTCTATGCAATTCTATGGTGTATTTTGTTGGAGAGGAATGCCCATATTTTCAAGGGTGTTTCTTTTCCCTTACACTTGGTAATAGGATATGTTAGTGTTATTCTCTCAAGGGAAATTCTATTCTTAATATGCAAAGAGATTAGACTGCTTTGTTGCATTTATGAGTCACTTTGGCCCACTGTTCTCATCAAGTTTTTCTATTTAGGCGGACTTCCCATCCTGCCTCGAGAATAGCTCACTGTTCTTATTGTTAGACATATTACGAATAGAAATATTAAATTATATTATTAACTAAAGCACCAAAAAGTAGGCCAAAATACATTTGCAACAAGATGAATGCCACCATTTGCACTTTCAACCTTGGTCCATTCCCATTGTTGTATTCATCCATTTTTACACATAAGGAATTAGAGTGAAGGACAAATCATATTAATACTTGAATGAACCAAAAGCAGATCTTCTGCTAAAGGGAAAAAGATGTTATTAAACTCTTTTTTTACCTAAACAAACCTTGCCAATCAGAGAAGCCACACCGCAATTAAAAGAATATCAAAGGAAAGACAAAAATAAACACTGCAACACTCAACTTACCACTCAGCATCATCAATTGGCATGGTATTTGGTTTTTCAACAATTTTTAAACCATTAACTACCACAAAGCGAACACGCTTCTCTTCTTGTATAACTAGTTCTGGGAACCTTGTCCTCGTTTCCATAGAAGTTGCCAATTCTCTTCTCTTATATGTACATGGTCCTGTTGAAGAGCAAGAAGAATGTAGAGCAAATTTTGAATACTAGGATGTCATAAAAAAGAAAAAGCAAGAAATAAGAATCCCTTCTATACCAAACTGCCTAGTTGGAAGCATAGCCAAAGTACAAATTCTATTTTTCAAAAATAACGAAACATTAAATATATCCTCTTCCAACAACAAATTGCCATAAACAAAAAGTAAGTGAGTAAGTCAAATCTATTTTGAATGCAAAGGGTACAACGAAAAATGTTTTTACCTTTTTTAGGAAATTTCTTAGCCAATCTTCTATACAAACCACCAGCTGCTTCAAGGGCCACCCCAATCGTCTTCTCGCGGATACCATTCAACGAAGCAAGCCTAATATTAACATCATTAACCAAACCTTCATACATATTTGCCGCATACATCAAAGGCAGAGCAAAACTTGGATCCCCTTCATACTGAATCTCTCTCGTCCTCCTCTTATTCAGTTTGTCTTGCCCCGTGTAATCAGCCTCCAAATCAGCCACCTCAATCACATGATCATCAATAAAATGATCCACAACAATTTGTAGAAACCTCGCCCTCGCCGATTCGATGGGTGAAATATCTAGTCCCAAGTTGAACTAAAATCAGTTCACCTCAACTCAATTCTTATCATATAAAAGCCACATATCTACAACAATTTCAGAAGCTCAAGTGTTAAAAAAAAAAATTAATCAAAAATAATTACCCTCAATGGTTAAGATATCATAAGGGCCCCTCGAAGACTCGTTAGTCTCGAGACTGGAGCGATCTTCCTCAACCTCCACATTATGAAGTGGCAAACAATTCCTATGAGATTCGTTCATACAATCCTAGAAGAAGAATAAACACAAAAAAAAACAAAAAAAAAATTGAAAATTGAGAAGAGAAAAAGGAAATTAAGGGGGAACGGAGTGGGGGCTACTCACGACGGCGGCATTGTGGTTGTCGTCTTCGTCGGCGGCGATGTCGTCGATGGTGGCGGGGGCGGTGGTCCTGGCGTCGACGGCGTTGAGGACGTGAAGAGGGCTGTCGATGAAGGAAGTGGGAGAGTTGAGATTGTAGTGCTGCACCGGAACCCTAGCACCCATTTTTTTATTATTATTATTTACTTATTTTTAAAATTTTAACTTTAATTTATTTCCAGTGATTGGGAAAATGGAGTTGAAGATGTTCTGAGTCAAATTCAGCCAAAGTCGAGAGAGAGGTTCACTATGCTGCTGCTGCTGCTGCAGCTTCGTGGTCTCACTGCAAATGGGTTTGAGAGAATCCATGGAAAGAGAGAGAGTGTGTCTGAGAAGTGAGAGATTAACGGCTATACAAACTTCAGAGAGAGAGAGGAGAAGACTCCAAACCTGAGGTGTGAGACCGTACCTGAGGTGTCTGTCGCTCAAAGCAGTACCCAAGCCTCACTCCCATCTCCACACCAGGCATCGTTTCGTTTACTTTAGACGAGGGAGCGTTAACTTAAGTCCACCTTGTTTCTTTTGTTTTGACTTTTTTTCCCCTTTTTTTAAAAAATAAAAATAAAATTGAGTAATGTTAGCATATATAAGCCATATATATTCGAATACTAGCTTTACAAATTTTTTAAAGTAACTTCATTAAAATATTCTTTATAAATATTCTAATCACAAATTATTTAGTATGTGTTTAGAAACAATATTTTGTTTTTCAATAATTTTTTAAAAAAATTATTTTAAAAATTTTATAATATATTTTATAAAATTAATTTTAATTTTTATACGAAATTTAATATATTATAATTTTTTTACAAAACTAAAAATTAAAATGTATGATTATAAATTATAAGTTATTTTATTCATTTTGATATATAAATATTATTTTATCTTCAATTATATAATTTTCTATCATTTCATATTTTTTTTAATAATTTAATATATAAAAATAATTTTTTTATATTATCTAAATAAAATAAATTAATTTAAAATTATATTTTAATTAATATATTCAAATATAAAATTAATTATATTATAATTAATTATAATAATAATTTTTTATATAATAATTAATTATTAAAATAATCAAATTTTCATAACTAAATTAATCATTCCTTACTTTTAATTAAATTAATGAGATGAATTAATCTAAATACATACAACCACACAAACTTATAATAAAAAAATCATTTATAGCACAGGTTCAGTGAAACCGAAAAACAGCACAGGCTCGGTTCTAAGTTTGAATACTAGCTCCAATCTCCAATAACGGTGCAGAAAAAGTTTCCTCAGTTTACAAATTTTTTTTATGTTTTTTAGATTAAATTAGTTTTATCAAACATCATTTATTTATAATAATTCTTATCCCTTTCTCATCAGTTGAGTGGGAAGAAAGTAGAATCATTGGATTGTATTGGGATTTTACCGTGAAATCATGGGAGAATCTACTACTAATTTACTTAAAATTAGGCCCCTCCAATTTTCGATTTGTTAGAAAATAAATAAATTCAAATCAAAAGAGTATAACTTTTTTTGTATTTATTCGTTAAATAAAAAATTTAAATGTGATTTTAATCTCAGTGACTTAATCTTATTCTTACCTCAATTCACATTTATCTTTTCCTATTCAAGTACTTAGAAAAAAAAAAAAAAACAATGACATAGAAAAAGTTTGCCCGTCTTAACTGATTTTGTTAACTGACAATAGTGATTTATTTTTTCATGCACTCCCTCTGGGCCGGCATATCATGGACAGATCACCTGTGGAAAACTTTGGTTTTAGGAGTGTTTGTAGGTTGGGTTGAGTACATTCAGTAATGTTTTTGGACTCGATTTACTCATTAGAGTAGTTGAGTTGAATTAAGTCAAAAAGATTTTTTCGTTCAACTCGATCTAATTCGACTCGCTTAATAGTTGGTTGAATTGGGTCAAACTCATAGATTTGACGTGTTTTTTTTAAAAAAAATCATAATACAAAATCTAACAAATTAATATCATAAGTCTCAATCTCAAATAAAATAAACACTATAAGTCAATAAGTACATAATAAATTAACAACTAATAAGTCTTACTAAGTCTGAAATAAATTAAATAAAATTAGTCATAATTCAAATTGCAAATTAGTCTCAAACACATAATTACATAACATCTCTATCAACAATTTGTCTAGAAGAAACTTGGAATTGAGATTGCATAACTTGAGCAAAACTTTTAAAGTCTTCATTTTCAACAAATTTAAATGGAAGCTCATCAATAATAATCATTTTATCGAGTGTAATCCTACACTCCAAGCTTGCTCTTCTTCTTCTCCAGCGATACTACATTCATCGTCTGCCCACTCTACTCGTACCCATAGCTCTATTACCCGCTCTATCCCCTGTAGCTTCCTTGCCTGTACGGTGCAACTGCACTGTATCCAGTTGCACTCCCTCTTATGTTCCAGATTTACATGAAAAGAACATATGAAGAAGGCTTATATGTCAGGACTGCGTGGTGTAGAAAATTGAAAAAGCCGCAAGAGGGAAGAGGGATGCGTGGCTATGTGGTGGCGTGACTAGTTACAAAGAACGGTTGAGAGATCGGGTGAGAGAAGAAGCAATGGTCACAGACTTAAAGCGATAGCGCAATCGTTGGGAATAGGAGATCGAGTGGGGAGAAGAAGCAATGGTCACTGACTCAAGACACAAACACTGGAGTTTGGGAGAACAACTGCACTATGAAGAACTATTTGCAGACTCTAGTTACAGAGAAGAGAGAATTACTAGTTGCGCTAGGGTCAATGGAGAAGGAGTAGATAGGTAGGGTTTTGATGTCTTTTTCTCTTCCCACTTTAACCTCTATTTGTTAGCATATTTACGTAGCCTAACGTTGTTCTTAGCTATATCAGAGAGGATATTTACGAACCTTAAAGGCATTTGTCAAGCAAAACACATACTTTGTCTGTGCCACTTTTTTTTTAAAAGGATGGGTCGGTTGGGTTAGGTTGGAAGTGTTCTAACCCGCTACCCAACTTACACACTGTGGGTTGAAGTATTTTCAACCTGACCTAACACGCGAACCCAACTCAACTCGTATTTTATGAATTGGGTTAGGTTAGGTCGAAACTCGCAAGTTCATGAGTCGACCCAACTCGCTGGACACCCCTATTTGGTTCCATGATTTGGCGAGTGTTTCTTTTCCTCGTACCATTATTGTGGTTGTTGGGTTCTTGGCTTCCATGTAACCAAAACAAATAGTGATTTATTTTTAAAATTTTATATTAATAAAAAAGTCTTGTTTAAAGAAAATTTTATTTAATCATTATCAATAACTTATAATTACGAGAGTAATTTATTACTCCAAAATATATATAAATAAATTTGGCTATTCAAATCAAAGTTTAGTCCTTATATTAACAATTTTATGTCATCCTTAAATGATATAAATTAGGGATGTTTAAATTCAATCAAAGTCAATCAAAATCAAAAAAATAAAAAATTGTAAAAGTTAATTGAATTGGATCGGATTAGATTTCGATTTTCATTCTAAAAGTTAATCTAATCTAAATCGAACCGAACTTAAATATGCATATTTATATTATTTCATTTATAAAATTAACATACTATCCATACTTATGTATTAACTTTACTATTATACCCGTAACACTTATAATCCTAATCCCTAATTTGTAATGCCACTCTTTGTCTCACTCTTATTCAACACTTTTTCCCTTCAATTAGACCCTAACCACAGCTGAGAGAGAAATAGCTTCTTCTCTTTAATTCCTAATACTACTCATTGTCTCACTCTCATCGTTTTGACTATTAATTACAATTTGAATGCGTATTTTAATGGATGTGACTATTGGCAATGTTATGACTTATGAGATGAGAGATGTTTGAACTTTGAATTAGTTTTGTTTATCATATTTATCGTGTATTTAGAAGTTATCATTTATTGATTTCTTTTTCAAAACAAAATCACTAAAAACTGAAAATCTAATTAAATTCAAACAGATTTAAATAAGATTAGATTAAATTGGACTTGTAATTTGTGTCAAACCAATTGAATGGTCAAATGAGTAAACTAATGGAATTGGATTAGATAATTTTTCTCCTTAAAACTAATTTAATCCAATTCAATCTAATTTGCAAACACTCCTAATGTACATTGAGTTTTGATAGGAATCTAAAAAAAAAAAGATTAATGATATGCACAAGCTTGTAATCACATATTCCTCAAATATTTTCATTCAAGTCATTGAATAATATTATGATTCCTCTTAACTTTTTATGAATGATATAGATTGTGCATATACCTCATATAATTTGTGCAAGTATTTTTTTTTTCCTTTAAAAATGCTTGAGTAGGCAATATTTAGAGATAACACCGTAAATTTGGCAAGACTCATTTGTTTTAAATTCACCCCAACGCAAACTAGCATTACAACGGACATTGTTAGAATTTATGTAAAGGGGAGGCCTCTCCTCTGCAGTAACACGTTCACTTTATTGGCAAAAGTAAACACACTCACCAGTTAAATTCTAATGGATTACATTTCTGACACAGGAATTGAAAAATAGTAATAATTCTAATAAAATGAAAATGAAAACTGACTTGATGGACCAAACGGAAGTTATCGCTCTATCATGTTAAGTTGAATACAGTTGGATATGGATATTATTATAGTAGTAATTAATAAATAAATAGTAAAAGATTACTTTAGCCCAAAACGCAAATCCAGAGAAATAGGAACGCCGACGCAAAGCTTGAATGGAAACAGAATTGTAGTTGCATCTCTCCGATTAATCATATTTTGTGAAAAAATGGGTGAAAACCACAAAGCTTGTAGTGACTAAAGATATATATAAATCGTATTTGAAAAATTGAGGCAAATAACGTAAGATTTTAACACTCTCTCAAAAGGGTAAATTTAGTAGAATAGGGGACGAAAATAAAATCTTAATTTTAATATAATGTGAAATTCTAATTTAAAATTAATTAATATCAAGTGAAGTGATATAATAAATATATAAATTATGTCTGAAAAATTGAGGCAAAACATGTAAGACTCTAACAATTAGGTTATTTTCCTAAAGTCTCTTATGTACGGTCTAAGCATATGTGTAGAGTATGTTTACAATGTGGAAAGCTTTATTTATTTATATTTTTATATTTTTTAATAGTTTGTTCTTAATGGTTGGATTTGAAATGGACTTTTATTTTTGTGATTGTGGCAATAGTAATAAAACATTTTATATTTTCTTTGATTAGGTCAATTGCAGGAGAAAAAAAAATACCTAAATTAGGCATGGAGTTTGATACAATGCATCAAGCTCTGGACAATTTATATGGAATAACTAGTTTTGATATTCGTCAATTTTATGCAAATAAAAGTCAAATAGAAAATCATGTGAATAGCTTTAGGCTTGTTTGTGCAAAAAAAGGTCATCGAAGACAAGACAAACGAGATCATTTAATAAAAGTTCCTCGTGCAGAAACAAGAACAAATTGTCAAGTAAGACTGACACTAAAATTTGTTC
Source organism: Ormosia emarginata (assembly GCA_029884605.1). Classification (NCBI taxonomy): domain Eukaryota; kingdom Viridiplantae; phylum Streptophyta; class Magnoliopsida; order Fabales; family Fabaceae; genus Ormosia; species Ormosia emarginata. The sequence goes on from JAQQTP010000025.1 coordinate 6,253,236, forward strand.
AAGAAACTGGGACGTGTGTAGTTTATGATGTTGGGTTGAATCACAATCATATTTTGCAAACTACGAGAACTAGTCATATGATGGCTTCACAAAGAAAGATTTTAGAAGTGCAAGCTTTGCAAATAGATTTAGCAGATGACTCTGATATAAGGCCTAAGGAAACATATGAGCTTATTAGGAAGCAAGCATGTGGGAAAGATGTCATTGGATACACCAAACAAGATCAAAAGAATTATCTTCGAAGCAAACGAAAGAGAGAGTTAGCTTATGTTGAAGTCGGAAGCTTGTTAAGATACTTTCAACGCCAATTGCAAGGTAATCCCTGAAAAATTAGATAATGAGGAAAAAATAACAATTATATTTTGGTTTGATGCAAGAATGGTTATTGATTATGCTATATTTGGTGATGTAATCACTTTTGATACCACATATTGCACAAATAAAGAAAGTAGACCACTTAGTGTTTTTTTGTGGATTTAATCATCATCGAGAAACAGTAATATTTGGAGATGCACTTCTGTATGATGAGACAACAAGATCTTTTATGTGTTTATTTGAATCATTTTTAGTTGCTCACAACCACAAAAAGCTTAGAACTATTTTCACTAATCAAAATCTTGTTATGACAAAAGCTTTGGTGGAAGTGATGTCAGATACATACCAAGAATTGTGTGTGTGACATATCAAGCAAAATGGTATAAGGCATTTAAGAAATATGATGAAGGACGGTTCTTGTTTTTTGAAAGATTTTAAAGCTTGCATGTATAATTGTGAAGATGAATCAAAATTTCATGAGGCATGGGATGCTTTGCTTCATAAATATAAAGTTGAGAAAAACAATTGGTTGGAGAGTATATATAAAGTGAAGGAAAATGGACACATTGTTATATGAAAAAGGTTTATACCATTGGAATGCAAAGTACTCAGCTTAGTGAAAGTTTCAATGGTGACTTAAAAATTATGTGAGGTCAAGCTTAGATATAGTACAATTTTTCAAGCATTTTGAGAAGGTTGTAGATTCTAAGCGATATAAAGAATTAGAAGCTAAGTATAATGCTAAGAAAAAGCTCATTCAGCTTAAGACGGAGCACTCATTATTGTTAAAATATGTTGGACATATTCATACTCCCGTTACATGTGATTTATTTCAAAATGAGTTTGATTGATGTTCTCCTGCATTAAAAGCTCCCATTACATATATCATTTTAACAAAATGTGTATTAATCTGAAACTGATTTATACTTCATTGTATATTAGTGAACATTAAAAGTATAATAGACTTTTTAAATGTAAGAAATTATCAACTAAATGATTAAATGCTTAATGATATGAAATTTCTTAAAAGTATGACCTGCATATGACTATTCACATTTTTCAAATAAGACTTATTGTTTTTCATTCCATGTGCCAATATCTAGTGTATGTTTGGCAACAACAACTTTTTTTTTAAAAAAAGAAAGTTTTTTTTTTATTGTTCAATCATGTTTAGCAAAATCAACATTAGTTTTTACGCGAAATTTAATGCATTATAATTTTTTTTATAATGCTGAAGATTGAAGCTTATAGTGCGTATTTGAAATAGTTGTGAAAACTTGATTATTTCAATAAATTGATTATTGTATAAAAGCTTTTTGTTATAATCGATTATAATTGAATCAATTTATGTTTGGATATATTAGCTTAAAAGCGATTTTAAACTAATCTATTTTGTTTTGATAGTATAAAAAATAATCATTTTTATGCATTAAATTACTAAAATAAGTATAAAATAATTAATAAAATTATTTGATTGAGGAAAAATAATATTTACATCTTAAAATGTAAAGAATAATCTATAATATAGAATTATAAGTGAAATTTTAGCATTATGTAAAAAAAAAATTTATAATGCATTGAATTTTGAGTAAAAGTTGAGGCTAATTTTACCAAATATGTTATAACTGTAACATCTCGAAAAATATCTGTTTAAGTATAAATAATCATTTTATAATATTCTAGATTTTTGAGAATTTTTTTGGAATTTTCTAGAAACGTCGAATATTTTAATATATTTCTCGTTTTGCGTGTGCGCTGTGCAGACCCGGGAAGATGCGATGTCTTCCCTGTGGCTAGTAAACTCTAAATTGTGGACTTGTCGATGAGGGATCTTACTAAACCCGAGGCCCGGCACAATTTACGAAGTTTACATTTTACGAGGTTTTACCCGATGAATGAAATCGCGGTATTGTAAAATCATCTGATGAATAATGAAATATTATTTTCATCATCAGTAACTCTTCTACACTGGAGGAAAAATAATACTGACAGTGTAAATATTCATCTGTGTTAGTGTGCCCAATTAGGAAACAACTTTACTTTCACTTTATCAAGAAACGTGCGAAGCTTCTCATGGAAGCTTGGAGGAAGCTTCTTGGAAATTTCCTCTTCCTCCTTCCCCATGCAAAAGCAGCTCATTCCCTTCTCTCTCTCCTTCATGCACGGCTGGACAACATGTTTGGGGGGAAATTGATTTTATTTCCTAAAGCATTTCCTTTACTTCTTCTTTCTTCTGCTTCTTTCTTCTTCTTCCTTATGACATTTTCTCCTCCCTTTCTCCAGAAATCCCACGGCACAGCAGCCCTCTTCCCCCTCATTCATCACCAAATTTTCTTCCAACCACACTCTCTTAACCCTCTTCCTCTCCTAGACATCTTTCTTGTTTGGAGCATCTTGAGATTCCACCATTTTCACATTTTCTCCAAGCTCCAAGCTTTGAGCTTTTTGGGTAAGTTTCAAGACTTCTCTTCTTTCTCCTCCATTTTCGTGGTCATGGTCTTCATGTTGGCCATCCATGGCTTATTTTTCAAGCCTTGACATTGATTCTAACAAAGTCACCATTTTTAGGATTCTTGGAGCTCAAATCCGAAAATTCAAATGAGATTCTTGGTGTTCTTCTTTTGTTTTCTTCACTTAGGTAAGAGGAAGACACTCCTTCTCAACCTCTCTTAGCATCTAAGAACCTTGTATGTGTGTTGTTATTGATTTCTGAATCCATGTGTAAAGTTCTCTCATTTTTATGTTGTTCTTCATGATAGTACATTTTGTTGGGTTTGTATGATTGATTGATGCCTCTTGCATGATTTGAAGGTACATTTGAGTAACTTGTTGATTAAATATGATAATGATTGGTTTGGTTTGAGTTAAAGGACCTGGAGAACTCTGTTTTCTGTAAATTTACGCGTGGTAATCTATTACACGGGTCTTGTAATCGATTACCAAGCTCTTAAGGGTACGAAATCGTGATTTTGGAAATCTGGTAATCGATTACATCTTGTGTGTAATCGATTACAGAGATTCTGTCTAGCTTGTAATCGATTACAAAAGTGGTGTAATCGATTACCAAGCCTTTGATATCACGAAATGGTGCTTCCGAGAATCACGTAATCGATTACAACTTGTGGGTAATCGATTACGGAGGTTCTGTCCGATTGGTAATCGATTACCACGACTGTGTAATCGATTACCAGGTCCTTGAAGTTACGAACCGTAGATCTGGAAATCGTGTAATCGATTACAATGGGATTGTAATCGATTACAGGGATTCTGTTTCACTGGTAATCGATTACCAAGGTGATGTAATCGATTACCAAGACCCAAAAACGAGATTTTTGAGCTAGAAATGATTGAGATTATGGTTCTTTGTCCTTTGTAACTCAAACCTAATCCAAAAACCCTGGATTCAAGGATTTTACTTTACTTAAATGTGATAGGAATATGTATTCATACTGATAGAGAAGAAATGATTTTGGAAATGGAATTCTTGGATCCATGACATAGAAATTGTGGTATGTGTGTGATAAGGAACATACATTGATGCTTATATTGGCCTATTGTGGCATGTTATGTAATGGTATGAGATTGTGAATCATACATGTCCATGCATAGTGTCATATGCATTGTGAATGTCCTTGTGGACTATTGTAAGGCCAAGTTGCCTAGGAGATTGAACACACCTTAGTGCGGGTGCGAGTAGACTAGTGTGGGTCTTGTTATGACATTGGGGGCGTCGGGGTGCGGGTCCTTCACAAGGGGCAGTTGGTAGCTCCTCTGCCTGTGGGGAAAACCGATGCAAACGCACCGACGATCCGGACTTGACACTGTCCTATATCGTGATCTAGTGTAGAATGTCTGTACAATGCCCTGATTGTGCACGAGAACATTTATTGATAGCACTGGCCTCGGCAGCCGAGTTACAGACATGTCTCCTGATCTTTCTCTCCGACTGTTTGAGTCTAGCTCCATGGAGTAGGAATTTGGGAAAGCATGCATGCGAGTCATGATTACATTGTCATTGTTAATATTTATTTTTCCATATCTATGACTGATTGGATTATTACTGAGATGATTATCTGCCTGGAATTGTTTATTTGCTTACTGTTGGAATTACTGCTTATTAGTTGAATATGATATTCTGAATTGCTATTTGGGCGCGTGGCGCCGTACTGTTTCTAGCTGCTATAATTGGTAATGATGGTAGGATGTCTTACCTCTTTCTTGTATCTCTGTTATTTGCTATATGTGTGTATACTGTATTGATCGAAGACGACGGTAAGGAGGCAGAAGATCCCGAGTTTCCCGACTTCTGGCCTGAACGAGACTAGCTTCTACTGAGATGATGGCGGCACGTATGCGCAGATTTCTTGGCAATGTGCGTCTGACCTTCCTCGAAGGGCCGGAATGTTGGCATATCAACTTGAGTTCTGATCGTTGTGTCTACTTGGGAGATGTGTCGATCGCCCTAGCCTGGAGACGTCATGAGGCACCTGTCCTCACCTGTCACATCAGCCTGCGACTGGAGTTTTACTTGCCCATCCGTGAGATGTGGGGTGATCGTTATTACACCCCTTGGGAGGACTCTTTTGATTCTACTGCTCGAGCTCCTGCCCGTAGTTCTGTGGTTCCCATGGAGGTTTCCTCTGAAGAGGAAGATCCTGCTGAGGATCCGGATACGGTCCCTCCTCATCTGAGAGACTGAGTTTACTGGTAGCTACTGATGGCTACCAGTGTTTTATTTTGGGGCCTGATGTATATTTTTGTGGGCTGTATATTTTGATATCTCTGGGGCATATTTGTATAATCCTTGGGGGCAGGTATAGTTTTGCTTTTTGGGTAATTCAGGCTTGTATCTAAATATAGATGATGTCAGCACTTTATATATATATATATATCCATATGCATGTATTCAGATGTGAATTTTGTCTACTATTTTATTCTTCACCGTCATTTATATTCCGCATGGTTAAAATGATTATCAAAACAGTAAAAAAAAAATATTTATGCTATTTTGCTCGTGTAGTTAAGAATTGAACAAGTTAAACTTAAACGAATGAACCGGGTCTTGAAATGTTAAAACTTTACTTTTTCACATTTTCTTTTATTTGACAATGTGACGTTCCCTCCCAAAAAGGGGCGTTACAATAACACTATTGAAACAGTTTTTTTTTTTACAAGAAAAAGGTTGTTTCCATGGGAAAAAAGCATTCCAAACAAGTTCCTAGATTATAGAGTATTCCTTACACTTTGATATGTAAATACCATTTTGTTTTCAGGTAAATAACTTTGTTAATCATTCTATACCTATTTTGATAATTTAATGCATAAAAATAATTCTTTTTTATATCATCCAAATAAAACATATTAATTTAAAATTATTTTTAAGCTAATATATCCAATCATAAAACTGATTCTATTATAATCGATTTTTAAAATAATTAAGTTTTCACAGTTGTTCCCAAACACCCCATTGGATAATATTCTTCTAAAGTGAGTTTATTTTTAAAGTGAACAAGTAAAGGTGTATCTATTTTTAAATCATTTAGTAGATTAAGATCTCAATATATTTTATTAAATTAAAGATAAAAATACACTCATAGTTATTCACTTTAGAGACAAACTTATTTAAAGAAATATTTTCCTTAAAATGCCACCGAAAAAGTGATTGAATCCCTATTCCATTCTACCAAAATGAAATATACCCAGATGCTCAGCTCCAAATTCCTTGTTGGCCTAGTTGTGTTTTCTTAGGTCCAAAAAAATGGGCCCAGACTGTCTAGCTCATAAATTTGGTTGGGTTAAAGTAGGCCAAGGTGAATGATAAGTCTATATTTTATAGTCCTAAATTGGATAAATTGTGATGATTTGATTGATTTATGTCAGAATTTATGCTGCATTTAGTCTATTTATCCTTGGTATCTCATGATTGGTCTTCCTCTATGTTTTTGGGTCCAAAATAGATGTTTTGACATGATTCTATGAAGCTTTGGATGGATCCTTTGCAATGACGTTAAACTCGGAATTTATATGGCTAAGATTTGCAGAGTTTTTGACCTTTGTACGATAAAATGAACATATCTTGAGCTACAGAAGTTAAAACGGGGCGAATTAGGTGTTCCTGGAAAGCTAAGAAAAAGATCTACAACTTTCATGAAAATTTCTATGAGAAATTCTAGGAGACACGACCGTGCCTCCCCAAAAAATGAAATTTCGCATCCTGGCAACCCACACGGCCGTGCCTAACTCATGTAAAGTTTCTGACTTGGAGACATGGCCTTGTCTAATTTAGGCACGGTAGTGTTAGTACTATTCACTCGTGGTTTTTACTGTTTGGATGCATTTTCGAATGACTTTTGACGTGGTTTCTCAGAGACACGGCCATGTCTCCCATAGACACAGTCGTGTCTCCCTCCAAACTTGCAAAAGAAGCTAAAATTGTTTATAAAAAGGAGGGAAGATGTAGAAACAAAGGAGACAGAGGGAACGTAGGAGGAGAGTTTCCAGACCAATTTTTCATCTATTTTCACTTTTCTTTGTAATTTTCACTTAATTTGTTCATAAGGAGAGGTTTGGAGAGGCAAATCTGAAGGGAGGGAGGCTTCAAATGGAGGATCTCTTTGAGGCTTGAAGATCTGGATCTTTGCAAAGGGGTTTTGATCTCTCTTTCTCTCTAGTTTTTCTCCTTTCTTTGGTTTTCTTTCCCTGGATCTGTATCTTATTATGAGTTTGTTTGTATTGAATATGAGTAGCTAAACTCATAGCTAGGGTTATGGGGGATCTTGTGTTCCTAATTATTTGGATCTGATTTCTAAATTGATTATGATAATTTCTTTGTGGGTTTATTATATTGTTTGCATTCTTGTCATAACTTGATCACTTGTGGCATTTGTTAATTCATTATTTGACCGGTGACCATCCGCACTCAATGAATGGATCTATATGGTAAGCCTAGGATTATATTGGTGAATGACCAAACATCAATTTCTCCTACCAATGGAATTGACGGGTTGTTAGTTCATATCTTGAATTTGAGGCTTAATGCATTCTTGATTAATTCAACTAAATGACCAAATAGGTGGATTAAATTAAGAATATAATATTGTTTCATCCATGACCATTGAGATTCAATAGCAAATAAGATAATATTGTTAAAAGAATTATGTGTATCATAATTGAAAGAAGATCCGAGTAATGAGACTCAAGTAAACCCTACGCCCTAGTGTCTCTCTATCTTTGTTTATCTTTTCTTTATTTAATTGTTCTTTATTTTTTCATTAGTTTTCAGTTTTTAATTTGGATCTTGCATACACTTTCGACTGTCTAAATAACATAAGAATTTTACAATTTTAGTAATTATCACTTATTCCTCGTGAGATCGATAACTTGGACTCAAAAGTCTTATATTACTTGGTGATAGAGTGCATTTGCTCTTAGTGTATCTTTTGCATGCACCAGTGAACACATTTAACATTTAAAAAAAATCATAAATTATTGTTTTTTATATCAATTTTAGATACCAAACAAAAAAAAGAATGAACAGATCATTCCATTCTTAACCATATCAAACAATATAAGAATACACATTTCATTCCATTATATTTCATTCCCACTTTCATTCCATCCAACCAAACATTTGAAAAAACAAAAACAAAAAAAGAAAAAACAAATCTGAACACTAAAAATGTGTTCGGGCTTGTATTGTATCTCTGATTTATTTATTTGTGATTGCTCCTTCTCTTGGTTACGTTGGCATTACTTAACAAATAAATATTGGCACAGATTGCTTTATTACCGAAGCAAATCCTTAATTTGTAGGTGTTGATTTTTTTTAATGAAAAGTTTTGGAGGTGGATAGATTTTCATCGATCCCCATTTGCAAAGCTGTGGTGTTTACTAAAATCAGTATCCAACTCGAAGACACTAACTGCCAAGAAATAAGTTATTTACAATGTTGAAAGTATGTGTATTAGTCAAATTACTCAGCCTTACTTGTTATTTGTTAATAAAGTATGTGTACTGGCCATATTCAGTCTTAATTATTATTTTTTTCTCTTCCCATGATGTTTTTTTTTTGTTACATAAAGGGGCCGGAGCCTAATCTTTCCATGATACTTTCCTGCTTCTTGAACTTGTCCTTCTGAACAGACCAAAAAAAAAAAACACTTGTCCTTCTGTTTTACCACGTAATGCTCACTTGAAGGCATACCTACATGCATATACCAGAATAAATATTTGATTTTTATATCCCCAACCTTTTTTCTTAGGCTTCTTAGATGAAGTTATTACTCATGATTTTGCATCCTAAATCTGAGATATGTGTGAACACCAATTTTGTCGGGAGCTTTTTCATTTAAAAAAAAAAAGACTCAACTTTTATTTATTGATTCATTATCTAATTTATTGACTCAGTATTCAGTCTATAATCTATTAATCCATAGTCTAACCCCTTAACCCATTGACTCATTCTACTACAACTCAAACTCATCATAAACAAACATATCCTAATCAAATCCCATCAGTTATCCTAAACTTATCTTAAACTAACCCCAACAGTCATCATAAACAAATTCCAACACTCATCCAAAATTAATTCTAATATTACTTTAACTCAAACTCTTCAACCTAAACCCTTCCTATATTAACCCATAACCCACCTACCGACCTGGACTTTTTGACTCTCGGCAGCTTGCTCCCACTTACACATATTTTTTTGCCTAAGCAACAGCAACAACACCCATTTCATCTACACCCTCCTCCATAACCACCATAACCATTAAACCAAGCCCCCATCTCCATTACTGGTCCTTCACTCTCATCACCATAAGTGAGTTAACTCGCCACTACACCCACCCTCATTATCTTCTTCAAAAACCTTCAACCCCCGTCACTTTCCTTCTCCACCATCACAAATAAGCCAACCAAACCACCAAGTTATATCACACATACCCCCACCCACCATAAAACATCTATCTCTATCACCACTTTCATATTCAACCATTAACCAAAAACCATCAAAACAGCCCAACCGAAAACTACCAACACACGTAGCACCACCATACCAAACCGCATCCGGAAGCCGCACGCACAGCCCCTATTAAACACCCAGAAGCTGAACTCGAGACGTGACCCAATGTCCGTGAGCCCAGAACCGCATAGCTCTAGACCCATCCAGTCGTTCCGCCGAACCCGCGTCACCTGGAACGCGAACCGCCGCAGCTTCACGCGACCCGCGAACCTCCTCGCCGCACCGCCAGTCCGCACCGTCGCTCATCCCGTACCGCGCCTACTGCATCTCGCCACCCGACCAGTCCGGCGAGACCTCCCAAATCTGAACCTCCTCGCCGCCACTACTCGCACTCAAGCCCGTTGAATCGCAACCCGTGACTCACCGATTCGTTGGCCTTTCATCTTCTTCCTATCCCTTTCTGCAAATATTTCAAAAAAGGAAGCACCAAATCCCACTTTTTTCATTTTCGTTTTTCCTGTAGGTAAGTTGTTATTTTTTGTTTCTTTTAACTTTTTTTTTTAAGAACGGTTTTGAAAATGTCTTTTTGGGGGAAAAAATAAAAAAAATAAAAATGATAAAAGAAAAAAAGGGTAAATAGTAAAAAAAAGATAAAATATAAAACAATTATTATTTTTAAATAATGAAACAAGATTAACCGGATTGTGACAGCTTGTTAATTTTGTAACTATTTTGGATCATCTGAGTTGTGACAACTTAATGATTCAAAATATTTTAAAAATAATAATAAATTCAATAATCAGTGGGTGACGTCTCTAGCGTGGCGCGAGCTTCACCTATTCAAACCTTAATTTGATTAATAGAATCGCGACGACTTGTTAATTCAAATTTTTATAAAAATAAAAAATTAAATCTTTTCTTTAAATAAAATCAACTAACCCACACTTATTTTCTATAGAACTACGTGACTTTGAGTTCCTCATTGCACCTGAGGATACGTAGGAGCGTAATTTTTATTTCATCAAGCCAAATTTTAAATTTTCACAAATATATTTGATTTTTTTTATAAAAAGGTTAAAACGAATATATTTTGAGATTATCAAATTTTGCATAATTAATTTAGTGTAACCATTTTAGAACGGATGTGTTTGGGGTGCTGTGGGATTGAATTTCCACCCTTCCCTACACACAATCGACTTCCGAATCCAATATGGTTCCAAAGACCATTTTCTAAAATAGGTTTTTCAATTTTTTTCATTTTAAATAAAATTGGTGGTGACTCCTAACAATTTATTTTTTTTCGCCGTCCCCGCCGCGATCACGGTCGCGACAGATGGTGATTCCATTGGAGATTTTTGAGAGTCAAGCTTATACAAGTAGGTTATGCAAATATTGTGATATTTATATGTTTGTTTTACCTTTTCTTTTCTTTTCTTTTCTTTTACTTATTGGATTTTTTTATTTATATTTTTTTATGTAAACCTTAGGGTAGAAAACTTTTGGAGTTTGCTTTGTGTTTGCTTTGTTTTGCAAAATGTGGGTAGTCTTTAGGAGTGTCAAGGTTTGTATGTTCTCTACACCCATCGCACTTACATGTTTATCACACACATTCGAGTGGGGCCTTATACCCGGGTCTGAGTGAAGCCTAAGTTAAGAAGAGGCTGCATAGTGGTAGTCATTTTGGATGTATATCCTGTTTAGTTATTGCGAAAATCTCATCTAGAGTGTGTCTTTTTTATGAATGTCCCACACCTAGTGGTTTACCCACTATTTCGTGGTCAAACATTCTGAAATGGAACTTGGCTCTAGAGACTTTTAGAATAGAAGAACCACCCAATGAGAGTTCTCACGAATTAGAAAGATTCATAGATCCTTAGGATATAATTCCTCAATTGAAGGCAACTCCTTAGGACACGAAGAGAGCATACTTCTTCTTTATATAATTATCCATCATTCTTTCATGACATTCCTAGTATTCTTAAAAAAAACAAAAAAAAAACAAAAAAATCATACATTTTCATGGCATTCCCTGCATTTTTTTTTGTTAAAAAAAAGGAAAGAAAAATGTTTTCATTTCATTCATTTCATCTTATGCATTTCACGAATCTCATTCATTTCATTTCATCTCATTATTTTTGTTTGGTGTTACTGTGCTCAACATCATTGCACGACCAAGGAAAAAAGACACCAATCAAACCCGAGTTCATAACACAAGGGCTCGAACAAAGCTTGCAGCTATGACAACTGATAACGAAGGAAGAAATCTGAGTATGAAAGTAGATGAGATGAAAGAAAAGATGAATGAGATGACAGAGTCTTAAAGAAGAATGGATAGAAAAGATGGAAGAACAAATTAAAGCGATCAAAGGTCCTAATACTTATGGTCCCCTTGGGATAGAAGAATTGTGCCCTACTTTTAACATCATCATCCCTAAGGATTTTAGAATTCCAGAATTCATCAAATATGATGGGAACACCAATCCTTTCTTCCACCTGAAAACATATATTACCAAAATGTCAATTTGGTCAAAGGATTGGAAGTTCCTTGTTAGCTTCTTTCATGAAAGTTTGATTGGACCTGTTTTGGAATGGTGTATCCAACAAGACCTTTCCAAAATCTTTTCATGGGATGACTGGGCAAACTTATTTTTGGGATAATATCAGTTTAACCTGGATATAGCCCCAACCCGAGAGCAGTTAGGAACACTGCAGAAGAAAAATGAAGAAACATTCAAGCAATATGCCAAGAGGTGGAAAGCTCTCGCAGCACAAGTGCAACTGCCGTTGATTCTGACAGAAATGTGCTCATACTTCTTGGGGACCTTAGGAGCTCCCTATATTAGGGCAATGGCGGGCGCTGCGTATCAATACTTTACTGATTTAATTGCTGCTGGAGAAAGGATTGAAATTCTAGTAAAGACTGAAAAATTGCCAACTGGTAATAATGAATTCCAGAAGGGGTTTCCTCCTAAGAAAAAAGAGCCAGAGGTGAGCTACGTGCAAAGCCAACAACCTTCACAAGCTTGCTACCCACCATCTTACCCTGCCTACCGAGCCTCTGCATATAACCCAAATACTTACCATTCTGCACCTCCACAAAATATCCCAAATCACCCAAAGTCTCGATCAAGCTTTCAAAATCAAGGTCGTTTCCATTCCCAAAACTATCCATTTCAAATGCAGAGTTATTCCAAAGGCTGTTTGATATTCACTTCATCTCAGGAAATCCTGTACATTCCCTACAACCACTGTTTCCAGCATGGTACAACCTGAATTTAACTTGCAAATACCATATGGATATCCTGGGGCACTCAATCAAAAATTGTTAATCTTTCAAGATGACAGTAAAAAAGTTGATCGCTTGTGGAAAGCTGGATATTCAAGAGAAGGCCAGACCCAGTATTATTAACAATTCAATCCCTAATCCTGGTGGAAGTAATGAAGTAAATGTTGTGCCAGCAACTTGAAACCTCTGAACAATTGAAGCTCTGAGGTTGTTAATTGAAATTATTGCCATAAAATAATTTGTGATGTTGGACTCATGTCAACTTTCTTGAAACATTAATGTAATGAATTTGCATGGGTGTCTTGTTTCCTTTCATTTTCATCCTTTTGTCTTTCTCGATATTTATTCTCTTTCATTTCTTTAAAGCGTCTTCTTTGGTAATTCTCAGTTTGGTAGATGTCAATAAATTCTGCGTGTGTAAGTATCTTTTACAAAAAAAAAGTCAAAAAAAAAAGAGAGCAAAGAAGTAATTACTTGGTTTGCATAATCTTTTTGTCTCAAAATTAAAGTTTTGAAAATAAACAATCGTCATTTGAAAATGAAGATTGACCATTTTTCTCTATCTTTTATAAAATTTCATCATTTTTATCCTTTGTTACCCCTTTTGAGCTTGAAATTTTTTTCAATAAACTCTGGATAAGGATCACTCCTATACTAAGGGATAGCATGGAATAAAGGTTGATTACAATGATGAATGTTCTGAAGCATAATGGAAAATGAAGAAAAGGTGAAAAGAACAAGAAGTAAAAATAAAAAATGATAAAAAAAATTAAAAAGAAGAAGAAGGGAAAGAACGATGAAAGAAAATGAAATGAAATGGGAAAGAAAAGGAGATTAATAAGAGAAAAATGTTTAAAAGTGGAAAAACAGTTAATAAAGTTTAATTTTGAACAATGATCCTTAGTCACATTCTACCCTTAAACACTTGTTTGAGATTTATATCTTTCCTTTCATAACCTCTAGCATTGACCACATTACAAGCCTCAAAAAGTCCATTCTGATCAATGAAGGGTTGTTGTCATTTTCGTTAACTTTAATTTTGAGACAAAGGTTACGCTCATCCAAGTATTTAGTTCATTGCTCCCAAAAAAAATGAAAATGAAAAGAAAAAAAAGAGACTTACACTAGGACAAATTTGTACCCTATTCAACTCGTCTAAATTGGGGCAAATCTTTTGATTACTAGGACGAGTTCCTGCCCTATTCATTTCTGTCCTAGACTAAGAAAAAATTTTCTTTGATTCAATTTGGCTCTACACTAGGACAAGTTTGTACCCCGTTCGGCTCGGCTCTAAATTGGGGCAATTTTTCCTTTCCTTGGTTCAATTTGCCTTAGGCAAATCTTTTAGTCATTAGGATAAGTCTTAGTCCTACTCAATTCAATCCTAGACAGGGGCAAATTTCTCTTCGGTTCAATTTGGCTTGATGTAGATGTTTAGCAGAAGAAAATCCTTGGCCATAATGTCTAGTAGACAACTAAAGATTGGTCTCATGAAGGTCAAACCTATTCATATCGGGTCAACACCTCTTTAGATCTCATATCATCATTTGTGTCCTTTTTTTTTCATATATACTCTTTTGTGTAGTCAAACTTCCAAGACCAATCTAAAAGTTGTTTACTTAGTAAATTCCTTTTATGTCGTACTTTTGAATACATGTCTGTCTGTTACATAATGTTTCAAGTAAGGTAAACAAGAGTACAACATTATGATTTGACCATCTGATGGCAATCTCCTAATGAACAATTCAGATCGAAATGAACTTAGAAGTTTCAATTAAAGGGAAAAATGATATCTTAAGGGATAATTCATAAATAAAAAGTACCCGAGCAAAAAAAAAAAACTCTTTATGTTGAAAATCCGAAAGGGCAGTTTAAGCAAGAGTTAAGGCAAATAAATTAGAATTGCTTAAACTGGAGCAAATTTATTTACGTTCGATTGGCTACACAAGGGTAACTTGGTTCGTATTCAATTAGCCACACTGGGGCAAAATTATGAGAATATATATTGAATGAAGTAGCAACAAAGACAGCGATTGAGTCTTCAGGCCGTTGCAAGAAATCAATGATCAAGGAACAAATACTGGGGCAAAATTTTCTCGCAAAGACTTAGTGGCTCTAAGTAAGGGTTCACAACAAGAGATTATCATCTCAATTCCTAAAAGAGGAGTAGTTAAGAGCAGAAAACATGAAAATAAGATTAAAAAAAAAGGAGAAAGAGAGAAAGGATGGGTAAGTAGGATTGAGACTATCAGGTCCAACAGGAAAAAAACACGTGAACGAGAGTTTGATTGGTCAAAGTTTTCCAAGGTTAACATTGGTTCAAATGTTTTTTTCAGGTATTAAAATAAAGAGAAAAAAAAAGAAAAGAAAAAAATCTTTTCGGGACGTAGATGCCCATTGCCTTTTTATTTCGAGACATAGATATTCATTGTGTTTAATTTTCAGGACGTAGATGCCCATTGTTTTTTTTGAAATGTAGATGCCCATTATCTTTTTTTGGAACGTAGATGCCCATTGTCTTTAATTTTCGAGGCGTAAATGCCCATTTTTTTTCGGGACGTAGATGCTCATCGTTTGTAATTTTCAGGACGTAGATATCCATTGTCTTTTTCGGGACGTAGATGCCCATTGTTTTTTTTTTCGGGACGTAGATGTCCATTGTCTTTAATTTTCGGGACGTAGATGCCCATTGTCTTTTAATTTTCGGGACGCAGATGCCTATTATCTTTTTAATTTTCAGAACGCAGATGCCCATTGTCTTTAATTTTCAGGATGCAGATGACCATTATTTTTTTTTTCGGGACGTAGATGTCCATCGTCTTTAATTTTTGGGATGCAAATGCTTAGTGTCTTTTAATTTTTGAGACGCAGATGCCCATTGTCTTTTAATTTTTGGGACGCAGAAGTCCATTGTCTTTAATTTTTGGGACACAGATGCCCATTGTCTTTAATTTTAAGGACGCAGTAGCCCATTGTCTTTTTGCCATTTATCTTTGAGCGCATTGCTCTTCACATTTTTGTTCTCACATTGTTTTCTGTTTCTCCCGAACAAAATTTGGATTCATTTCTTTACTCGTTCCTCATTATGATAAAATGAAAAGTTATAATTATTCTTTTTATCTAGTAAAAAATAAGTAAATATGGACAACTGTGAACACCCAATTTTGTTCGGAGCTTTTTTTTTTTTTAAAAAAAAAGACTCAACTTTCACCCATTGACCTATTATCCAACTTATTGACCCAGTATCCAGTCCATAATCCATCAACCTATAGTCTGGCTTATTAACCCATTAACCCATTCTACTACAACTCAAACTCATCATAAACAAATCTATCCTAATCAAATCCTATCACTATCCTAAACTTATCATAAACCAACCCCAACACTCATCCTAAATAAATCCCAACACTCATCCAAAATCAATTCTAATATCACTTTTACTCAAACTCTTCAACTTAAACCCTTCCTATAACCTATAACCCACCTATCGACCTAGACTTTTTGACTCTCAGCAGCTTACTCCCACTTACACACATTTTTTTGCCTAAGCAACAACAACAACACCCATTTCATCTACACCCTCCTCCATAACCACCATAACCATTAAACCAAGCCCCCATCTCCATTACAGTCCTTCACTCTCATCACCATAAGTGAGTTAACTCGCCACTACACCCACCCTCATCATCTTCTTTAAAAACCTTCAATCCTTGCAACTTTCCTTCTCTACCATCATAAATAAACCAACCAAACCACCAAGCTATATCACACATACCCCCCACCCGCCATAAAACATCTATCTCCATCACCACTTTCATATTCAACCATTAACCAAAAACCATCAAAATAGCCCAACCGAAAACCACCAACACACGCAGCACCACCATACCAAACTACATCCGGAAGCCGCACGCACAGCCCCTATTAAACACCCAGAAGCTGAACCTGAGACTCGACCCGACATTCGTGAGCCCAGAACCACGTAGCTCTAGACCCATCCGGTCGTTCCGTCACCCATGTCGCCGAACTCGCGTCACCTGGAATGCAAACCGCCACAGCTTCACGCCACCCGCAAACCTCCTCGCCGCACCGCCATACCGCACCGTCGCTCATCCCGTACTGCGCCTACTGCATCTCGCCACCCGACCAGTCTGGCGAGACCTCCCAGATCTAAACCTCTCGCTGCCGCTACTCGCACTCAAGCCCGTTGAATCGCAACCCGTGATTCGCCGATCTGTCGGCCTTTCATCTTCTTCCTATCCCTTTCTGCAAATATTTCAAAAAAAGAAGCGTCGAATCCCACTTTTTTAATTTTTGTTTTTTTTGTAGGTAAGTTGTTGTTTTTTTGTTTCTTTTAACTTTTTCTTTTAAAGAATGGTTTTGAAAATGACCTTTTGGGGTTAAAAAAATAAAAATGATAAAATAAAAAAGGGTAAATAGTAAAAAACAAGATAAAATATAAAACAATTATTTTTTTTAATAATGAAATAGGATTAATCGAGTTGTGACAGCTTGTTAATTTTATAATTATTTTGGATCATCTGAGTTGTGACAACCTAATGATTCAAATTATTTTAAAAATAATAATAAATTCAATAATCAGTAGGTGATGTCTCTAGCGTGACACGAACTTCACCTATTCAAATCTTAATTTGATTAACAGAATCGCAACGACCTATTAATTCAAATTTTTATAAAAATTAAAAATTAAATTTTTTTTAAAATAAAATCAACCAACCTACACTTATTTTCTATAGAATTATATGACTTTAAATTCCTTATTACACCTAAGGATACGTAGGAACGAAACTTTTATTTCGTCAAGCCAAATTTAAAATTTTCAAAAATATATTTGATTTTTTTTATAAAAAGGTTAAAACGAATATATTTTGATATTATCAAATTTTACATAATTAATTTAGAATAACCATTTTAGACCGAATGTTTTTGGAGTACTGTAGAATTAAATTTTCACCTTTCCCTACACATAACCAACTCTCGAATCCAATCTAGTTCCAAAGACCATTTTCTAAAAAAAAATTTCAATTTTTTTATTTAAAATAAAATTGGTAACAACTCCTAACAATTTATTTTGTTTTGCCTTTCTCGCCGCGATCACGGTGGCGACAATATGGACCATATATGGTTATTCAATCACCAAGTATAAATCCAGTGAAATCTGATACTAGCAAATCTTCGTACCCCTTTCTTAAATAGTATCCTGATTCTGGCTTTGAATTCATGGATTGCTAAATGTAAACAAACCTAGCATACTGTGGTGCTTGTCAGTAGTAGGTGTTTTGTTAATCACCTGTTGAAGTTGCTCTTGTAGCTTGTTAATCCGCTTTCCAATGTGGAAGATTTATTCCAATCCTATAAAAACCCACACCATCAATAGATTTAATCTTATCAGAAGCACTTGCACAGAAAAGCTCCTTCCCGAGTCTCCAATATGCTCCTTTATAATTTTTTCACAGGCCTCTTGTTTGGCCTTGCATAGAAAAACTCCTTTCCGAGTCTCCAATATGGTATAAGCACATATTTCATGCAAATATTTCATCTATGTCTGCTCATGACAAGTTGACAACATAAATTATTCACCCATCTTGAAGTTCCATGACAGGATTTTTTTAAATTATCACCAGATGGCACAACTTATTTAAGCTACATAGAACTCATAACTTTTACGAAAAGATCATTAACCGCATTGTACAAAGAAAAACAATAAACATCATAAAAATCCGCAACTGAAAAGGGTGAATTTAGCGTCTCCCAGATGCCACTGATTCGGCAGAAAAGAGATACTTTACTCGTGAAAGAACTGAATCATGTGCAGGATCATAAGGATGGTCTTTAGAAGGGATTTCAAGTATTGCAGGAACAGGCTTGTTGTAACTATCGACCAAAAACCTTATCATATTTGCAACCTGCACAGTAAAAGAGTAAATAAAATCTTTTAATTTGTGGACAACATGCAGATATATGGGGGAGGGGAAAAAAATAGCAGGGTCATAACCCAAACTCACAAGCAAAACTCAAACGAGAAAAAGTGCCCAAACAATGAACATAGAGCAAGAAAGCTTTTTGAGTCTCAGGTAGGAGACTACGATGGTTAAATGAGCATTGACCAAAAAAATGGATGCAAACTAACAACTGAACCAAATGTGAGAAACCAGATTACTTGGCAACACTAAAACCCACAGGATAACTTTTGAAAAGCAGGGCAATTAATGAGTGAATGGCATTGATATTGCCACATTGGTCAGTTCAATAAAACCTCCTGTATTTCTATAGCATTGTTCATTAAGAAATTTGGTCATTTAAAACATTACATGTAAGTTTCGGAACCTGCTGCAGTGGATAGGAATAGATTCCCTCCAGGATTTCTCATGACAATAACTTTGATTACCATGCAGAACATGCACTAAAATATAATAGATAAGGGTAAGTTAATGGGCTTTAGGAAATAATAAGATCATGTTTCAGGCCCTAGGAAGTAATAATTAACAATTGCAGATATAGTGTTTCCTTAATTAAGATGCAAGTGCACAACAGCCACAGCCATTTTTTATAGCCATGAAATATGACTTACATATTGGCTAATCAGCACAATTGCAACATCCTCCCTTGTTGTGAATTCTTTGAATGCATCCTCAATTTGTTTGACAGTTGTTTCTGAAAAACAAAGCCAATAGATAAAACATAAACTTACAGTAAAATCAACTAGATTTCAAGTCGACCATAAAATAAGGGGGGAAACTAATTCTTCAAAAATTGACACTATCTGAGGCCAATTTTTTTTTTTTAATTAGAAAAAAAAGAAAAGAAAAGAAAAGAAAAGAAAAGTTGATGCTATCTTTAGATATGTAGTAACCCAAGTACTGCCCGAGATTTTCCTCCTGATCAACCTCACAGTTGCTAGGATATCTACTAATAACCAGTAAGAAGGAAATAAAAATAACCCATGCACAATAAAACCAACAAAAGGATGATTTGCAAATTTCTTAGAAGTGTCTAGGCCTATGAAATGTATTCTCTATCCTTTATCATGTATGGAGGATAAGGAACAAGGACTTTAATATAGAAATTTCACTTTTCTATATATCCCATTTAGAAGGGGTACACCCCTATTCTTATGATGTCTTCAATAAACTATAATAAGCATTTATAAGAACATAGGCATATTTTTTATTGGGTATCTATCACAATCTGGACAGTAGTTAAACAGGCAGGGAGTCCCTTCAAGATGTACAATTCAACAAGAAAAACATTGTAGTTTAGGGGAGTTTGATACCACCCATGCATACAGAACAGTAAGTACAAAATAGTTCAGTGGCATACTTGAATCGACAATGAGGTAATTTGTCTTCCTACGTAAGTCAACATTTCCCACTCCAGCCAACAGAAACCCAACTACTGTATCCTGTGCAGAGTAAAGTAGTCATCATAAGCCTTCGGGATGTTTTAATTATTTCAATCAGAATGAATACTAATCAAGAAAAATTAAATCTATAATGGAACGGGGAACTGCTGCAGGCAGAATTAAAATCCAAAAAACATACGCTCAAAGAATAAAATATCTCACTAGTTGGTTTCAATTTGATTGGGGGGGGGGGGGGGCTAATTGTAATGTTACAGATCTTACTAGATTAAATTTGGTTTGGGTTATTAAGATTAGAAAACTGATCTTTTAATTAATATTATTTTTTCAGCCATAGGGATATTTCAGTAGTTTGCTGTTAGGGCAGTAAAGTCAGGTATCTATTTAGCTGTATCAATGTATGGGTTTTAGGTTTGTGGGTGTTTCATTTTTGTTTTTCTCTATTTAGGGTTTCATTTATGTTATTAGTGGCTGGATATTTGACTTGAGTCTTGGGGTAATTGAACCAGAAGTTTAGGACTACTTGCTCCTAAGTTTTGATAAGTTGTATAGTCATATTTAGTTGATGCATTCAGCTATCAAAATATCAATAAATGATCAGCTTATGTGTTATTGCAGCAAATTGCTCTCTTCTTGATGTGATGCCCAAGGGCCCTAGGTGTGACACCTGGGTTAATTTCTTCTTTTCCTATAATTTCTAAATCTTTTTCTTCAATTTTATCAGGTGATAGAACTAATTTCTTTGGACAACAATGTTGCCATTTCATTTTTTTATTTCTTTTCAAAACCTAGTAATTCTTGCTTCAATCTACCCAAGGAACTGTCAAATAATAACAGTCAAATTAGCAGCTATAACTCAAAGCACCCCAACTGTCACCAACTTGACTCCTTAACCCATCTTATGGCTTGCAAACAAGCCTTGCCCCTTATATATCCTCAAGAACTTTTCAATCCATTGATTTTCTAACCCCTGACACTGAACCATTCAAGAAACCTTAAGCCTAACCTATTAAATCCTAAGCCTTTTCCAGTTCTACACCAGGAACACATAGAATAGTATATTTTCTTAATTAGTCTGTCGTGGTGCATAATCACTTATATACTGATAGCGAAAAAAGATCTCCAAAGATATTGTAAATTTCTCTTGCAGCAGACTTATAAACATATTAGCCAGGAAGATGTCACTTTATAGACAAAACAGCTAGAATCTTTACAGATATTTGTTTTATTATTCAATGTTAAGGAACCTAATTATTATATCATTTGCTTTAATGGTATCTTTTAGACAAAACGTGCACGTGGCACAAGACAACTTCTATATTTCACAAAATACTCAACAATCTTATCTCATGAAGGAAAAATCAGAATAATTCAACTTAACATGCTCTATTATCTGAGTTACAAATTGAAGTAGAGGTAGTGAATTATGAATATCAAAGTTAATTGCTCAATAATTATTTCAACCTTCACAAGCTGAAATTTAAATGTGTCAAGGATAATCTAAAGGTCATGCATCACGAGTACATATCTGTTTTTTTGCATTAAAGACTTCAAGAAAGCATGTATAGCATTGCCTCACTCTTACCTCATCTGCAATCATGGCAATAAGTGCTGAATTGCTTGTAGGAATTTGAACTCTGTTGGCCATTTGATATGACTGAAGACGATAAACAAGGGAAACAATAAAAGATGGAGAGGCTGTTAACTAGCCATAGGTATTAGACAGTGAATAGCAATGTTTTAAAAACCTGACTGGCTAGTTCAACCAGTCAAACTATGAAGTAGACATGTTTCCGGTCCAATCATTCCTTATTATGTTGTCCGGTTCAACCATCCTCGGTTGAACCATTAATTTAACTAGTTGAAGCAATTGAATCATGACCTGGAACTCTCACCGATTCAATCTCCGGTTTGATTTTTAAAACATTGGTGAATAGTATAGAACAATAAAATGCAATGCATTCCTAAAACATATGATACATCATTATATCATACTATCCATTCATTACTATGATTCAATTTGGTATCCCCTTAAAATTGGGGGTGAAAATTTAAAAAATGTTCCTGAATTTTTTTTTCTACCCCCATTTTTCATGGGGATACCAAACTGACCCCAACTTGAAAATTGTAATTCCAAGTCAATATGAGCGCTTCTGAACAGGCAACAACCACAGATCTTAGAGCTTTTACATGTGACCCTTTGAAATTATGATCCCTTACTACTTGTCATTTCTCCCAATCAAAGCAAAAGCAGCAAGAACATTAGGATCTATAAACTGAGAAATGGAATGCGAATTGGAGCACACGTTCAACAATTCAACAAATTGGTCGCTGTTTAAAGTGATCTAATGAATTATGCATCATTAAAATTCATTTATAAGATGATAGAAGTAAGCAGTAACATCAGCATCAAAAGAACTAAATCCCAAAATTTTCACAGCTCAGATCAAAGAACAAATAGAACGCACCAGATCGGAAGGCCAGCGACGGGGGCGGCGGAAGATTTAAGAGGCGTACGGCCGAGCGTGGCCAACGGCAACGGTTAGCAGATGACGACGGAGCTAGGGAGGAGTCTGGAGTGGTTTGGGGTAACGATTATTCGTGCTCTTCGTTATGTGTTCATATAGTCATAGGACCTCTTTCTTCTCTCACCCTTTTCAACTTTTTTTTTTTTAATCTTTTATGTCAAATTATATATATATATATATCATATCTAGTGAGAAAAGTTTTTATTGTGAGAAGATGAGAAGAGTAAATTTTGACCATACAATCATATATAGATGGTCAAGATTAAAAGTTATTTAAAAGTCATGTGACTACTTAAAAAAGTCACATGCATCTATATTATAATCTTGACCATTTATGTAAGATCTAATAGTCAACATTTACTCATCTCACCTCCACAATAAACACTCCTCTCACCAGAGTAAGATCCTATATATATATATAGAGGATCAACTTACACCAGTGTAAGTTTTTTTTAACTTACACTCATTTTCAGCTGTTAGATTTACTTTCATCTAATGGTTACTTTTAATGAAATAATCTCAACCATTAGATAAAAGTTGAACTAACAGTTGAAAATAAATGTAAGAAAAAAAAGACTTACACTGATGTAAACGGATCCCCCATTGTGTGTGTGTATATATATATATATATATATATATATATATATATATATATATATATATATATGTATATGAGACAGGGATCACTACTGTAGGTGTAAGTCTTTTTTGACTTACACTCATTTTCATTGTTAGATTCATTTTCATCTAATGTTACTTTTAACGAAATAATCTCAATCATTAGATGAAAGTGGATCTAATGGTTGAAAATGAGTGTAAGTCAAAAAAAGATTACTATTTGGTAAACCGATCCCCCCTCTATATATATATATAATTTATTATAAATATTTATTATAGATAAAATACTCTAATAAGACAACTCTCGACTTTAACTTTTTTATAAATTATCACTATAAATTTAAAAATCTTTTTAACTATTTCATAAATTTTAACTAATGATCAAATAAATTATTTCATTATTCATCTATTAAATTTAACGGAAATGTCATGTGACAGCATCTTATTCATTTAACCTCATTAAATTTGGACTATTAATTTTTTATTTATTAAAACCTCTTTTTTTAATTATATTTTACTCTTAACAAATTAAATAAAAAATAAATTATTTTAAAACAAAAACGAAATAAAAAAAATAAAATTATTTTTTAATTATATTTTACTCTTTTCTCTCGTTTTTTGTTTTGAAATAATTTAATTTTTAATTTAATTTGTTAAGAATAAAATATAATTAAAAAAATGAGATTTTAATAAATAAAAAAATCAACGGTCTAGATTTAATAAGTTTAGATGGATATGATGATGTCACGTGACATTCCCGTTAGTGATTTAACATATGGTTAATGTAATGATTTATTGAGTCATTAGTTAAAGTTTAGGAATTAATTAGGAAAATTTTTAAGTTTATGGTGATGATTTGCAAAAGGATGAAAATTTAGGATTTTTGATCAATCTACTCTCAGTGGCAAAAATATGTACCAAATTGCCATTTTTTTGAAACTATTTACCCAAATACCACCTTTTTTGCTATGTTGGAATTTTTTAATATTGTCTGTGCCACGTAGGATACGTCAAACATTCTGACATATCCCACATTGACTCCTATAACTCCTCATCCCCTCTCCCTCTCACGGCAACTTCCTTCATTTCTCAAATTTTCACCTTCTCTAGATTTCACTTTCTCTAAACTCTTTCTCGAACTCTCGTACATTTGTAACTTGTGAGAGAATCATATTTGTAAGTATTTCTATCATTAGATTATTATTATTATTGTTATATATATTGCTTTGAATATTTTAATTGTTAGAATTATTGTTTATGTTTTTGAGTTATTATATTAATTATGTTTTGTATATTTGTTTTATTTTTAGAATTATATTTATGTTTTTAAGTTTTTATATTAATTGTGTATTGTACATTTATTTTATTGTTAGAATTATTGTTTATGTTTTTTAGTTTCTATATTAATTATGTATTGTATATTTGTTTTATTGTTAGAATAATTGAGTTTTATTATTATTTATTATTATTGATTACTATTATTATTGATTATTAGTATTAGTATTATTATTATTATTATTATTATTATTATTATTATTATTATTTGTTTTATTATTATTATTAATTGTGTATTTATTATATATGTTTTATTGTTATTTAGTACGTTTTTGGAATTTGTTTGTACAAAATTGAATTGTTTGTGTTGTTATTATTCAGAAGTGTAAGATGACCAAATACTTTGTTATTCTCATTTACTACAATGGGAGAATGTATGAAGGTGAAGATGGTCTAATGTACAAAGGTCCGCATCCCAATTCTATCATGATTCAACTTGAAACGACTATTGAGCTTTTAAAAAGGAGAATTCATTTAAAATTAAGGTTTCAAGAAAATCAAGTTGTGTCTAGTGTTGTGTACATATTTCCACAATGGAGTAATGTTCTAAGATGGATAGTTCTTCCATTAGAAGATGATGAAGACATTGCTTGCATGATTGATTGCTTTGATCAACATGCTACCTTAACTTCTATGGAGTTGTATGTCGAGACAAAAACAAGTGAGCACAATGAGCATGTTGAAGCTCCTTCTAAAATAGGGTTACAAGTTGGTCCTTCTAATCTTATTGAATCATCATACCCTATCAACACTTAATTCTCCATGACACATGCTTTTGTCCTAGTACAATCTCAAGAAGTTGGTACGTCTGTAATGCCTGAAGGGAGCTCATTTAGGTTAGACCTTGAAACCGATAACCTGCTTATGACAGATATATTATCTGACATAAGCGATGATGAAGGGGAGATGCCTGAGGGTGAAGATACAGACACTGACTTAGAAGAAGATCAATCTGACCTTGAAGTAAATATACAACAACTAGTCCATCCATTGGTAGTTGCTCTTGAATCTACGTATATGCCTCCATACCCTCAGTTTTCTAAAATCAATTGGGATGCGCTGAGTACACCTGATAATCTGTCTGAATTAGATTCTCGTGGTATTTGGAGTTCAGATGAAGAATTATATGTCGGGTTACAATTTTTCTCTAAAGATGCTGTCAATTTGGTCCTAAAACATTATTCCATTATTAGACATCAGAATTACAAGGTTGAAATTTCTGATACACAACGGCTAACTGTTAAGTGTCCCAAAGCTGCTGATGGTTGTAATTGGAGGGCCAGGGCCATTCTAAGCAAGAAATCAAACATGTGGGAAATTAGAAAATATAATGAACCTCACAACTGTGTCAACCCAGCCATGTCACAAGATCATCAGAAGTTAGACTCTCGTATGATCTGTTCTTGTATTCTAGAGATAGTTAAGCAAAAACCCGATGTACCTGTATGCTTAATTATTGAAAGGGTTCGATGTCAATTCGGATATGACGTGTCCTATCGAAAACCTTGGAAGGCAAAACAAATTGCCATTGTGAAGGTATTTGGAGATTGGGATAAATCTTATGCGATATTACCTAGATGGTTACTTGTCATGCAAAGAGACATGTCAGGCACAGTGTGGAGTTGCAAATCGTTGATTATGTCGAGGCCAATAGAGTTGACCGTTCAAAACTTGTATTTCATCGCTTGTTTTGGACATTCAAACCATGTGTTGTTGGATTCTAATACTGCAAGCCCATTATTCAGATTGACGACACTCATTTGTATGGTAAATATCGTCATAAACTATTGATTGCAACAACACAGGATGACGATAGAAAACCTCTACCAATTGCATTTGCCATTGTTGAAGGGGAAACAAATGATGCTTGGAGTTGGTTCTTAGCCTTGATTCGAACACATGTCACACAACAACAGAGTTTGTGCTTGATATCTGATCGACATCAAGGCATCATACAATCAGTGGCAAATCCACATCTGGGATGACAGTCACCGCATGCGTATCATGTTTTCTGCATTCTGCATATTAGTAGCAATTTTAACAATGCCTTTCGCAATCTGGCCCTAAAGAAATATCTAATTAACACAGGTAATTAAACATTTCACATTGTTTATGAGTTTACTATACTAGTTATCAAACTACAATTTAGTTGCTAACACCAACTCATTCAATATTTTAATATCAGGGTATGAACCAATGACATACAAATTTGAGGCTAGGTTGGAAAAGTTGACCGCTACTCCCGAAATGGCAAATTGGATTAATTTAATTCCAAAAGAACAATGAAGTTTAGCATATGATGGTGGCCACAGATTTGGTCATATGACGACGAACTTATCTGAGTGTATGAATGTAGTGTTGAAAGGTGGCAGAAACCTACCAATAACAGCATTGGTTCAGATGACATATTACAAATTAGTAGAGTACTTTGTTAATCAAAAGGATGACGCAAACGATAAACTTGTTGATGGGGCAGTGATGATCACATATTTTATACATTAATAAACTCTCATTTTTAGTCATTTACACTCTCCATGTACTTAATTGATTAAGCCTAGTTATGTTTTATAAGTTTGGACTCAAATTGGACTTAATTGATTTTTTCAGCACTATTTTGGTCTTACGCTATTTATGTATTTCGGTCATATCTTGAGTTCTAAATGTCTGATAATTATTAATTTTACCTTGTAGGAAAGATAAGAGAGAGCTCTACAACTTTGATGAAGAGCTCAAAGTCTCAATCAGATATCTAGTAGAACTAATTAGGCTTGGAAGACAGAATACGAGTTTTGTGTCTGAAACCTGAATAGTGTACAGTAATCAGAGCATAATTCGAGTTTGGGCTTATAAAATGGGCTGAAAATTTGGAATCTGAAAGTTAAGACCTATATCTACAACTTTCATGTTGAACACGAAACTTGATGGTGATATTGGGTCTGAAAGTCAAAATAGATGTGCTGAAACTGGGCCTAAACAGTCTGTGGTAATTGGGTCATATCTTGGGTTGTAAGATGAATTTTTGGGTGATTCTAGAGCCATTGGAAAGCTTAGACAATTTCCTAGAACTTTCATGAAGACCACTTATCTCGAAAATGACGGAATCAATGACTTAAGCAATGAATGATTTCGGAGACAAGAAATCTCAATGATTTTTCACTCTTATCCTCACCATTTGGCATTTTTCACTCATTCATCCACTCATCCACCTACCCCTAATCAGCCTTCTTGTCATTTTGTATCCCTAATCCTCTATAAAAGGCACCATTGGCTGACCATTTGGAACACTTGGTGTTAAGCTTATTTTGTTACAAGTTGTGGTTATACTTGTTTCTTGTTTTACTTTGTTGTAATTTTCTCTTGTTCTAAAGTGAAGCTATGTTCATCTTTCTCTTCTTCTCTCTTTCTTTCTTCTTATCCATGAGTAACTAAATCTTCATCTTGCTTGGATGAAAGAGTGAAGCTCTTGGTAATGAAATAAGGTTAGATTATTTTATTTCTTGTGCTTAAATGATATATTATCAATTGGACATTATATGTGTTATATTTTATTTCCAATCAATTTAGAAACCTTCTTTGTATAATGGAGATCTTGATTTATTGTAGACAATAGGATTGACACAGTGAATGCTTGAACTCATTTACAAATGTTGGTAGATAAATAAAGGAATCATAATATGATTGCATATATAAGTGAACTTTGAATGTTATATTTTCCGATTGGAACCTCCGTTGTGTGTGGATTTCAATTGAGTTATAAAGAGAAATAATCTTACCTTTAATTTATTACCAAGAGTGGATCTCCTAACCCAAGCAAGCCCTTAAATTCATTTGTGAACTTGCTTTATTACTTTTGGTGTTGTGACAAATCCTCTTCTTACCTCGATTAATTTTTCTTCATCAATTCCCTGTGGATCGACCTCGGACTCCCGAGAAATTTATTACTTGAGACAACCTGCACTTGAGTTTGCATCCTTAAATCCCACAGTCAAGTTTTTGGCGCTGTTGCCGGGGACTTGATTTAAAGTTTTGATTTATTGAAGTTCGTTTTCTTTAATAAAATCTATTCTCTCTTCTCCCTCACCGGAGCAAAAGATTGGCTTGCCGATCCTTCAGTTTCTTTACTAACTCTCTAACATACTAACTTACTAACTTTTATATTTATGTCATTTATTCTTATTTTTTAATTTTATTTATTTATTTTCATCATTTATTTTCGTCGGTTAGTGGGGGTAACTCCCTTTTATTTTACGCACTAACTTAGTGGGGAAAACTCTCCATTTTACTTTTACGTTATTTATTTTTTCGCAATCTAACTTAATGAAATAATATTTCTTCTTCTCTTCTCTTTCGCCGACTCTGTGGACTCTGTCACTCTCGGTTTTCATATTTAAATTTACTTTCTGCACTTTATTTTTTGTATTTTAATCTTCCGCACTTTATTTTTATTTTTATTTTTATTTTTATTTTTGGGTGGTTGGTTTATTACCCCACCTTTGTTATATATATATTTTTGGTGGTTGGTTTCTACCACACTATTTTTTTTTTATTTGGTGGTTAGTTTATTCCACGCCTTTGTACATATTTATTGGATGATTGGTTTATTACCTCATCCCTGTTAATATTTAATGGTGGGTGACACCGCCAGCTTGTACATTATTTTTTATTTATTTATTTTTAGTTATTTATGTATTTATGCTTAATTGGTATCGTGATTTAAATTCTGGTCATTTAGTTAAAATTAACCCTGATATTTTATATATTGATTTGTTTGAATCACAATCACACACAATTGGCACAATGGCTAACAATGAAAGTGTACATGATGAACATGAAAATCAACCGTTACGAACCATGCGTGAATATTTGCAACCACCTCGAAGTTCTAGTCCATCATGTTTTATCTTTCCACTCAATGCCAATAATTTTAGATTTAAGCCAGGTATGATTTCTTTACTTCCTAATTTTCATGGTTTAGAATCTGAAAATCCATATTTACATCTGAAAGAATTTGTGGAAGTATGTATTGCCTTCAATGATCAAAATTGCACTGAAGAGATTGTTAAGCTTAAATTGTTTTTTTTTCTTTAAAAGATAAAGCAAAATCTTGGCTTAACATTTTAAATCCAAGATCAATTGGCACATGACAAGAAATGCAAGGTGAGTTCTTAAAGAAATTTTTTCCAACACATAAAACCAATACTATGAAAAGACAAATCCAAATTTTTTCCAAAATTCAAATGAAGCATATTTTTAATGTTGTGAACGATTTAAAGATTTGTTAAATTCTTGCTCACGTCATGGTTTTGAAAAATGGCGCAGTATAAGCTTCTTTTATGAAGGTTTAACTCCTGAAACTAAACAATTTATGGAAACAATGTGCAATGGTGAGTTTCTCGATAAAGAACCAGATGAAGCTTTAGACTATTTGAACCAGTTGGCTGAAAATTCTCAATTTTGGCATAGTACTGATATTTCTGAAAATTCAATTAGATCTAAACTTGTAAGTGCGAATAAAGGAAAATATCACCTTAATTAAGAGGAAGATCTAAATACTAGATTTGTCAGTTTGGCTAGAAAGGTTGAAGCCATGGAATTAAGAAAAGAAATCAAATCTGTGCAAAATGAGAAAATATGTGGCATTTGTGATGATTTAGGAACTCAACACATGAATGTCCTAAAATTCCTGTTTTTAAAGAAGTTGTACATGAGCAGGTAAATGCAATGAATAATTTTAACAAGCCATTTACTTCTTCTTTTTTAGATACATACAATCCGAGATGGAGAAATCACCCGAATTTCAGTTGGAGGAATAATAATCAGTCACAATTTGTGCTACCACCACCTCCTCAAGCACAACAAGACTCTCAGAATTCTCAAGGATATGCACCTTATGTCCCACCATATAGGAAAAACCTTGAAGAAACACTGCATGCATTCATAGAAAAGCAAGAGGCCATTAATAAACAAAACAATCAAACCATGAATGACATAAAAGACACTCTTGCTAAACTTTCTTTTGCACTCATCATTCATGAGAAAGGAAAATTTCCTTCTCAACCTCAACCAAATCCCAAGGGTCAGTACAGTCTAAATGAGGGGAGTTTAGAAAACCAACAAATGGACCAAGTCTAGTCAGTGATAACTCTTAGGAGTGGAAAGGTTGCTGAAAAACAAATCCCCTAATCTTGTGAGAAAGAAGATGAACCAATTCCCCAAGAAAATCAAGAAGTTGACCAAAAGGCGACCAAACTCTCACCACTTTCACCCCCATTTCCTCAAGCATTGAAAAATTCAAAGAAATTGGACCATAACACTAGAATTTTTGAAATTTTGAAACAAGTAAAGATCAATATTCCTCTGTTAGATGCTATCAAACAGATTCCTTCTTATGCTAAATATTTGAAGGACTTGTGCACTGTTAAAAGGAAATTAAATGTGAAAAAAAAGTATTTTTAGCAGAACAGGTAAGCTCCATTCTTCAAAATAATAATGCGTGAAATATAAAGACCCTGGTTGTCCTACAATTTCATGCATTATTGGAGAACATAAAATTGAAAAAGCTTTACTTGATCTTGGTGCTAGTGTCAATTTACTTCCATATTCAGTTTATCAACAACTCAACTTAGATGAGTTAAAACCAACTTCTGTAACTCTTCTACTTGCAGATAGATCAATTAAAATTCCAAGAGGAATAGTGGAAGATGTGTTGGTTCAAGTTGATAAATTCATATATCCTATGGATTTCATTGTCTTGGATACTGAACCTCTGGTTGATAGTTGCAAGTCAATTCCTATTATTTTAGGCCGTCCATTTTTAGCAACATCTAATGCTTTGATAAATTGCAGAAATGTAGTGGTGAAGCTAACATTTGGAAACATGACACTGGATCTCAATGTTTTTAACATGTGCAAGCAACCACAGGAAGTCCTTGATGAAAATGAGGAAGTTGAAGGAATTGAAGCCATTATAGATGATCATCTTCAAAAAGGGAGTTCTTCTGACCCATTAGAAGTTTGTTTAATTAATTCATTTAATTTGCTTGATTGTACAGAGGAAATAGAATACAAAGGAAGAAAGCCAAAATTCGAAGAGCTAAAACCCATGTATGATAATGCCCATGAAGAAGTACCCACACCGGAACTAAAGCCATTACCTGCTGGGTTAAAGTACACATTGTTGGGAGAAAAGCAAAGCTTTCCTGTGGTAATTTCCTCGTCTCTTACTGAAGAATAAGAAGGAAAAATGTCGCCTCAATGGACGCACCAAGATAGAAGGAAATTTTTGACAGAGGTGAAAATTTTTTATTGGGATGACTCATACTTGTTCAGATATTATGCTGACCAAATCTTTCGAAGATATGTACCCGACAGTGAGGTAAGTAGTGTCCTTAAATTTTGTCACTCAGAAGCATGTGGAGGTCACTTTTCTTCGAAGAAAATAGCTGCAAAAATCTTACAGTGTGGATTTTATTGGCCCACTTTATTTAAGGACTGCTATACTTTTTGTAAAAGTTGTGAAAATTATCAAAAGACAAATCCAATAAAATCCACAGTCAAGATAATTTTGAGAAAATCTTTTGAAATTGGTCAAAAAGTTCTGTTTTATGATTCTCGCCTGCACCTATTCCCTAGAAAGTTGAGATCTAGGTGGAGTGGTCCTTTTGTTGTCAAACACGTGTATCCTCATGGAGCCGTAGATATTGAGAATCCTAGGAATGGTAATGTGTTTAAAATCAATGGACAAATGCTCAAACCATTTCTAGAAAACCAAGTTAATGAGGTAGAATTCATCTCTCTTTCTCATCCTTGTTATGAATAGAATTCACTCTAATTTTGTTGCCTTGTTTTTGCAGTTCTTTGTGTTGCCGGTTAAGTGGCGGATACGGTACTCCGTGACTCTCAAGTTGGTTTGTCTTTCAGTTTCCCAAAATAACTGAATCCTTTTTCTCTTTTAAAATGGATGTCATTCTTTCAAACTTGAGAAAACATTTTCCTTCTCTCCCTCTAAATGCTCTGAAAAAAATCTACAAAGTTCGATGTGAAAGATTGAGATTGTTAATGCACAAAGGAAGTTCGTATTCTAAAAAGAGAAGAGCAAAAATGTTACAAGTCTGTTACAAATGTGGACGATAGAATTGTAACAAGCGATGCCGTACTTTGGGGATGGTTTCCGCAAACAGGGAAGATAAAATTTTCTTCATTAAGAATGGACTGAGTAAGGAGTCATTAGATGATATCTTATTGACTCTTGAGACGCATTCTTGTGGATTGGTGCATCGTGAAATTCTTAATTTGTGGAATCTCTTCAAGGATGAAGAAAAACGCTACAGTATTGGGAATCTGACTCTAAAAGACCCTGTTTGCCAATTTATAAGAAAATTGGATAGGAAGCTTATCCTCGACTCATAGAAGGCGTTTAAGCCGTTACTGAACGTGAAACCAGAGGCAGATGTGAGCCATATCCACAACAATCTGTACATATTATCTTCTTCTTCTTCTTGTTTTCTTTCTGAAAAATAAAAAATGAAAAAAATAGAAAAAAAAAGAGTCTGAATAAGGGCGATCCGGAAGGAGTACTATGACTTTAATTAGTTGTGGAGCCCCAGCCTTTGGCTGACCCGTCATTGACTCAGGTGGACCTTTGCACGCTGGTCCTTAAAAAAGTTTATGCACCATGCTCTATAGAGAATCGTGCTCCATAACCCAATGTTTACCATCTAGGCACTGTAGAGTTGATGGACAGGCAGAAGCGTTCCACTCTGGTTATTAGTGAGAAGTAACCCGTGTCGGCCGAAGCGTATGGGGCATCTGAGCTTGATCCTCTCTTTTATTAGAAGTGGCTCTTAACGCCCTGGGATGGGATGTTTTGGATCTTGGACATTACGGGTTTCAGATTTTAGCATCTTTGTTGATGTTACGAGCCCAAGTGTGAGCGCTCCAGGTTCTAGGCCCAGGATGGATACCCACGATGGTTTCTTCTTTCTCCCTTCTTCGAATAAGCGGACGTGAGTGTCTACTGCACTGGTAACACGCAGTATAAAGATATGCCACTACTGCACTCATGACGCGCAGTATAAAGATATGCCATGAAAATTTGTACATACAGGTATGTCATCATTTGTTATTATATTTCTTTTATCTTTGTATAATTTTCTTTGTATTTCGATTTTGGATGAGACGATCCTTTGAGCGGGGTCCTTGGGGTTTCTAGACTTCTTTACCCTGATGGTTTTCTTGAAGTAAAAAAAAAAAACACAAAAACAAAAACAAAAACAAAAAAAAGCAAAAAAAAAAAAAGATTCTATGTTCTTTAATTTCAAACTCTTCTGACAACAGCCAACCTACCCTTATAGGTGCAATTATTACCCTTTCCATTCTTTTTCCTATTTAAACACTCCACTTTCTCCACTTTCCTCCAACTCAGAATCAATCAAAGGGAAGGTGAGAATAGAAATGGAAGGTGTTTCTGTTCGTCAACTTAAAAATATCTGTGTATTTTGTGGATCTAAGTATGGGAAGGGTTTAGAGTTTGTAAACGCAGCTACCACTCTTGGTCGATCACTTGCTGCGAGGAATATTCATCTTATATATGGGGAGGTTGTCGTGGGTTAATGAAATTTGTATCACTTGCTTTGCATATATAGGAGGCGATCGGGTTTTAGGTGTCATTCCCTGAACCTTTAGCTCAACAGAACATCACCTTTGGAAAGACAATTGGAGAGGAACTTAAGGTATCATCAATGCATGAACGAATGAAGATCTTGCTTGAAAACTCGATGCATTCATTGCCTTACCAGGTGATTTTGGTACCTTGGAAGAAGTTTTTCAAATTGTCTCTTGGGCCCAATTTGAACATCCACCATAAACCCATAGGTTTGTTGAATGTAAATAATTTCTTTGATATTTTGTTAATCTTTCTTGACCATCTTTGTGGACAGAAATTTATCACACATTCGGTAAGACAACTTCTTATCTCTGCTTCCACTATTGATGAGTTGATTGATAAATTACAAGCTTTTGTTCATAAAGCTGACCCAGCAATAGCTCAGATAGATTGGTCAGCAGGAAGCTGTGAGGGAAACGGGATGAAAAAGAAGCCAGATCTGACACTTCATCTTTAATACCTTTGATTTTATTTATCGTACTTTGTTTTTATTTAATTTGTGTCAGATTTCTCCAACAGGTAATATCTTCTATCCTTTACTCATCTATATTTTAACATTGAGGACAATGTTGTGGTCTAGTTGGGGGGGAAGGATAGTTGACTACCAATTTTTTTCTTTTCTTTTTTTGGGAAGTATGATATGATTGTCATGGACTTATTAAATCAATGAATGATGGCAGAGTAAGGAGTAATTTTACTTCTGAGACGTATCTAAATTGGGAAGTATGTTTAGTGATATGACTGTCAGAAACCTATTCATAGTAAAACCAATTAGTGATGGCAGAGTAAGGAGTAAATTTTGGAAATAATTTATTACTCTTGAGACGCATCTTAGTTGAGATAGTAATTAATTAGTATTGATTTGTAGAAGTAACAAAGTTTTTGTCTTTTGATTTCCTTTGAAAGATTCAAGCGAATGCACTCTCACATCCTTGGAAGCAATTGAAATTCAGGAATCATAGCATGATTGAATAAATTATCTTCTTTCTTAAATTTCACATGCTTGGTTATGGATGTTGAATTGGTGGATCAAGAATGATAGAAATATGCCTTGTGAGATTTTGAGCCTATTGATGAATGGATTGAATATTTGTACCATTCTCTTCTTTCTTGTGTGATTTTCATCATGGAATTGTTACTCTAGAACTTGCTTTGATTCTTTTTTAGGCTACATTTTCACATGCATACATTAATATGATTGAGGCATTTTAAAATAGCTACTTTGATCAAATAGTCATCCTTGTATATTTTTCATTGTGTAACCCCTTTGAACTTATTTGACCATTCCTTGTTTTAAGCTCATTTCATCCTTTAAAAAAAAAAGAAAAAAAAACATGTTTTTACCCAACCTTAGGGAATAAGAGAGCATTGACCTTGTTCTTGAACAAGTGTGGGGGTGTGTGTGCAAAATGATCAAAAATAAAAAAATAAAAAATTATTGATCACCGTTGCAATCAAAGGATTATCAGAATAAAGGTGGATGCTTGGAAACAACAAGAAGAAAAAGAGAATGTTCAAGTTTAACAATGAATTCAATTCACCAATTTGGGATTGATCTTCAATAAAACATTAGTCAAATATTGGTGATTGTCCTTTATGATGAATGTTCTCAAACATTTTCTCCACTCGAACTGTACCATAATGCTCTTTTATTCTCTTTGGTATTTATCTTTTCATATCCAAATTATCCCCTCTCCTTTACCATAACCCCATTACAACCTTGAATAAAGTCCTCTTGATTTTTGTATGCATGTGTTTTGAGTAGCGGAGAAGTAGAAGATAAGCAAGCTTATGGTAGTGCAATTGTTCATGGGTTGAATAGAGTGAAATACTTACCTCTTAAACACTTGAGAGATTGAGAGTAAATTCTGTGAGGATCTATCATTCTTGATTCATTCTTTTCAACTGAAGTTTCCTTGCTTGTTAGTTTGAGATGTGAAGAAATATTATCTCATTAATGTTTTGATCCCTTGAATTTCTTGTTGCTCTTCTTGCTTCATCAAGTCTTTTCGAGTTTTTAGCTTTTGAGTCTGTGTCATTTTTCTTTGTCTCCTAACTTTAATCTTATGTGTTTTGCCCAGGAGTGCAAAAAGCTAAGTGTGGGAGAATTTGATGATCACATATTTTATACATTAATAAACCCTCATTTTTAGTCATTTACACTGTCCATGTACTTAATTGATTAAGCCTAGTTATGTTTTGTAAGTTTGGACTCAAATTGGACTTAATTGATTTTGTTAGCACTATTTTGGTCTTACGTTGTTTCTGTATTTCGGCCATATCTTGAGTTCTAAATGTCTGATAATTATGAATTTTACCTTGTAGGAAAGATAAGAGAGAGCTCTACAACTTTGATGAAGAGCTTAAAGTCTCAATCAGACATCTAGTAGAGCTAATTAGGCTTGGAAGACAAAACACAAGTTTTGTGTCTGAAACCTGAATAGTGTACAGTAATCAGAGCATAATTTGAGTTTGGGCTTATAAAATGGGCTGAAAATTTGGAATCTGAAAGTTAAGACCCATATCTACAACTTTCATGTTGAACACAAAACTTGATGGTGATATTGGGTCTGAAAGTCAAAATAGAGTCTTTGGCGAGACTGAACAGTCTGTAGTAATTGGGTCATATCTTGGGCTGTAGGACCAATTTTTAGGTGATTCTAGAGCCATTGGAAAGCTTAGACAATTTCCTAAAACTTTCATGAAGACCACTTATCTCGAAAATGACGGAATCAATGACTTAAGCAATGAATAATTTCGGAGAGAAGAAATCTCAATCATTTTTCACTCTTATCCTCACCATTTGGCATTTTCCGCTCATTCATCCACTCATCCACCTACCCCTAATCAGCCTCCTT
Source organism: Ormosia emarginata (assembly GCA_029884605.1). Taxonomy (NCBI): domain Eukaryota; kingdom Viridiplantae; phylum Streptophyta; class Magnoliopsida; order Fabales; family Fabaceae; genus Ormosia; species Ormosia emarginata. Next base: position 6,290,183 of record JAQQTP010000025.1, read on the forward strand.
GTCATTTTGTATCCCTAATCCTTTATAAAAGGCACCATTGACTGACCATTTGGAACACTTGGTGTTAGGCTTAGTTTGTTACAAGTTGTGGTTATACTTGTTTCTTATTTTACTTTGTTGTAATTTTCTCTTATTCTAAAGTGAAGCTATGTTCATCTTTCTCTTCTTCTCTCTTTCTTTCTTCTTATCCATGAGTAACTAAATCTTCATCTTGCTTGGGTGAAAGAGTGAAGCTCTTGGTAATGAAATAAGGTTAGATTATTTTATTTCTTGTGCTTAAATGATATATTATCAATTGGACATTATATGTGTTATATTTTGTTTTCAATCAATTTAGAAACCTTCTTTGTATAATGGAGATCTTGATTTATTGTAGACAATAGGATTGGCACAGTGAATGCTTGAACTCATTTACAAATGTTAGTAGATAAATAAAGGAATCATAATATGATTGCATATATAAGTGATCTTTGAATGTTATATTTTTCGATTGGAACCTCCGTTGTGTGTGGATTTCAATTGAGTTATAAAGAGAAATAATCTTACCTTTAATTTATTACCAAGAGTGGATCTCCTAATCCAAGCAAGCCCTTAAATTCATTTGTGAACTTGCTTTATTACTTTTGGTGTTGTGACAAATCCTCTTCTTACCTCGATTAATTTTTCTTTATCAATTCCCTGTGGATCGACCTCGGACTCCCGAGAAATTTATTACTTGAGACAACCTGCACTTGAGTTTGCATCCTTAAATCCCGCAGTCAGGCAAATTAGTTTGATGATTTTATGCAAAGCTAGAATGTCAACGTGTTCAAGGCAAGCTCTCACCAAGTCCGTCGATTTGATATACAGTCAACCAAATTTTTGGTCAAAGAGGCATTCAACCCAATAACACAGCAGGGTGGAGTTAAATATTCCCTATACCTTCAAGAAGGCACGTGTGACTATGGCCTATTTCAAGCGTTGCATTTCCTTTGCTCTCATGCAATAGCAGCATGTTCTTCCAGGAGACTTGACGTTTTTCAATATGTGCATAGTATTTACAAAATACATACTTTGTATAAAGTGTATGAGGTTAATTGGGGTATCATTAAGGATGAACCATGGTGGCCACCAGCTCCGGCGATTACATTGGTACCCGATCGTCAATTGTTTCGATCTAAAGGTTGATCCGAATCAACTCGACTTAGAAATGAGATGGATTGACGCGAACCAGGACCGGGACAAAGATGTAGAAAATGTGGTGAATATGGACATAACTCTCGTCGTTGTCGTCGTGGTAGATCGACTTCTTTTGGGAATGACCAAGTAGGGTCATCTACTTGATGAGGACACAATTTAATACCCATTGTATTGTAATGGAAGACTATCTATGTGTAACTGAAGATTTTCAATGTGTAATTTGATAATTTACATGATTATTTTTTATTAATATCATTTTGATTTTGTGCTTTTACTAGTGTCTATTAATTCATGCTTGATACACTCATGTTTAATATGTATATTCGATTCTATAGTATGTTTTATTATTTGAAGACTTGCCAAATGTTCTTGTCTGTTGCCTTATTACAGCGTGAGACTTGACATTCCACTTGCGCCCAGGCCCAGAGGACCCGTCAGTACTAGAGTTGCAGGAGTTTCTTGTTTCATAACATATATGGCAAGGAAGACTAGATCGTCATTTGCGTGTTAGACATGCCCATAAATTCAAACATATAGACCCAGATGAGCGGATACTACCATATCTAGAGCTGTCTGGTTTTGTGAAAGTTGCCCATATAGGATATTGTACCATCAATCACTAGGGGTGATCACGGGTCGGGTTGGGTCAGGTTTGAGGGAAAAAATGTCCGAACCAATTAATTAAGGTCGGGTCGGGTTTGTGTGAAAATTTTTTGGTAACCTGACCTGAACCAACCCGATTGTAATCGGGTAGGTTCGGGTCGAGTAATCGGGTCGGAAAGTTTGGGGAATGAGAGTGACATTGGGAATGAAATGAAAGTGTAGAGCCAATCGGGTCGGGTCGGGTGGGGTTTGCGGGTCGGATCGGACCCGTGAACACCCTACTTAAGAAATATTCAAAAACGACGTCGTTTTACTCGGGTGGTCGGGTCATCGGGTTGGATTTCTCAACCCGTCACCCGAACCAAATAGAAATCGGGTTGGACCCGAACGGACCCGATGACCCGACCCCACCCGGATATTTTATCATCAGGTCGGGTCGTCGGGTTCGCGGGTCGTCGGTTCGGGTTGTGCAGCCCTATCAATCACTCCCTCATTACGACATTGGTTGAGAGATGGCGCCTCGAGACATACACATTCCATATGCCTACTGGAGAGTGCACCATCACATTAGAGGACATAGGTATTATCTCGGGACTTCCCATTGACGGCGATGTAGTTACTGGTCGTACATCCCGTCGAGATTGGATGCAGCTATGTCAGACCTTGTTAGGATCGCAGCCGCCTGAGTCACATGTATCAGGTGGACGTATTGATATGTCGTGGCTCTGGAGCGCATTCCGTAGACGACTTACCCAGGCTGACGGAGCTGATTACGTGATGCAGTGTGCACGGACGTATATACTTCGGTTGATCAGGGGATTACTATTTCCTGACCATTCTAGTAGACACATGCACATGATCCTTCCTCTGTTGAGGACTTTACCGCTACTAGGAGATACAGCTGGGGATCTGCGGTCTTGACCTATTTGTACAGAGAGCTGTGCAAGGCCATGGACTACAGCGTACACGAGATTAGAGGTGCTTGCATATTGTTATAGTATTGGGCATGACACAGATTTCTACCCCTTGTCCCTACACTTATGGATGATACTGATCCTGTCCTTGTGGCTACCTATATTGCTGTCCATGGTCCCCTACATCCACTGGGATTTCAGTGAGTTTCTCAACATATCTGTACATTAGTTTGTTATATATACTACTTGTGTTTACATCATATGACCTTGACATATATATAGCTGGCATAAACATAAGGTGTTGACTGAAACCCCAACAAGGGTGCTTTCGTATTACCGTCGGTTCTTTGATCAGATGAAGAGTGATGAGGTTAGTATTTGTTTACATTGATTTAAATAAGTTAATTTGTCTTGCTTTCTAATTCTTTATACAATTATGATTGCAGATAATATGACGGCCATATACAGATGAGATTGTGGCTTCACTGCCAGCATTCTGTGTCGTTGGTAGAGACATTATTCTGGCAGTGGTTCCACTTATCTTTTTCCATATTGTTGAGTGGCACCAGCCAGACAAAGTGATGCATCAGTTTGGTCTGGACCAACCAATACCATGGAGACCACACCAACCTGACGAGTTATACTCAATTACATTGGCCGAACGACAGGACGAGGATTGGCGAGCCACATATCTTGCACACATAGCCATCTGGGACAGTCGGAGGGAACAATGTGTTATTGGTTGGCCTTTGGAAGCTCCCCTTACTGCGCAGTCTGAGTACATGCACTGGTACATATGGATTTCTCAAACTGGTGTATCCATTGGGTTTGTGGTAAACTTTTCACCAATATGTTCTGCTATTTGTTTTGTGCGTTTTGTATTTTGTATTGATAATGACGTGTTATATTTGTATCTTAGACTGACATTGCAGAGAACATCCATGTGTCAGCTAGGAACCCTAGTTCGGGATTTAGTATGGCTAACCTTCAATAGTCCATAGAGGACATCTTATCTTTAGTGAGGGAGCATGATCGCATCACATTGGATCACCTTCGTCCAACTCCTCCTGCAGATGAGATTCCCGGACCATCCGAGAAGTCCGATAAGTAGAGGCCACGCCGTAGACGGAGAGGGTTAGTGAGTACTCAATCATGACTACGACTTTCAGATGACTCTGGTTCTTTTGCTGTGCCTAGTACTCAGCCACACCCACTTCTACTGCTACTTACCCACTATCTCAGCCACCACCTCCATCGTACTCGCTATATCCAGGTTATCCACCATCTACAGCATACCAACCACTTACTTACCCTTACCCACCATATCCTTATACATTTACCCTTACACTGTCATTTTCATATCCACCGTATATGGATTACCCACCATATCCTTACTCATCACATGCAGGACCTTCTTCTGATCCCCCTCACAGACCACCACATTCTGACCTCGACCCTTCTTATTGATGTATATGTACCAGATTTTTCTGTTATGCTTATGTATCTTATACGTGTTTTGTTGATATGAAATTCAATATATATATAAATATGTTTCATTATACAGAATGAAGTGTTTTTGGAAACGTCTAATTTTTAGGGAAAATTCTGTCAATTTTTTTATAAAATCAGAATGTTTAAACTATTAAAGTTAATTGATTTTTGTTAGGCTCACTTAACTAGTATTCTAGCCCATCAATTTAAAGTGTAAAACTTGATTACAATACGTTAAGGGTTCTCACTGCTAGATTTGGTTAAGTTTAACTTCATAATTTCATAAATTCAATTTTCTAAACCTGAGCTCGCCTTAGATTTAATTGAGTCGAAAATTTTAACTTAAGCACACTAAAAGTTAGAAGCTTTACTTGAGTTACTATGTCAAAACGGGCCGGCCCAGCCTATTCGGGGTCAGAACATTTTTGAGTCAGCTCATTCGGGTCATGTAAGTTTTGGGCTGACATTTTCCTAACCCAACCCAGCTCATTTAGCCTTATGTAGTGTTAAAAAAGCAAGCTAGCTAGGCCCATTCGGGCTTAACTCATTCGGGCCATATAAGTTTTGGGCTACCATTTTGCTAGCCCAGTTCATCCATTTTGTCGAGTTATTCGGGTCAACTCATCGGACTTGGCCCATTTTGACACAACAGGCTACGTGTGTTGGATACGTCAGAACGCTTGGCGTATCCAACGTGGATATGCCAAACGTTCTGGCATATCCTACGTGACATAGACAATATTAAAAAATTCCAGCGTGGCAAAAAGGGTGACATTTGGATAAATAGTTTCAAAAAGATGACAATTTGATAAATATTTTTGTCATTGAGGGCAGATTGGTCAAAAACCCTAAAAATTTAAGGTGGCTCTATACTATTTTTTCATAATTTTTTAGTACAAAAAATGAAATAATAATTTTTTATCATTTAAAATTTTAATAACTAATTATATATCAAATAATTAAAAAAATCTAGTGGTTACATTATAATCTTTAATTTGAAATAAATATTTATTATAGATAAAATACTCCAACCTCTCCTCTATTTGCTTGATTTTTCATATACTCTTCTCTACTTTCAAAAGTTACAAAAAATTCTCTTGACAATTACACATGTACCCCTTGTATTTTAAAAAAAACATTGCACATAAATCTAGTTAAGTACAATAAATTTAAGATAAAATCTAGTTAAGTACAATAAACTTAAGATTAACTCACAGAGTTATTAGTCACCCATTAATTACCTTGAAATAACATTTTTATTTTTAATTTCATTAGTGTTGTATATAAGAAGACTGATAAAATTAAAGGTAAAAATGTCATTATGGGCAAAAATGTCATTTCATATAAAAATCATTTATTATTACAAATAACACAAATGAAATTATGTGGAAATATGATTTCAATGTCATTTATGATTGACTAATGACTTTGTTAGTCAATATTAAGCTTAAGATTAACTCACAGAGTCGTTAGCCACTCATTAATTACTTTGAAATAACATTTTTATCTTTAATTTCATTAGTGTTGCATATAAGAAGACTGATAAAATTAAAAGGTAAAAATGTCATTAGGGGTAGAAATGTCATTTCATGTAAAAATAATTTAGTATTACAAACAACACTAATGAAATTATATAAAAATGTCATTTTAAGGTCATTAATAATTGATTAATGACTTTGTTAATTAATTTTAAGTTTATTGTGCTTAATTGGATCTATGTGTAGCATTGTTTTATAATACAAGGGGTGTTTGCAAGTTAAAAGAGTTTTGTATAACTTTTGAAAATAGAAGAGATATATAAAAAATCAGACAAATAGATGAGAGAGTATAATACTTTACTCCTTATTTATAACATAAGAGAGATGTAAGTATAATTTTCTCTTTTAGAATCATGATTAGATTGAAAAATAATAATGAAAAAGAAAGAGAAAATAAGTTTATTTTAAATATTTTTTACATAAGAAAATATGCAATTTTTGTAAAAAAAAGAATTACATTAAAAATATGCATAATTTTAAAAGTACTATGCATTCCATTTAGGGAAATACACTCAACTTCCCTGAATTTTGTGCTTATTACATTTGATATCCCTCTTATTTGAGGGTATAACATTGACCCTTGCCTTTAACAGAAACAAAGCATGACATCATTTAAAAGATTTGTAAAACATCATATTTACCCTCAAATAAAAATGGAGCACAATCACTAAAATGCAAATCTTGAATTTCCAATTAAAAATAAAAACCTTAAATGAAGATGGAGCGCAGTCCTCCTCTTCTTCTTCTTCTTCTTTTTTGAATTATCCCTAAATCCATTCATTAAAATTGAATCCTTAAACTAATAATCTCTCATTCAACTTAAAAACTTTATTTCTCCAATTTAAAAACCCATCTTTGAAACCAGAAATTTTTCTTGAATTCCTCTTCAACCTAGGATTGAAATGCAATATCGTCTGTGGCTCCTCGATGTCTTCCTTGTAGGATTGCTACGTTGCTGTGAGTGGTGAATGTAAAATAGAATGCATACAACTTGATGCTATTGTCAGGTTTTATTTGTATGCTTTCTCGGTTCAAACAGAAGCAAAAATCACCTAGCAAATACCAAAGTTCACAAACACTCCTCAATAGAAGCCTTCCCAACATTATCACCACCCATCCTCCATCTTAAGTTCTTCAAACCACAAACACAGAGTCATGAAAAACAGAATCATAGTGAACCCCAAACGCAAAACCAATATCATTATCCCCAAACTAAAATTTCCCTGCAAATTCCTAAATACCTCAACCTCTATGCAAACCATAATCAACCAAAGTAAACATAACAAAAAAATCACAAACATCCACAAACAACTAGGGGTGCTTACTTTTTAAGACACGGCCCGACTTAAAGCTAATCGGGCTAGATTAATGTCTAAATATTAGACATGTTATTTTTTAGGTCAGGCTCGAATCATATTTCAAGTTGGTCCAATCCGACCCGATGTCACATTTTTTTTAAAAAAAATAGTGGTAAATTATAAGATTTTTTTAACTTAAATTAATATTTATGGCATAACATGACAAATTTTTTTGTATTGCTATAATTTATTTTGACATATATATTGTAAAACATTCTTTAGTTTTAGTTTTCTATGTTTAAAATTTTATGACTTAGCTGTACATAATCTCTAAATCTGTATATATTGCTTAAATATCAGGTTGACCTGGTCATTTATTGAACCATAACTGGGTTAGTTTCAGGTCCTAAAAATTAACCTGATAAAAAAATTGAGTTAAATTCGAGCCAAGATAAACTCGGCTCAACTCAACCTATAAGCACCCCTACAACTTATAACCCATAATCAACTGCAACCACAAGCCAATCCACGCAACCAACCCATTCACTCTTTTTGAAACTCCTCACCATAAACCCAAACAGCTCCCAACTTTTATGCATAAACACCTACACTTGCGAGATACCATTGTGCGACCAAGCCAGCCACACCCATTGCCACTGTCATCCCCAACAGCCACCATACCTCTAGACCAGCCTTAAACGCTTACCATCGCCAACATCCCAAACATAACACCCATACCCAAACCCATACACACACACACACACACACACTAAACACTAGTAATTCATAGCTAAAACCCCTATGCCAAGACCATTGAACCCATTGATGACCCGCCAAATCCCCAACATATGAACCTTCAGCACCAGCAATTTCCAGGTGCTCTGTTTTAGTTCTTTGATGTCTCAATGTAACTTGTACAAGCATTGTTATAAGACTAACCCTTTAGGCATTGTCGCGACAATGTGGCCCTCCCAACAATTATCTTCTTCAAGGTTTGAACTTTGGTCATCTCTCTTGGAGTGCGACTCGCTTACCACTGCACTCAACCCTTATTGGTCCCAATGCAACTTTTTGAATAGTCTAGATAAGTCCACTTGAGAGTTTCTAAAAGGTTTGTGAGGATAAATGTTTGTTAAAGTATCATTAATTTTTCATTTTTTTTTTATGTTTGTGTGAAGTGATAGTTTGCACATACTCTATATACTTTTTCCGTCCACTTTTATTTGTCCTTCAAAGTTGTTATACAAGAATTAAGAAAGTCATTAAAATTCTCAATTATAAGTAAATTTAGTTTTGTTTGACTGAATTACCTTTTATTGAAATACTAAAAAATATTATTAACACTCTACTTATCTTTTCTCTCACTTATTAATATTAAGGGTAAAGTTAAATAATAATAATTAAAGACTTATTAGTTTTCCAAATGGATAAATAAAATGAGACAAAAAGATCAAATAAAAATAGATGGAGGGAGTAACATTTAAACAAACTTAAAAGTAAAGAAAGAAAAATACTAGATAGCAATAATTATTTTTGTTATAGTGAATAGACATTGTTAATGATTATTAGTGTCCGTTTGGCTCATAGAATTGAACATGTAATTAGAGTTTGGAATTAGAATTGGACCTCTTATTTTTAATTTTTATGTTTGAAATGCTGTTTAGAATTGAAATTGTAATTCTATAAACTAATTTTATAGAATTGAAAAACAACTAATTAAGTTAAGCATTTCTCAATTCTTAGCTTATACCTTAAGAATTACCAATTTCATAACTTAAAAATTTAACTCTCTTTCTCTCTCTCCACATTTATTTATGAACAATCATATTTATTGAGATTTTATATTTATATAAAAAATTATTATAATAGCTATTTATTTATTTTTCTAAAAAATTCATGAAAAATTTCTTTATAAAAAAATATAACTATTATATTATAAAAATACTTTTTTATGAATATTTTTATTAATTTTAATTTTGTAAATAATTTTTTAATGTTTTAGATCATACCATTAAACAATAAAATTATAATTGAATTTAGAATTATAATTTCTTATTTTAATTCTTTAACAACCTCAAACATAGAAATTAAGATTCTAGACTAATTCTAATTCTGAAAGAATTAAAATTAAAATTCTATGTTTTAATTCTAATTCTGCTATCAAAACGGACCTTTGGATAGATGAGTGTTTTATACTACTCTGACTTATCTGTCAAGCACCCTTTAATATTGACAAATTCAGATGAAACACTCTTAAATTTTTCTAGTTATGAAACAATGTTCATAACGAAAATGTTGGGGAAATTTTCATTTTGATTTTCTTTGAAAATACTTAAGTTTCTAATTAAATCCCAACAAATGAATTATAGATTTAATTTTAATACACTAATAGTGTAAAAAAATTTTACACTGTCATCCAATCATGTATTGCAACGTCATTAAAAATATTTGACTCTCATAATAACTATCTCAAAAGTCATACATATAGTAACATAAGATTAGTTGATAAAGTAAAAAACTTTACACTAACAATGCATTAAAATTATATTAGTAATTATTTTAATTAAATATATTTCTAAACTAGGCTTAAAATTATAGAAAACTATTAAATCATTAATATAAAAATTGACAATCACATACATATGATGTGTACAATACCAATAAGTTATTTGTTCATGACACCTATCATATTTTATGAATGACTGTTAGGTATAAAACTATGGTTCACTTATCATATTTTATGAATGATTGTTAGGTATAAAAATATGCTTCACATTTATCATTGCTATACCATAATGCATGCTATTTATTATTTTCATTGGGATGGTGGAGAAAATCAAAAATTTGTGAATATCTACTCTTAAATTTGATCATTAGTATTTCTTCCTTTCTTTATTTGTAAGAATAGTTATATTAACAAAAATGCTTTAAAGCCCAAACGAAATGCTCGATTTCACATAATCAACATATCTCACATCTTAAGTGATGTCATTGCATTCTTCTCATGATACGTGATTGAAACAAGAACAAAAATAGTTTTTATTAATTTTCTTCTTTCCATTATAAGACGTTAAACAAAACTTGTATAATACTCAGACTCCTAAAGATAACGTACTATTACATATAGCAAACCCCTAGAATAAAATGATAAGTTAAACTATTAAACAACTCAACAGAAGATAACCCATAAAATAATCCAAACAAAACATAACCTATAACCTATCTTAAATAAGATAATGATAAGGATGTATTATTTTTCCCCTTTGAATAGGTCAAGGATTAGAAACACAAAGTGATTTGACATTTCTCAACCAATTCTCACTCTATCTATCTAAAAATCTTTTGAAGTTATTAGTTTATTCTCATCGTGTCTCACTACAACAAAAAGGAGCTTTAACGACAATTATTTAGCGACCATACACTAATTGTCAGTAATATATTTTCTAAACTAATGAGTTTCCAGCAAATGAAGAATGGGCACTAAAAATTCTAATTTTAGTGACAAATATAACAAATGACTTCTAAATTTCTCTCAGGAACACTTTCTCACTTTTTCTATTCCCTCCAATATTTTTTCTACTCTATTCTGAAACTCTCACCACCATTCTCTATTACGAACCCCAATCCCCCATTTCTCTAATTGCTGAACGAATCAAACTCCAGGCATGGTGACCGGTCCGAACGGCAAGAACGGCACTTCCTACATTTTTCACGGGCTTCACCTTCGGGGTCTCTGTGTAGCTATACTTGAACTCGAATAGTGCACCCTCGATCATGTAGGAGACTCCATCTTCGCCAATCTTCATGTTCTCAGGTACTGTACTCAATGGTCTAGGTTTAGGTTTAGGAATGTTCGAAAACCTAAATGCTGAGTGTATATCAGTTGGGTGGGAACCCCCAATTCCCAAATTACCAAATCGGTTCTGTGGGAACCCCCAATTTTGATGTCATTTTTGTTCTTTATTGGGAGCACCTTCGAAGGCGCCTTGAGAGAGCAACAAAGGTTTTGCTGCCAGATTGAAGAGGGAGAAGGAAACAAAGGTAATGTTAGACTACGGTAGAGGTTGAATGGAATAGACTACTTGAAGTTGAAGTCATAGTTAGCTCAAGTCTTCGATTTTCCAATTTCAAATTCCCAGACCTTCTAGGATTTTGGTTGAATGGAACCTCTAGTTGGGAACAAGTTCTCTCTTTCCACTCTCTTCTAATTTTTCCATATTTACTCTGAATTTCTCATTTTTTGTTTATTTGAATTTTTTTCTTCAATTTTGATGCAGGTACTAATATTCAGACAAATGAAGAGGTTGTGATTAAGCTTGTGAGTTCTCTAACCTACCTTCCCTAATTTGGAAAAATGTTTAACATCTTTTTCTGGTGTTTGCAAAGTTCATATACTTTCGTTATTACTATTTGGTTATTGAGAAAATTTAAGTAGTTACGAAAATTAGGAGAATTGAAATGTTTTAATTGAAGGGACAATATGGGAGCCATGGGATATCTATTTGTATGCTTGTTTTTTATTTCACTGAAATGACTGGCAATTGAAGTTTTATGCATCTTTCTGCTGCAAAATTGAAATTATTGAATGCCAACTCAAACATGTTTAAATGTGTGTAGTCATGATCCATCTTAGTTGGATGGGAAAAATTAGGTCCATGTTATAATCTTTGATGAAATTGATGCTATTTGTAAGGTATTGGATTTCTTAACTTTAGATCCACATCAATCTTCCATTGTGTTGCCATTGTCAATTTGTTGATTACTGTTAATAAGCAACAGTTGAGTCAGCCTTAACTGGTGGAATCTTTATATTTAGTTGTAGCTTAAGCTTTCATTATTGCTTTAGTAAATATTCATTATTGTACAAATTGTGTTTTGTTGTACTTGTAGAAAAAAAAATTGTCATCTTGCTCTGTCTGAGCATGTGCATAAGTGTGATCATTAGAAACATGAAGACATTTCAATATGGGGCCTTGAAAATATTGCATGTAGTTCTTTGAGTAATCACGAGTGTTGAATTTAAAGTTGTATTGTGATTGAATTGTCTAATATTATATATAATCACACAATGTTCCTCTTCATGTCTTGTGCAGTCAAGAGGTTCAACTCGAGTTGGTATCGAAGTTCATGATAGCATTGTAAACCGGCTTCTTACTAAGGTCAGTGAAGGTATTAAATGCTTTTTTATAAATAAAAGTAACAATTTTCCTATAATAGTCATTAGTCAATTTGAAAGGCTATGTGCTTGGTTTGCAGATAGATGGTGTGGAGTCATTAAATAATGTTTTGCTTATTGGAATGACTAACAGAAAGGACATGCTTGATAAAGCTCTCTTAAGGTCTCTACATCTTCCTCCCTTGTTCTAGATCTTTGAATAATTTCTCATGGGAAGTATAAATGTAAACAGTCAATAAGGATATGCTATTGTTTATTGGGCACTGGAATTGTCAGCCAATCTACTGCCACTCTGATTGCTTGTTATTGATTTGTATAGTAGCTATGTGTGTATGTGGTGCTTACCTTTTAGTTACTTATCATTTACTTATATCTTGTAGACCAGGGCGGTTGGAAGTCCAGGTTGAGATAAGCCTTCCTGATGAAAATGGTAGATTGCAAATTCTTCAAATTCATACTAACAAGATGAAAGAGAATTCTTTTCTAGCTCCTGATGGGAACCTTCAAGAGCTTAGTACGTGTTTAGTGATGCCTAGTCTAGTCTTACATATGTTTCTGCATTTACGTCTTTGATGAAAGTAATCAATAACTTGGGTGATTATACGTCTCAATTGCATTAGCAAAATATTTCTTTACTAGGAGCACCCTTGGAATGTTGTGCGTGTGTGCTTCCCATCACACACCATTTACCGTGTATGTGTTTCACATACTGGGCCAGTATTATTTACTACATAAGAATCCATGTGACTGTTACATACCACCATGGCAGTAAATATGTCAAGAACAATATTATTCAAAAGTCAAACTTTAGACATATACCTCACCTTGCTATACCAAAATGTACATTTGATAAGAGGAAAGGTGGCATTGCAGCAAGAATCTCGGAGCATGCTCACCTAGCACAATGAATCCTTCTTATATATGGAAATTGGAATGTAGTAGAAACTATGACAGATTGCAAATGAATTTTTTTTTGAAAAATGGTTAATTTAGTAGTTCTAAAAAAATTATAATTATAAATAAAATTAATCAGTAGTGAGCCACTTGAATTCTGTTGATTTGATAGCTTTTGGTAGCAAATACATCTCATGCATGTAATGATCAATCTCATAATTTCTTGTTCTAGGAGATTAGGTTGAATGCATTGATTATGAGATATGTCTTGTGCTACATTGAGTTGCTAGCTATTACTAACATGATGCTCCTTTTGTTTTTTTTGGTACAAGTGAAAAAGAAAACAAAAAAACTATAATGTAATATGTTTTATGTTGGTCCTATGCTACACTAGACCAAGTCTGTTTCAAGACATATCACACCTTGTGTAGGCTAGGCATAGGCATAGGCATTCTTGGTTTTGATAACACTGGTTATTAGATAGTGTACTTTTTGTGTTTTATTGTTGACACTGTAAAGTTATGGATGTTCTTTTTTATTGTGGATTTAATGAAATATATTTTGCTTTTTAGAATAAATTTTAGCATATTGTATTTAGGAACATTTGTATGTTATGATTTAAGTTCTTTAGGGGCAAATATTATTATCACTAAAATTTTTGTTAATGACGTTTAAATCTCACCTTAAATGGCAAATAGGCATAATATTTTTAGTAGTCAAAACAAATGTCAATAAAAAACGTATTTTTTACCCACAATAAAATGAGTTTTTACAGGTAAAAACAAAGGCCATTAAAGACATGAACAAAAGGCAAATACGAGGTTGTTTTAGCGGCCATTACAATTGCCGATAAAAGGTATACTTTTTACCAGTAATAAAATGGGTCTTTACTGGCAATAACAAAGGCTGTTGAAGATGTAGAAAAAAGGCAAATATAGGGCTATTTTAGCAGCCATTACAATGGCCGGTAAAAGGTAAACTTTCTACCGACAATAAAATGGGTCTTTATCGGCAATAACAATAGTCGCTAAAGACATTGAAAAGCCAAACATAGGGCTATTTTAGCGGCCATTATAATGGCTGACAAATAATTGCCACTAAAAGACATCAGTTTTACTGGCCATAAAAGGGGTCTTTACTGGCACTCCATATAATGGTCGGGAAAAGCTTTACCAACATTGAATATAGCGGCAAATAATTAATTACCGGTAAAAGTTTTTGCAACAATTATTATTGCCGCTAAAAGGCATATTTATTGCCACTAAAAGTCTTTTTTGTTGTAGTGCCTCTCTAGCCATTGAAAGCATTGATTGGCTTCTTCTAAAAAGAGGCCATCGTAATTTGTTGTTTTAGTGGTGTATCTTGATATTGGAAGAACTGCAATCATTCCGTTGGTTCATTCATAGCATATTGAATAAAATCTATTTTTTCTCTCATTATATTATATAACAAAGTTTGCAGTACACATCGCCATAATTTAGGACCAAAATCACATAATAAACTCATAATCAAGGTTTTAAATTTCGATCGCGGTCGCTTTGCAGTTTTTGCGATTGTGGGCATTGCGACTGTTGCGATGCGGATTGCGGTCACTGTGGCATGAATTCTTCACAACTTGACACGAATTAGATTAAATTATCTATTTTATTGTACAATGTATTATAACTAATAATTTATAAATTTTTTTCATTAATAAGAGATATCCAAAAGCAATAAATTAATTGACTAATATTAAAACATAAATAAATTAATAGCTACTATTCATTCAACAAAGTTCATTCATAAGTGATTACTTCATCATAAATAAATCAATAGCTACTTATATATTTAACAAAGTTCATACATGAATGATTACCTCAACCTTAACATAAACAAATCATTAGCTACTAATATATTAAACAAAGTTCATGAATGAGTGATTACTTCACCACATGGTAGAATGACGTGTTGGATCATAACCTCTACTTTCGCTTTGGTTATCATTATATCCTGTTTCGCCAAAGACATAATAAAAAAATCCTAAATTTCTTGGTGGTTCCATTTGTTGTTGTTGATCATAGGAAACATTTGATGGTGGATACTGATAAGGCTCATGGTAGTTCATGGAAGGCTGATAATATGGTGGGGCTGGCATAGGTGGATAGTAGCCATGAGACATGTATAAAGGATGTTGATAATATGGTGGATAGTTGTCTTGGTTGCCTTCAAATGATGCACCAATACCAAAATCACCAAAGGATTGTGATCACTAGATGAGGAAGAATCATCCATCATAGTATTTTCACGCCTTCTGTTTTTCCTAGGTTGGGATCCACCTCTACTACTACCACCAATTATATCATCAGAAGGATCTACATATGTCTCCATCCTATAATTTGTCATGTTAATCATGAGATTTTGATCACGTCTGAAGTATAGCTCTTCCTGAAAAGAATGATACGACCCTTCACCTCCTCCTTCCACTATCATGACCTTGACTAGGTGTTTCACTTGAATTTGAAACATCCACACCAGCTATTCCTTCACCATCATCATCAGAATCAATAGGGAGTCATTTTGAGTTTTGGATCCCATCCAATAATGGTCCCCCTCTCTCCTCAAGCCGTGGAGATAAAGGATCTTCATATGAAAATATATAATCAAGATTAATGGGATTGAAGCTAGCATCAATCTCTTCTTGACTTCTCCTCATAGAGTTTCTCTTTCTCAACTTCATGTTGTAAAATGTAAAGACAAGTTTCTGTAATTTCTGGTACTTCAATCTATTTCTCGTCTTTGTATGAATATAGTTAAATGTACTCCAATTTCTCTCACAATTAGAAGCTGAAGTTGTTTGGCTAAGAACTTTTATAGCTATGCGTTGAAGTTCAAGAGTACAAGATCCATATATCATCCACCATTCAGCTAATCAAATAAATGATTGTTCATTATTATGTATATTAATAAAAAAAATAAAAGGTAAAAAATATCTTGCACTTACACATCAAACACCAAAAACTACAAAATCTTACGAGGATTCATTTGTGATCAAGCTCTTTGAGCTTGTGTTATACCAAATGTCTCTTTTTTATCTTGAAAAAGTAACAACTACAAGCACCAATGATTCATATAAGTCTTCAAAAATTATAAGTTTCTAAACATTAACGTATCACAATTTGGTTCTTAGATGACCAATTATGATATATTCCAAAATCTTAAATGCAAATTAATTCACTTGATTGATAACTTTGATTGGATTATCAATGTTTGCCTCCAATTTTCTTATCACTTTTGTAGTTCCATCCAAGGTTTCCTTTGCTACGTCTCTTCCATGTTCAATTCCAAATTGAAATTGAGGATTGAGAAAATAACCTTATGAATAAAAAAATAATAATTAGCATCTCAAAATCAAATATAAGTCTTTGAAAAAAATTAAATTAAATATATTAATATACCTGCAGCATGTAAGTCAGAATGCATGAAGAACCATCTTTTGTCAATGATATCATTATACTGAGTGTAGTAACGATAATTTTTTTGAATGGATTGTTTTGCTCTATTAATTACTTCATAAACAAAACCCATTGTTGGTTTGTCATCACCATCCACCAATCCAAAACCTTGACAATTGGCTCAAATACCTTTATAATATCACTGACCTTATTCCAAAAATCTTTGCTCAAAATAATTTTTTTAACTTCATATGCAGGTCCTGATTTCTCCTTTCCCCACTTAGATTTTCTGAATTCCTCAGGCTTAAACATATTCCTCAAAGCATGTTTTTGCTTCACAATTGATTCAACTTGCAAAAGTTGTGTTGCGAAACGAGTGATTGCTGGACGAATAATTTTCCTGCCACTTGTATACTTCTTCATAAGATTTAATGGCCAAATGTGGTTGTAGATAAACAAAGTCACTTTCTTTGCATCTTCTAGTATTTTTTGGACATTAGATTTTTTTCCAATATCTTCCAAGCATAAATCTAAGCAATGAGCTGCACATGCAGACCAATAAAGATGCGGTCTTTTCTCCATCAATTTTAAACCAGCAGCTTTTAGTGCCTTCTTATTATCAATGACCACTTGAACAACATTATCTTCTCTGACTTCTTCCACAACTTTATCAAGAAGTTTAAAGTAATAATCAGTGTTTCTATTGGGAACATTAGAAGCATCAATAGATTTTAAGAACACTGTTCCATTACTGCAATACACTAGAAAATTCATAATATGAATGTGATTTATGCTATTTGTCCAGCCATCACACATTATTGTCACCCCTCTTTCCTTCCATGTTGGTTTAAGTTCATCATCTATATACTATCTCATAGACTAATATTCTTTTTCTAAGTACACCTCTGAAACCTCATAAGAAGTAGGGAATTTAACTCCTGGTCCCAACTCTGCAGCTTTAGTGAGTAAAATGTGTAGGCATGGAGAATTGCATAAATTCATAGGAAGACGCTCATATATTATCAATTTAGGGACCGCTGATGCTAACTTATTTCTTAGTGTTTTCATCTATTTGTATTAATTTTGGTCTATTTCATACTTTTACTTCTAGCCAAATCAACATCCACTGACCTTAATCGGCGTTCAAGATTGCTTGGTTGATATTGACGAAAAGCTCCGCTACTACCACCGGCATGAGAGCTGCCTCCACCTTTCTATCTAGAATCTAATCTTCGAGTTTGTTGTCTAAATCTTTGCCTGTCTTCCCATTGTCTCTGTGATATAATGCTTTCTTCAGTAGCTTGCCTTATAACTCTGTCTTCATCAAGAAAACCTTCAATTTCATCATCTTCATCTCCTCTTAAATATGCCACAAGTTCTTCTTTTCTCTTTCTAAAGTCTATTTTCTTTGCTTTATTATCCAACAAAAGCTTCATCATATTTTCTCTGACAAAAGTTGAGACCCTAGTACAATGCTTGACTTCTCCTTGCATGTGTGCAATATGTTCTTTCAACCGAGTAATTCCACCTATTAACACTCTACCACAGAATTTGCATTGCACATTATTTCTAGTTTTACCAGGTACAAATCTCCTAAAGTGCCAACCAATATCTTCACTTGGAGCACCTTCTGCTTTACCTGTTAGAAATTCTTCTCTTGGTGGCATTGTTTAACCAACCTACATATAAACAAATATGTGTTTGTAATTTTTTTTAAAAACAATCAATGATAAATTATATAATTAAAACTTAAATATTATAACATGCTTCAAGCTAATTCATAAAATTTGTTCACTCATCTAATTTCTCCATTCCACCCCCTATTTCCCCCCACCCACATCTCCCTCCCCTCGATTTTCCCATTCCCCCATTTTTTTCCCTTTCTAATTTTCCCATTCCCCCCACCTACCCACACCCCCCTTCGATTTCCCACCCCTCGGTACCCATGCCCACGCCCCCTTTGATTTCCCCATCCCCCTCACCTACCCATACCCTCGCCCCTCCTCTCTCGATTTCCCCATCCCCCACGCCCCCTTTGATTTTCCCCACACCCCACCCCTTTCCCCTTTGATTTCCCCATCCCCCCTATTTTTTTCCTATCTCCCCTCCCTCCCCCATTTACCCCTCCTCTATTTTCGAGTTTCTCCCCTTTCCCGTTCCGTTCCCGTCCCCACTCCCTCACCTCACTCCCCCACTCAGCCATGGGCCACTACGGCCATCTATGGGCCCTTCACCGTCCCTCACTCCCTCACCTCTCTGTTTCGTCAAGAACACTGAACACCCACGACCCACCCATAATAACACCCACAGGCCACAACCACAACTACAACCACACCTCTAAATAGACATAAATCACTAAATCAGTCATGGATTTGAAGGGTTACCTGAGGCTGAGGGTTGAATCAGAGATCGCGAAATAGAGGTCGGAGGTCCAGATCGACCCAAGATGCGGCGGCAGGAGCTCCTTCTTCAATAGATCTAAGGATAAGATGCGTTTCAGACTCTCTCAAGGTTAGACTTTCGTTAGGGTTGATTTGGTGTGTGTGTTTTGCTTTTTATACTGAAAAAGTTTGAAAGAAACAGGGTTGAAAAATCGAACGGAGTAGTGTTGCGGCTGAAACATCGTTACATCTCGTCCGTTGCGGCCGCAACATCGTTCCATTGCGGTCGTCGCGCGTGATTGTCAAACTTAGCTGTGTTACGGGCTGAAGCAGAAATGGTGGCCGCCACGACCGTTTTTGTCATGGTCGCTACAGTGATGTCATTCTGAGATTTAAAACCTTGCTCATAATATTACATTATAATATATTGAAAAACTATCCCACATGAATATAGAAGCATGATAAATATGTTAAATGTTTTGGTCTGAGTTACAAATGACAATTTCACTCGAGATGCCCACAAGAAATTACCTTAAACAAAGCATAAAGCAATAGAGATACAGGAACAACATTCTTCTTTAATGCATGTATTTATGAATGTTTATATGCATGCAATTTTAGAAATGCGAATTTAGAATTTTAATATACTATTATTATTTATCAAGAGACAATCGTGTTTTAGGTCATTTTTATGAGGTTTGTTTTAGTCTAATCTAATGCAATTGTAAGTCCTTGCTTTGGCATTTAAATAGCACAAATGTAATGATTAAAATGAGTATTTTATTATACTATACAATCACCTATATATACCTGCCTTGGCATCATCCTGATGTTCTTATCCTTTGGACCATTATATATTTTTTTTCAAAGTAAGGTTCTCCCCTGCGCCTTTTTATTTACGTCCCTTTGCACCTTTTTATTGATGAGATTATGATATATTTTTATTCCATTATATCTTAATTCTTTTCCACTTTTAGATAAGTGAAATAAACCAAAACCTACTTTTAATCCAATGTGTCAAAGATAGATCTTGGTGAAATTGGTGATATGCCTCACCTTATTGTGTTTTAGAGGATGGCACAACAGCACACCCAATAAAATTTTCCTTAGCCATCAATAATTACAAAAGTAAATATAAACATGCCAACTATAATACATGAGAGATGATCTACTTACACTTAGTGTAAGTAAAAAAATACTTACACTTAATCTTATACCATTTATTTTATTGTGATTCTGTGACTACTATTTATCTCCTATCATAATTACATGATCACAATAAAATGAAGAATGTAAGATTAAATGTAAGTCTTTTTTTATTTACACTAGATGTAAGTAAATCCATTCTCATAATATATATATAAAGTTGTCTTGGCTCGTCATTGCCAAGTTCTCTCTTCTGAGTTTAGAGGTTGGATTCTTACATGTAAGGAAGGGAAGTAACAAAGTTGCTCATTGCCTAGTCTCTTTAGCTTTTTCTCATCACAATACTAATTGGGTAGAGGATGCATCCATATAGCAAATACTTTGGCCATGTTTGATGTATTAAACTCTTTTCTAGTTGTTTAATCGAATTCCTATTCCAGTAAAAAAAAAAAAAGGCCAACTAGAGGTTAGCTGTTTTTTTTTCCTGTTACCTTTTGCTCTTTTAACAAAAAAAAATTGTCAACTTTAATTAAATTTTGTAATAATTAATCTACATAAATAATTATTATATAAATGATAAACACTTTTTCAAATAATTTTTGTCATTATGGATTCATTCATTAAAAAATTGTCAATTTATTATTATTATTATTATTATTATTATTATTATTATAAAATAATAATAAAAAAATATAAATTTTCATCTCTTCTAAAAATGAAAGAGAAATAATCTTAATATGACTAGAATATTAAATGAAAATATTTCAAGGGTACCATGGCACGAGTATTATAATCCCTCTCTCAGTCTCTATTTATTAACTAGGTATTAATTCTCTATCTCGTCACAGTTAATTCTTGTAAATCATCACAGATCCAAAAAATTTTGCCACCCCTAATTTTAGACCATCTTATCAAGATTTTAAAAGCATACAACTATGATATTGCCACTTTGGTTGTGGCATATATGCCACTAGTGGCACCAATGAATCACCTGAGAAAAATAAAATAAAATAAAATAAAAAGATATAATTAAGTTTTTTCATAAAATTTCTCGCTTTCCCTTTATTGCATTGAATTTATACATTCTCTATGCAAAAAAAGTTATTAATTAAATTAATTGACATATTTAAGCTGCTTTTAAGTCATTTGTATATAATTTTTTTTAGTTGACTATGAAAAAATTGTTAACTCAAAGTTCACTTAATAGTGTTTGATCGCATAGAAGTGAATTATAACTCAAGTAAATTTTATTTACAATATTTTGGGCTTGAATCCTAAAGTCTCTACTTTGGGAATGATAGGTTCAAATTTTAGAATCTCTACTTTAAGAAGAGATTTACTTAATTATTACTTCCAATTTAAAATTATGTGAACAATTATAATAAAAAAAAACAAAAGTTCAAATTTGCAATTTACGATTTCCCAAATTGTTTGGTCTTATCCAAGACCTAAAATAGCACACTAGGGATATACTACAATCTAGATTAAATAATTTTTTTATTGCAATATGGTGAACTTGTGTGTATCTCGATACTTTATCTTTTCGATTTAATGAAAGGCAAACAATTCATATTAAGACTTGAAGATTTATAAAGATATATTTCTCATAGAGGGATTGATATAATTAAAATTTGTACTATAGTTATTCACGTATTACATGTTGGTTGCATGTTAAACTAATTGTCCCCTGATCACACCGAACATGAGAGAAGCGAGTGGGAGTGATGTTAAACTAGGCAATAAATCCGCGTTTTGCGCAGGGCTTGCATGTTAATATTTGACATTATTATTAGTATTGAAAAGATAATGCTAAATCAATTGAAACTTCTCTAATATGCTAAACATTTATATATATATATATATATATATATATATAAAGTGTTATATGCCTAATATTTTGGTTAGACTATTTAATTGATATTAATAATCATCACATATAATCTATATGGAAATAGATCTTTTTATTTTTCATATGATAAGATTATAGGAAAAGAAAGATAAATATAAAGATTCTAAAAAGAGTCTCATTAGTGGGGCTTTTTCAACACCTCATCTATTTTGTTTATGCTTTTTAAGAAGAAATAACTTTACTTTCTCTCAATTGTATTTATTAAGTACAGATGTGGCACCCTAATTAAGAACAAATAACCTTTTATATTCTCTATAATTTCTACAATAAAGAATAAAAGCATTATTTTTTTTGTAAGGCTTAGAACTCATTTTGTGGGCTTGACAGAGTGAGCCACTATTGAGGCCTAACACTATGTTTGGATGACAAGTAATAGAGGGAACGAAAAGGAAATGGGGAGAATGGAAATAAATTTTTATGTTTGAAAGTTTTAAAATGCATAGGAATGAAACGAAACACATGGAGAATCATTTCCTTCCTTTTCCCCTCAAATGTCTAATTTTTGTTCCCCCCAAAATTGAGGTGGAATGGGGGGAACACATGTTCGGTTCTATTCCGTTAATGAATCTTTCAAACAAAGAGGGGAGAATTATGTTCCATTCTATTCCTTTCCTTTCCGATCCATCCCCACCTATTTCGTTCCGTTCCGTTAATGAAAAAAATCCAAATATAGGGTAAGAGAGGAGATGGGAAAGGAAAACTGAGATAGAGAGCCTTTGTGAATCCTACTACTCTTCTTATAAGTCTCCAGCTCTTATCAATTAGTGTATTATGAAAAAAAAAAAAAAAACACTATCATCAAGTAGCGTATTATGAATTCACATTTTTTTTTTAATTTTTGTTAAGACAAAAAAATAATAAAAATTGTTTGAATCCTCTTTTTGATTTGTCTTTAAATATTTAAATGGGTAATAAGTTGTATGTCACATTTTTTTTTATTTTTTAAGATGAAAAATAAATAATGATGAAGATTGTTTGAATACTCTTTTTATATTTATTTTTAAATATTTAAATAGATAATAAGATGTATTTATAATTTTATTTTTTTATATTAACTTTTAAATCTTTAATTGAGTAATAAAATGTAATTGTAATTTTATTTTCTTTTATATTTATTTTTAAATT
The DNA here is from genome assembly GCA_029884605.1 of Ormosia emarginata. Classification (NCBI taxonomy): domain Eukaryota; kingdom Viridiplantae; phylum Streptophyta; class Magnoliopsida; order Fabales; family Fabaceae; genus Ormosia; species Ormosia emarginata. The sequence continues at coordinate 6,313,268 of JAQQTP010000025.1, forward strand.
TTTAAATAAGTAATAAATAATGATAGTATTATGACTTAAGCCCACGAGTAGAACTCAACTTAAAAGACTAATCTATTAGATGGAGAGCATCATGGCTACATTAAGTTTTCTTATTTCCTCAATATGAGACTCATAACCAATAGTTTTGAAAAAAAATAAAAATTGAATTCCAAAGTGAAAAATCCTTATATATTATACCAAATAGTGGTACTTGAGGTTACCCACACCCCACTTAGCATAGGGATGTAAAAAATATTTGTACCCATAGGGATGAGGATTATATGTGATGAGGCGATGGATGCATACCCGTTTAATAAATAGAGGCGGGGCGGGGATCACACTAACCACCTTGTAGGCACCTGTGGATCTGCCAAATATATTTTTTCATTTAGTATTTTATAGGTATTATGCTTTTTTTTCTCTTTCATTTTTAGATGAGATGAAAAATTAGATTTTATTATTATTTTAACATGTGTTTTTTTAATGAATATATATCATTCTTGTAGTAATTATTTATGGAGATTGATTATTACAAAATATAATTAAACTTGGTATTTTGTTTGTGACATTATTTTAATTTTGTAAGAATTTTAAATTGTTGAAAGATATTATTATATGTGATGTTAAAGTTTATTTTATTTATGTTTCTTTTTTTATTTTTAAATTTTATTTTGAATTATTAGATACTCGTGGATACCCGCATTTCCCATGGGAATCATAAATAAGTATCTATGACGGGAATGAGGATGAGGGCGGGGGACAGGGACGATGACGGGGGTCAGAGAAGCACTACTCACCTTCGTCTCGTCCGTAGCCATTCCTAGCTTTGTGTTGTGTTAAATTCACAAGTGCACGAGTCGTTAACAAGTAATAAAGTGACGAATAAAGTATCGTTTCTACAAAGATCATGTAATTACCAAGCTAAAACAATTTTAATTATTTAGGCAATCAAAAACAAGAACAAAGCTGTGTTTTTTAGGCTGAATCGACTGATCGGATCAGCCGATCCGACTGAAAATCAAGAACTGATGTCGTTTTCGATTTTGGTTCACTAGTTTGACCGTTCAGGTGGTCTAACTGGGTTAAACTTGTCAAAAACCAGGTTAAATTAGTCAAAATCATGGTCAAATCAAAAAATCGCTCGGTTTTCATAAACCAATGGTTCAATATTTAAAAAAAAAGCTTCTGTCAAATAAACAGCGTGGCTGCTCTATCATTGCCTATCTTCGACGGTTCAATCTCTGCCCTCCATGTCAAGCCGCCATTGGTCATGTGCACTTATCCTAGGTATAATATCTTTTTGTTTCCCCTTTTCTCCATCAAATAGTGGATGAGAGAATTAGAAAGGGAGAATAAGAGAAAGAGAAGAATGAGAGAGGGGAAAAAAGTATAGAAAGGGAAGGGACTCACTACTAGACGCATATATATAGAGAGAAAAATAGTGAAACAAAAGAATGAAAGAAAAATAAATAAAGTGAAAAAGGGAAGGGACAACGAAGAATGAGAAAGAGAAGGAGAGAAAGATTTAAAAAAAATGGGAAGGGAGACTAAAAGCTAGCACAAAGTGACAGAAATAATGAGTAATGAATGAAAAAAAGTGGAATGGAGAAACTAGGAAGTGAATCAAGGATTTAAGATATGTTATTAAATAAAAAAAGGAATCAAATTTGAAATCTTGATTTAACTATTTGAGAGGCAGATTTTTTTATATTTAATAATAAATTTTTAATAATTAGATTAGATATAATATAATATAATATACACTACTAAAAATGCTGTGGATAGTGACGAAATTTAGCAACGGAAAAAATTCCATGACTACCAGCGATGAAAATTGTTACGAATTTCTTTTGTTGTATTTAGCGACGAAATTTAGTGACGAAATTTTTTCATCGTTAAATTATCCGTGACAAATTCTGTCTCTAAATTACTTTATTTGTCAAAAAAAAGGTTTTATTATATTTAATATATAGCGAAGGAATATTCTGTCGCGAAATTTTTATATATGTATATTTCATTATTAAAATGTAATATATAGCGACGAAAAAGTTTTCGTGGCTAAATTTTATATATAAAAACATGAAAAATTCATTATAAAAGCAGATGGGTAACAATCGAACCCTATACTTTGTTTATAAACAAAAATGTCAATTACCACTACGCCTACTTAGGTGATCATGCTTTTGTTTGCATATTTTAAATATTTATAATCAAATTAATATTTTTTATATCTTTCTCCCCTATTTTTCCCTTCCCTCTCATTTCTATTCTCTATCTGTTCTTTCTGTTCCCCTTTCCCTAAACGTTGTTTCCATTCTCCTTTCCCCATTCGCCATTCCTATTGTTGCAAGTCACTCCTCCCTCAGAAAAAACTCTCTCAAAAGGGTATGTTTCCTTCCCTTTTCTCTTCTATTCTCTCTTCTTCCTCAACTTTGCTGCAACACCTCTATACAAATTTATATTTGTTTTTATGCCTCTATTTTTCATCCTTTTTATGTTACTTTCAGATTTTGGTTTTGCTAGCAAGGTTGCTTCCTCACCCTGGTTGGCTCTGGATTCCCTTTCTCTTTGGTAAGTTATCATTTTCTTTCTTGCTTCTTACTATTTTTCAGCACTCTAGATTTTAATCAGTAATTGTGTGTCTATATTCACACGTCACATATTTGTTTATGCTATGCCAACCCAATGAGATTTATAATGGACAATGGCAATAGAAGAAAAATCCAATATTTATCTCTTTCATTAATAAAAGAACAAAAAATACAAATAAAAGAAGAAAATACGTGTATGGAGAAGCTTTTTGATCAGCACCAACTCCTCCCATCGCATAGTCAAAGAATTGACGCCCTAAGTTATTATTAGTCCAAGACAGGATATATTTTGGGTCTTAAAAAGTGTGAAGCACTATATGATTCTCATTTTAAAATGTGAGTAACATTATCCCAATAAAAATGATCTAATGCAAATGTACATTGAAACTGGATTAATGTTAACGAGGCCGAAACTTATTGTGTGGGTCTTATTAGTGTGACTACCCTATACAATGAGCTATTAATTATACCCTCAACGAACTCACGTGGAAAGTGTTGAAGCTTATGCTTCTAAGTATTGCAATTGCTGTTGGGTCATATGTCTGATGCCGACAAGTTATTTGTGGAGACATCCACCACTTCCAGGTTCATTCTTGAATCTCTAGATCCTCACAGGATGCCTAGACTCGCATTGAATTAAGGGTGGTCCTCCATAGTGACATTCACAGTAAATACCCAGTATCCCCCTTTTCTTTCTTTTTTTCTTTGTTGGTTTGTTTTGGCCATAAACAAACATTTGGTTGGAACTTAGAAGCATCATATTTGATAGTTTTTTTTTTTCTATTTTGAATACTTATGATTTGTGATTGGTGTAACCGAAGAGAAAAGAAAACTTAATAATGATTGGAAGTGAATTCTATTATCTTTCCATTATGACAGCTTTGTTCACTGTTTGGGTTAAATTTAAGGTGAATTTGGTAATTCTTGAAAAATCTCAAGAGATTATTTTTTATGATATAAACATCAAACTCTGCTATGGTTAGATATCAAGCCCTTGGGGCAATTGAGACAAATAGCAGACTTAACTGAATTGAGGGTGGTCCTCCATAGTGACAATTCATAAGAGAGAGATAACCCAACATTTTCTACATAAAGCAAAACAACCCAGTCAGTTTATTATCTCAATAAAATGTTGACTGTAATATAAATATCATTGCTCTACAAGATATGCTAGTCATCATTATCTAAGATATAGTATATACTTCACATTCCAAGCTACTTGTATTTTCGACATGTAATTACAAACAGACAATACATATAATAGTTGAGTAATTTAAAGGAGAAGCACCTTGAAATCATTTTCTTATTTTTATATTCTCTTTTACCTACTGCACTCTATGTTCAGCTTCGTGGAACTCTATTCCATTCCACTACATCATAATGTGATGGAATAGAGTCAAATGGGATGTGATTACATTGTAATTTTACTGCTTTGTCCTATATTTCTGTTTTAAATATTTTATCTTATGTGGACAATATTGTTATGAATCACCTGGAATTGAAAACACGTCATTAAAATTTTTAAAGCCTTTATAAGCAATATTGTGATAGTCAAATTCTTCATGAATAATGATATATAGGCTAATAATAGCTTTATGATATATAGGCTAATAGTATTCTATCCATTCATAAATTAAAGATTTTATATAGCATTCTTTATTCTTCTCTAAAGTAGTGTATACTTCCTGTGCATATAATATCTTCATGAATAAGGGTGTGTTTGGTTCAGTTATGAAAATTTTGATTATTTTAATAATAAATTATAATCAATTATTATATAAATTTTTTTTGTTATAATCGATTTATTTTTATGTTTGGATATATTATTTGGAAAGTGATTTTAAATTAATCTATTTCATTTGGTTGATATAAAAAAGAATTATTTTTATACATTAAATTACCAAAATAAGTATAGAATGATTAAAAAAGTTATTTAATTAAAGATAAAATAGTATTTACATATCAAAATGTAAAGAATAATCTATAAACTAGAATCATAAGTTTCAATCTTGAGTATTATAAAAATTAGCTTCAAATTTTTTTATTTTACATTAAATTTTATGCATGTAGTGAAAGTGATTTTATCAAATATAATTAAACACTATTAAAATAACTTTTTTCCAAAAAAATTAATCTAAATTAAAAAATTTGAAACAAAGATGCACTAAATGATATATAGGCTAATAGTATTCTATCTATTCATAAATTAAAGATTTTATATAGCATTCTTTATTCTTCTCTAAAGTATCGTATACTTCCTGTGCATATAATATCTTCATGAATAATGATATATAGGCTAATAGCTTTATATATATATATATATATATATTAATCATGGCGTTGTTCATACGTAGATTTCAAAGCTATTAACCACTTCTACTGCAACTTCTTTTTTTCCTAGATAAATACACTACATGGATGGCTAAATTAAAGATTATTTTTTCAGAATGTCCATTAGTTGTTGTATGCTGTAGTAACATTTATTTTTTTGAATATTTGTTGGGTTCATAGGGATTCAGACAAGAAAATATTTGAATTTCTATGGAAAGAGTTTGAAGTTGCACAAGCTTCTCAAATTGAAGGTAGCTTTAACTTCAATGTTAGTAGATTCTTTAATAAATTAATAGTGGATGGTATCTGACTTTGCATTGACTCAAGTTTCTTTCCCATGTTTTTTCCTTGTTATCCTTTTCATCTTAGCATGAATTAATTTTATCTCTATTTAGTTCTTGGAACTAGCATGCTACCTTCTAGATAGTGTAGAGTCAATAATGCTTTATCAGCAATAGCAATAAAGTTGATCCACTTGCCTTATTTTCTGTTTTTGGATGAGTATATGTTCGACTGTTCATTAATTGAAAAAATAAAAAATGAAAGTTTTGATCATGGCTACACTTTGACTTGTATATAAAGTTTCTTATTCTTAATCCCTTTGCATTTTGAGTCGATTATGAATATACATATGGCTACTAATGCATGCATTCTTTTTGAAGTTATATATATATATATATATATATGTGTGTGTGTGTGTGTGTGTGTGTGTGTGTGTGTGTGTGTGTGTGATTCCTACATTATACTTTTAATTTGGTTACTTGATGTTGTTTGATAGGATTTTTAATACTTCTAAAATGGAAATTCCTAAACATCGCAAGTGGATGGATAAAAGGATAGGTCCTGATAAGTATATTACAAATGAATTTATAGAGGGGGTTTTTGAGTTTGTTGAATTTGCATGTGCCCAAGATCAATATAGGCTAGAAAGGAAGTTGAGGTGTCCTTGTAAAAAATGTAAATGTAGGCAGTACAAAGAAGTTGATGACGTCAAGGTGCATCTATGTAGTAAAGGGTTTATGACTAACTACTACTACTGGACTAACCATGGAGAATCAATGCCTCATATTCCTGCTGTAGTTTTTGATGATTCATACTATAGAGGTAGTGGATTGAGGGAAGACTTCAATAGGTATGAGCAAATGGTAATGGACGTCGTTGGACCTTCAATTGGTATTAACATTGAGCAACAAAGATTTGGTTATGTTGAACAAATGAGTGAAGATCCTAACCCAGAAGTTAAGAAATTTTTTGATATACTGGCAGCTGCAAAAGCTCCCTTGTATGATGGTTATGAAAATTACTCTGAATTGTCAGCTGCAGTCTGAGTATCAAGTCTGAGTTCAATAACTCTGGGAATTGCTTTAATCGATGGGTGGATTTCATGGGAAATGCATTGCCAAAAGATAATCGAATGCCCAAAAACTTATATCGTGTAAAGTCGAAGGCTCCATTTGTGAAGCTTATCTAGTGGAGGAGACTTCTACCTTCGCATCTTACTACTATCCACCTGAAATTCCTTCTAGGAGAACAAGATTGCCATGTAATGACGATGGAGGTGATGGAAGTTCAACAAATTCACCATTGTCTATTTTTAATTATCCAGGACGCCCTGCTGGAAAATGCAACTGTACTACCTTAGATGGAAGGGAATTGACAGCTGCCAAATTATATGTTCTTTTAAATTGTCCTGAGGTGGAGCCTTTTTTGGAGTAAGTTATCGAGCATATGCTAATTACTCATATCTTGCAGTGATTAATACAAATCTTACGTGATCTATGATATGTATGCAGAATGTATGCAGATATGTTACGAGAACTTGTCCCTGACATAAATGACTCAGAAGTAGACAAACAAATTTTCACATCGTTCCTCTCATGGTTTAAAGAACATGTACGTTAGCTTCTATCAATCATTTATAATATCACTTATTAAGTTAAACTAACAAACAATTTAACAATATAGGTTCTCGATTCAAGTAACATGATTGAAGACCATCTTTTGAAGAGTTTGGCATGGGGGCCACTTAGAAAAGTCAACAAATTTACAACATATTTTGTAAATGGTTATAAATTCAACACAAGGTCTCAAAGTCATGGGATGGGTACGACAAATTATAGTGTATGTGTTAGAGGTGGTGGCTATGAGATGATGGAGAATGATTACTATGGGGTGCTAACTGATATTGTTGAATTGAAGTATACTGGACGGCCTACCAAAAAGTTAGTTTTATTCAAATGTGATTGGTTTGATCTCACTCTCAATCAAGGGACAAAGATAGATAAAAATTATAGGATTGTTGAAGTTAGAGAGTCTAGGAGATATAAAAATTATGATCCTTTCATATTGGCACAACAAGCAAAACAAGTATACTACACAAAGTATCCTGAAGGCCAACAAGGGTGGTTATGTGTGATGAAAACCAAGGCACGAAGTATAATTCAAGCTTCAGAAACTAAGAAGCCTGAAGCTGATGATCCGTACCAAGAAACTGAAGTCCCTGTAATGCCTATGATAGTTTCAAATGATGATCTTCAACAAAGTTTTGTTGATATAACTGGTCCAATAGAGGAAGTTGAAAGAAAGTCTTTAAATCAAGTTGATTCAGAAGAAGAATCTGAAGAGGTAGAACTTATAACAGAGGAGGAGGAGGAGGAGGAGGAGAAGAAGAAGAAACATTTTTTAATTAGCTTATTTATGTATCTTAATTTGTATTATTATGCTTGTTTGTGAACTTATTTAGCTTATTTAGATGCATGCTTTGTGAATTTATTTAGCTTATTTAGATGTATGTCTGTGAATATCTTTAACTTTAGTTACTTTAATACATGTGCTGGTTTTCTTAGTAACTTTAAACAAAATTAATTGTAATATTTCTTTACCACATATATATAGATGGTAGATAACCATAAAGGTACAGGTAGAGGTTGAGGTAGAGGCAGAGGTACAAGTTGGGGTACCTCTCAGGCATCTAGTTTACCTATCCCACCTCTACATCTTCTCACATCTGATGTACCTACCCCACCTCCACATCCTCGCACATCTAGCTTACCTACCCCACCTCCACATCCTCACACATCTAGCTAACCTACCCCACCTCCACATCCTTCTACATCTATCTCACCTGCCCTGGCTTCACTTCCTCTTACATCTACTTCATCGGCCTGATCTCAACATCCCCGCACGTCGATTATTGCACCTAGCTCTTCTTCAGATCCTCATGCATCATCCTCTGTTCTGCCACAGGTTCCACCCTCGGGGACCATAGATCCAGATGGCCTTATGTGGATTAGGCCTGGACTAGGAATGACGTAAGTACTTATGACTTGTGCATTTTAATTTCATATAATCAAGTTTGTTATACACACACACTTTATGACTTTTTTGTTATAGGTTTGAATCTAAAGTTGGACCACCTCATGCAATCTCAAACGTTATGAAATCTAAGTTTGAAGAAGCTTGGAAATCTTATCGTGAGGTTGATGACAAAGTTAAAGAGATGTGGTTTATTGAGTTTGGGGTAATGTATATCTAATTGTAGTTATTACTATGTTGATAGGAATAATGCAGAAAAAATATAAGTGGTTGCCTGAGGATGATAAACATATCAAAAAAATTTCGACCATAAAGGATCTGAATTGCTAAAGAATGCATTGTTTAAGGTTCATCATAATCATGATAAAGGCAATTGGATTCCAACTCATGTACGGGAAGAGTTGGAGAGACAATGGCGTCAAGATTCGAAATGGTTGGAGAAGAAGAGCAAGAACACTCAGAATAGAAAATCTGAGGAGGGATTGTCAAAACATAGTGGATGCTCAATTCCTGCAATAGCGCATAAGAAGAAATTAGTGAGTAACTTCCATCAAATTTGTGATTCAAGTTAATTAGGTTTGTCTTAACAGAATATTATTTTTCCTTACATTTTTCCAGAAACAACAATTAAAAAGTGATCCACGACATTGGGAGCTATTCACACAACTTCACACACGCAAGGAGAAGTGGATATCCACCAAAGCAAAAAATATTGCGGTAAGTATAAATGCTACAGTTAAATTTAATATATGGTTAAGTCAATTTGTGTGCATAAATATTTATTAACAATTGCATTTTTCAAGATGAGTACTAGAAACGTATCAATGAGAGAGACTCACAGTGGCCACCGGGAGAGGAGACTATTGACATCAACTCTAACAACAATATCTACTTAGATGTTGTTGGAGGCATTAGCAGCAAGAAACGCATCTTCGGCTTGGGATCTGATGCTGCTTCTCATGCATCATCTTCCTCTGCATCTACTGAAGGTTGTTCACAGTCGGAGATGGAAGCAATGAGGAGTCTGGTTGCAAGTCTCAGTACGCAAGTGGTGGAGCAGAGAAACTTAATCGCGGAATAGGGAAACTTAATCAACACAATCTTACAGCGCTTGAATACATCTACTAGTGGCTCACAAGCTACAGGCAACGGTCACGAGGATGAGGTACTTGGTGATGAAGTTGAAGATGACATAGATGAGGATGACTATGATCTTTTTCCTCCTAATGTTTGATACATTGTCTTTATATTTGTTTTGATAAAGAACCTGTATAACTTAATTTATATTTATTTTGATCTTTTGAAATATTTTTATTTTGACTTTTTAAAATACTGTGGTATGATATGATAATGATATTTTTAAATTTTAGAAATTTGTTGCTTGATTTTGGATTTGAGTGTTGCATTGTGTTGCATACAGGTTTAAATTGAAATTGGTCTTTTTAAAAATATAAAAAAATAATTTAAAATATCTAGGTCATCAGTGACGGAAATATTTTTGTCGCTAAAAGAAATAGATTTATACTTTCTCCTTAGCGACGAAAATATTTCCGTCGCTAAAAGAAATAGATTTATACTTTCCCCTTAGCGGTGGAATAATTTCTGCAGCTAAAATAATAATATTTTATTTATTAAGAAACTTTGGTCACGGATTTTAGCGACGGAATTTTAATAACTAGCGACAGATTTTTTCATCGTTATTTAGTCAAGGAATTATATTTCCGTCTCTAAAAAATTAGTCACCAAGGATTACGCGACGAAAATTTTTCCATGACAGATTCCGTCGCTAATCATTATAGCGACGAAATTTAATGGATCAGTTACGAAATTTATCCGTCGCTCGGTTTTCATAAACCAATGGTTCAAAATTAAAAAAAAAAAAGCTTCTGTTAAATCAACAGTGTGGCTGCTCTATCATTGCCTATCTTCGACGGTTCAATCTCTGCCCTCCATGTCAAGCCGCCATTGGTCATGTGCACTTATCCTAGGTATAATATCTTTTTGTTTCCCCTTTTTTTTCCATCAAATAGTGGATGAGAGAATTAGAAAGGGAGAACAAGAGAAAAAGAAGAATGAGAGAGGGGAAAAAAGTATAGAAAGGGAAGGGACTCACTACTAGACGCATATATATAGAGAGAAAAATAGTGAAACAAAGGAATGAAAGAAAAATAAATAAAGTGAAAAATGGAAGGGACAACGAAGAATGAGAAAGAGAAGGAGAGAAAGATTTAAAAAAATGGGAAGGGAGACTAACAGCTAGCACAAAGTGACAGAAACAATGAGTAATGAATGAAAAAAAGTGGAATGGAGAAACTAGGAAGTGAATCAAGGATTTAAGATATGTTACTAAATAAAAAAGGGAATCAAATTTGAAATTTTGATTTAACTATTTGAGAGGCAAATTTTTTTATATTTAATAATTAGATTAGATATAATATAATATAATATAATAACATATCTAAAAGAAAATAAATTGAATTATATAAAAATAAAAAAGTTTATGAATATAATATTATTTATTAATATTATTATATTTTTTAAAAATATAACAATAGTTTTTCGCTATATATAAAAAATACTATATATAATTATGACATCATCTGATTTGACTATCCGATCTAACCGATTGAACTCGAAGTGGAAACTTTGTCGATTCACTCTTCAGTCGAGCTTTGACAACATTGGAATAAAGTGAACTTAAATAAAAATAATAAAATAACTAACAAAACAAACAAATCTAGGGAGAATAGACCAAACAATAAAGACTTAGGATTATGAATCCACTATAATTACCCATCATGATGAACATTGATCATTCTTTATTAATAATTACTTATGTTTTGAAGGTGGTCTATCCTACATTATTTAAAGCCAAAACTCTTGGCACTAACAACTAATGTTTTAAAAATCGGATTGAACCGGTCGGTTGAACCGGTTGGACCATGAACCAGTTATGTCTTTAGTCTGGCATTTTCTGGTTCAACCACAGTTCAATCACAATTCAACCATAAAATTTGATCAATTGAACCAATCGAACCATGACTCGAAGCTCTTGTCGGTTCAATATCCGATTCGATTTTTAAAACATTGCTAAAAACATGTTAAAACCCTAAATCAATCTCATTCTTATGGTAATTAAATTAGTTAAAACTCATTAAGTTCTATAATTTTTTGTTAATCATTGAAAGATCAAGCCTATGTCTAGGTCTTAATTCTCAAATTCAATTCATAAATTATCAAGCATAGACTTAATCTTTCATTCCTTCACCTAATGCCTAAGATCATGCAAGTATGACTGACAACGTGCCCCAAGCATTAAGAATACTAGGAAAGAATAAAAACATTAATTATTTCATTAACAAAGAGAAAAAAATTCAACATAATAGAACAAAAAGTTTCATCCTAACCCTAAAAAAAGAAAATTTAGCCACACACGACAATTAAAGCACAAATAAAATTAAAGGATAGAGACATAACCATAAATCAATCCTAGAAAAATAGAAAATACGACTAGAAATAAGAGAAAGAAAGAAAGATGTCTTCAATGAATGCCTCTTTCTCTCAATCTTGCCTCAAACTATTGTTTTTTTAATCCTTGTTGCCTCTCTAATCTCCTAAAAACTTCCTATAAGCTTAAATCATTGGTCTTTTTATAGGAGGTTCACCCGAATAGAGGTGTATCCTTCACTCAATCTCCTTAATTAGTGCCCAATTAACGAAAAGATGCTAATTAGATTTAGGAAACTTGATTAATTGGTCCCAAGTAAATCCTTAATTTGACCCAAGTAATTCATTAATTGGTCTCCAAGCAATGAAAATGTGTTGAATAAATTTAGAAAACTTGATTAATTGGTCCCTAAATTCCTATTACTTGGCCAACAAGTTTTAAAGGTCAGCATAAGGTGCTGGGGCACCCCAGTTGCTGCCTAAAATCTCTTTTCCTGACTTGAATGCAATTTTACACCCTCCAAACATGAGAATTGGGCCTCAAAGTCTCATTAAAGTTGTAACTTTCTTTCCTAGCTTTCTAACACCACTAAAATAACCTCGTTTCGACCTTCGTAGCTCAAATTATTGAGTGTGTTTTACTGTATATAGATCAAGAAATCTGTGAATTTTGGCAATCTTGATTCCAAGCTCAACTCTTTTGAAATGAACTCAATCAAATATTCACAAACACATATCAAAACACCTCTTTTGGACCAAAAAATATAGAGAAAGACTAAACATAAATTACTAACGATAATTTAATTATTAGTGGCATAAATCTCTATAAATTGCATCTAAATTCATATCAAACCAAGTGTAATATATATGTATTTTACCCACACATCACCCAGCAACCACCGCAACCCTTATCTCTTGCTAAAATGATGCGTTTTAATTTTTTCACACTGTTTAGTTCCCTCGTTTTAGTTTTTTCACACCGTTTAGTTCCCTCCCCATCCTCTCACAATTTCTCTTACTTTTTGTTTCTCTCTCACTTGTTCTGCCTCTCATTCACTACTTAATTGAAACTATGTTATATCTTACCTCATTAGTCACTTATAATTTTTTTTTAAAAAAATAAAATTTTGATTGGTTAGTTGGAAGTGTAATTAAGAGTGTTTATAGCCTCACCTAAGATACAAACGTATTTTATATTTTATATATTAAATTAAGGGCTAATTACACTCACCTCTCTAGAGGTTTAGTGAAATTACACTTGCCACCTTCCTTGTGTGCACCCCTATGCTGACTTCCCCTGAAACAAACGGATATGAGATGTAATGACAATATAAACCTCAAGAGATATTATTATAATTTTTGAAATAAGGGAGATGTCGTAATTAGGCCAAACTTCAAGGGAGACCAGTGTAATTTGCCATTAAATTAAACAAATTTATTATAAATTATACAAATAAATATATTTGTGATAAATATTAATTAAGTTTAATTTGTAAACAGGGTGGGGGGGGGATAGTGTTTCCACTTTTCCCATCGCAGGTACCAATTTATGATCTTTGCAAGGGAGGTGGGTATCCATGAATATATGCAGGTATTTAATAATTCAAAATAAAATTTTAAAAATTACCAAAAGAAAATATAAATAAAATAAATTTTGATATCCATCAAATTTGTGTTGAAGCCAAATTCTATTTACCGAAGACAATTTCTTTTATTGAAAACTGAATGAATAAAAAAATTTATTGGCTACATTGCTAATCTTATTCTTATTTTTATTTTCTTATCTAAAATTATTTATATATTCCTAGATAGGAAAGTCAACGGAGCAAGGTCGAGGTGAGTAGTACTTTCCTTATTCCCATCATGAGTACCTATTTATGATATATGTAGGGGAGGCAAGTACTCATGAGTATTTACCGGTGATCAATATGAGAGTTAAATATTTTTAACAATATGACAATATATAATTGGTTATTTGTGTAAAAAATTGTCTTTTTTCAATTGTTGATGTGCTGCTTTTTAATTACTTTATTGTTGAATTACTAATTCTTAAATGAATCAGCATATTAAGTTAGTATTTATTTTTGGATGAATAAATTATTATTAAAATAATTGAAACAAAGAGTAGATGCTAGTTCGCTAGTCAATCGAAGCTCTCTTACAACTTACACACAGGCACATCTCGTGGAAAGCAAGAAAGGTAGCCGTTGAAACTTGTTCATGTCAATAATATATGTTTCAGTGAGGAGTTTTCTTTTTCTAATACTTGTTCTATCATTTGCTTCCTCATTCCACAAATGTGTGGGTTTATCCCTATTTCCAATGAGATTTTTTCACTCCCTGTAGTTTTCCCAAATGCAAGATGTTTATGGTTTATTCCACGTGTTTCCAGATTGAATGAATGGTGCGCCAATGCCAATTTTTGAGGGGCTATCCTTTTTTTCTTCTATCAGTGAAACTAAGTTTATTTACATAGACTGTAGTTTCTCAAGGACATCAATTGTCTAATCTACTGTGTCAGATTGATTCATAGGATGATACAAGGTGGAGGGAGATAACCAATTCGGGTTACTATATTATGCTGTATGCATTTGATTGTTGATGATAAATCAAGTGTTGAATTCAACTGATGAACCGTGTGACCGTTCCTTGTTTTTTTTTTTTTTCTTTTCATTATATAAATTTATATATTATTTAAAATATTCATAAGGGCGAGACCCCAAAATCCCTCTCCATTGCAAACGATCCAAGCAAAGTTTAGTTGGGTTGGATTGATTTGGATGAGAAAATTATACATCAACTGGACCCAATTCAAAAAGATTGGTTGAGACGTTGAATTAGATTTATTTGCCTTTAAACCTGACCCGATTATGCATCCCAAAATTTGCATATATATGCACATAAAATTAGAAACAGAAATCAGCAAAAAGTTGTTTTGGTTGATTTCATTTTATTATAAATTAAAAAAAAGCCTCAATTGCACAGACCAGATTGTACTTGGACTGATTGGCACTAGAAACTAACTCAGCTTTTGGCTTCTTCGATGTTTTTTTAGTCTCCTTAGTCTTACTAGCACAAGATGGGCCAATTTTAAGGTGCACTTTTTTAAAAGAGAATGTATCATACATCATTTAATTTAAGTCATTAATTTAATTATAAAAATAATTAATAATTTAGATTAAGTATAAGAAATCTGTTAAATATGTTTTTTTTTTTGTTTATAATATTTTTTTTTATTTTATATTTTTTTAGTTTTATTTTTTTATGATTTTTTAGCCATCGCCCTTCGTCGTTGCCGCGCACCACCACCATGCCGCTTGTCGACCACTAGCAGTCACCATCACTTTTTTTTAAAGTTATACTATTTATTTTTTTAAGTTACGCAACTGTATAAATAATATCAGTTAAAATACAACTAATAAAAACTATATCTGTCTTTTATTTTTTTAATAAACAACTGTGTATACTAAAAATTTTATAAATTTTAACTGATAATATTTACACATACTATAAGATTTTCAATATACACAATTATTTATGAAAAAATATAAGGACTAATACAATTTTAATTGATAGTATCTACATAATTATGCAACTTTAAAAAAATAACAGCACAAGCCAATAGTGAACAGTGATTCCGGGGGGTGAATAGTGATTCGGGCCGTGAACAATGAAATCGATGGACGGTGATGAACAATGATTCTGATGAAACTATCGTTGGTGAACAATAATTCCGATGAGTCTGTCGACAGTGAATAATAATAGCCTAAAAAAATACAACCTGCAAAACAAAAAATCTATAATAACAAATAATGTTAATAGTGTATGGTGTACCATAACTTGACTTGGTGCACCATAGCAACGGCCGCACAAGATGACTCGTTCTAAAGGCCCCTCCAAGAAACACCATGGTGTGGACTTTAAGGTTACCTCTATCTCTGTGTGCCCTACCACAATTCTTTCTTCCATATATTGTGTTTGTATACTTGTCTGCATGTGTAACTGTGTTTGTAAGTTTTTCGAAGCTTTTGAATGCTCATTGTCAGGTTACTTGCTCAAAATTTTCAGAAAATAAGATGAAAGGTTGGGAAGAAACTGCCAACACTTAAGAATACAACCAACACTGAAATTAAATCTAAAGGTACTAAATTTACATCCACTGCTCTAAATTTTATCTACCTTTTGTTATTTATATGTTCGTTTATCGTTTCATTACTTTCCTTAGAAACTTGTCTGTGTTAATGAGGAAAAATACAAGAGCTGTGGTGGAATTTCTATCAATGTAATAACTTCTGTGTTTTTATTGATGAAAACTGATTTCTTTTGTTATACGCTGGAGGCTTGTTGTTAAATCAGTTTTGACAATTGATGAATTGCATGCATGTGAAGGTTTGTAAAAAATGTTTATGTAAAAGAAACATTTTCCTTTATTTAATTTAGAGGATGTTAAGTTTCCCTAATTCTGCGGATTACAGTACGCATGATCTAATGGAGCAGGATTCACAAGCCAAATGTAATAAGGATTGTCATGCTTTACATAACAACCTTTCTCCCCCCCCCCAAAATAGTCTTCCCTCCAAAATAATAAAATTAGGAGTGGAATTGATTGAATGAATTAGGGACTAGAATTATTTTTTCTGTAATCGTT
Organism: Ormosia emarginata; assembly: GCA_029884605.1. Classification (NCBI taxonomy): domain Eukaryota; kingdom Viridiplantae; phylum Streptophyta; class Magnoliopsida; order Fabales; family Fabaceae; genus Ormosia; species Ormosia emarginata. The sequence goes on from JAQQTP010000025.1 coordinate 6,329,600, forward strand.
TTTCTTCTTTAAATACCTCAATGTATTTCACACAATAATAACAATTTATTCAGTTTATCCAGTTTTTAAGATATTCTTATGTTGATACATTGCTTAATTTAGACAACGACTCATATAGGTTCTACATAAATCCTACTGTAGCTCCCATATGAAATTTGTAGGAGCAGGTCCTCTCATGTCACCACTTAACATGTTCATGACATGTTATAAAATCTAAATCTAAACCGTCCATGAATTTTCAAGACCAATAATCAGTGAAACATGATTTTAAATTATAGTTGCGATTACATTATATTTACCACAATTACAGATAATTATAAAAAAAATAATTGTTGCAATTACAATTGCAATTATAATACATTTGTAGAAATCACTAAAATTACAATGTTATAATCGCAATTATGATTACAAACTACAATTTAAAACCATGCAGTGGATAACTAAAAGGCTTAGGTACGACATCAGTTTCATTTGTGAAAATTCCCCTTCTCCTTTCCCTCTTCTTCTTCTTAGACAAATCCACTCTTCTTGATAGGCACAGACAACTTCTCCCGCTGAGTGACGACCAACCCACCACAACATTATCGATTTTGCAACTGTCACTGCCACTGCCACTGCCACAGCGTGACACCGACGCGCCTCTTGATGTCTCAGTTTCACAAAAGCCATCGCTGAACTCTCGGACGAATTCATCACTTCAAGATCTTATCTTACATTTCCATTTTTTTTCACATACGTAAACCAACATAATCTAAATATAAATTCTGATAGATTCATTCTACGCCTTATATCAATAGTTTTTTTGTTGCTATAGGCATCCTAACTCCAACAACTTTACCAAGAGCTGCTTGCATCTTTTGCGAAGCTTACTACATTGACGGAATTGTAAGGTTCCTATTTTTATTTTCTTTAGTTACTTTGAATTATATTGTTATTTTTGGTTATGAATTAATAGTACAGGTTTATTCTCACATGAGACAGCCAACTTAGTGATAATCAATTCTTTAGAAACATATCTGATTTTCTACTTGCTTTCTACCCATGGTTGATTAGTCTTGAGAATTTATGAGCAGTTCAGATTTTTTAACATGTTGTGTAGTCATGTTGGGTGGAAAGATGAGAGAATCCACTCCTGAAATTTGTATATGTAGTATCCAAGGAAAATTCAATTTAAAGTGAATGTCCAATATATTTTTCCAAAAATGTACATGACATCATTCTCACATTTATCTTCTATTTGTCAAACCTCATGCGACCCTATATTGGGTCTTAATTTCAGCCTAAACCCTTGTTCCTCTTGGTCAAAACCGAATTGAAAAAACCCAAGCTTTTTCAAATAGGAAATATTGACAATGGCGCAGAAGAAGGGCAGCTCGGAACTTTTGATTGTGAGCGGTTCTTTGCAGTTTTATTTTAACAGAAAAAAATATATAATGAACAATAATATCATAATAGAAATATAAAGTAACATTAATTTATTAGACTGAAAATTTTAAACGTTGCACTTGTATATATAAAATGAAAAATGATTAATTCACAATAATTTTTTATACCTTTCTTCACACTATCTTTTTAGGAAAAAAATAAAAAAAATAATTTATTAGAATATTTTTTTTATTATTTAAAAAAATTAGTCTAAAAATAATATAATAAAAATAGTACAAAAAAATGGTACATAAGAATCATGTTGATATAAAATTAAAAAAAATATTTAATGTATAACTAAATATTTATAATTTTATTTATTGTATTTTTATGTAAAAGAAATATTAAATTAAATTATATGTAATTATAATATTTTCGTAAGATATAATATGAATTTGTAAAAGAATTAAAAAAAATTAAAATATTTAAATTAAACGAATAACAAAATTGTAAAATTAATGATAGAGGCATACCAGATACCAGCGTATCTACAGTAAAAGTGACCGTAAGAGAATTTTTTTTTTAAAAATAATTTATACCCCAATCGCCAGAAGAGCATTGGCTTTGGCACCCATGACCCACCCACACTCTGTCGAACGAATTTCCATGCACCCGTTTATAATTTCACATTACGTGCATCCAATAGTTTGGGTCAAACTTTGATTCAATTCATGAACTCAACAGGTCACAAATATATTTAAACTCAATGGAAGGTAATAACTAATTCAGTTGGTAAATTATTTTTTAATTGATTGTAAGGTTTGAAGATTAAATATCACGTTTACTTATTTGTATCACATGAGTAAAGTTTAATATCACTTTTTTTTTTAAATGTAGTATGTGTATATTGGTGTGTGGGCTTTAGTGTGTGTGAGCTTTTAAAATTAGTGAAGTTATTCGGTATTTAACTATTAAAAGAAAATTTAAACACAATTATAATTTTGGTATACTATTAATATAAAACTTTTTTATTTTTATTCAAATTTGTTTTAATACCTCATTTTATATATTTAACTATGTTAATAACAACTATATTACATGAGATGTACATCTTATTAAATGATATAAAAACAATTTATTTTGATATAAGTGTAAAACTCTATTGCACTCTCTAATGTATTATAACTAAATTCAAAATTTTATTTCTTCGAGTTGGGAGGGAGCACATCTACTCATTCTCAAAAGGGTTATACTTTTGATCAGTAATTCGCAAAAGCAGTGGTACTATTTCAGTATTTCTTATGTTTAGGCCATGGACTCTCATAACAAGAGGTTAACTGTTAGAACAAGACATTATGGATAATTGGAGGAAAAAATTACATTTCTCCACCGTGAAGCCAACTGTCTACTAGCAGACCTTAAAATTGCTTGCAGACTGAACTTGGGAAACGTAGGTAGGCAGCTGAGGATGGCAAGAATGCTACTCTGAGATTCATAAAACTGATGCCAAGTTCAACGATCAAAGCTCATAACATTCTCTTTGGCCAGCAACTCTGATCCAGAATTCCCTACAAGTTCAAGAAAAATGATAACTCATAAGCAACCTACAAGATAAAAAAAGGAGACATTTATAGAATACAGCAACAACCAAGCCTTTTCTCATTAGGTGGGGTCAGTTACATAGATCAAACGATGCAATTGTGTCCTATCATGAACCAAGTCTTCAGAAATGTCAATCAATTCTATATTTTTTTTAACCGTTTCACCTGTAATCTTTCTTGGTCTTCCTCTACCTCTAGCTATTGGGCTATTCTCCAACTGATCTACTTTTCTTACAGGAGCTTCTAAGGGTTTTCTCCTTACATGTCCAAACTACCTAAGGCGAGATTCTCTCATCTTTTCCACAATAGATGTTACCCCTATTTTCTCTCTAATGCATTCATTCCTAATCCTATCTTGTCTAGTATGACCACACATCCAACGCAACATCCTCATCTCCGCAACACTGATCTTGTGCTCTTGTTGACTTTTTACCGTCCAACATTTAGTACCATACAACATTGCGGGCCTTATAGCTGTGCGGTAAAATTTACGCTTAAGCTTGAGAGGCACTTTTCTATCACAAATAACTCCTGAAGCACTCTTCCATTTCATCCATCCAGCTTGAATCCTATGGTTTACATCTCCTTCTATCTCTCTGTCATTTTGTATGATAAATCTAAGATACCTAAACTGTATGACTTGTAGTATGGTATGATCTCCAATTTTTACCGCTAAGCTAACATTAACCTGTTTCTTACTAAACTTATATTTCATATACTCCGTCTTACTCCTGCTTAGACGAAAGCCATATTCTTCCAAAGTCCGTCTCCATAACTCTAGCTTCCCATTTATAGAATATATATATATAAAAAAAAATAAACTTCAGTGAGATATATGTTCATAAAGTGGACTCGATTATGACATTTTGTCTACCACAAACCTCAGAAGTCCTTCTGCTAGCCAATCTGACAGTAAAGGAGCCCTTACTATGATGACAATGTCTGTAAATATTAGGTGAAAGCAGATCAAAGCGACCCATTTATTACTTTCATTAATATCAAATTTAAAGAAATATTCATATAGACAAATTTAGCAACTAATGTCATTTTTGTTCATGTTATCTGGTGACGATGACAGTCATATTTGATAATATGATTCTTTTGAAGAGCTTAATGCAAACTAAAGAAGCAAAAGATTTATTAGCAACTACTGATCAATATAAGGAAGATCAACATGATATCTCAAAAGGAGTAGTGTGGGGGGGGGGGGGGGGGCGGCGGGGGGACATTAACACTCGTTTGTAAATTCAATAGTGCAGGTGTAATCTTTACGCAGCTGCATGGCTCAACTCAAACTGGTCGCTGAGACAAACAAGAGACATTGAAAGACAAATGTACTCATGAACACACTTCACCTAACAAGCACACAAACCATTGCCATTCTATCTCTATATATACAAATCATTATTAAATTCCCAAAGTTGTATAGTAGACACTAGATAGTGAAATAAGAAATTCTAAAAACTATATACATAATAAAATATTTCTTTTACATAAACATTTTTTACAAACCTTCACATATATGCAACTCATCAATTGTCAAAACCGATTTAACCATTAAGTCATGTTATATAGCTCGGAAAAAAACATCTAAAAAGTCAGCTTGGGACAAGCAGGAATTATAATGATTTCCTTAACCATTTAATCAAGTAGTTATATAACTATGAATCTATTACTAGTCTTTTTAAACTACATATATATATATATATATATATATATATAAAAGATCTTCTACGATGAGAGAAACGCTTATTGTAAGAAATAAGAAGAATAAATATGGCCAATTAGATCTTACATGAATAGTCAAGATTAGAAACATAAATGCATGTAACTTTTTTAAGTGATCACATGACTTTTAAGTAACTTTTAATCTTAACAATCCATGTATAATTATATGGTCAAAATTTACTCCTCTTATCTTCTAACAATAAGAATTCCTCTCATATATATATATATATATATATATATATATATATATATATATATATATATATATATATATATATTAAATATGTTTGACAAATGACTAATCAAGCACTTTTACCTTAATAAAAAAAAATCAACCACCTTAGTAAGTGTTTAGCTGTAAATGATTAATAACATGTTTGGATTATAGTTTATACATCCTAAATAACAATTTTGGGTGTCAAACGAAGTTTCATCCACAAATAAGGGCCTGTTTATATTAGATTTTTGCCACGCGTTTAAGCATTCGAGACTACAATTAACAAAAGGAAGTATCATCTTCCTTCACTTCAACGTGCAGTGTTGTTGAATAGAATGAAAAACATATAGATTGTAAAACATTAGGTAAAAGAGTTTTGTTATATCTTTTTTAAAAGATATTCTTAATAACCATCCTAATTTATCCTTACATAATAAACTAGAATATATATATTTTTAGAATAATTTAGTCTCTTAAATCACTATTCTTTTAAGATTAACACACATGCCATTCTTAATTTTTTTTATAAAATTTTAAATTCAAATTATATTTTTAATTAATTATTAATTATGCATATCTTATTTATAATTTTAATGATTTTAAATATTTTTATTTTTAATTTATATTTTTGTAGATTCTATTTGAATAATAAATTAATTATGCATATCTTCTTTATAATTTTAAATAATTTTCTCTTTTAATCTATATTTATTTAGATTTTATTTAAATTCTAAAAAATTTTGTGAAAAGCACGTGATACTTGCTAGTAATCCTAATAATACTAATCTCATGGTGGAGTTGTGTTTGAATATAATTGTAAGTCTTAAATCATAAGAGGAATTTTATTTTGATGCATGCTTAGTATAAACAAGTCTTACATTAATATTTAATAATGTATTATCACATCATTTAACAAATTTAATATTGTTGTTAAGATAATCAAATTCATCAAATAAAGTGACAATACATAATTAAATATAATATAAATATAATTTTTTTACACTCACAATATATCAAAATTTAAACATTAATTTAAGTAAAAATAAAAATGATATTTTTCCATTACATCAAATTATAATTTGCAAACTATAACTTTTTTTAAAATTAAATTTATCAACTATAATTCAATCATACTACAATTACTTAAAGGACTTCGCTGCTAGTAGTTGGAGCACAAATCCGCTCAAGTTTTGACTTGTTTATCCGTCACAAATTTATACCTTAACTTGTTTTTAAAATTTAAAATATTGATTATTTTTGGCCATTAACCAATGAAAAGGGTGCGTGAGCGTTTTCTAGCCTAACCTTTACTTAAATTATTGATTATCGATTGATTTTTTTTTAAAAAAATACTTAAAATTATTATTATTGGTTAAAATGGCATTGATGTGGAAATAGCATGACTTTGAATGAGAAATGTTAAAATAAAAGCACATAAGCAGTCACACCTACCCCCATCCAATATGACACAGACATACACACAGCCACTCTCTTTTAAAGTTTTAAACCCCAAACTCAACAAACCCCTCCATTTTCTTCTCTCTCTCCAAAATCGACATCGTTTTCTCCACCCACTCTCATAAACCCTAATTACGCCACAACCACCACCATGACTTCCACCATGGCCACTGCATCATCCTCCATCTTTTCCTTCAACCCCAACCCCACAAACCCACCATCTCCATCCAATCTCCGTTTCCCACCTCCACTTCGTCGCCGCCCCATCCCTCGTATCACCGTCAAGGCCCACTCCTCCAACAATGCCCCAACCGCCACCACCAACCCTATTATCCACAACCTCAAATCCCTCGCCGGAGCCGCAATCTTCGCCGCCGCCGTCGCCGTCAAATTCTCCGCCCTCCCCGCCAGAGCCGAACCTCCGGCCACAGTCACCGAACAGTCTCAATCTCAGGTCCGCGAAGAAGAAGCCAACGAAAACGACCGCAATCGCGACGGAACGACCTCGCCGTTGTCGGAGTTTCTGGAAAAGAACGAGGAAGCCGTCGACGCCCTCAAGTCCCTGCTGCAGCAGAAGCTCGAGCTTGGCGAGGACGAGGAGGCCCTGAAGATACTGAAAGGGCTGGTTGCGGCGCAACCAGAGGTAACTGATTGGAAGTTCCTCATGGCTAGGTTGATGAACGAAATGGGTGATGTTGAAAGTGCGCGCAATGTGTATGAAGAAATTCTAGCTGCGAATCCGTTGTGGTTTGAGGCGTTGTTCGAGAATGCGTTGCTCATGGACCGTTGTGGGAAAGGTTAGTGTTAGTTAGATTAGTTTGCTTTGCGATAGTTAGAAGTTAGTTTAGTTTGCTAACTCGTTATTGTTAGTTAAAAGTTTGTTAGATTAGTTTGCTGAGTTACCATGTTAGTTACTAGTTAGTTACTCTATGTCGTGTTGTATAAGCCACGTAATTGGCTTGTTGTATATGCCATAGTTACCGGATTCGCTCAACAAGCCTGCGAATTGTGTACCAGATTCACAGTACCGCGTACCGTGTATCGGATTCTTGATAAAGAAAGTCTTGTAATATAATTGCAAGAAGTAACGAATCATATACCCTTACCCATACTGCGTTTCTAATAACTATGGTATATGAGTTCTACCATTCAGTAAATTTTAGTTTCTCATTTGCACTTTCTCTTAATTCTCTCTGGCTCTTCGCATGTTTCTGAACAGGGGAAGCGGTGCTAAAGAGGCTGGAAGAGGCTTTGAAGGTTGCAGAGGAGAAGAACAAGGCGAAGGAAGCAAGGGATGTGAGGTTGATAATGGCGCAGATACAGTTCTTGCAGAAGAATGTGGATGAGGCTTTAGGGATTTATCAGGAGCTGACCAAGGAGGACCCTAGTGATTTTAGGCCTTATTTTTGTAGGGGCATGATTTACAGTTTGCTTGATAAGAATGATGAGGCTAGAGAGCAGTTTGCAAAGTATAAGGAGTTGTCACCAAAGAAGTTTGAGGTTGATGGGTACTTGAGGACCCCTTTGTCAAGGATGAAATTGTTTGGTACAGACGAGAGCTGAAAAAAATAAAATATCTTTTTGGCAATTGGAATAAGGATGGATGGATGCAAACACAAGGTTTTGTTGTCTAATCTTTTCAGGTGATTCTTCTCCTTACCTGCACCTGAGTTAAATTCTTTTACTTTAGCACTCTTAGATGATGGGTGGGTGTGTAACTTATTTATATGTTTAGTGAGAATTATAGAGAAATAAGGATGACAATTGAGTTCTACTCAACTCCACTACACTTTTGTAAACCTTGGCACTGGCAGTAATGGTACCTTGTGCTTGTACTTTTTTTTTATTGAGATATAATTTTGCTACTAGTTTTGGTGTAAAATACAAAACTCTGCCATGGTTGGAGTTGCCCTAAATGTTTACTGGAATTTATCAATCCATTATTAATGAGCTTATGGTAGCGGTAAGTTGGTAACTAGTGTTTGAGGATGACAGCATTGAGCCTGGCTTATGATCTGCATTTGTATGGGTAGTTCCCATGAAATAAATGGCTTGATTTTTTGCCAAACTCTGTTGAGTAAACTTTATGTCAATGGAATTCCTTTTTTGCATGCTTCTTTGTGTAAATGTTGGATATTGTTGTGCCAGTATCACTTATCAAGTGCATTTTCTTGCTGATTTATCATTACTGCATCTTCCCCTCCACATCTGATTATGTGCAAGTTACCTGTAATCGTTTTTGTAAATTTTTGCATATATAGCAAAAAAGCTTTTCCAATGTAATTTGTCTATAGATAATAGAAAACCCATCCAATCGAAGTTTATAGCTAATTAGTTGGAAAAAGGGAAAAGTAGTAAAAGGATATTCGGATATACCGACTGAACTAAGTCTCAATTTCTTTTACATGTTTTCTTCTTTAATACTTAAAAAGTGTCTTTTTCTAAAAAAATATATGTTGCAAACTTGTAGGCATGCATATATATTTGGTACGGAAATCCCAAGCTCCCTTGGTATACATAAATAGATTCATTAACTCTCTATTTCTTTTTATTTAAAACTAAAATAAAGGTAAGTTATAGCTTGCACTATTATTTTGACCTAATTTCATTATGACATTAATGTGATTTAAAAAGTGATACTTTAATCCGTGATTTTTGCTCCACTAGCACATAATTTCGTTGTTGGGTTTTTTTTTTTTCATATAATGCCTTGTCATCATTACTTGTCAATTTCAAGCATACTATATATGTATACAAATTTCATTTTACATGCAACGAATGTATAGAAATATTTTACACAAATTTACAATAAGGATTTAAAAATTGAGGCAAAAGTTTAGGTGTCACGACCTAATCTTAAGCCTTGATCGGCGCACAAGTTAATGATATGTAGTACGCAATTAGCCTGGTAAGTTTAATCATATAACATCAGTTAAAAAAAATAATTTGAAACTTACATTAGGGTTACCAAAAATTTGATAGAATTTTTCTTAAAAATTGAATAGAACACATCTTTCATTTAGACTTGGTCAATAATACATGTTTATATTCATAATAAACATTAAGCATCTAACATCAAATATAAGTACAAACTGAGCCAGTTATACAGAAATACATATCAAGACTTTAAGATCATACATATATACATGAAAAGAAAGAAATAAACTTTATCTTCTATAATTGCAAAATATTGGAGTCGACGTGTAACACTAGTCAATAATGACAATGAAGGTCTAACAAAAAATAAACACTCCTGGGCAGAATAGCAAATCTCAGGAATCTCCTACTCAACAGCTTGCAAATTTGAAGGGAAAAAGAATGTGATGAGTCACATAGACTCAGTGAGGACATAATAGAGTAAATAAGAAAGTAAAACAAGAATAGCCCAAATATTTAAGCTTTGTAAAACAACTTTACTTAGCAAATTTTATCTCATCTCTTAAACAAAATCTCTACATTTATTATATGCACATTAGTCGTTACATCTCTTCGCCACGACAAGCGGAACACACGTCGTTATATCTCTTCACCACGGCAAGCCGAACATATGACGTTATATCTCTTTGTCACGGTAGGTGAAACACACACCGTTATATTTATTCGTCACGACAGGCAAAATTTCAACACTCAACTCTTATAACTTAATTCTCATAACAAAAATTCAAAATCATCATAGATTAACTTAAAAATTTTGTTTCCCTAGAATATAAACTTGAGACTTATAACCAAAACTATTAGAATAGATATAAATACGTGTCAAGATGTTTAAATTTCAAAATATGTCACAATGTAAACTATCCACTCACTAATATGAAAAACCAACTCAATCGGTCCCCACAGTGCTTGGAGGAGCAAGTTGTGTATTGCCCACTGAATCTGGCCATAAACAATTATTTTGACAAGTCAAAATAAATGAAACAATGACCTACATTAAGAAGCAACCTCAAAGGAGATCATTTTTCCTTAAAACTTAGTGTTACCCACAAACTATTAGGAATTTTAAACACAAGCATTATGAATAAATAAAATAACTACATTATAATTGCAATTTGCACTTCATAAGGCTCTAGAAATTTCATTTATAGTTAAACTAACAAAGGAGTAAAGAGATTAAGTAAAATCCTTAATTATAAGGTTTAAGATTTTCAAGAAACTCATGAGAAAAATCAAGGTGTGGTTTTTCCATTACTACTTACTAAAACCAACTTTCTACACTCATTTCTACTTCAAAACCCCAAAATACACCCACCTACCATTTTTAAGATAGCAAAGCTTGAGGGAAAAAATGAGATTTGGGACAAAGCAAACAAGAATAAAAGAGTAGAAACTTACCTCAAACTCTTGATACAAGTGGATGCAAGGATTTGATGCTAAAATGAAAAAAGAGGAAAAATGGTCAAATGGAGCAAAATTTGCTCAACAGAGACGAGGAGACGAAAATGTCCCTCGTTTCTGCCATTCTCCTCTTTAAAAACTCATCTAATCTTTTTTTTTTACTTATAGGACAAATGAACAAATTGTCCTCTACAAAAAAATTTATTTCCATCCTTATCCCTCCACTAAAACTAGCGTCCTCACATTATGGTTCATCAATATTGGAAAACTTAAATACAAAAACATGTTCACCGAGTAAGATTCAAAGGTTGATATCTTTCTTGGTAGTTATTTATTTTATGCATATTAGATATGTTTATAAACTGTATTTTACATGAAATAAATTGATAAAATTGTGTGGTAAAAAGATTCATATTCTTTTTCTCTTGCCATACAATTTTTTTTATTGTTGAGTTTTTGTGAAAAATATTATATGTATACTTTTTCAATAAGATAATTTATATGCATATATTGTATGTATAAAGTGTAATGTAAAGCTGATCTCATGATCATGATTTTCTTGTTAAAAACAAACATGATAAAGTCGAACATTTTGTCCTATTTTAAAGTTTTATGTGTAGTGTTTTGATAAAATATTTGTATGTAAATAAAATTATATATGTGTGGGCGCCCAAATATGTGTTAGAAGTGTTATCTTGTTAATTATATAATAAAGTGAAATCAGTTCAAATCAAATCATTAGTTATAATTTATCATAATGGTCCCTCGTATGGTTAAGTGGAACACCTATATTCTTAAGTAATAAACTTGTGGAACATGTGCATGCTTAAGTAATAAACTCGAGTGTGACATGCATTTTGAACCTTGTGAAAAGTATAAAAAATAATTAGCTGTGCCTTCAAGGTGAGGAAAAAGGTTAAGGTTGTGATGTTTCTCATGCTGAATAATGGTGCTTTGGCTTTCCATTTCATGATGTTAGAAGACTATTATTAAAAGCAAACTTGTATCCACTTACAAAATTATGTGATGACTATGAACTAATTGTTGGTTTGGAGGTGGCTATGTATAAAGGATATGCGAGTTTTATTGTTAAATTCTTAAGTGCAGGTATCAGTGTGTGGTGCAGACAAGATACTGACTCAAAAGTTAAAAAAAAAAAGGGAAGTTGAGTGAAGAATAGATATTCCATTTGAAGAGAAATGGTTAACGCTAGAATTTTCATATTTATGTGTGATGTCCTTCATTAGTTACATTTAGTAATCTTAGATATTTACTTATATTAAAAAGAAAGTATTATCTAGTTTTGTGCGTGCCCCCCCACACACGCTAACTTGTGTTTTATAAGAGCACTAGAGACCATCATGCCATTGTTCCACTAACAACACTCCATCGCTACTACCACTACCTATCTGCTAGGATCATTATCGACATTACCATACCACCATCATTGCACTGCAATGGCATAGCCACCATTGCTAATATTAGCTGCCACACATCTACCATTGCCACCTCACAATCTAACAAAATGTGTTACGAATTTTCAGTCGATTCGGAGTATCTAAAAAAAAAATCAAGATTTTTAAAAATATTTTCTTTAAACCTTTCTTCAGAATACAAAATTCTTTGGAAATTTGTAAAATATTCCTAAAATATTTTGGACAAACCTATGATTGTTTACTATTTTTTACAACAATGAAAAATCATCTTGCCAAACACCATTTATGATTCATTTGCTTCAATTGGTTCAAAAATATTCCAATTGCTTTGATCGAATTAGGTGAAATCAAAATTTAATTAAAGAACTAGTCGGGTTGAGCATTTGGTCCAACCTATTGGTATGTGTATAAAAACTATGTTATTGTGCTAGAATTTGAAAGATTATATTTTAACATTTGATTAGCTTGAAATTCGATTTAATTGCAACAAACATCATTGTTCGGGTTTGGGAAATTGTAATGGCCTTCTGGACAATGCTGGTCCCTTGCTATAATATAACCTACGTTATTTATAAAAGGAATCATGATTTTCAAATTAATAAACCCTTAAAATACTTGTTAAAGCTTTATTGCACAAAGGAAATGCACAATTAGGACAGACTAAACCAGACAATTTGAACACAAAGATTACTACAACATCTGCATACACCAAACACATGTCAAGATTTTCTTAAGTACATTTTCACTTCCTTCCCTTTTTTACTCCCTTGTTCTTCTTGGATTTGTTTCTCTTCCCTTAGATATTTTCCTTGATGTTTCCATTGGAGGATTTATTTCAATTCTAAAAACTTAGATCAATTATAGATACAAGATTATAACATATTAAACACATTGTATTCAAGAAATAGATCAAGAATGTGTACCTGACATGATTCCGAAATCCATTATTCTTCAATGAAGAGATCAAGAAGAAATCACGTGTGTGAGAGAAACTGCCATCTACCTGGTAGGTTTTTTGTACGTGTTGTAACTGTTTAACGGGGAGACAATTTTATTTACTTACCAGATGAGAGTAATGACTTCTCAACAGGCTACCAAATGAACAATCCAACTCATCACGAACCACTCACAATAAAAGCCTAATTACAATATTCATAAATTAACTAAGTGCTATATTATAAAACATAATTTCATAATTAATATATATTAATGGTTTAAACAATATTTTAATTATTGATTAATGCTAATCCACGTAGCATATATATTTGAATTAAAAATTCAACAATTCTCCCACTTGGATAGTATTAGTCAATCATTAAAATACAAGAATCATTAAGATTGAAATGCCAACTATGGTCAAAGCACATGTCAATCAACAGTCTAAGAAACATAAGCTTTAACGCTGCAAAAATAGTATCAGATAGGGAAATAGATCATACATGTTAAATGCTCATATTCACATAAAGAATAATGAATATGGAAAACATAATTAATTAAGAGAAATATGCAATCCAAGAATGGTCCAAACATTTGAAAATGTTATAAGAGATAAGATAATAAAAGTGACGTTATCTCATACATATCTCATAAGAATGATAATAAGTAAATATAAAATTTTAGACTCTCACTAACCCAAAACATCAAAAGACTTAACTAAACCTATATGAGCTACGTGATTTTGAAAAGCTTCAACAGTTAAGCCTTTAGTTAGTGGATCTGCTAACATGTTCTTTGTAGCAAGATGCTTAATTCGAGTCTGAAACTCTAGAATTTTCTCTCTAATAAACAGATATTTAATATCAAAATACTTTGAGCGAGAAGAACTTCTGTTGTTTTAAGAGAAATGCACAACAGTAGTATTGTCGCAATATATCACAAGTGGCCAAGATATGCTTTCAACTATATGAAAGCCATAGATTAAGTTTTTCAGCCACATAGCTTAACAAGTAGTCTCATAACAAGCGACATACTCTGCCTCCATGGTAGAAGTAGCTGTAAGAGTCTGTTTGACACTCTTCCAAGAAATAGTTTTTCCTGGCATCATAAAAATAGAGTCGGAAGTAGATTTTCGGTCGTCAGGACAACCTACGAAATTAGAATAAAAATAACCAATGACCTGAAGTTGATCAGACTTTTTATAGGTCAACAAATAATCCTTGGACTCAAACCTAGGTTGCTCAAGTATCTCCCTAAAGCATTAACAACAAAAGTAATATCGGGACGAGTACAAACTTGAGCATACATTAAACTGCCAACAATGAAAACATATTGGACCTTTTTAATTTCAACTATCTCTATATCATTTTGAGGACAATGAGATTTAGAGAGTTTATCACCTTTTTGAACAGGTGTAGCACATGGGGAGTAAGAATACATGTTAAACCGCTAGAAAATCTTTTCAATATATCCTCTCTGAGACAATCCAAGAATGTCATGTGACCTATCACGATAAATCTGGATGCCTAAAACAACTAAAGCATCACAAAGGTCCTTCATATCAAAGTGGCTACTCAACATCAGTTTTGTTTTAGTCAAAAGTTTAACGCAACTACTAGCAAGAAGCATATCGTCGACATATAGAACAAGAATTATAAAATTGCTCCCACTAATCTTCAAGTAAATGCACTGATCTGAGGCATTTTCTTTGAAGCCAAAAGAAGTGACAGCCTGATCAAATTTCAAATACAATTTGATTGGATGCATTTTTCAGTCTATAAATGGACTTTTTAAGTCTGCAAACCAAATGCTCCTTATCTGTTTCAACAAAATGAGCTACCAAAGTCATAACAACTCGAAATGCATCTTTTGTAGAGACAGGTGAGAAAGTCTCCTTATAATCAATGCCTTCTCTTTGACTATAACCTTTTGCTACTAGTCTAGCTTTGTACTTCTCAAATTTACCATCTAGACTACACTTGGTTTTGAAAACCTATTTGCACCCAACGAGTTTACAACCAACTGGCAATTCCACGAGATCCCAAACAATATTATGAGACATAGAAGACAATTCATCATGCATAGCATTCAGCCAATCGAAAGCATGAGAGCTAGAGATTTCCTCTTTAAAAGTGATAGGATCGTCATCATCATGGAGATTATACTCGTGCTCCTGAAGATACATTACATAGTCATATGGTATGGAAGGCTTGCGTACTCTCTGAGATCGTCTTAATGAGACTACTTCAACAGTGTCATATGGTTCTTGTTCATCAGCTAGTGGTGCCACAACATCATCTTCTCCTTGAAGAGCCTAATCATCATTATGATTAACTGGAACCATGATATTTGCAGGAAGTGAAACAGTCGGTACAAGAACTACGGTCCAATCTTCTTTAAGAGTGACTGGTCGTGGTGTATGGCTCCCACTATAAAAATCATCATCAAGGAATATCGCTCGGTCAGATTCGATGACTCACAGGGAGTGAGAAGGACAATAGAATCTACAACCTCTAGAGCTCACACAATAGCCAATAAAGAAGTTGTTAACAGTCTTAAGATCAAGTTTTTTTTTTTTTGCTGAGGATTATAAGGTCTAATTTCTGCCTTACAACCCCACATATGAAAGTGTTTCAAACTCGATTTCCTTCCAGTCATCAGCTCATATGGAGTTTTCGGCACAGACTAGCTGGGTACTTGATTAAGAATGTACACAACAGTCTTAAAAGCATCCCCCTAAAGAAAATATGGCATTGACGAATGGCTCAACATGCACGTCACGATATCCATAAGTGTGCAGTTACGTCTCTCTGCAACTCCATTCTGCTCAGGAGTACCAGACATAGTATATTGAGCTTCAATTCCACATTCATCGAGAAATCTGGCAAACAATCCTGAATTTCTTCCAGTTTCATCATATCTATCGTAATACTCACCTCCTATGTCAGACCTCACACATTTGATCTTCTTGTCTATTTTCAATTCAACAGCAGCCTGAAGGATCTGAAGGCATTCAAAGAACCAGATTTTTCCTAGAGAATATCTATCTAACTGAATCTGGAGAAGTCGTCTATGAAGGTAATAAAATACTTATATCCACTCATAGCAGTGGGTGTAATAGGTCTACACATGTCTGTGTGAATCAACTGTAACACATCATCACATTGGTTCATTCCTTTATTCCTAGTTTTGGCAGTGAACTTGCCTTTAACATAATCAACGCAATTGTCGAAATCAGTAAAGTTAAGATCATGAAGAATACCTTCCTTAATCAGTCTTTCAATTCGGGGCCTAAAGATGTGTCATAAGCGTCTATGTCATAGCATAGAAGAACTCTCATCAGTCCTACTACGCTTACTTCCAACAACATAGTTAACAAACATATCATTCAAATTCAGCATATATAGTTCATCACACAAAACTTCTGAACCAACAACAATGGAATTAAAACAAATAATAACTTTTCTATTACCAAATTCAAAAGTGTAGCCACATTTATCCAAAGCTGAAACTGAAATCAAACTCCTTCTCATGGAAGATACATAAACAACATCTTTCAACAATAAAGTATATCCAGAAGGTAAATACAAGGTAACTAATCCTATTTCTTCCACTGATACTCTAGCTCCACCTCCCACAATGATCTTGGATTCAACATTACTTGACTTCTTCAGGCTTGTGAACCCTTGTAAAGAATTCACAACGTGAATAGTTGCACCTGAGTCAAACCACCAAGTATTGGGAGCAACATCAATCACATTTGATTCAAAACAAGGTAGAGCTAGGAGTGTACCTTGCTTCTCAAGTTTCTTCTTGAGAATGTAACAATCATCCACTTTTTGACCATATTTCTTGCAATACTTGCAATTTCCCTTGAAGAAATTCTTCTCAAGCTCTAGGTGTTGAGATACTTTCCCTCCTTTCTTCTTATCATGTTGAATCTTGCCTTTGTAACCTTTCTTTTTCTCATTTTTAGTACTAGAAGTAGAAACAACAAATTGAACATTATGTGATTTCCCTTTCTTTATAGAATCCTCTTCTTGAGAGACTATAGCAATCATTTCATCAACCGTCCATTCATTTTTCTGAGTGTTATAAGAGGTCTTCAGAACATCAAATTAAGAAGGGAGTGATTCTAGAACCTGCTAGATTAGATAACTCTCACCTAGATCAACCTTGAGAGACTTCAGTTTATTAAAATAGTGCACTAACTTCATGATGTGCTCACGAACTCCACTAACACCATCATATTTAGTCTTCTCAATCAAAGAAAGATACTGGCCCTTCTGAGCTTTATCAAAAGTCATGAATTTCTCACCAACAGATTTCAGAAATTCTTTAGCCTTCTCACTGTCTGGAATGCTCTGTCTAATTGACTTCTCCATAGTGTATTTCATCACCTTAAGACACACCATATTTGGGTGCTCCCATTTTTCACGAGAAGCTTTTTCAACAACAGTGGACTCAGTAGTAAGAGCAACAAACTCTTCTTCTCTCAAAGTCAAGTCCATATTAGTGATAACCAAATAGAGATCCAAAGATTCTTTTCAAATCCTCAGTTGGTCCCATTCAAAGTCTTGACAGAAGTCAATTGCATAGGCAAAGAGACTAACATGAAAACAAAAGGAAACATTCAATATGCACAATGTTATCATGTAATAAGAGAATTAAATGGTTCCATATGCACAACCAAATAAGCCCTTTAAAAAAATTTCTTACTTATCATAGTTCTGCCTAAGGATCCCGAACCATAATAAATAAGAAATATAATAATACAATTCACAAATCTTATATCACCAAAATTTCTAATACTGATAGGGTATTTGAAAGATAATTGACATAAGTATAAAGTTAACAATACATTGTACAATAATAAATTACATTAATAATAACACATTGATAAAGTGTAATTACTATTCATGTAATAAAAAATTAATCATTCAACTCACAAAATCTACATAATTATACTCACGATAAGTGAAATTTCACAATTATACAAATTATCAATAATTATACTTAATAGAATATAATAAACTCATATTATATATAATAAAAAATTCAATTCACATAAAAATCCAAAAATAATTCCATGACTATGACACATTAACAACAGTATCATCATATGATATTTGTTTCATATTTTAGACTAGTATCTCTCCATCAAGCAGGAAGCTGTTCACGAGATGGAAGCACTAGAAGTTAAAATATGTGTCTTAGTCCCTTCCAATCTCATGGAGTACATAGAATCTATTAATAACAATGCAACTTAGCAACAATTCAACATGACATTAAATGGGCAGGGTAGACAAGATAGGTAACACAATATAATGTGGAACGCTACAGTTTACGAAAGGACACAATTAAAAGTTGTCAACAAAAAGTTACAAAACATCAAAGTACTATTTCCAATTGAAGGATTTACAGTGCTTCACCGAGAGGAAGTTAAATTCCTTAAAATGCATTGTTTCAGTACCACATGCATTTCCAATTAAACTGAATTTGAAATTCAATAATTCTTCTGGGTTTTGTATGATTGGTGCGGAAAATTAAAAAAAAAACTGATCGGTGCGTTTTCCATCGTTTCAGAAGGAATATTGTTTTTCTATTTGAAATTTGAATGACATAATATTTGGGTATATGAATCAACATTCACTGACAAAAAAAATCCCTAAACTAATTTGATCAATTTGGTCAAAATAGATTTAAACAAAATTAGGGTTCATAAATTGGGTATACAAATTTCTGATTTTAATTATGGAAAAAGAAAATATAATAGTCATAATCTGTATCTATATGACTCTGATATCAATTGAAGGATTTATTTCAATTCTAAAAACCTAGATCAATTATAGGTATAAAATTATAATATATTAAACACATTGTATTCAAGAACTAGATCAAGAATGTATACATGACATGATTCCTAAATCCATTGTTGTTCAGTGAAGAGATCAAGAAAAAATTACATGTGTGAGAGAAACTACCATTTACCTAGTAGGTTTTCTGTACGTGTTGTAACTGTCTAAAGAGGAAACAATTTTATTTAATTATTAGATGAGAGTAGGGACATTTCAACAGGCTACTAAATGAACAGCCAAACCCATCACGAGCTACTCACAACAAAAGCTCAATTACAATATTCATAAATTGACTAAATGCTATATTATAAAATATAATTCTATAATTAATATATATTAATGATATAAACAATATTTTAATTATTGATTAATGCTAATATCCATGTCCTGAGTTGATGGCACCTTGGGAATTCTTGGGCATGTTATCTATTGATTCCTCCAAATCATTTTGGCCGTGATCACCATTACCTGCTGTTGTGCTGGCTTGTAATGGCTCATAGTCAACAATTGTAATCTTCTTGCACAGCAAAAACAGCTGATCCAAGACGTGCGCTACTTTTGGTCGTCTTGAAAAAAATTTCTTACAGAGCTCACCAATAACTGGAATGTGGTTCTCAATCACTGAATAACTGGAGAAAAGGCAAGAAGAAAAAGGTTAATGAGCAATTGGATAAGAAAATTTAACACAAGCAAGTTACATATATAACTTACCTCACACTCAATGCAGAAGAAAGTTGCTTCATTTCATCAAGCAAGCTCATCATCTCCCCCATTTCATTTTTGTTTTCAAGGTTAACAGGGTTTTGTGCCAAGCTTCCACATATTGAAGAAATCAAAAGTTCAATGCAAGGATCCATAAAATCCTGAAGAGAGAGTGAAAAAAGTGAGAAGAAAATAAATGTGATAAAAAAAATATTATAGTAGACACTAGACCCTTGATAGAAGCCCATTTTTAGCTTCGAATTTAAACACAAAGCAAAAAAATTTGCACACCTTCAAAATTATGGAATAATGCGATACCCTATTGAGACATGATTCATCAACTGCCAACTGTAAATTTCCCAACATATCCCAGAAGCTGACCACATGAGCAGAACTTTTATTTGGAAGACTGGAACAATTTGTTGAAGGAAACTCCTTAGATGTTGAGTCAGAAGCATCTACCATAACTGTTGTAGTTTTCCCAGCGACACTGTCAACTCTATTTGGAAACAATACATGTAATATGAGCTCTCTTTGCTGGCACATCTTTAAATCCACAAAAACAACATGGGGGGACACAATTTCTGAAGAATTATTCAATAACCTGACAATTACCAGGGGATTGCCAATCATTTTAAATGCTTCAGCAAAGACTTTCAAACCCAGGTTCCTCCTTCCTTTCCAAAGAACATTACGAAATTCCAATGGCAGTTGTGTGGTTATATGGCTCTTCCCCAACAAATCGCGAAGTAACCCTAAACACTCCCCAGAGCTGAGATGAAGCAAACATATTGAAACAACCAATCTCAGAACAAACAATGGAAAATAATCCTTCACATTTATGTTCGATTCTTCAATCCAATTTTTTGTACAATTTTGTTTATAAAGAAGCTCATGAAGGACATTGGCAATGAAGTAATGGACATCTCCTACATTTGGGTGTACATCAATCAAATTGGGAAGTGAATTACCATCCTGGTAAATGAGCCATTCAACAAAAGATGACTTCGTGGCAAAAATGAACCCCTTCCGGCAGGATGCCAACAGCAGAAGGCGTTCAATAAGATACATAAAACAACTGGGAGATATATAGTCAACTACCTGTATCAAATTTACATTGAAAGTATAATGCAAAGCTTCATAAAGTTTAAACATGCGATGCCACTCTTTAACTGCCTCAGTGCCTTGTGAAATTTCCTGTGCTGAACTCCAATGCAAGCTCTGAAAGAACTCTTTCCAGGGTGGATTATCTTCAACTCCTTTCACAATTTCCAAACATAGTTCATTTTTTGAACTAGCCGTACCAAGAATCATAACGGCTACCCTTCCAATTTGACCATAAGTCAGCCTATCTTTCCGTTCAATGTTATCATAGATGACCTCTTTCACCAAATCCCTGCAAGCCTCAGTTGCCCTAAGAGAAACCATGTCTTTTGTCAGTGATTTCTTCCAGTCTAGGGGAAATACGTAGCGAAAGACACAGTCCATTGGATATCTGAGAAATTTCTTCAATGTTTCCGAGTTAACATGGCTGTGGGTAAAACATTTGGATTCAAGGAGAAATTTTGAGACCTCATAGATAAGCATTAGCGGCCTGAATTGACAAAATTCGGAAAGAACTTTATTAACTGAAAACTTGTAGAGTTCATCAAGGTTATGTAAGACAACCATGCCAACAGAAAGCAATTCTGAACTCCAATAGCTCTGAGCTGCAGAAACTAAAGAATAAACATCTAAATAAACTAGCCTTCCATTCTTCTTCAGAAATCTATCACCCCTTTTTATCACCCAGTTAGAATCAGGGATGAGCAATAGGTAAATGTCATTTAGATTAGAAATCTGCTTCCGAACACCCAAATAATTCATTGCAAACTTTCCATAACTATGCTGATGAATATCTTGGGATTTGAGACTTGAAAGATATTCCAATATATGAACAATGTTATCCTTCCAACATGTCCAACAGTAAAACAGTGTCTCCACAGACAGCAGATCCTTCAAAATCATTCCTTCCACAGAATCATTAAACACATTCTCTTGCCATACGTACTTGGAGGAGTTCAGCTGAAAATGAGCATCCAGAAGTTTCCACAAACATAATATTTCACCTCTGATACTCCCATACATGCGAGAAGATTTCAAATGAATCATCATCTTGAAATTGTTACTATGCTCATTTGATAATATATCAACTTCAGTAGAAGCAAGCTCATAAAAGCTGCTAGACTCTTCCTTTGCAAATGACAAGGCTTTTCTCAAAAGCTCAACCTTCTGTGTAAACTGCTTTAAGGGCCACCCTTTGCTTCCCGCAGACCAAAGAGAATTTGCAAGTACATAGAAAAGCATAAGTTCATAAGCTTCCATGAATTTACCTGCTTTTCCCAGCAGATCAGCCTCACGTAGAATATCGCCCAGCATCTTAGCAACGTCTGCTGCCTCCACAAAGTTCCCTAATTCCTCTTCTAACAAGAGGAGCTCATTAAGTAAACTTAATGAGCGTAAGAACTCACGCTTCAATTCTATTGAATGAAAAGCTCTAACAAATTTCATCATGGATCTGGTATCTTTACGATCAAAATAATTACGAGCACAACTTTCTAGAAACTTCTGTTCTATTGTGTACAGATCATGACTTCTAACCATACTATGGCCAGCAGTTTCATTTTGTCTCCAGTGTTGAATGTAATCTAATCCAATGTCAAAAAATCCTCCTTTTGCACAAACAGTCAAACAATCTGAGAAGAAACTGCCTCTAGCATACACTTGAGCTGCAACTTCATAACATCCTGCTAGATAAAAGCAATACCCTGCTCTTTTCAAATCAGGCTTCTGACATTTCTCCAAATAAAGCTTCCCTGTTAAAAGAAACAAGATTAATATTGTAGAGTAAAATGTTCGCAATATCAAAATGAAGCCTAAATATAAGAATGCATAAAAAATATGTGAATTTGACACTTTAAAACATTAAATGTTTAAATAAAATCAGTAGCTAAATACAACAGAAAATTCGTCTAGAAGAAAGTTGTAATTAACTACAACAGAAATTTGTAGTAAAATCACCTATTTCTTATCTGCACAAACCTCTCATAAGTTGCTGAACTTAGCCATTAAACAGGTATTGATGCAGAATTTATGTTAGTATGATTGAATTTCATCAATATATAAGAAAGGCAAATGAATTCGAGTTAAGCAGATGACAAATATTTAATTCCCCGCCACAGATGATTTTAGGTGGAAACTTTCATAGTGAGTTGGCTTCTAAACTTTCAAAATAATGTGTAAATCGAAAATTATTAAAATTCAATAAGCCTAAAATTTTATAGTAACATTTTGAAAGTTAACAGCAATAAAAAGTTTGACTTATTATGAAACTTTGGGTAGTACTAAAAGAAATTGATATGCATCAATCATTAATAGAATTCGTATATATACATAAAAAAATCATAAGAATTAGTGTATTTTTTTTTTGGGGTACAGAAGAACAAGTATTTATTCAAATTCATTTATGTTCAAATGAGAATAACTTACCATAAATGTACAAAAAAAATGGGTAAGCTGTCTCTAGCATAAGTGCAAAAATACGTATTAAAGATGAGTTAAGATAGTGCAAGAACAGTAATTAGGACTGAAAGTAAACTTTTTTACTATAACACAAAAAGACGCTTGTCAAACAAGGGACGTAGAAGTGTGATACCAATGTTAGTGTTTAATATGTATATGACATATATCATAGCACCATATTATAAGGGAGTGACGGATCTAGGAAGTTTAGGTAATAAGAACAAATGTAATACTATTAATATGGAAGTATATAAAAAAAATTCAATAATTATATTTATATATCAAAAAATATATTAATACAAAATTATGAAAGATCAATTTACAATTGTTTCTTTCATGTTTTTATATTTTGAAAATATTGAATAATCTTTTTATTATCAATATTATCAAACATTTCTCTCTCTATATATATAACTAAACAATCATTCAACAAAAATAATACATTTAGAAGTAGAGACATAGGGGCAAAAAGTTACACATATAAACAAATAAGAAAGATATGTATTTATATAGAGTAAAAAAAATTTAAAGTAGAGTGGAGCCATGTATCCCATAACTTAACAGGTAGACCTGTCCCTGCTATAAGGACTTGTATTTATAGGTTTCAACTTCTATATATTAGTGAAATGAACGTTCTTTTTTTCTTTATTATGTTTTTGATCAGGTTCAAATCTTCAACGTGGGTAACCCAGCCAAAGAACAGAGGACATTACCATGTAGGATAAACCCACTGTTTGTGTTGTGAAATGACTTCTTAACGCCTAATAGGCAAATACTTCAATCTCTAAAACCAGAAAAATAGTCCATACGCAAATGGCATAAAAGTATGGATCCTAAAATTCATACCAGCTCTTTCATGATCCCCCAAATCAGAAAAACACTGAGCAGCAGTATCGGCCATTCCTATTCCTTCAAAAATTTCAGCAGCTTCCCTAAGGATTGCATTAGCATCCACAGGATTCAGATCACGCAAACGATTTGCAGTTGCCCTAAGACCAGCAGCCTTAGATTTTCTCTCCCAATAAGAGTCCCCTGCTCTTTTAAAACACATGGTCGCCATCTCATAGTTATTTTGATGATATAGCTGCAAAGGAACAGTCAAAACGATATGAAATCATTTGGAAAAAAAAAATTATTAGACAAAACTGCCACATCAAAAAAATTTGCTCTATGCCTCACATAGTATAGAACTATTTGCGATATATCATGGCGTCATTTATGAGATATACACATATTGTAGGTTTCTATGCAAATTATAATAAACAACCTAACAAGACACCGCTGACCAATGATTTAATGTAATAAAAAATTGTAATATGTTAATTTAATTCATTACTATGAAAGCACAATGAATATAATGGGTGATTATAAAAACAACCTTTATGCCACGTGACTTCCATTCTTCTGGACTGCTTGCAACTTTCATTGCCTGAGCAAACGAATCATCCAGTTCTTTGAATTGTACAAGACACTTCTTTTTCCAATATTCAAACATTGGTCTAGAAAACTCCTCTGTATTTTCAGAGATCCACAACCTCTGTCTTGTACGAGTTATAGCCACATAGAGCTGCTTAAGTTCACAGCACAAAATATTGTGTTTGGAATCATTGAAACTTTGACAAGATTTAAGTTCTGTAGGTTCCAGCATATCTTGTTCCTTCATATACTCATATATCACCCTCCATCGATTTTTCAAAGGTGAAGATCCAAAAAAGTTGTACAGCAATACATCCTGGAAAAGGGCACAAAAGACCAGACCATAAAGAAAGACATAACATACACAATAGAAATAAATTAAGAAGATTTTGTGACAACCTGAAACTCAAGGCCCTTGCACTCCAAAATGGTTAAAACAAGAGCATGTTTCCCTACATAGTCTAAAATTTCCTTACGAGCAGAATCATCTCGTACCAAAATTACTTGCTCTGCTCCAAAGCCAACAATTTTCCCACCCACATGTCCACTATTTCCAAAAATAGTTACAATTGCATTTTCTCTATTTCCACATTCAAGAACAACTGGAGCTTCCCCATATATCAAACTGTTCTCAGGCTTCAATACATCAATAGAACGTGGAAAAAAACGAAAAAGAAGCTCAATGATGCTCTGGGATAATTTCAGCACTCCAGCATGAGTACGAAAGTTCTGAGTCAACAAGAAAATGTCTGAAATTTTCCCTTTCTCCTTTCCTTGGTTATATGTGCTTTTCTTTGATTCTAACACAAACTTCTTGTAGAAGAGAGATTTTATATCCTGAAACCTAAAATCAATTCCCCTTGCTATTGTTTGTGCTGTATCCCCACAAAAAACAAAACCCTCTTCTACATTTTGGCAGACATATTTAAATAGAGCAATTTGACTCATGGTTAGATCTTGCACCTCATCAATATACACAAAATTCATTTCATCACCCTCATATCTTTTAATTCTCAGACGACGATGGAGGTCAGTTACAATATCAGCCAAATCAAATTCCCCCCTATCCATCTTCATTTTTTCATAACTCTGATAAATATCATATATCATCTCTCTTTTCTGTTTGGTCAAACTTGAAGAACGGTTTTCAGATAAGGAAAGATAATCATCACGACTTAGCTTACCATCACCAGCACCTTTTATATGGGATATGATTTCAGTGAACACTCTAGAAGAATCTAGCTTCTTGGTATATTGGGAATTGAAACGGGACCAATATAATGAATCAAACCTATCATAAGTCACTTCCTTATTCCTTATAAAGGTCTCCAAAGCAATGGATCTTACACCAAAGTTCTGACTATGAGAAGATAGGTCACCAAATCTTTCAAAATAGGAATTCCCCAAAGTTCCATCAAGCATCATTAGAAACTTTTGAAATGTTATCACAAGTGGATATGCGTTGGCAGGAAGATCAATAAAAGAATCTGAAATATTCTTAAATTGTATTGATCTATCAACATCAACAATATCTTCCTCAATAGAACTGCTTTCAGCAAGAATATTGCCACCACATATGGATCTGTATGCATAACATCGTCTAATAATATTAGATACCAATAAAATCATGCATAAAAACTATGAAATAAATGAAATTTAAGTGAATTCATTGAAAGTACATGAGGACCATAGTACTTTAAAAGATTTGCACTTGCTAGACTTATTATGAGGAGTAGAGTTAATAAGTTAGGATAGTGTGACCTTAACACCATTACATAGTTTCTAAACAGAAAACACAGTGAACAATTGTAAACTATAGAAGAAACTTTCCTCATTCCTTATTATGCAATCCACTACCAAAATTGCTATTCATGCTGCTTGTCTGGTGTGTCAAAACTAGGGCGGAGCCAAACATTTTATCTTATGGAGGGCAAAAGTTTCATCAATATTCCATCTTTTGACTTGAAAAAAGACTGAAGGGTTTTCTTTTTGTTAAACATCTTTCAATCTAAATTATATGTTTTCCTAAAAAGTATTTAAATAACAAAACTGTATCATTGATAAAAAAAAAAAAGTAATATACTATCACTATACTAGATCACATGCTATTAAATAGCCTAAATAAAACAGTAATAAGAAAAAAGAAACCTAAAAATGTGAGAGTTAACATATAACAACTAAACAAAATTATACAAAAATTATTCATATAAAATGTTCAAGACGACGAAAGTTTCAGTATCACCAAACATCAAAAAACGGTACAGAACCTTCCACCCCCATTCTTATTCTTATACATACAAAAATTTAGCACAATGAAAAATGGGCCTATGTGTTGTCCTTACTTCATGCTCAATGGACTCTTGTGTGAGAATTAATGTTAGATATAAAACTATTTATGAACTTTCACCTAATATCTTAAACTTTTAGGAGAATTAGTCCTTAACTTTTTCCATTGACAATAAATCAAATTGCCATTTTTCATACATTATATTTTAATAAAATTAAATTTCATTAAAAAAATTTATATTTAACTGTTGGGGACTACATTTAATTTCTTATTTAATTTCATATTGTATATTATAACATATTATTACTTATAATAGTTAAAAATGTGAAAGTTCAAAAGGGGCTCTCCTAATTTCCAATTTCCTTCGTTAGGACAAAAAAGTAATTTGAGAAGATATTAATACTAAAAAAAGCTACTAATTTGGTAACAAAATACCTGGATAAATAAAATAAAAAGAAAATATTTATTGAACTATCTCATTTCAACTATCGCATCTATAGAGTTATATCCTTCAAATTTACAGAACTCTGAATTTTGCTCTTGATCTCTTTCCATATGAAAACAGATTCCACATGTATAAAAAAAGGGAAAAAAATTTGGCTCTAACTCTTTCCTTCTAACTTCTTTAATCACCTTTCATTTGCTACTTCTAACCCCACTTAATTGAATTAATGGATACATGGAAGGTGATTAAAGGGATTGGAAGGAAGGGTTGAAGGAAAAATGTAGTCAAGTTTTGTTCTAAAAAAAAAGGAGAAAATATAAATATAACAACAAAATGATCCTAATTAATTATTTTCCAGTTTGCATATATATGATATACCCATGTTAAACATTTAGATACAATATATCCACGTATTTCAAAAGTCAAATAGATAGAAACACATAGATAATGGTAAGATGGACTCTAAAAGAAATTACTGCAAAAATAGCAAGCTTATGCCAAATTCAACAAGACATTTTGCATGTCATTCATCTGAAAAGGAGAAAGAAAAGCAGATAGCCTATAGAAGAAGTTCCACACCTTTTCAATCGAACAACATGATGTTTTACCACTTGACATAGTTTAGGACTCACTGTTACGAATAACTGGCGTAAGATAGGCCTGTCATTCACAATAGAACTCTCTTCATGCTCTTTATCCTGATTCAAACGAGGAACTGCAGCACTCTTAATTCCATATGTTGCTTCAACAGCCATATGGTGCAAGTTCTCCTTCTGAAATAACTTCATGGTCAAAACAGTGGTTTTTCCAGTACCAGAGCGACCCAGTACAAATGTACTTCCAGGAAAGAGGATTATCTCCCGTTCTTCATCTGTTACTTCAAATGGAAGATCAATTTCATTGCCATTATGGTCAGAAAGCAAGTGGCTAACAACAGCAGATGATAAGGAGTAGAATTTCATCAACAGCAGACTCTCCTCGACCTTTGAATTCTCAACATAAATTCTTTTATCAGCACAACCACTTAATTCGGCAGCATTTCCATTATTGTCAAGATTCTTAGATCTGACAATATCTACTGATTTTTCCCAACTCATTGGAACCTCCATATTCCTAGAAAAGAAGCAAAACACATTATATCAGTTAGCTTTAAATCTATAATAACTTAGGTCCAATAAATGTAACATATGGCACTTACCCCTCAAAACATTTCTCATTGCACCGACTTATAAAATCCTCAGTGTAGCTTCCAAATATACTATCAAGACGCTTCACTAATTTAGGGATATCCTCTGGAGGCAGTATGTCCCATATCTTTAAAACTTGAGTATACCTTGATTCTTTTACTATGTCCCTTGAACAAACAACATAGAGACCTTCAACCTTGAATTGTTTCAACATCTGTGATGAATTTCCACAGATCAAGTCCACCTTTATCCTAGGTCTCCACCCACTGGAAAGTCTGAGTAAGAGGGTAATAACCGACTTCTTTGTACGCTCTGACTGCAGTTTTTTAAATGATTTAAGGAAGTTATCACTGAAAAGAACCTGCAGAAAGGTGGAAGGGTGGGAATGTGAACTAAAAAGGTCAAGCACATGATGAGAATATCAACAACAGGAATAATAAGTAAAACTACAAGATCGAGAATCCAAATATATACCTTCCACCTGGAATTTCTGAAAAGGACACTATCTTGATTAAGCAAATCATCCAATTGATCCAGCCCTTTCTTGGCATCCCAGACAGCTTTTGCCAAATCCTTGTCTTCATCCGCATTAAAGAAACATTGACGCTTTTTAGCATCAAGCACCAAACATTTCCAAATATTTTCCTGATTTACAAGGATCCTTTCATTCCCCAAAATCCATAAACAGTGCCTGTTGAATATCAAAGCACCAACATTACTCCTTGTAAGACATGTAATTTTTTTTGGCACTAAAAACAAATGCAAAATTAAAAGAATAGTACATAGTAAGCTCTACCTAGCCCTTGTAAGAGAAACATTAGTTCTCTGGGGACTGGAAATGAACTCAAGTGAAGAGCTGCCATCAGTTCTCACAGTTGATAATATAATTATGTCCTGCTCTCCACCCTGGAAACCATCAATTGTTTTCACACGCACATCAAATCCATCATGCCTATCATACTTGTGTCCAATTTTATCCTGGATCGCAACAACTTGGGCAGCATATGGAGACACTATACCTATACCGAGGTTCTCCTTCGAGTCAAGCCATGCTGCATATCAGGAAAAAGCAGCAGTATATTAGAATTTAGAAAATTTGTGCACATTAACAAAGCAATTTTTTTAAAAAAAGATTCATAATATCTTGTATATTTCACATTTTATCACGCACCTTTCTGTCCATTTCTTTGGGCTATTTGTTGTAGTAGAAACAATTTAAAAACACAAGATATGGTTTTTTATCCAACAAAGTTATTCACATTATAAATACATGATTCTTAATACTACTAATACTTGAGATTTCAACTTGAAATGTTACCTACTCACAAACATTAAGCCATGTATAATCATATAGTTTTAAAATCAACGAATATTTTCTTTTGTGACTAGTATGCTTATTTGCGTGGAAAAAGAAAATGCAATAACATTATAGATTACCGCTGAGAATTAAAAAAAAAATACAAACCTTTAAAACAATTTTTAAGAATGTTCATCACAACTGCCACCTCAACCATATTTTTCCGGCTTCGTCCAGCATCATCAAACTCTTCTCTGCCACCAATTACGTTTATAAATGAATAGGGACCAAACATTGGCCCCAGGAGATATTGTTTTCTATAGTTCTTTCTCCCAACATTTGGAGCATCAAGAATTTGGTTTAAATAGAAGTGTGAATTTGGAAAGGAACTTATTGCTGGAAGCATCCTGTACTGTATATTGAGAAAGTGATTTGGATAACCCAATGAGCTCAGCCTCCCAAATAAGCTTCTTCCAAAACCAACATCATAAGCAACCTTATACAGAACAAGGACAAGCATAAATATTAATTTGCAATGGAAAGCTTTCTAGGCTTGAGAAGGTGGAGATATAGGGGCAGGAGATATTAAATTTACTAAAAGAAACATTTTTAGAATATGCACGAAAACAAAGTAGCAGTACATACTTTACTTTCAACCATTGCAGGTAGCTGGCGTTCATCTCCAACAAGAATAGCATGGTTTATCTCTGGAAGTAGCAGAGGTATGATTGATTCACACTCCTTTAACTGAGCTGCTTCATCAATGACCAAAATGTTTAGTGGCTTCATGGCAACAGAATGCAGCTTAAAGGAACTAGAAGCAGTGGAAAATATCAATGAGGATGTTTGTAAACAGAACTCTCTAATTGATTCTTGGTTCAAAAAATTTGGCAGGTTGAGTTCACCAAGTGAATCTTTAAGGATTTTTAAGGAAGACAGGCATTCAGTTCTGCTCTTGTACAACGAGTATTCAGCACCCACAAATGACTCAGAAGAACTATGACGCCTTTCTAGACGAGAAAAAACCTCTTCCAATACTTCACAAACGATATTACTTTGGAACAACAAAGCTTCAAAGGAATCAAGTGACTGAATAAGGCAGACCAAATTGTCAAAGTTATGTTCCAAAATGTAACTTCTGGCTACATGAGTACATAATACAGAAATACATTTTCTGAGTGACGATGCTATAGAAAGAAACCTTTCTCTCACAAACTCAAGAAAAGATTTGCACATCCCCTCACTACAATCTGAAGGGTTTTCATCTTTTGTCTTATTAATATTATTATCATCAATGTGTTCTTGCTTCTTTCTCAACTTATTTTCAATAAATATATAATAATTTGAAACACAATTTTCAAGAAGATCAATCATTGAAGCAAGACAATTTCTCCAACCAGTATGTGGTGCAAAGCATATTGTGAGCTGCTTGACACGATAATCCAAATATATGTCTTCAATGTCTGCACCAACTTTGAGCCGCTCATGATTCCCAAATAAGAGCATGTCTCCTAATGCAGAGAACAAAGCACCAGATTTTCTATCAAATGATTCTGTTAACATGCTCAAGACACGTGATGCCACTTCTTTAATGGCAACATTTGTTGGAGCACAAACAAGAGTCCTACAGTTCATTTTCAGTAGAGCAAAAAGCAGTGTGCCCAAAGTTTTAGTTTTTCCAGTTCCTGGTGGACCCCAAATGAGATCCACAGTAGACTTATGATTGCAGTGAGAGGAAGAAAGGCAAAGGCATGCACAAATTGCCTTATATTGGGACTCATTCAACTCAGATGATAACCGTTGATATGTTCTGTCATCCCTTAGAGCATCAGTCTGCAGAGAGCAGTAATCACAACTTTCCTCAACCTGTGCCCCAGCATACATTCATCAGTTATTGCAATAATCAAATTTAAAAATAAGTTCTATTTAGAAATGCCACATAGTCTCCATAACAATTAACAAGAAAATGTCATTTACAATTTACAATTTTATAAACAATAAAGCTAGCTGGTGTGAATCTTCTCATAATGAATAGCTATGCAGCTTCTGACGATATACTTTCTTAAAGGTGATACAAGTAACTATTATAGACAATTAGCACGAATATTAAAATAACCTGAACATTATTATAGTTTTATGCTTTGGTATAGAATAACACAATATCAATGTTTGATGGCTACAGCTTACCATTTTCTTACAGTATATTCCTATAATAGTTAACATAAATTCAAAACACTGACAAAGCCATGACATAAAATTAAGTTTCTTACCAAATCACCAGCACATAAAATTTTCTCGATTAGCTTTGAATTTCCTGACATGTGCAGTGCATTCCATATTCTTCTGTTGGGGATTATATTTGTCAAAAATATCAAAAACAAAGATTTTTGCCCTACTTCAGTGAGGTCAATGTCTTTAGATGCAATAACTTTAAAAGTAGACATAATATCAATATCATCCTCAAGTTTCTCCTCTGGGATCCCAACTGACAATACAAAAGTCCACATCCTTCCCACCCTTTGTAAATCATTTACCATTTCAGGTTTAAAATCCGCCAAAACAAAAAGATCTCCGCTCAATATTGTTTTGTATAGCTCTTTTCCATGACCAGAGAACCTGTTTTTCCAGCTGCGAGTTTTAACACCATAGAGTTTCTTCCCATTTGATTTGGTCTCATCAAGAGAAATTACTTCAGCAAAAGGTGCCCTGGATAAGATTTCCATACTTGAACATATATGTGCTCGAGTTTCTTCCAATAAGGGGTAGATATATGACCCAAAATAGTGGTCAACAGAATTGAATGATTGATTAATATGTTTTACCTGCAAACAGCTAGGAAATTATTTTGAAATAGAGGCTCAAGTAACATGTTCATGTTCTGTTTTTGTGTGTGAGTGAAATGCAATCTCTGCAAGTAAATATCAAGTGTAACATCTAGTGCAAATGCCAACAACATATTAACAAACCAAACCCATAGCAGCACTAGTAATAATGCTAAATCTGCTATTAACTCACTTATGCAACTCAAGGCATTGCACACAAAATATTTCGGTTAGGCAAGCAAAGTAAAGGTGATTATACGATCACATGTTGATCGGTTGATAAATGGTTTTAACAAACATTAAAAAAAAAAGTAACAGTGTAACAGTCAACTCCTTACCTTGTTCTTGTAAAGATTTTCATTGAAAATGTCTTCAAGGGACCAAGAAAACATAATGTCTTTGAAGCTATGATCACCATTAATGGCCGTCTTCGAACTCCGACTCATCTTGTTTCCTTCCCAGGCATGAATCTCAATATACTTGGAGTACTGATGGTTTGATTAAAAACATTGCATAGACTTGGAGGAAGATCAGAAACAAATGGATTTCTTACTCCCAAAGAAAGGAGAACAAATTCCTAGTCATGTACGTCATACATGCACTAACGGGCTTTCCACAAAACAAAAAAGAATATTACTTGCGTTCAGTATTCAAGACTTGGTAGTACAGACACCCCATTATCAAATTTATCATATGCATGCCTTTAGCCCAGAGATAAAGGAGTTAAGCGCAATTTTGGTAATCGAAAATATTCTCACAACAGTAATTTAGTCTATAAAAAATTAGTGACATTAAATTGATATTTGAATAATAACTTTTGATAAAAACTATTTTGATATTAAAAACCTGTTATTAATGAAAAATATTTCTATATGTTTTATTTATTCAAAATTGTATAAATAATTTGTATAAATTAAATCAATTAATAATTAATATATTATTATTTTTAATATGTATATTTGTATATATTATAATTATGTGACATAAAAATTTATATAATTATTTAAGTATGATATTTTTTTATATAAATAATTATTTAAATATAAATTACTTTAATTTTCACAATTATATAAATAATTCCTATCGAGTATTTCTTCCTTTAAACTCTGGATGACTTTTGAGTCTTGACTCACTCTTGCCAATTCGTCGTCTTTCTATATTGCTTGCCTTTCCGTTTCATCTTTATTTTTGCTAGCTATCCTTTTCATCTTTTTCACAAAAGATGTTATTACTAATAACATACTTATTACTCTTACCTTTGTTTTTGTTTTTTTCTTCACTCTGCTTCAAAAATTATTATTATTCATCAATATATATTAAAAATATTAGTAATAGATTGATTTTTTTCCCCACTTTTTAGTTTTTATTTTTCTTTAAGTATTAGTTTTACACACTATTTCACTCACAAATTGTTTTTAAAAATTAAAGTTAAAATGATAAAATATTTTGATTATTTTGAGAACAACTAATGAGACTTCTCTTTTTTATCACTCTAATGGTATCTTTGGCTTGAGATTAAAAATAAAGGTAAAAAACTCATAGATCAGTCTTATTTGTAAAATTGTATTGAAAACTTATGCATGAATTTTTCACTCTCATTTTTACACCCATACTAAACTGACCCTAAATAATAAAATTATTAAATAAATAATCATATGACATGAGTTTAATTATTTGAAAATAAAATAAATTTTATAATAAACTAAATTAATCTATATTTTTTATTTTTTATTTTCAAAAGACTAAGCATATGTTATAGTATTTATCACTTGAACTATTTTTGAAATTAATTTAATGAGTTAATAATCTAAAAAGACTTTAAAGTTTAAAGCTTTTTCTTCTTTGACGGTAAAAAAAAATTTGAAGTTAGGTATTGGTGATAGATTGAACAAAATTCAAAAGGAAGACAACTCTCTCCTTAAAAAACATTTTGGATATAATAAAAATGTAATCAAGTAGGAGAAATTCCTTTATAATCGTATAGATTTTGTAAGTTTACTTATTTTGAGAATAATTGAAAAGAAAGTTTGCATATTTAAATAGATTTTAATTTTGATGCATTGTTAGTATATAATTTTTTATACTATTAATTAATTATATATCACTATATGTGTGATTTTTTAGATAATTATTATGATAATTAAACATTTTTAATCACATAACAATGTATGATTGATTGATAGTACAAAAAACTTTTATATTTATAGTATATTACTATTAAATCCATTCAAATAATAAATGATACATGATTAAGAATAAAAAAATCCATAATTATCTTTAAATATTAGAAAATATTTTATTTTTTGATGCCAAATATTTGAAAATCTTGATCTTTAATCATTACTAGAATAACACTTATGCGATGCAAGGGATTATAAAAAGGATATTTAAAAATAATATATGATAATTTAGATAAAAAATTAAATATGATAATTATGATATTATTATAAAATATATATTTTCAATTTTTATAAATAAGCATGAGTGATGTAAAAATTTTATGTTGAGGTTCAATTTTTATTAAATTTTTTAGGGTGTCAAACTCAAGTTTATATATAAATTTTTAAGAATATTTTAAAAATTTCAAATAATGTTAAAAGAGTGTCCAAAAATATTTTTATTATATTAAAAAATATCTCAAAAAATATATATATATATATATATATATATATATATATATATATATATATATATATATATATATATATATATATATATATATAAACATTATTATTACATTAATAAGATAATAACAATAAAATTTAAATTTAAATTTGTAATAAGTCATTGGTGACACAAACTAAAATGATACTTCAGCGTGTGTGAGCCTTAAAATTCAGTAAGGTTTTCCGATGATTCGCTATTTAATGATTAAAAAAAATTAAACACAATTATAATTTTGGTACATTATTAATATAAAACTTTTTTATTTTCATTAATACCTCATTTTATGTATTTAGCTATGTTAATAACAACTATATTATATGAGATGTCCAGCTTATTAAATGATGTAAAAACACATTATTTTGATATAAATATAAAACTCTTTTATTATGAGAATGTATTATAATTAAATTCAAAATTTTATTTCTTCAAGTTGGGAGAGAGCACACCTGTACTCATTCTCAAAAGGGTTATACATTTGATCAGTTTCGTAAAGCAGTGGTACTATTTCAGTATGTCCTCTATGTTTAGGCCATGGACTCTCATAACAAGAGGTTAACTGTTAGAACAAGACATTATGGATAATTGGAGGCAAAAATTACATTTCTCCACCGTGAAGCCAACTGTCTGCTAGCAGACCTTAACATTGCTTGCAGACTGAACTTGGGAAACGTAGGTGTCAGGCAGTTGAGGATGGCAAGAATGCTACTCTGAGATTCATAAAACTAATGCCAAGTTCCACTAGCTCATAACATTCTCTTTGGCGAGCAACTCTGATCCAGAATTCCCTACAAGTTCAAGAAAAATGATAACTCATAAGCAACCTACAAGATAAAAAAAAGGGGACTTTTTTAGAATATATATAAAAGCAAACAAAAATCAGTGAGATATATGTTCATAAAGTGGACTCGATTATAACATTTTGTCTACCACAAACCTCAGAAGTCCTTCTGCTAGCCAATCCGACAGTAGAGGAGCCCTTTCTATGATGACAATGTCTGTAATTATTAGGTGAAAGCAGATCAGAACTACCCATTTATTACTTTCATTAATATCAAATTTAAAGAAATATTCACAGACAAATTCAGCAACTAATGGCATTTTTGTTCATGTTATCTGGTGACGATGACAGTCATATTTGATAATATGATTCTTTTGAAGAGCTGAATGCAAACTAACGAAGCAAAAGATTTATTAGCTAGACTCTACTGATCAATATAAGGAAGATCAACATGATATCTCAAAAGGAAGCAGGGGGTGGCGGGTGGGGAGATGAACACCCGTTTGTAAATTCAATAGTACAGGTGTAAACTTTAAGCAGCTGCATGGCTCAACTCAAACTGGTCACTGAGACACACAAGAGACATTGAAAGACAAATGCACTCATGAACACACTTCACCTGACAAGCACACAAACCATTATCATTCTATCTCTATATATACAAATCATTATTAAATTCCCAAAGTTGTATAGTAGACACTAGATAATGAAATAAGAAATTCTAAAAAGTATACATAATAAAATATTTCTTTTACATAAACATTTTTTACAAACCTTCACACATATGCAACTCATCAATTGTCTAAACCAATTTAACCATTAAGTCATGTTATATAGCTTAGAAAAAAAAAATCTAAAATGTCAGCTTGGGTAGTTGTAAAATATAACTGAGTTCCTTTTATAAGTGAATTCCACCAATGTGGAACCCGCTACGCCGTGTGCTATTAGAAAAAATTGGTATGCCCTAAATCTAATTTATTGTGTAGTATTTTAGAACATATTGTAATTATTTTATTTTGATAAATAACTTGACATTCAATATATTTTGATTTTATTTGTCATATTCATTATTTAATTAATATGACAAGGTCCTTGATTAAATTTAAGCATTTGTCATCATGATAAAGATCATCATAATGAGATGCAAGTTTTTTTTATAATTTAATTTAAAGTGTTCTTAATCGTAGGATCATTGAGAATATGACATTATAGTGATCCGGTTAAATTAATATATGTGTGTGATTGTCTCTATTAGATAGAGATTAATAGATTTCATTTATTAATTCACATATATAAACGATACATACAGATATATGATCATTGAATTGACTCAATTGAGAATTTCGATAGTTTATATTACGTTAATTTGTCAATAGGATATTATCATGAAGAACATGATGTAAACTTTTCTTTTGACTTGGAATTATCATAGTAATTAACAAGTTATTTGTTATACTATGATTTTGAACACCTAATGCCCTAGGACGCTAATTGAATGGATATTGGGTATGAGTAAATATTTGTAGGATTAATGATATATCAAGAAGGAATCTATCAATTCTTGGTAATGAGTTTGAGCTCTATGATTATAACAACAAAATTAAGACATTGGCCAAGGCAATTGAATGAATGAAAAAATGAGTTTTTTAAATCATTAACTAGTTGATTATTCTTCCAAAGGTTACCTATTAGAGTTTGACAGTTATATCATAATCTAAGGTTAACTCAAAGTTGGAACAATGGAAGAAAATATTGTATTATTCTTATAAAAGTTCTTGAAGAGCAAAAAAATATTATTTCATGCTATCTAGTCGTTAAAGAATGTTGCTAGGACACCAACCTTGATTAGTAATTTGGTTTGACTAATTTACTACTGACTTAGTATTAAACTTATGAGATTACACACTAACGAGTGTTCCAATATTTGCTAAAAGATTATTTAATTTATTATTTGATAATTAAATTAGAGTATTTAATTTAATCAAATAAATAAATTTTTTATCCAATTGGAATATTATTAAATTCTTTGCTAGCACTTAGAATACAATTAATACATGACACAATTATCTGAAAAAATTCTATTTGGAATAGAAAAATCAAAAGTTTAAAAAATTTAAAATATATTATAACGTTGTAGACATTACCAAGTCAACAATAATTCTACATTGTGGGATTATGCACCAAGCCACCAATAATTTAAATCCTATTAGATAGGACTTGATATGTTGCACAATTGTTTCCTATTTTATAGAAGACGTTTTTGTTGATATTTATTTTTAAATAAATAATAAATAAAATAGTTTTTATGCCTATTTATTAAGAGGTGTATAGCAAGGAAACTTCAAGAGAAGGATATATAAAAGACAAAAAACTATTATTTTCCTGCTCTGGTTTTTCTTCAAATTTGTGTAAGTTCCATGTTTTAAAAGGGGTTGATAACAAGACTTGATCTTGGTGTGAATATGCATAAAGTCTTCATGCAATCGAAGAGAATGAAGCTAAGAGGGATTCTCTTGCTTCCAGACTAGGAGTCATGAATAGATTGGGCATAGGGAAATACTTGGGCATGCCATCTATGATTGGTCGAAATAGGAGAGTCACCTTCAATTTTGTCAAGGATAGAATTTGGAAGAAAATCAACTCTATGAGTGGGAAATTTCTATCAAAGACAGGTTGTGAGATGATGATAAAATCTGTTATTCAATCTATTCTCACGTATGTAATGAGTGACTACCTTCTCCCTAAATCAATTTGTGAAGATATAGAGAGAATGATGAATTCGTACTGGTGGGGTGGTAAAAGAGTGAGATGGATGTCTTAGGAAAAACTTACTGTGAATAAGGACGATGAAGGTATGAATTTTCGAAATCTGAGGGCTTATAATTTAGCCATGCTTGGAAAACATGGGTGGAGATTTTTCTCTAACCCCGATGCTATGGTGTATAGACTCTTCAAAGCTAAATATTATCCCACAGGGGAGTTTATGGATTCCAATCTTGGTTATAATCCAAGTTTTACTTGGGGTAGCATTTGGAGTTCTCAAGTTGTGCTTAAACAAGGTTTAAGGTGGAGACTTGAAGATGGTTCTAGAATTAACATTTGGAATGACCCTTGGCTACGAGGTATTGAAAATAACACTATTGGTTCACCCCCTCATGCAAGTGTTGCCTCGGTTTCAGTTAAGGAGCTTATGATCCCCGGGTTGAGACAATGGGATATGCATTTCGTTCATGGTATAGTCCCTTTTACAGTGGCTAATTTGATCCAACAAATGCCTATCTTTCCTACTCAAGATAAAGACACGTTGATATGGAGCAAATCTTGTACTGGGGAGTACATGGTCAAATCTGGTTACAAGGAGTTTATGGGAAGTATGGGTAATTACAACCAATGGAAGGTGAGAGGTGAGTGGATTAGGATTTGGAAGATGAAGATTCTTCCTAAGGTGAAGGTGTTCATGTGGAAGGCTTGTAGAGGTGTCCTCCCAACTAGAATTAATTTGCAAAGTAGAGGTATTCCTTGCCCAGCCTCTTGTACTTTTTGTCCTAATGAGCTTGATAATTGTTGGCAGTGTTTTATAACATGCCCCCCTAGTGTTGAAGTCTGGAGGAGAAGTGGATTGTGGGATTTTATTTGTTAAAACATGCAATAGCAGCAGAACCATAAAACATAGAAATCATAAACAGAGGAGAGGAAAATTGGAGAGCAGGGCAATTTTCGTTTTTTGTTGTATTACCATACATAGCTGCATGTTTCATTCATATTTAAGTGAAGTACATAGTCAAAATCACAGCCCATACCATGTTGTCATGACAGGACATATACCCATTGTCATTAGGTAGATAACCATACCTCTATACTAAAATATTACCAACTAAAGTAAACAAAATGATTACACCCATTGGCAAAAAAGTATTTTAGAAAAGTTTTACAAGTCATTAGTCTAACACTCCTCCTTAAAACTTTTCTTAAAGACTCCCAGCTTGCTTCTTAGCTCATTAAACTTAGCACATGGAAGTGCCTTAGTAAGAATGTCTGCCAATTGCTCTTCAGACCTGCAATGCATCAATTGAACATCTTCATTCTGCTCTGCTTCTCTTATGGCATGAAATTTGACATTGATATGCTTTGTTTTCCCATGCTGAATTGGGTTCTTAGCAATAGATATGGCTGATTTGTTGTCACACCATAGCAGAGTAGGTTCCACTTGCACATGATTACAATCAGTTAGTACCTTTCTAATTCAAATAGCTTGATTCAAAGCAGCTGCTGCAACAATATACTCAGCTTCAGCTGAGGATTAAGCAACTACATCTTGCTTTTTGGAGTACCATGAAAACACTCCACTGCCAAGTGAAAAAACATACCTAGTTGTGCTCTTAGAGTCATTAATAAATCCAGCCCAATCACTGTCAACAAAGCCTTCAAGCTTTCCATCACTTTTGTTGTACCAAATGCCAAAATCAGCAGTACCTTTAAGGTATCTCAACACTCTTTTGCCTACACCAAAGTGTGTTAAGCTTGGTGAATGCATGAACCTTGAAAGCAAACTAGTAGAGAACATCAAATCTGGTCTAGTTGCTGTCAAGTAAAGAAGGCATCCCACTAAACTTCTGTACTGAGTTACATCTGCCTTTGCATCACCATCAACCTTGGAGAGCTTTTCATTTACAGCAAGAGGAGTTGAAACTGGATTACAACTCTCCAATTTGAATTTTTTTAGCAAATCATTGGCATACTTTCTCTGTGAGAGAAAGATTCCATCATCAAGCTGGTGTACTTCCATTCCCAAAAAATACCTCATCACTCCAAGATCAGTCATTTCAAAAACCTGCAGCATACTTCTTTTAAAATTGTCAATTTCATCAATATCATCACCAATAACCAGCAAATCATCTACATAAAGTGAAACTACAACTTTCTTCCCATTACCACAATCTTTCACATAAAGAATAGGCTCATTTTGACTCCTCCTGAAATCATTTTGTAGAAAGTGTGAGTCAATTCTGCTGTACCAGGCTCTTGG
This sequence comes from Ormosia emarginata, assembly GCA_029884605.1. Classification (NCBI taxonomy): domain Eukaryota; kingdom Viridiplantae; phylum Streptophyta; class Magnoliopsida; order Fabales; family Fabaceae; genus Ormosia; species Ormosia emarginata. The sequence continues at coordinate 6,370,722 of JAQQTP010000025.1, forward strand.
AGCCTGTTTCAACCCATACAAGGCTTTATGAAGTCTATAAACTTTGTCTTCATGACCTGCAACAATAAAATCAGTAGGCTGTTCAACGTAAATTTCTTCCTACAGAACTCCATTTAAAAAGGCTGATTTAACATCCAAGTGATAGATTTTCCATCCATATTGAGCTGATAGAGCAACAATCAATCTAATTGTTTCATGCCTAGCAACCAGTGCAAATGTATCACCATAATCAACTCCAGCCATTGGAGAATACCCTTTCACCACAAGTCTAGCCTTGTGCTTATGAATGGAACCATCAGGATTTAACTTTGTTCTATAAACCCATTTAACACCAATCACATGCTTGTCCTTGGGCCTTGAAGTGAGTTCCCAAGTATCATTTTTGTTGATCATAGTCAGCTCCTCCTTCATTGCATCATTCCATTATGTTAGCTTTAAAGCCTCTTCAAAACAAGAAGGCTCATTCACCACAAAGTTGCATTTTTCATAAATTTCAGCCAAGGACTTGGTCTTTAGCACAGGAGAATCGGATTCAGCTATCTCATTTTCATTCTCATTTGTAGCTTGCTTCTGGTTATTAGGTGTATCAAGAGTGGTTGTTTGCTGTACAAAATTTATATTTCTCTTTACTTGATTATTTTCCCAATCCCAGTATGCATTCTCATCAACTTGAATATCCATGCTGATCACAATTTATTTTGACTTCATGTTGTACACTCTATAACCTTTGGAGCTTGCTGCATAGCCCAAGAAAATTCTCATTTCAGCTTTGTCATCCAATTTGGATCTTTTAGCTACTGCAACATGAACATAGCATATTGATCCAAAAATCTTCAAGTGTTTGGCTGAAGGCTTCACTCCTATCCAAGTCTCAATTGGTGTTTTCCCTTCAACAGCTCTTGTTGGTAGCCTATTCAAGAGATATACTGCTGTATAAACAGCTTCAACCCAGAAGCTTCTTGGCAGCTTTTTTCTACAATTAAACATCTTGCCATCTCCATAACCGTTCTATTTTTCCTCTCCGAAACTCCATTCTGCTCATGAGTGTAGCTAACTGTCAATTGATGGACAATCCCCTTATCTTCGCATAACATATTAAATTCATTAGAGGTATACTCCTTCCCGTTATCTGATCTCAACATTTTAATCTTGCAGCCACTTTGAGACTCCACCATAGCTCTAAACTTTTTAAAGACATTGAAAGTTTGAGCTTTGCTTGATAAAAAATACACCCATGTAATTCTAGTCAGATCATTAATAAACAAAATAAAGTATTTATTCTGGCTTAGAGAAGGGACACTCATAGGGCCACACAAGTCAGTATGAACAAACTTCAATTTGTTCTTTGTCCGTGTGACATTTGCTGATGAAAAAGACTTTCTATGCATTTTCCCAAGTTGACAAGCATCACATAAATCATCAATACAACTTATTGCAGGCATATCTCTAACCATATCATGGGATTGCAGAAATTTCAATGCATTCATGTTGAAATGACCATATCTTTTATGTTATAGTGCAGAATCATCATGTTTGGAAACAAGTGCTGATTGATTCACTTGATTCAAACTGATTGGAAAACTATTATCACACATTTCAACCTTAACAACTTCTGAATCATTAGAATCCAATATGATACAACCATTATTTTTAAATGAAAGTGAATATCCTCTCTTCATTAATTGTGCAACACTAAGCAAATTTTGATCCAAGTCAGGAATAAACAAAACATCATGAATTAGCTTAGGACCTTTGCTAGTGTAAACTGAAATTGTACCTCTCCCTTCAGCTTGAACAATTTCTCCATTTCCAAGCTTGACTTTAGTTCTAACAGCCTTGTCCAAAGAAATGAAGAGATTTGAGTCCCTTGCCATGTGGTTTGTGCACCCACTATCTACATACCATACATCCTTTGAAGCTGAACAACATGTTTGAATAGCCATAAACAAGTGATCTTCAGTTTGAGGTTGTTCATCGGAGAAGTTAACTTGATGTGTAGGTTGTGATTGAGATTGGTTTTGCTTAAATCTACAATACCTCTCTCTATGTCCCCACTTCTTGCAATGGTTACATTGAATTTGAGGTTTCCCCTTATACCAACAATCTTTTGTCATGTGGTTTGTTCTTTTGCAAATTAGACAAGGAGGAAACTTGTCCTTTGCTGTGGATTCACTTGAACTCCCATCCACCTTACTTTTCCCTTTTTGATCACCCCATTTTTTATAATTTTGCTTCTTTTGATCCTTCTGACCAGATTGCTTCCCCTTATGTCTAGCTTGAAATGCACCTTCAGTTACATCATCCATTCTCATGGAAATCCTTTGTTCTTGAGCTTGCAACTTACTGACCATCTCAGAAATAGTTAGTTTCTTGAGATCACATGATTCTTCAATGGCAGCAACTTTGGCTTCAAATTTTTCTGGTAGGCTGATCAGCATCTTTTCTACTACCTTGCTGTCTTGCACAACCTCACCATACAACCTCATTTGGTTCACCAAGTAGGACAACTTTGAAGTGTACTTCTTCACATATTCATTTTCCTTCATTTTTAGCATTTCAAATTCTCTTTTAAGAGTCAATAGCTTGATGGACCTTACCCTTTCGTCACCTGCATACCTTTCATTCAGCTCATCCCATATTTGCTTGGTTGTTTCCAGATGCATGATGCTTGTAAACACATCATTTGTCAAGGCTGAGTACAAACAGCTAACAACTTTCTCCCTCTTCATTTTCTCCTCTTCATGTTGCTTCATTTGAGCTATTGTGGGATTAGCTCTCAATGGTGGAACTTGCTTGTCTTCATCAACATACTCCCATAAGCCAAAAGACTTCAAACATGATCTCATTTTGATAACCCATATGTGATAATTTCCCCAAAAAATTGAGGAACAACAAAGACAGCATTGATCCCTGAAGCCATTTGATCACTCATAAGTGTTTAAACTCTCAATTTTTACTTGATTCAGACCCACAACCTATAAGAACACTGCTCTAGATACCACTGTTAAAACATGCAATAGCAACAGAACCATAAAACATAGAAACCATAAACAGAGGAGAGGAAAATTGGAGAGCCGGGTAATTTTCGTTTTTTGTTGTATTACCATACATAGCTGCATGTTTCATTCATATTTAAGTGAAATACATAGTCAAAATCACAGTCTATACCATGCTGTCATGACAGGACATATATCCATTGTCATTAGGTAGATAACCATACCTCTATACTGAAATATTACCAACTAAAGTAAACAAAATGATTACACCCATTAGCAAAAAAGTATTTTAGAAAAGTTTTACAGGTCATTAGTCTAACATTATTGAACCACTGGTACAACAAAGTGAAACATTCATGGAGATGGTGTTCACTCTTTCGGCATCTATGCAAGAGGAACAATTCTCAAAATTTGTTATGGCTACTTGGAGCATATGGAGGAGGAGGAGGAATGAGATGATTTGGAACGCAAAGGATGAGCCATTAGCAGTTGTGTTGAGTAGAGCAGTGAATACTATTTCGGAATGGAAGGCCGCGAATGTTTTATTGCATATTGCAATCCCAGTCCAAAATGTGGTGCACCATGAGATTACGTGGAATAGGCCTCCTGGTGGCAAGCTCAAGTGCAACGTGGATGCTGCTTTCTTTGTGGAATTGGGAGTCACGAGATTTGGAGCGTGTGTTGGAGATGAGTTTGAAAATTTTATACAAGCAAAAATAGGGATTATCAGAGCTAATTTATCTGTGAAGGAGGGAGAAGCCACTGCTGTTCTTCACTCTCTCATGTGGCTTGTCAGTCAAGATTACATTAATGCTATTATTGAATCAGATTGCAAGCTGATAGTGGATCAGATCAATCATAACGTCAATGATTTTTTGGAGTGTGGTTTGATCATTAACCAAATCAGACACATCCTTAGAAATAATCTTTCTTTTGTCATTCAATTTATTAGGAGAGAAGCTAATATGGTGGCTCACACCTTAATTTGAAATTCTATCTATTTTGAAGATGAGAGAAACTTTAATGTAATTCTTGATTGTATTTATAATCTTTTATCTATTGAAGGAGAATAATTTGATTGCTGTAAAAATATATATATATATATATATATATATATATATATATATATATATATATATATTCTACACAAATTTACAATAAGGATTTAAAAAATGAGGCAAAAGTTTAGGGTTCATCAATATTGGAAAACTTAAATACAAAAACATTTTCACCGAGTAAGATTCAAAAGTTGATATCTTTCTTGGTAGTTATTTATTTTATGCATATTATATATGTTTGTAAACTGTATTTTACATGAAATAAATTGATAAAATTGTGTGGTAAAAAGATTCATATTTTTTTTCTCTTGCCATATAATTTTTTGTTGTTGAGTTTTTGTGAAAAATATTATATGTATACTTTTTCAATAAGATAATTTATATGCATATATTGTATGTAGAAAGTGTACTGTAAAGCTGGTCTCATGATTATGATTTTCTTGTTAAAAACAAACATGATAAAGTCGAACATTTTGTCCTAATTTAAAGTTTTATGTGTAATGTTTTAATAAAATATTTGTATGTAAAATAAAATTATATGTGTGTGTATGCATGTGTTAGAAGTATTACCTTGTTAATTATATAATAAAATGAAATCAAATCATAAGTTATAATTTATCTTAAAGTCATAGTGATTCCTCGTATATTCTTAAGTAATAAACTCGTGGAACATGTGCATGCTTAAGTAATAAACTCGAGTGTGACATGCATTTTGAACCTTATGAAAAAGTATAAAAAATAATTAATTGTACCTTCAAGGTGAAGAAAAGGTTAAGGTTGTGATGTTTCTCATGCTGAATAATTGTGCTTTGACTTTCCATTTCGTGATGTTAGAAGACTATTATTAAAAACAAATTTGTATCCCCTTACGAAATTATGTGATGACTATGAACTAATTATTGGTTTGGAGGTGGCCATATATAAAGGATATGCGAGTTTTACGGTTAAATTCTTAAGTGCAGGAATCAGTGTGTGACACAAATAAGATACTAGCTTGAATGTTCAAAAAAAAATAACGGAAGTTCAGTGAAGATGTTCCATCTGAAGAGAAATGGTTAATGCTAGAATTTTTATATTTATACGTGAGGTACTTCATTGGCTACATTTAGTAGTCTTAGATATCTACTTATATTAAAAAAAGAGAACAAAAAAGCTATTATCTAGTTTTGTGCGCGTGCACACACACACTAACTTTTGTTTTCTGAAAACACTGGAGACCATCACGTCATTGTTCCACTAACAATACTTCATCGCTACTACCACCAACTATCCGTTAGGATCATTATCGACATTACCATACCACCATCATTGCACTGCAATGGCATAGCCACCATTGCTAATATTACCAGCCACACATCTACCATTGCCATCTCACCATCCAACAAAATGTGTAACGAATTTTCAGTCGATTCGGAGTATTTGAAAAAAAAAAATCAAAAATTTTAAAAGTATTTTCTTTAAACCTTACTTCAAAATACAAAATCCTTAAAAAATTTGTAAAATATTCCTAAAATATTTTGAACAAACCTATGATTGTTTACTATTTTTTACGACAATGAAAAATCATCTTGCCAAACACCATTTATGATTCATTTGCTTCAATTGGTTCAAAAAAAAATCCAATTGCTTTGATCGAATTGGGTGAAAATCAAAATTTGATTAAAGAACTAGCCGGGTTGAGCATTTGGTCCAACTCATTGGTACGGGTTTTAAAAACAACCTTATTGTGCTAGAAATAGAAAGATTATATTTTAACATTTGATCTCTCTCTCTCTCTCTCTCTCTCTCTCTCTCTCTCTCTCTCTCTCTCACACACACACACACACACACACACACACACACACACACACACATATATATATATATAAAACAAATTAAACAACTTGGTTTATATATATATATAATTACAAAATTTTTAAAAAAATTCATAATTCATTAATATCATTTTTATAATTTTAAAAATTTATAATATTTTAATATATGTCATATATACTAATATTTATTACCTAATAAGTCTCTCATAAAATATCATTTTTATAAATTTAGAAATTTATAATATTTTAATATATGTCATATGTATCAATATTTGCTACTTAATAAGTCACTCCTAAACAATATAAAACATAATTTCTATTGACATATTCTAAAAAATCTCATAAATTAACTTATCATAATAGAACTAATTATGTACAAGTACATGTGTATCCAAAAAAAAAATTAACTAGAAGGAATATTGGTGTAAGACAAGTTTCAGTAACGACAAAGTGAATGACTTAGTACGAATAGAGGTAGAAGGAGTAGGAGAAAATAGTGGTGTGTGAAAAGATAAAATTTAAAAGTCTAATAGTGACGTGTGAAAAGATAAAATTTAAAATACTGGTATGTGAAAATAGTGACTTGGAACGTCAGTCATGTGATTGAGCTTAAGTGGGTTACGAGCTTACTAATTAAAAGTTAGTCATAAAAACTAATTTCTTTTTTTAAAAAAATATTAATGAATCATGTTCAAATCATGTCTTAAACGTGTTTAAGCGTATTCTAAACGTATTTAAGCGTGTCCGAGACGTGTTCAAATTGAAAAAAAATAATAATTTTTTTCATTAGACACATTTAAACACGCGAAACACATATATCGTACAAGTATTTCTATATATCTCGTACGGACACGTGAACACGCCTCACAAATCAGCGTGTGTCCGTGCTTCATAAACGCAACAAACATCATTGTTCGGGTTTGAGAAATTGTAATGGCCTTCTGGACAATGCTGGTCCCTTGCTATAATATATATAACATAACCTACGTTATTTATAAAAGGAATAATGATTTTCAAATTAATAAATCCTTAAAATACTTGTTAAAGCTTTACTGCACAAAGGAAATACACAATCAGGACAGACTAAACCAGACAATTTGAACACAAAGATTACTACAACATCTGCATACACCAAACACATGTCAAGATTTTCTTAAGTACATTTTCACTTCCTTCCCTTTTTTCCTCCCTTGTTCTTCTTGGATTTGTTTCTCTTCCCTTTGATATTTTCCTTGATGTTTCCATGTCCTAAGTTGATGGCACCTTGGGAATTCTTGGGCATGTTATCTATTGATTCCTCCAAATCATTTTGGCCGTGATCACCATTCCCTGCTGTTGTGCTGGCTTGTAATGGCTCATAGTCAACAATTGTATTCTTCTTGCACAACAAAAACAGCTGATCCAAGACGTGCGCTACTTTTGGTCGTCTTGAAAGAATTTTCTTACAGAGCTCACCAATAACTGGAATGTGGTTCTCAACCACTGAATAACTGGAGAAAAGGCAAGAAGAAAAGGTTAATGAGCAAATGGATATGAAAATTTAACACAAGCAAGTTACATATATAACTTACCTCACACTCAATGCAGAAGAAAGTTGCTTCATTTCATCAAGCAAGCTCACCATCTCCCCCATTTCATTTTTGTTTTCAAGGTTAAGAGGGTTTTGTGCCAAGCTTCCACATATTGAAGAAATCAAAAGTTCAATGCAAGGATCCATAAAATCCTGAAGAGAGAGTGAAAAAAGTGAGAAGAAAATAAAATGCTATTAAAAAAATATTATAGTAGACACTAGACCCTTGATAAAAGCCCATTTTTAGCTTCGAATTTAAACACACATCAAAAAAATTTGCATACCTTCAAAATTATGGAATAATGCGATACCCTATTGAGACATGATTCATCAACTGCCAACTGTAAATTTTCCATCATATCCCAGAAGCTGACAACATGAGCAGAACTTTTATTTGGAAGACTGGAACAATTTGTTGAAGGAAACTCCTTAGATGTTGAGTCAGAAGCATCTACCATAACTGTTGCAGTTTTCCCACCCACACTGTCAACTTTATTTGGAAACAATACTTGTAATATGAGCTCTCTTTGCTGGCACATCTTTAAATCCACAAAAACAGCATCTGGACACACAATTTCTGAAGAATTGTTCAATAACCTGACAACTACCAGGGGATTGCCAATCATTTTAAATGCCTCAGCAAAGACTTTCAAACCGAGGTGATTCCATCTTTTCCAAAGAACATTACAAAATTCCAATGGCAGTTGTGTGGTTATATGGCTCTTCCCCAACAAATCGTGAAGTAACCCTAAATATTTCCCAGAGCTGAGATGAAGCAAACATATTGAAACAACCAATCTCAGAACAAACAACGGAAAATAATCCTTCACATATATGTTCGATTTTTCAATCCAATTTTTGGTATCATCTTGATTATAAAGAAACTCATGAAGGACATTGGCAATGAAGTTATGGACATCTCCTACATTTGGGTGTACATCAATCAAATTGGGAAGTGAATTACCATCATGGTAAATGAGCCATTCAACAAAAGATGACTTTGTGGCAAAAATGAACCCCTTCGAGCAGGATGCCAACAGCAGAAGGCGTTCAATAAGATACATAAAACAACTGGGAGATATATAGTCAACTACCTGTTTCCAATTTACATTGAAAGTATACTGCAAAGCTTCATAAAGCTTAAACATGGGATGCCGCTCTTTAACTGCTTCATTGCCTTGTGAAATTTCCTGTGCTGAATTCCAATGTAAGCTCTGAATGAACTCTTTCCAGGGTGAATTATCTTCAACTCTTTTCATAATTTCCAAACATAGTTCATTATTTGAACTTGCCGTACCAAGAATCATAACTGCTACCCTTCCAATTTGACCATAAGTCAGCCTATCTTTCCGTTCAATGTTATCATAGATGACCTCTTTCAGCAAATCCCGGAAAGCCTCAGTTGCCCTAAGAGAAACCATGTCTTTTGTCAATGATTTCTTCCAGTCTAGGGGAAGTACGTAGCGAAAGAACCAGTCCATTGGATATCTGAGAAATTTCTTCAATCTCGAGTTAACATGGCTGTGGGTAAAATATTTGGATTGAAGGAGAAATTTTGAGACCTCATAGATAAGCATTATAGACCTGAATTGACAAAATTCAGAAAGAACTTTATTAACTGAAAACTTGTAGAGTGCATCAAGGTTGTGCAAGACATCCATGCCAACAGAAAGCAATTCTGAACTCCAATAGCTCTGAGCAGCAGAAACTAAAAAATGAACATCTACATAAACAAGCCTTCCATTCTTCTTCAGAAATCTATCACCCATTTTTATCACCCAGTTAGCATCAGGGATGAGCAAAAGGTAAATGTCATTTAGATTAGAAACCTGCTTCCGAACACCCAAATAATTCAATGCAAACTTTCCATAACTACTATGCTGATGAATATCTTGGGATTTGAGACTTGAAAGATATTCCAATATATGAACAATGTTATCCTTCCAACATGTCCAACAGTAAAACAGTGTCTCCACAGAAAGCAGATCCTTCAAAATCATATCTTCCACACAATCATTAGACACAATGTCTTGCCATACATACTTGGAGGAGTTCAGCTGAAAATGAGCATCCAGAAGTTTCCACAAACATAATATTTCACCTCTGATACTCCCATACATGCGAGAAGATTTCAAATGAATCATCATCTTGAAAATGTTACTATGCTCATTCGATAATATATCAACTTCAGTAGAAGCAAGCTCATAAAAGCTGCTAGACTCTTCCTTTGCAAATGACAAGGCTCTACTCAAAAGCTCAACCTTCTGTGTAAACTGCTTTAAGGGCCACCCTGTGCTTCCCACAGACCAAAGAGAATTTGCAAGTACATAGAAAAGCATAAGTTCATAAGCTTCCATGAATTTACCAGCTTTTCCCAGCAGATCAGCCTCACGTAGAATATCACCCAGCATCTTAGCAACGTCTGCTGCCTCCATAAAGTTCCCCAATTCCTCTTCTAACAAGAGGAGCTCATTAAGTAAACTTAATGAGCGTAAGAACTCACGCTTCAATTCTATTGAATGAAAAGCTCTTACAAATTTCATCATGGATCTGGTATCCTTACGATCAAAATAATTACGAGCACAACTTTCTAGAAACTTCTGTTCTATTGTGTACAGATCATGACTTCTAACCATACTATGGCCAGCAGTTTCATTTTGTTTCCAGTGTTGAATGTAATCTAATCCAATGTCAAAAAGTCCTCCTTTTGCACAAACAGTCAAACAATCTGAGAAGAAACTGCCTCTAGCATACACTTGAGCTGCAACTTCATAACATCCTGCTAGATAAAAGCAATCCCCTGCTCTTTTGAAATCAGGCTTCTCACATTTCTCCAAATAAAGCTTCCCTGTTAGCAGAAACAAGATTAATATTGTAGAGTAAAAGTTCCCAATATCGAAATGAAGCCTAAATATAAGAATGCATAAAAAATATGTGCAAGCTTAGGAAGGTACGTGTAACCTCCTGAATTGGGTCAATTTGACACTTTAAAACATTAAATGTTTAAATAAAATCAGTAGCTACATAAAACAGAAAATTTGTCTAGAAGAAAGTTGCGTAAGTATCTACAAAAGAAGCCTTGTCTAGAAGAAAGTTGTAATGAACTACAACAGAAGCTTTGTCTAGATGAAATTTGTAGTAAAATAACCTATTTCTTATCTGCACAAACCTCTCATAAGTTGCTGAACTAAGCCATTAAACAGGCATTGATGCAGAATTTATGTTAGTTTGATTGAATTTCATCAACATATAAGTAAGGCAAATGAATTCGAGTTAAGCAGATGACAATTATTTAATTCCCTGCCACAGATGATTTTGGGTGGAAACTATCATAGTGAGTTGGCTTCTATACTCTCAAAATAATGTGTAAATAGAAAATTATTAAAATTTAATAAGCCAAAACTTTTATAGTAACATTTTGAAAGTTAACGGCTATAAAATTTTTGACTTATTATGAAATTCGGGTAGTACTAAAAGAAATTGACATGCATCAATCATTAATAGAATTCCTAAATATACATAAAAAATTCATAAAAATTACTGTATTTTGTTTTTGGGGGTACAGAAGAACAAGTATTTATTCAAATTCATTTATGTTCAAATGAGAATAACTTACCATAAATGTACAAAAAAAAATGGGTAAGCTGTCTCTGGCATAAGTGCAAAAATACGTATTAAAGATGAGTTAAGATAGTGCAAGAACAGTAATTAGGACTGAAAGTAAACATTTTTATTATAACACAAAAAGACGCTTGTCGAACATGGGACGTAGAAGTGTGATACCAATGTTGGTGTTTAATATGTATATGACATATATCATAGCACCATATTATAAGGGCTTGTATTTATAGGTTTCAACTTCTATATCAATTAGTGAAATGAACGTTCTTTTTTTCTTTATTATGTTTTTTATCAGGTTCAAATCTTCAACCTGGGTAACCCAGCCAAAGAACAGAGGACATGACTATGTAGGATAAACCCACTGTTTGTGTTGTGAAATGACTTCTTAACGCCTAATAGGCAAATACTTCAATCTCTAAAACCAGAAAAATAGTCCATACGCAAATGGCATGAAAGTATGGATCCTAAAATTCATACCAGCTCTTTTATAATCCCCCAAATCAGAAAAACACTGAGCAGCAGTATCGGCCATTCCTATTCCTTCAAAAATTTCAGCAGCTTCCCTAAGGATTGCATTAGCATCCTCAGGATTCAGATCACGCAAACGATTTGCAGTTGCCCTAAGACCAGCAGCCTTAGACTTTCTCTCCCAATAAGAGTCCCCTGCTCTTTCAAAACACATTGTCGCCATCTCATAGTTATTTTGATGATATAGCTGCAAAGGAACAGTCAAAATGATATGAAATCATTTGGAAAATAAAAATTGTTAGACAGAACTGCCACATCAAAAAAATTTGCGCTATGCCTCACATAGTATAAAACAATTTGTGATATATCATGGCATCATTTATGAGATATACACATTGTAGGTTTCTATGCTGCTAGTGAAATACAATTATGTTTGATCTATTGGGCTAGGCCTTACTTTTGTATATCAATAGCTCTAATAGGTTAATACAAATATAGTGTTAGGGTGACTAATCATAACAAGTTAGCTACTCTCTTTTTCTGTTTTATCTCTCATGTTTTCTCCTTCTCCATCTCTCTTTTCTCTTAACATGGTATCAAAGCTAGAAACAAACCCTAGCCTTCCAACCCTAGTCTGCCTTTTTCCAAAAAAATAAAAATAAAAAAAATTACCCTTGTGTTCAGAATTTTTCGATCTACCCTTCCCTAAGGTTGGTTAATTTTTTCAAGCACTGCTGAGGTCCAAATCGGAGGTTTTCGTGGCTGTTTGGACATTTGGGCATGAGGGCTTCACGCTAATGTGCTGACCAGTGGCCAAGTAGGTGGCGCGCGTCTTATTTCCAGCAACTAAGGGTGTCGCCGCCAGCCAGGGGAGCCGCGACTGGTGTTTCCGGAGACTAGGGGTGTTGCTGCCAGCCAGGGGAGGTGCGTTTTTGGTATTTTCAGTCACGATTTGGAGTTTCCCAGCGAGCTCGGTCCTTGATTTGGGCATTTTCAGGCGTGCTTTGAAGTTTTCTTTTGTACCTAGTCCTATTGCTGTGTTTTTGGGTGCCATTTGGGTGTTTTCAGTGTAGTTTGGGTGTTATTCTGTGAGCCCAACGATTTTCGTGTTGTTTGCAGTGTACGTTGGTGCCTCTTTTCTTTTTCTCTGATGGCCGATCCTGATCATAATTCCAGTTCCACCAGTTCTGATGAATCTGAGAAGTCGACGAAGCCTACCGTTATGCCTAAGCTCATATCTGCTTATGTTTGCATTACTGATGATAAGTTTGATGGGAAACACTATGTGGAATGGCATAAAACTATTACCATGTTCCTTACTGGGATTGAGAAATAAGATCATTTGACAGATGACCCACCAACGTCAACAACTAGGCGTGATCGGTGGTTGCGGGAAGATAACTGCCTCTTTGGTATGATCAACAAAACCCTTGATACTTCCATTAAGCATGTCGTTTCTCACTGTGATACTGTGAAAGAGTTATGGGAGTATATGAAGTTTCTTTATTCTGGGAAAGCCAACTTAACTCGTCTCTATGAGGTGTCACAGGTGTTTCATAGGCCAACACAGCAGGTAAGTCTCTTCATAAGTATTTTACTGACTCTAAGCATACCTATGAGGAATTGAATGACGTCCAACATATCTCTACTAATGTTAAACATATGCGCTTACAGCGGGAATAGTTGGCAGTTGTGAGTTTCTTGTCTAGATTATCCTCTGAGTTCAATGCTGCTCGTGATTAGCTATTGACTGGTTATGATCATGACCCTTGCTGATGTTTATCACCACCTCATGCGCACTCATCATGAATTGCATTCTGATTCTTCTTCTAGATCACCGGCTGCTTTGGTTGGTCGTGGTGGTAGTAGAATAGATAAAGGTGGAGGTCGTGGTAGAACAGGTGCTCGTTTTAGTGGTTGTGATGGTAGTTTTTCTAGTGGCCGTGATAATGGTTCTTATCTTTGTTATTACTGTGGGGAGGAAGGCCATATTAAGAAGAATTGTTAGAAGTTGAATGGGAAACCTGGTTCCTCCCAAGGTCAGCGTTATGCTCATGCAGCAACTCAAGAGGGTTTGTTGCGTACACTTGTCACTGCTCCTCAAACACAGGGTCTAATAACCATTACCATGTCTAGTGTTGAATTTGAGGTTTACACTTAGTTCCAGGCCTCACAAGGTATTGGTCCTTCTTCCACTGCTACTCTTGTCCAGTCAGGTAATCCCACTGCTTGTCTCACTTCTTTCTCCCATACATGGGTCATTGATTGTGGTGCAACAGACCATATGACAGGTAATACTGGTATTCTCTCCTTTTTCTTCCCACTTCTTCCTTACTAAATGTCACTCTTGCTAATGATTCCTCAGCCCCTGTTATAGGTAGTGGGGTTACCAATCCTTCATCCTCTATTCCCTTACATTTTGTCTTATGTTTACCGCATTTTCCTTTTAATCTTTTGTCTGTTAGTAAAATTACCAATAGTCTGAATTGTAGTATTCACTTCTTTCCTACATATTGTTTATTTCAAGATCTTGGGATGAATAAGGTGATTAGTAGAGGTCGTGAATCCAATGGCTTATATGTTTTGGAGTCCGCCAATTCGAGACCATTGTCGGTTGCTTGTTCTGCTTCCATTTCTCTGTTTCATCTTCATTGCCGGCTTGGACATCCACCCTTGCAGACATTGAAGAAGTTGTGTCCTAATTTAGAGTCTTCATTTGTTTTGAATTGTGAGTCTTGTCAGTTTGCTAAACACCATCAAGGATCTTTTCCTCCAAAAGTCAATAAGCGTGTTGCTTCTCCTTTTACTTTAGTTCATTCAAACATTTGGGGGCCTTGTCCCGTTGAGTCTAAAGCTAGTTTCCGTTATTTTGTTACTTTTGTTGATGCTTACTCTTGTGTTACTTGGCTTTATTTAATGAGAAATTGTTCAGAGGTATTTAATATATTCCGTTCTTTTCGTGCTGAAGTTCAAACTACTATTCGCACTTTTCGTAGTAATAATGCTAAAGAATACTTGTCTGCCCCTTTTCTATCTTTTTTTGCAAGAACATGGCATTATTCATGAAACTTCATGCATTGTCACCCCTCAACAAAATGGGGTGGCAGAAAGAAAGAATCGACATTTGCTTGAAGTTGCTCGTGCTCTTTTATTTGAAATGAAAGTTTCTAAACACTTTTGGGCTGTTGTTGTGTCTACTGCATGTTATTTAATTAATCGTCTTCATTCATCTATTCTTAATGGTCAAATTCTTCATTCCTTGCTCTATCCCTCTCAATCTCTATTTGCTCTCCCTCCTAGAATTTTTTGTTGCACTTGTTTTGTGCAGGATGTTTGCTCTTAGGTCTCCAAGTTGGATCCTCGCTCCCTCAAATGTATCTTCATTGGTTATTCTCGAAGTCAAAAAGGGTACCGGTGTTACTCTCCTGATTTACGTTGGTATCTTGTTTCTACAGATGTGACCTTTTTTGAAACCACTGCTTTCTTTTCTGAGTTTACCCCTTCCTCCCCCCTCCCCCCGATAATAATGAGGACTTTCTTGTATATTTTTTTCCTACTCCAAGTACTTCATCTTCTTCTTCTTCTTGGTCTCGTTCCTTCCCTCGTCCTCCTGTGCTTCACCATTATGATCGGCGAAATCAGCAACCTACTATGGGCTGTCCCACTACTCTAGAAGCTATGGATTCATTGCCTGTTCCCATTCCTACTTCTTCTTCGGATCCTGCTCCTCCTCCTGATTCGAGTCTTGATCTCCCAATTGCTCTTCGAAAAGGTAAACGTAATTGTACTTATCCCATTTCTTCTTTTGTTTCTTATGTTGGTTTATCTCGTTCTGGTCAGTCTTTTGTTGCTTCTCTTAATTCTCTTACCCTTCCTAATATTGTTGCTGAGGCCTTGTCTAATGAGGGGTGGCGTCAGGCTATGTTGGATGAGATGCATGCCCTTGAACACAGTGACACTTGGGAATTAGTTTCTCTACCTGTTGGTAAATAGGCAATTGGTTGTAAGTAGGTGTATGCTGTGAAGGTTAATCTTGATGGCTTTGTGGCTCGTTTAAAAGCTCGTCTTGTTGCTAAGGGTTATACTCAGGTTTATGGCATTGATTATTCTAATACATTCTCTCCTGTTACTAAACTTGCCTCTATTCGTATCTTTATCTCTCTTGCAGCTAGTCATCATTAGCCATTGCACTAACTTATGTTAAGAATGTCTTTCTCCATGGCAACCTATAGGAGGAGGTATATATGGAGCAACCTCCTGGGTTTGTTGCTCAGGGGGAGAATGGTAAAGTTTGCAGACTAAAGAAGTCATTATATAGTCTCAAACAAGCTCCACGGGCATGGTTTAGGCACTTTAGTCAAGTTGTTCTTCAGTTTAGGTTACAGAGAAGTACTTTTGATCATTCAATATTCTTTCGATGCTCTCAAGGTGGGTTGTCTTTTCTTGGTGGTTTATGTGGATGATATTATCATTACTGGGAGCGATGAGATTGGAATCAGAAAGCCTAAGGACTTTCTTCAAACACAATTTCAGACTAAGGACTTGGGTGCTTTGAAATACTTCTTAGGCATTGAAGTGATGCGGAGTTCGAAGGGTATTTTTGTTACTCAGAGAAAGTATGTGCTTGATTTACTTAGAAAAATAGGTATGCTTAGAGCCAAACCTGTTGAAGCACCTATGGTCCCTAATGTCAAACTCTTATCAGATGATCGAGAGGCTATGCCTGATCCTGAACGATATAGAAAGTTAGTTGGCAAGCTTAACTACCTCATGGTTACTCGTCCTGATATTGCCTTCTCTGTCAGTGTGGTTAGTCAATTCATGTCATCCCCCCGAACCACTCATTGGGAGGTTGTTCTTCATATATTGAGGTATCTAAAAAGGGCTCCAAGTTGTGGTGTCTTGTATAGAGATCATGGACATAATATGATATAAAGGTTATTTGATGCTGATTGGGTTGGTTCTCCCATAGATAGAAGATCTACTTCAAGTTATTGTGTTCTTGTTGGAGGTAAGCTTGTTTCTTGGAGGAGTAAGAAACAAAGTGTTGTTGCTCGTTCTAGTGCTGAGTCAGAATATAGGGCCATGACCCAAGCTACTTGTGAATTGGTGTGGATTCATCATATTCTTAGTGAGATTGGAGTTAAGAGTGTAATGCCTATGAAGTTGTAGTGTGACAATCAAGCCGCTATACATTTTGCCTCTAATCCTGTTTTTCATGAACGAACAAAGCACATTGAAGCTAACTATCACTTTGTGCGAGAAAAGATTTAGCAGGGTCTTGTTGTTACTGGACATGTACGGACAGGAGAACAACTTGCAGATATCTTTACCAAAGCACTCAATCGAAGTAGAGTTGACTATATTTGTAACAAGCTGAGCATGATCAATATCTATGCTCCAGCTTAAAGGGGAGTGTTAGTGAAATACAATTATGTTTGATCTATTGGGCTAGGCCTTGCTTTTGTGTATTGATAGCTCTAATAGGTTAATATAAATATAGTATTAGGGTGGCTAATCATAACAAATTATCTACTCTCTTTTTCTGTTTTACCTCTCATGTTTTTCTCCTTTTCCATCTCTCTTTTCTCTTAACATATGCAAATTATAATAAACAACTTAACAAGACACCACTGACCAATGATTCAATCTAATAAAAAATTGTAATATGTTAATTTAATTCATTATTATGAAAGCACAATGAATATAATGGGTGGTTATAGAAGCAACCTTTATGCCACGTGACTTCCATTCTTCTGGACTGCTTGCAACTTTCATTGCCTGAGCAAGCGAATCATCCAGTTCTTTGAACTGTACAAGACACTTCTTTTTCCAATATTCAAACATTGGTCTAGAAAACTCCTCTGTATTTTCAGAGATCCACAACCTCTGTCTTGTACGAGTTATAGCCACATATAGCTGCTTAAGTTCAGAGCACAAAATATTGTGTTTGGAATCATTGAAACTTTGATAAGATTTAAGTTCTGTAGGTTCCAGCATATCTTGTTCCTTCATATACTCATATATCACCCTCCATCGATCTTTCAAAGGTGAAGATCCAAAAAAGTTGTACAGCAATACATCCTGGAAAAGGACACAAAAGACCAGACCATAAAAAAAGACATAACATACACATTAGAAATAAATTAAATAAGAAGATTTTGTGACAACCTGAAACTCAAGGCCCTTGCACTCCAAAATGGTTAAAACAAGAGCATGTTTCCCTACGTAGTCTAAAATTTCCTTACGAGCAGAATCATCTCGTACCAAAATTACTTGCTCTGCTCCAAAGCCAACAATTTTCCCACTCACATGTCCACTATTTCCGAAAATAGTTATAATTGCATTTTCTCTATTTCCACATTGAAGAACAACTGGAGCTTCCCCAGATATCAAAGTGGTCTCAGGCTTCAAGACATCAATAGAATGAGGAAAAAAACGAAAAAGAAGCTCAATGGTGCTCTGGGATAATTTCAGCACTCCAGCATGAGTACGAAAGTTCTGAGTCAACAAGAAAATGTCTGAAATTTTCCCTTTCTCCTTTCCTTGGTTATATGTGCTTCTCTTTGATTCTAACACAAACTTCTTGTAGAAGAGAGATTTTATATCCTGAAACCTAAAATCAATTCCCCTTGCTATTGTTTGTGCTGTATCCCCACAAAAAACAAAACCCTCTTCTACATTTTGGCAGACATATTTAAATAGTGCAATTTGAGTCATGGTTAGATCTTGCACCTCATCAATATACACAAAATTCATTTCATCACCCTCATATCTTTTAATCCTCAGACGACGATGGAGGTCATTTACAATATCAGCCAAATCAAATTCCCCTCTACCCATCTTCATTTTTTCATAACTCTGATATATATCATATATCATCTCTCTTTTCTGTTTGGTCAAACTTGAAGAACGGTTTTCAGATAAGGAAAGATAATCATCACGACTTAGCTTACCATCACCAGCACCTTTTATATGGGATATGATTTCAGTGAACACTCTAGAAGAATCTAGCTTCTTGGTATACTGGGAATTGAAACGGGACCAATATAATGAATCAAACCTATCATAAGTCACTTCCTTATTCCTTATGAAGGTCTCCAACGCAATGGATCTTACACCAAAGTTCTGACTATGAGAAGATAGGTCACCAAATCTTTCAAAATAGGAATTCCCCAAAGTTCCATCAAGCATCATTAGAAACTTTTGAAATGTTATCACAAGTGGAAATGCGTTGGCAGGAAGATCAATAAAAGAATCTGAAATATTCTTAAATTGTATTGATGTATCAACATCAACAATATCCTCCTCAATAGAACTGCTTTCAGCAGGAATATTGCCACCACATATGGATCTGTACGCATAACATTGTCTAATAATATTAGATACCAATAAAATCAAGCATAAAAACTATGAAATAAATGAAATTTAAGTGAACTCATTGAAAGTACACGAGGACCAAACTACTTTAAAATATTTGCACTTGCTAGACTTATTATGAGGACTAGAGTTATTAAGTTGGGATAGTGTGACTTTACCACCATTACATAGTTTCTAAAACAGAAAACACAGTCAAAAATTATAAACTATAGAAGAAACTTTCGTCATTCCTTATTATGCAATCCACTACCAAAATTGCAATTCATGCTGCTTGTCTGGTGTGTCAAAACTAGGGCGTAGCCAAACATTTTATCTTATGGAGGCCAACAGCAATGATTATTGGTAAGTTTCATCAATATTCCATCGTTTGACTTGAAAAAAGACTGAAGGGTTTTCTTTTTGTTAAACATCTTTCAATCTAAATTATATGTTTTCCTAAAAGGTATTTAAATAACAAACTTGTATCATTGATAAAAAAAAACCCCTGTTACTAAAGTTTATTCGAGAAAGAAGAAAATAGGAAAGGGTAAAGTTGTATACATGGGAAACAAGGATATAATGGGAATTGAAGGAAATGGGCAGGTCATGATATTTAACCATAACAGAATGGTGAGTTGGCAAAGTTAGCGGGAAAGGAGGAGAATTCTGTTGAGAGGAATGAGAATATAGAGGGGGAGGTAGGGAAGAGTGAGGCAAGCATGTTTTGAGTGACATTTTGGGAAAGAGGATCAGACCCCTCGAAGAGTCTGGACTATCTCTATGTTTTCTTATTTTTTTTCTGCTATTTCTTCCTTGAGTGTAGTCTATATCTGGACTGGTATCACACTAATATCAAGTTCAAATTATTATCCAGTTACCTTTAATACAATTCTGATCTAGTTTCTATCAATTGGTATCAGAGCTCTCGATCTTGGGAGCTTTGGATGGTTAGCACCAGAATGGAGACGCGATTGGAAGCCCTTGAGAAGAACTTTGAACAGATTAGTGAGATCATGAAGGAGATGGAACGATGGAGAATGGACAACTTAGCCGAGAGAGAAGTTCGGCTGAAACGCAATGAAGAAATACAAGCCAAATTGTTGCAATTTCTGGAAGGGAAAGGCATAGAGAGGTCACAAAACAAGACGTCAAGAAGCGAGAAGGGCGAAGATGAAGGGGGAAATAGTGGCTCACGTTCAAAACCAACCGAACCCACAGTACGGATGATAGATGAAAGAAAATGGAGGTTCTGGTGTTTAACGAAGACGATGCATATGGATGGGTCAACCAGGTCGAATAGTATTTTTTGGTGAATTCGATTACAGAGGCGAAGTTACCGGCAATAATGGTGGTGATGGAGGATCGTGCCTTAAATTGGTTCCAATGGTGGGAGAACCAAAATCCAGGTGCGAACTGGGAAGTCTTCAAAACAGTGGTAGTGTGACGCTTTCAACCTTCACTTGCCTAGAATCCTTACGAAGTGTTACTGAGCTTGCAGCCAGTGGGTACGGTGGCAGAGTACCGAGATCAGTTCGAAAGGATCTCTGACCCCCTTAAACACGCTGATGAAGAGATGTTGAGGGGGATCTTCATGAATCGTTTGCGTGAAGATGTTCGAGCAGAGGTGAAGCTCCATCGGTTGGAGACTCTCTCCGACATGATGGACCAAACGTTGTTGATTGAAGAACAAGATTGGGCCATAGGGAAAGGAGGTTTGGGCCTAGCCCAATGTGGAGCCTCAAGGCCACTTCAACCCACTAAAACCACTTGGGGGGGATGGGTTCAAGCCCGGTTTAACTAATAATGCTGGAAGGAGTGGGTTTATGAATTCCACTAATGTTTCCAGACCACATTATTTTGTGTGTCCCATTACAGAGCTTTGTCGAGAAGGGACTAGCAATATGAGGAAGGCAGGTGGTTTCAAAAGGCTATCTGATGCTGAATGGCAAGTACGAAAAGGACTATGTTTTCGATGTGATGAGAAGTTTAGTCCAGAACACATCTGCAAATACAAACAGTTTCATCTGCTGTTAATGGATTCTGAAGAAGAAGTGGAGGATTTTCAAGAAGAGAAGAGTCAAGGGGATGAACAGGAGCTAGAAGAAAATGCAAGGCAGTTGTCTCTCAATAGTATTATGGGAATAACTTCTAAAAGATCCCTGAAATTATGGGGAGAAATAAAAGATAGAAGGGTGGTGGTACTTATTGACTGTGGAGCTTCTAACAATTTCATAGCTAAGAAATTGGTGGAAGAGTTGCAACTTCCTATTTCGGAAACCCCGGAGTATTATGTGGAGGTGGGCGATGAGCATAAAATAAGATGCAATGGAGTTTGTAGGGGAATGAAGATGCTGGTACAAGGGGTTAATATAACCCATGATTTTTACCTATTTGAGTTAGGAGGTGCAGATGTGGTATTGGGGTTAGAATGGCTAGAAGGGTTGGGGAAATAAAAACTAATTTTAAAGAACTGACCTTGAAGGTGAATATAGAGGGCAAGGCAGTGACACTAAGGGGAGAACCGTCTCTGTTCAGAGCTTTAGCATCCTTAAAAACAATGTGTAAGGCCTTAAAAGATGTGGGAGAAGGGTTCTTAGTGCAATACCAAACACTGACAGCAAAAGAGCAGCCTCCCAATCCTCATTGGCAGGAGCTAGATGCCTTGTTAGCTGAATTTGGAGGCTTATTTCAAGAACCGCAAGGGCTGCCACCAAAATGAAAACATGATCATGCTATTATATTAAAGGAAGGGGCTCAAACTCCTAACATTTAACCTTATAGGTACCCTTATTATCAAAAAAATGAAATAGAGAGACTTGTGGGAGACATGCTCAAGGCTGGAATCATTCAACCCAGCACTAGCCCATTCTCAAGTCTTGTTATATTGGTCAGAAAGAAAGATGGTGGGTGGTGTCTGTGTGTGGATTATAGGGCCCTAAATAGGGTAATCATACATGATAAATTCTCAATACCAGCAATAGATGAACTATTGGATGAGTTGGCAAGAGCAGTAATTTTTTCTAAACTGGATTTGAAGTCAGGATATCACCAAATACAAGTAAGGGAGGAAGACATAACAAAGACAACCTTTAGGACTTATGAGGGTCATTATGAATACCTCGTGATACCTTTCGAGTTGTCCAACGCTCCTTCAACCTTTCAATCTCTAATGAATAAGGTATTCAAACCATTTTTGAGGAAACTTGTGTTTGTTTTCTTTGACAACATTCTAGTTTACAACGGGACAACGATTCACATTTGGAATATCTAAAGAGAGTTTTGCATGCTCTAAAAGAGAATTGTCCCTTTGTGAACTAGAAGAAGTGTAGTTTTGGTCAATCCCAATTAGAATACTTGGGATACATTATTTCGAGTCAAGGAGTGGCAGCAGACGCAAAGAAAATTGATGCGATAGTATCTTGGCCTACACCCATAAATAACAAGAGTCTAAGGGGATTCCTTGGGCTCACGAGCTATTATAGGAGGTTTGTGAAAGGTTATGGGAGAATAGCAAGACCTTTGACACAGCAACTTAAAAAATAAAGGTTTGAGAGGGGAGTGGAAGCTCAACAAGCGTTTGAATCACTCAAGTCAGCAATGACCTCTCTGCCACTGCTAGCTGTCCCAGACTTTAGACAACCATTTACAGTGGAAACCGATGCTTCGTGAAAAGGAATAGGAGTAGTTTTAATGCAACAAGGAAGACCTATAGCTTATCTCAGCCAAGGTTTATCATATAGGGCTCAAGCGAAGTTAGTTTATGAGAAGGAACTATTGGTTATTGTTCTTGCAATCCAAAAATGGCGGCATTACTTGATGGGGTGTCATTTCATCATCAAAATTGACCAGCATAGTTTCAAATACTTGATTGAGCAAAGGTTGATGGGACAGGAACAATAGAAATGGATGTCTAAGTTGTTGGGCTTTGATTTTGAGATTCAATATAAGCCGGGAAATGAAAATAGGGCTACAGATGCATTATTCAAAAGGATGGAATTTGCTGCACTATTTATTATTTTTTTGGCTGAAACTGATTCTCTTATGGATGAGGTTCAATCAGACCCAAGATTGAAAAATATCTTATTAGACTTAATGTCCAATGAGGATTCTCACCCGGGTTATGAAAGGAAAGGAGGGCAGTTGTTGTATAAGGGGAGATTGGTTTTGCCTAAGGGTTCTATGAGAATACCTACCTTGCTGAAGGAGTTCCACTCCTCTCCTATGGGGGGACATTCAGGTTTCTTTAGAACCTAAAAAAGAGTGTCTAGTGTTTTGTTTTGGGAAGACATGAAGAAAGACATCAAGGATTTCATTTCTGCTTGTGACATATGCCAAAGAAACAATTATCAAGCCCTTTCTCCCGCTAGTTTACTGCAGCCATTACCTATTCCGACCCAAGTGTGGCAAGATATTTCCATGGATTTAATAGGTGGATTACCTAAAGCAAAAAGGGTAGACACCATTATGGTGGTAGTTGATTGTCTCACTAAGTATGCTCACTTTTTGCCCTTAAGCCATCCATTTACAGCAAAGGAAGTAGCTGAACTATTCATTACTGAGATAGTAAGACTCCGTGGGTTTCCTTTCTCCATTGTACTGGACAAAGATCGGGTTCTCATCAGTCAATTCTGGTCAAAGTTATTCAGAAGATCCGGCACTCATCTCAAGATGAGTTCAGCTTATCACCCCTAATCGAATGGTCAAACAGAGGTGGTGAACTGCTGTTTGGAAACCTACTTGAAGTGCTTTATAGGTTTCAAACTGCGACAATGGACTAAGTGGCTAGGTTGGGCTGAATATTGGTTCAACACCAATTATAATAGCTCAACTAAGATGTCCCCATTTAAGGCTTTGTATGGAAGAGATCCACCAATCTTACTCTGATGTTTCAGGAGATCTTTCTACTGTAGAAGAAGTTAATCAATTGTTGGCTGAGAGAAATACCATGCTAGATGAGCTTAAAGACAATTTGGTGAAAGCTCAAAACAAAATGAAAACTCAAGCTGACAAAAACAGGAGAGATGTGGTTTATCAACTAGGAGATTTTGTGTATCTGAAAATACAGCCTTACAAACTTAGATCTTTGGCTAAAAAAGTTAATGAGAAACTGAGTCTGAGGTATTACGGGCCTTTTGAGGTATTGGAGAAGGTGGGAACAGTAACACAAGCTAAAGATTCCTGAGTACAACCAATGTGATTTTTCATGTTTCTTTGCTCAAGAAGTTAGTAGCAGGTGCTATCCATAACCAACCCTCACCAGCTATCCTATCAGAGGATTGGGAACTAAAGATGAGTCCAGCAGAAGTATTACATGTGAGAACAACTACAGATGGAGCTATGGAAGTACTCATCAAGTGGGAGGATCTTCCAGAGTTTGAGAGCTCTTGGGAATCATTTGAAACAATTCAGTATCACTTTCCCAATTTTCACCGTGAGGACAAGGTGAAACTCTTGGGAGGAAGTGTTGATAGACCCCCTATCACTAAGGTTTAGTCGAGAAAGAAGAAAATAAGAAAGGGTGGAGCTGCACGTGTGGGAAACAAGGATGTAATTGGAATTGAAGGAAATGGGTAGGTCATGATGCTAAACCATAACAAAATGGTGAGCTGACAGAAGTTAGTGGGAAAGGAAAAAAATTCTGTTGAGAGGAATGAGAATATAGAGGGGGAGGCAGGGAAGAGTGAGGCAAGCATGTTTTGAGTGACATTTTGGGAAGGAGGATCAGAACCCTCGAAGAGTCTAGACTATCTCTACGTTGTCTTATTTTTTTTATGCTATTTCTTGCTTGAGTGTAGTCTATATCTAGACTGGTATCACACTGATATCAAGTTCAGATTATTATCTTGTTACCTTTAATACAATTCTGATCCAGTTTCTATCATATACTATCACTATACTAGATCACATGCTATTAAAATAGCCTAAATAAAACAGTAATAAGAAAAAGAAACCTAAAAATATGAGAATTAACATATAACAACTAAAGAAAATTATACAAAAATTATTCATATAAAATGTTCAAGACAACGAAAGTTTCAATATCACCAAACTTCAAAAAATGATACTAATCCTTGCCACCCCCATTCTTATTCTTATACATAAAAGTTGAATTTTAGCACAATGAAAAATGAGCTTGTGTGTTGTCCTTACTTCAAGCCCAATGAGCTCATGTAAAGGAATGTGTTAGATATAAAACAATTCATGAGCCTTCATTTAATATTTTAAACTTTTAGGAGAGTTGGTCCGTAATTTTTTTCATTGACAATAAATCATATTGCCATTTTTCATACATTGTATTTTAATAAAACTAAATTCTATTAAAAAATTTATATTTAACTGTCGGGGACTACATTTAATTTCATATTATATATTATAACATATTACTACTTATAATATTAAAAAATGTGAAAATTCAAAAGGGGCCCAGGCCATTGCTCTCTTAATTCCCAATTTCCTTCGTTAGGACAACAAAGCAATTTGAGAAGATATTAATACTAAGAAAAACTACCAAATTTGTAACAAAATAACTTGATAAATAAAATAAAAAGAAAACATTTATCGAACTATCTCATTTCAACTATCGCATCTATAGAGTTATATCCTTCAAATTTACATAACTCCAAATTTCGGTCTCATTTTCTTTCCATATGAAAACAGATTCCACATATATAAAAAAAATGGAGAAAATATAAATATAACAATACAAAATTGATCCTAATTAATCATTTTCTAGTTTGCATATATATAATATACCAATGTTAAACATTTAGATACAATATATCCACCTATTTCAAATGTCAAATAGATAGAAACACATACAAATAATGGTAAGATGGACTCTAAAAGAGATTACTGCAAAAATAGCAAGCTTATGCCAAATTCAACAAGACATTTTGCGTGTCATTCATCTGAAAAGGAGAAAGAAAAGCAGAGAGACTATAGAAGAAGTTCCACACCTTTTCAGTCGAACAACATGATGTTTTACCGCTTGACATAGTTTAGGACTCACTGTTACGAATAACTGGCGTAAGATAGGCCTGTCATTCACAATAGAACTCTCTTCACGCTCTTTATCCTGATTCAAACGAGGAACTGCAGCACTCTTAATTCCATATGTTGCTTCAACAGCCATATGGTGCAAGTCTTCCTTCTGAAATAACTTCATGGTCAAAACAGTGGTTTTTCCAGTACCAGAGCGACCCAGTACAAATGTACTTCTAGGGAAGAGGATTATCTCCCGTTCTTCATCTGTTACTTCAAATGGAAGATCAATTTCATTGCCATTATGGTCAGAAAGCAAGTGGCTAACAACAGCAGATGATAAGGAGTAGAATTTCATCAACAGCAGACTCTCCTCGACCTTTGAATTCTCAACATAAATTCTTTTATCAGCACAACCACTTAATTCGGCAGCATTTCCATTATTGTCAAGATTCTTAAATTTGACAATATCTGTTGATTTTTCCCAACTCATTGGAACCTCCATATTCCTAGAAAAGAAGCAAAACACATTATATCAGTTAGCTTTAAATCTATAATAACTTAGGTCCAATAAATGTAACATATGGCACTTACCCCTCAAAACATTTCTCATTGCAACGACTTATAAAATCGTCAGTGTAGCTTCCAAATATACTATCAAGACGCTTCACTAATTTAGGGATATCCTCTGGAGGCAGTATGTCCCATATCTTTAAAACTTGAGTATACCTTGATTCTTTTACTATGTCCCTTGAACAAACAACATAGAGACCTTCAACCTTGAATTGTTTCAACATCTGCGATGAATTTCCACAAATCAAGTCCACCTTTATCCTAGGTCTCCACCCACTGGAAAGTCTGAGTAAGAGGGTAATAACCGACTTCTTTGTACGCTCTGATGGCAGTTTTTTAAATGATTTAAGGAAGTTATCACTGAAAAGAACCTGCAGAAAGGTGGAAGGGTGGGAATGTGAACTAAAAAGGTCAAGCACATGATGAGAATATCAACAACAGGAATAATAAGTAAAACTACAAGATCGAGAATCCAAATATATACCTTCCACCTGGAATTTCTGAAAAGGACACTATCTTGATTAAGCAAATCATCCAATTGATCCAGCTCTTTCTTGGCATCCCAGATAGCTTTTGCCAAATCCTTGTCTTCATCCGCATTAAAGAAACATTGACGCTTTTTAGCATCAAGCACCAAACATTTCCAAACATTTTCCTGATTTACAAGGATCCTTTCATTCCCCAAAATCCATAAACAGTGCCTGTTGAATATCAAAGCACCAACATTACTCCTTGGAAGACATGCAATTTTTTTTTTTGGCACAAAAACAAATGCAAACTTAAAAGAATAGTACATAGTAAGCTCTACCTAGCCCTTGTAAGAGCAACATTAGTCCTCTGGGGACTGGAAATGAACTTAAGTGAAGAGCTGCCATTAGTTCTCACAGTTGATAATATAATTATGTCCTGCTCTCCACCCTGGAAACCATCAATTGTTTTCACATGCACATCAAATCCATCATACCCATCATACTTGTGTCCAATTTTATCCTGGATCGCAACAACTTGGGCAGCATATGGAGACACTATACCTACACTGAGGTTCTCCTTCGAGTCAAGCCATGCTGCATATCAGGAAAAAGCAGCAGTATATTAGAATTTAGAAAATTTGTGCACATTAACAAAGCAATTTTTTTAAAATAAGGTTCATAATATCTTATATATTTCACATTTTATTGCGCACCTTTCTGTCCATTTCTTTGGGCTATTTGTCGTGGTAGAAACAATTTAAAAACACAAAGATATTGTTTTTTTTCCAACAAAGTTAATCACATTATATATTCATGATTCTTAATATTACTAATACATGAGATTTTCAACTTCAAATGTTACCTACTCACACACATTAAGCCATGTATAATCATATAGTTTTAAAATCAACGAATATTTTCTTTTGTGACTAGTATGCTTATTTGCGAGGAAAAAGAAAATGCAATAACATTATAGATTACCAATGAGAATTAAAAAAAAAAATACAAACCTTTGAAACAATTTTTAAGAATATTCATCACAACTGCCACCTCAACCATATTTTTCCGGCTTCGTCCAGCATCATCGAACTCTTCTCTGCCACCAATTACGTTTATAAATGAATAAGGACCAAACATTGGCCCCAGGAGATATTGCTTTCTATAGTTCTTTCTCCCAACATTTGGAGCATCAATAATTTGGTTTAAATAGAAGTGTGAATTTGGAAAGGAACTTATTGCTGGATGCATCCTGTACTGTATATTGAGAAAGTGATTTGGATGACCCAATGAGCTCAGCCTCCCAAATAAGCTTCTTCCAAAACCAACTTCATAAGCAACCTTATACAGAACAAGGACAAGCATAAATATTAATTTGCAATGGAAAGCTTTCTAGGCTTGAGAAGGTGGAGATATAGGGGCAGGGGATATAAAATCTACTAAAAGAAACATTTTTAGAATATGCACGAAAATAAAGTAGCATGTACATACATTACTTTCAACCATTGCAGGTAGCTGTTGTTCATCTCCAACAAGAATAGCATGGTTTATCTCTGGAAGTAGCAGAGGTATGATTGATTCACACTCCTTTAACTGAGCTGCTTCATCAATGACCAAAATGTTTAGTGGCTTCATGGCAACAGAATGCAGCTTAAAGGAACTAGAAGCAGTGGAAAATATCAAGGAGGATGTTTGTAAACAGAACTCTCTAATTGATTCTTGGTTCAAAAAATTTGGCAGGTTGAGTTCACCAAGTGAATCTTTAAGGATTTTTAAGGAAGACAAGCATTCAGTTCTGTTCTTGTACAAAGAGTATTCATCACCCACAAATGACTCAGAAGAACTATGCCGCCTTTCTAGAGGAGAAAAAACCTCTTCCAATACTTTACAAACGATATTACTTTGGAACAACAAAGCTTCAAAGGAATGAAGTGACTGAATAAGGCTGACCAAATTGTCAAAGTTATGTTCCAAAATGTAACTTCTGGCTACATGAGTACATAATACAGAAATATAGTATCTGAGTGGCGATGCTATAGAAAGAAACCTTTCTCTCACAAACTCAAGAAAAGATTTGCACTTCCCCTCGCTACAATCTGAAGGGTTTTCATCTTTTGTCTTATTAATATTATTATCATCAATGTGTTCTTGCTCCTTTCTCAACTCATTTTCAATAAATATATAATAATTTGAAACACAATTTTCAAGAAGATCAATCATTGAAGCAAAACAATATCTCCAATCAAAGCATTTTGTGAGCTGCTTGACACGATAATCCAAATATATGTCTTCAATGTCTGCACCAACTTTGAGCCGCTCATCATTCCCAAATAAGACAATGTCTCCTAATGCAGAGAACAAAGCACCAGATTTTCTATCAAATGATTCTGTTAACATGCTCAAGACACGTGATGCCACTTCTTTAATGGCAACATTTGTTGGAGCACAAACAAGAGTCCTACAGTTCATTTTCAGTAGAGCAAAAAGCAGTGTGCCCAGAGTTTTAGTTTTTCCAGTTCCTGGTGGACCCCAAATGAGATCCACAGTAGACTTATGATTGCAGTGAAAGGAAGAAAGGCATGCAGAAATTGCCTTATATTGGGACTCATTCAACTCAGATGATAACTGTCGATATGTTCTGTCATCCCTTAGAGCATCAGTCTGCAGAGAGCAGTAATCACAACTTTCCCCAACCTGTGCCCCAGCATACATTCATCAGTTATTGCAATAATCAAATTTCAAAATAAGTTCTATTTAGAAATGCCACATAGTCTCCATAACAATTAACAAGAAAATGTCATTTACAATTTACAATTTTATAACCAATAAATCTAGCTGGTGTGAATCTTATACACGAATAGCAATACAGCTTCTCACGATTTACTTTCTAAAAAGTTGATACAAGTAACTATTATAGACAATCAGCACGAATATTAAAATAACCTGAACATTATTATAGTTTTATGCTTTGGTATAGAATAACACAATATCAATGTTTGATGGCAAAGCTTACCATTTTGTTACAGTGTATTCCTATAATAGTAAACATAAATTCAAAACACTGACAAAGGCATGACATAAAATTAAGTTTCTTACCAAATCACCAGTACATAAAATTTTCTCGATTAGCTTTGAATTTCCTGACATGTGCAGTGCCTTCCATATTCTTCTGTTGGGGATTATATTTGTCAAAAATACCAAAAACAAAGATTTTTGTCCTACTTCAGTGATGTCAATGTCTTTAGATGCAATAACTTTAAAAATAGACATAATATCATTATCATCGTCAAGTTCCTCCTCTGGGATCCCAACTGACAATACAAAAGTCCACATCCTTCCCACCCTTTGTAAATCATTTACCATTTCAGGTTTAAAATCCGCCAAAACAAAAAGATCTCCGCTCAATGTTTTGTATCTCTCTTTTCCATGACCAGAGAAACTGTTTTTCCAGCTGCGAGTTTTAACACCATAGAGTTTCTTCCCATTTGATTTGGCCTCATCAAGAGAAATTACTTCAGCAAAAGGTGCCATGGATAAGATTTCCATACTTGAACATATCTGCGCTCGAGTTTCTTCCAATAAGGGGTAGATATATGACCCAAAATAGTGGTCAACAGAATTGAATGATCGATTAATATGTTTTACCTGCAAACAGCTAGCAAAATTATTTTGAAATAGAGGCTCAAGTAACATGTCATGTCTTTTTTGTGTGTGAGTGAAATGCAATCTCTGTAAGTAAATATCAAGTGTAACATCTAGTGCAAATGCCAACAACATATTAACAAACCAAACCCATAGCAGCACTAGTAATAATGTTAAATCTACTATTAACTCACTTATGCAACTCATGGCATTGCACACAAAATATTTCCGTTAGGCAAGCAAAGTAAAGGTGATTATACGATCACATGTTGATCTGTTGATAAATGGTTTCACCAAACATTAAAAAAAGAAAAAAAGGTTAACAGTGTAACAGTCAACTCCTAACCTTGTCCTTGTAAAGATTTTCATTGAAAATGTCTTCAAGGGACCAAGAAAATATAATGTCTGTGAAGCTATGATCACCATTAATGGCCGTCTTCGAACTCCGACTCATCTTGTTTCCTTCCCAGACAAGAATCTCAATATGCTTAGAGTACTGATGGTTTGATTAAAAACATTGCATAGACTTGGAGGAAGATCAGAAACAAATGGATTTCTTACTCACAAAGAAAGGAGAACAAGTCCTAGTACTGTATGTCGTACATTTGTTTCCTTCCCAGACAAGAATCTCAATATGCTTGTGAGTACTGATGGTTTGATTAAAAACCCGAGACCTTTAAAGAACATGGCATAGACTTGGAGGAAGATCAGAAACAAATGGATTTCTTACTCAGGAAGAAAGGACAAAAAAAATCCTAGTACTGAATATATTCTGTATGTCGTACATGCACTAACGTAAATATTTGTATCAAATTTATCATGTGCATGGCTTTAGCTTTCGACCAGAGCTAAATGAGTAAAGCGCAATTTTGGTAATCGAAAATATTTTCACAACAGTAATTTAGTCTATAAAAAAATTAGTGACATTAAATTGATATTTGAATAATAACTTTTGATAAAACTATTTTGATATTAAAAACTGTTATTAATGAAAATATTTGTATGAATTTTATTTACACAAATTGTATAAATAATTTTTATATATTAAATCAATTAATAATTAATATATTATCATTTTTTATATATATATATTTGTAAATATTATAATTATGTGACATAAAAAATTATATAATTATTTAAATATTATATTTTTTATATAAATAATTATTTAAATATAAATTAGTTTAATTTACACAATTATATAAATAATTCATATCAAGTATTTTCCCGTTAAAATAAACAAACAGAAAACAGATAGAAGTGTAGTAGTGTTTTATTTTATACAAAAACTGAAGACGTTTCGTTTCCTTCCTTTAGACGTTTCGTTTCCTTCCTTTAGACTCCTTTTGACTTGAGTCTTGACTCACTCTTGCCAAGTCGTTGTCTTTTTCTATATTGCTTGCTTTTCCTTTTCATCTTTATTTTTGGTAACTATCCTTTTCATCTTTTCCACAAAAAGATGTTATTACTCTTACCTTTGTTTTTGTTTTTTCCTCACTCTGCTACAAAATTATTATTATTCATCAATATATACTAAAAATATTAGTAATAGATTGATTTTTTCCCCACTTTTTAATTTTTATTTTTCTTTAAGTATTAGTATTACACACTATTTCACTCACAAATTGATTTTAAAAATTAAAGTTAAAATAATATGGAATGGACTTTGCTATTATTTGACTTTGGATGATCTGTGCTTGAAAGTTTGCATTCTGACCAAAAACGTACACAGCACCGCCACCACACTGCACTTCCACCTTTACAGCATAACGGTTTCCTCAATCAGAGAACCACCCTCAACATCTTACAAAAACAGCCCCCAAGTTTCAATCCTGCCATCAAACTTCAGTCCTTAACAGTCAACAACACACACAAAGTCAAAGAGCAAGACACAAACCCAAACCCAATCAAACTTCAATACAACAAACCAAGTGCCATCAAGCTCTACCAACCCGAAACAGACCCCAAATTTGACCATCATCTGCCACAGCCACGAACTGAACCCTGTCGCTGGAGCCTAAGCTGCCACTATCGCTCCTCCAAATCGAACCTGTTTTTTTATTGTTGAGTTTTTGTGAAAAATATTATATGTATACTTTTTCAATAGAATAAGATAATTTATATGCATATATTGTATGTAAAAAGTCTACTGTAAAGCTGATCTCATGATCATGATTTTCTTGTTAAAAACAAACATGATAAAGTCGAACATTTTGTCCTAATTTAAAGTTTTATGTGTAATGTTTTGATAAAAAATTGGTATGTAAAATAAAATTATATATGTGTGTGCGTGCATGTGTTAGAAGTATTGCCTTGTTAATTATATAATAAAATAAAATCAGATTAAATTAAATCATAAATTATAATTTATCTTAAAGTTATAGTGATCTCTCGTATGAACAAGTGGAACACCTATATTGTTAAGTAATAAACTCAAGTGTGACATGCATTTTGAATCTTGTGAAAAAGCATAAAAAATAATTAGCTGTGCTTTCAAGGTGAAGAAAAGGCTAAGGTTGTGACGTTTCTCATGCTGAATAATGGTGCTTTGGCTTTCCATTTCGTGATGTTCGAAGACTATTATTAAAGAAAAAAAATACTTACACCTCTTTTAAGGGTGTAAGTATTGTACACATATTTTTTAAAAGTATATGATTAAGTGAGAGAAAGTGATAAGAAAAAATAAATATGATGAATGATATTAGATAAAGTGTAAAAAGAGGTATATACATTATTTGCAATAAGAATATCGAAGTTAATTATTAAAAGCAAATTTGTATCCACTTACAAAATTTATGTGATGACTATGAACAAACTATTGGTTTGGAGGTGGCTAATATATAAAGGATATGTGAGTTTTACTGTTAAATTCCTAAGTGCAGGAATCAGTGTGTGATTCAGACAAGATCATACTGACTTGAATGTTCAAAAAAAATAAAAAATAAAAACGGAAGTTGAGTGAAGATGTTTCATATAAGAGAAGGTTAATGTTAGAATTTTCATATTTATGTGTGATGTCCTTCATTAGTTATATTTAATAAGCTTAGATATCTACTTACATTAAAAAATTATTATTATCTAGTTTTGTGCTCGCACACACTAACTTGTGTTTTCTAAGAGTATCGGAGACCATCACACCATTGTTCCACTAACAACACTTCATCGCTACTACAGCCACCTATCTATGCTAGGATCATTATCGACATTATTATACTACCATCATTGCCCTGCAATGGCATAGCCACCATTGCTAATATTACCTGACTCACATCTATCATTGCCACCTCACCATCCAACAAGATGTGTGATGAATTTTCAGTGGATTCGGAGTATCGGAAAAAAAAATCAAGATTTTTAAAAATATATTTTTAAACCTTACTTTAGAATACAAAATTCTTAGGAAATTTGTAAAATATTCCTAAAATATTTTGGACAAACCTATGATTGTTTACTATTTTTTACAACAATGAAAAATCATCTTGCCAAACACCATTTATGATTCATTTACTTCAATTGGTTAAAAAAAAATCCAATTGCTTTGATCGAACTGGGTGAAATCAAAATTTAATTAAAGAACTAGCCGGATTGAGCATTTGGTCCAACCTATTGGTATGTGTTTAAAAACGTTATTGTGCTAGAAATAGAAAGATTATATTTTGTGGGGTCCAATCATGTGCAAATTTCGATGGTAATGCATTTGATGAATGCAGAGTCAATTGTTACAAAAACTTTCGGTGCTTGATGCATCAGTTGCTTGTTGGAAGTTGAAAGGTGTTGCATTAATAACAATGCATGTATTTGCTCTCTATAAATAGAGAACAATTCTTTCATTTGAAATACAAGGAGAAACAACAAACAAATAATACATCCTCCTCACATAGAGAAAAATAGTGAAAGAAAAATAAAGAGAACCTCATAGAGAGTTTTTTAAAGAGAGAAAATAGTGAGCCAATTTGTGAGAGTTCTATCCACAAATTGAAGATACAATATTATTGTATTTTTGTATTCTCATTATTGTTATAGTGGAGATTTAAGTGGCTTACGGGTCCCGTAATTTTTCCTTACTCACATTGAGAATGTTTTTCATGCTAAAATTTATGGTGTTGTTATTACACTTATTTTACGCTTCTGTATAGTGCCTATTTTTTAGTTTACAGAAGAGGAAAATTATGCTGCCATTTTCCAACAGTAGTATCAGAGCTCTCAGAGCTCTCGGATACTAGGTGCCAGATTCATAAGAAAAATCTTAATATGCTCTGTGGTTGCAGCATTGTCTGATCTTCTACATCAAAAAAGAATTATTCTCGTTGTTGGGAATAACGTGTGGTGGTGTGAAAGTGTTGTCTAGGAAAGTTCTGACTAGAAAAGACTTGGTATTTAAGTGTGCCATTAGTGATCCACCTCTCTTTCCTGAGAACTTACCTGGTACACTGTTTGCATACTATAGTTATTATTTCAGTATACAATACTATTTACATGTATAATACTATTCACATATATTATATTGGCCTGTGTAACTCAAGATGGAGGGAGTTGTCACTCATGATAGAGATATGTTCAAGCTAACTGCAGATAACTACTCTTATTGGAAGCCGATGATGGAAGACCACTTATACTGCAAAGATTTGCATGAGCCAATCACTCAGAAAGATAAACCGGAGGGGAAGACCGACAAAGAATGGGAGCTCCAGAATCGAAAAGCAGTAACTATGATTTGAAAATATATTGACAGAAGTTTGTTCGAATATGTATCAGCTTATACCAACGCATATGATTTGTGGACGAAACTTGAATCCTTGATTCAAAAGAAGACGCCCAGGAATAAAGCCCACCTTGTTAGACGACTGGTGAAGTTGGAGTACTCGGACGGTCAGAACATGATCGAACATTTGAATACCTTCAAAGGTATTGTGAATCAACTGATGAAGACAGAAATGAAGATAGATGATGAGTTGCAAACTCTTCTACTCCTCAGTTCTCTGCCTAAGAGTTGGGACACTCTAGTTGTCACTCTCAGCAATTCTGCTCTATACGGAAAGCTTAGCATGGATTCTGTTACAGACAGTTTGCTTAATGAGGAGTCAAGACGGAGAGAAAGGGGCTTGAACAACCAGTTCAAAGCCAACATTGTTGAAAATAGAGGGAGGAGTAAGAATCATGCAAAAGGAGGTCGTGAAAAATCACAAGGTAGATCCAAATCTCGCACTAGACTAAGTTGTTATTATTGTGGCAAACCGGACCACAGAAAGTCTGAGTGCAGATTCTTGAAGAGAGACCAACAAGTTGGAACAGTCCATCCTGACTAGATTAACCCAAAGAAGAAGAAGGAAGATGGAACAACTACTGCAGTGACCTCGAATGATGAGAATATATTTCTTGTCGGAGAAGAAAATTATCTAAACATTGCATCCGATGATTGCATATGGATAATTGATTCCAGAGCATCCTTCCACGTCACACCTTATGAATGTTTTTTCTCATCATACCAAAAAGGAGATTTTGGTACGATGAAGATGGGCAACCATGTCATAAGTAAAATCGTCGATATTAGTGAAGTAACTTTGATAAGTGAGAATGGAACCAAACTTGTGCTGAAGGAGGTAAGACATATACCTGGGATGCGTCTAAATCTTATCTCAGCAGACAAATTAGACGAAGCTGAGATGATAAACCAGTTTGGAGCTGGTAGATGGAAACTCAGCCGAAGAAGCATGATTATTGCTCACGATAGAAAGGAAGGCTCTCTGTACATTATGCAAGGAAAGATATGCAAGGGGGATATGAATGTTGCTCAAGATGCAAGCAAGGAATTGTGGCATAAACGATTGGGCCACATGAGCGAGAGGGTCTGGAAATCTTAACTAAACACTATCTTCCAAACATAAAAGGGCAGCCACTTGAATCTTGTAAAGACTGCCTAGCAGGCAAACAACACAGAGTATTTTTCAAAAGATCATATGATGCAAGAAGAAGAAAGCAGATTCTAGATCTTGTTCACTCATATGTTTGCTCAACATCTGAAAGGTCCATTGGTGGTGCCCAATACTTTGTTACCTTTATTGATGATCACTCCAGAAAAGTGTAGGTGTATTCATTGAAGATGAAAAATCAAGTTCTTCAAGTTTTCAAGTAATTTCATGCTTCTATTAAACGAGCATCTGGAAGAAAGCTGAAATGCTTAAGAACTTACAATGACGGAAAGTATAGAGGTCCATTTGAGGATTATTGCAAGACTCATGGGATAAGACATGAGAAAGTACCCCCTAAGACACCTCAGATGAATAGACTAGCTGAGAGAATGAACAGAACGATTGCAGAAAAAGTCAAGAGCATGCTTTCTCATGCAAAACTCCCCAAGGCATTTTGGGGTGAAGCAGTAAAAACTACAGTTAATTTAATCAATTTGTCTCATTCAAGACCTTTAAATGGAGAGATACCAGAAGAAGTATGGTCTAGAAAGAAAGCTTCTTATGATCATTTAAGAGTATTTGGGTGCAGGACATTTGTCCACATTCTTAAAGATGAAAGAGCAAAGCTTGATGCAAAGATGAAGGAGTGCATATACCTTGGTTTACTAAGTGATGAACTTAGCTTCATATTATAGGATCCTGTAAACAAGAAGATTGTTCGAAGCAGCGACGTGGTATTCTATGAAGATCAAATAATCCAGGATATTCAGCAATCTAAGAAGGCAAAGACCATTGTGGTACACAATTCAGGGAGATAGATTCCTCAAAGGAATGAGCAACCTGATCAGACAATACAACCCTATCAGATGGAGCAACCTGATCAAACGGAATAACTTGACCAGACAGAACAAAGTCAGGCAATGCAGGGAGAATAGATGGAGACTGATCAAGTAGAACAAGAACCTCAGGTGAGAAGATCAACAAGAGTCAGACAACCATCAAGAAGGTATTTCTCAGATGATTATGTCACTCTCACTGATGAAAGGGAACCTCAAAGTTTCATAGAAGCCATTGAGACAAATGATAAAGAGAAATGGATGCATGTCATGCAAGAAGAAATACAGTCCTTGAAAGAGAATCAAACGTATAACTTAGTGAGATTACTAAATAGACGAAAGGCATTGAAAAATAAGTGGGTATTCAAACTCAAGACTGAAGAGAACAACCCAAACCCCAAGTACAAAGCAAGGATTGTTGTGAAAGGGTGCAACCAGAAGAAAGGCATAGATTTTGAAGAAATCTTCTCACCAGTGGTGAAGATGACATCCATTAGAGCGATTCTTGGTCTAGCTGCAAAACTAGACTTGGAAATAGAACAACTTGATGTTAAAACAACATTCTTACATTGAAACTTAGAGGAAGAAATTTATATGAAACAACCAGAAGGTTTCGAAAAACCAGGCAAAGAACACCTAGTGTGTCATGTAACATCCCAAAATTTCTGTATCTCTTAAACAGTAATTTTGACAGTTAACAGAATTTTACTGTTTAGTAATTTCTGTGCACTATAAAATTATTTTGATTATTCCGTCAGCGTATTTGATCGTTTTGAGTAATTTACTCCGTGTCAAGAAAATAAAAATTTTCGGGCCGGGGAAAACTTTACGTAATTTAATTTTTATCGTTAGGTAATTATTTTACGTAATCTGATTTGATATTTGTGCATTTTATAATTTTTGTAATTTTATGGATGATTTTGAAATTTTTCCTGTCTGTGGGCCCCGCAAGGGGTATGTGGGCCCAGGTGGGTCCCACAAAGTGAAAAAAATTTCTACGCATAGAAAAAATTGTACTGTTTAGACAGAGACAGGGGATCTTACTAAACCTGAATCCAGAAATAGTTTTTTAAATTTTCTTGTGCTGTGTTTTATACTGTATTTAATTATCGGATGATAAAAATACAGTAAAAATATTATTTGTAGTATACAAGAATAAATATTATACTGCGTAGTCAACAAAGAGAGCTTGACTTGATTTATACCCTTGGATGAGAATACTTAGTTTGAATATTAACCATTGATTTAATCAAAGGTTAAAACAAACAAAATTAATAAAGCGCTTGGATAATAACCATTGATTTAATCAATGGTGTGAGAATGCTTAGTTAGGAAGGCTTTGATATCAACCATAGATGTAATCAAAGGTGTAGAATTGGTCTTGAAAAAATGACAAAGACCATTTATAACCATTGGATTTAGATTAAATCAAGGGTGGAGATTTAATCTTAAAAAGTAACAAAGACCATTTATGACCATTGGATGAAGAATTAATCAATGGTGGA
Source organism: Ormosia emarginata (assembly GCA_029884605.1). Classification (NCBI taxonomy): domain Eukaryota; kingdom Viridiplantae; phylum Streptophyta; class Magnoliopsida; order Fabales; family Fabaceae; genus Ormosia; species Ormosia emarginata. Next base: position 6,409,521 of record JAQQTP010000025.1, read on the forward strand.
GATTGGTCTTCTAAAGTAGCAAAGACTAATTAGGACCCTTGGATTTAAAGTTTGAAGAAGCAATCTTGACCCTTAATTTTGGAGACACATCTAAAATTTAGAATTTAAAGGAGAAAGATCCAATGGCTACAGATTAAGTATTCTAAAATTAAAAATCTACCTAAATCCTAACCATTGAATTAATCAATGGCTAGAAATGCTTCAAATGGTGGCAAATAATGAAGACAACTTTATTGAATGCATTATGAAGAGAAGGTGATGGTTTTGGAGTGTTTAGAAGACAAAGAGACAAACTTTATGTCATTTTTGTAATGTCTTGGTCAATGTTTCATCATAATTTATCATTATTGATCAATTTGCACTCAAGAAGAATGCATTGGAGGGAGCTACGAAATTGAGAAGCTTTAGGACATAGGAAAAAGTTTGAAGACCATTATTGCCATCCTTGGTCATCATTAGACATTTTCAAGAAGTTTAAGTTACAAGTTTTCTCTCCATTTCTCTCCTTCTTCATGTTTTGGCCAAGCACTCCAAGAACACCCTCCATCACTCAAAAATTTCATCCAACTTGATTTTCTAAACCTAAACACCATTCTAAGAACATCTCTAGTTATGAGTTCTTCCAAAATCATTCATCTTGAGCTTCAAATCCAAGCTTCAAGTTTCTATCAAAAATCAAAAATTTCATCTTTGTGCTTCAAGAGATATCATTCGGTTATCTACCCTAAAATCACCATCCAATCTCTTTTAATTTCATCCAACCTTGGATCTTGAATCTCCATGATGTTCTAAGCAACTTTCATGTTGAAGATTTCTTCTAAATCATTCATCTTCAAGGAGTTTCTTCAAGATCAAAGTTATTGGGTTTTTGAGGTGAAGTATAAGGAAACTTCATTTTCTTCTCTCTTTTTCATGATCTAAACCATGTTTGATCCATGGTTCCTCTTAATCAAGCTTAGTATACTAATTTCTATGTATTTTGTTTTGTATTTGAGAAGCCCTTGGTGGTGAAAGACTTGGAAAAAGAAGCAAAACAAGGAAATTTTGAGGATCTTCAAGAGGTAAGAGTGAGATCCATCTCACCAACCAAGCATGGTGGTGAGAGATGGTATTTTATTTGATGGATGTGGAATCCATGTGAGGATTCATATCCATGGTCATGTAATTAATTTGTGGTTGTTTATGTGTTTTTAATTATTTGCTTACGCTTGATATGCTATGCATGATTTTATAACTTTGATGGTATGCTTTATACTATGCATGATTTATTGCTTTTAATTATGGCATGCTTGTGATATATATGATTATACGTATATGTATGCCATGACTTGATGATGGAAAGGAAATCAATTTTTGGTTCCAATGACCAAAGAGATGGCTACGGTTTTGTCACCCAAAATTAGGGTGCTATGTTGAAATTTTCAAGTACAAGAAAATTGATTTGTTTAAATGAAAAATTGTGAAGAGAAGAAAGTGAATTCTCTTGATTCTAAAGGTTATGGAATTTTCGGTTAAGACACCTCAACATAGGTATTTGTAACTTAAATTTTTTTTTTTAGTGGAAGAATAAAATTGATTGATTTGAAAAGCATGAAAAATATACCAGGGAATTATTTTTCAAGAGAACAAGAACATGGTTTTATAAGGATTTTTATTGATTTATTTTGTGTAAAAGGATCCTAAGTATTTTTCTAAACATGAATTTTAAATGAAAATAGCAATGTCAATTTTAAAGGATTTACAGAGAAAGTGAAAAAGGATTTGCAAAGAAAGTGAAAATGAATTTGAACAAATGGGTTTGGTTTTTTATGACCATAAGTCTTACAGTTTTGAAAACAAAGAATTTTTAATGATTTTGTTTGTGTAAAACCATATCAATTTAGAAGAAAAATATTTGATGGCTTCAATGGCCAAAGACTCTATGATTTTTTGAGGTTGGAATAATTTTGGTTTTATGAAACAAAGTAATTTTAAAGTGGAAACAAAATGTTTGAACAAAATGTTTTAGTATAAGGATTTTGGAAAGGGAATCAAAGTATTTTATCACTTGAGAAATGAACTTTCATATGAAAATGAAAAAAGAAAAGTTGCAAGGGTTTGAATCTTAATTTGTTTTGAAGAAAATTGATTTTAGAATTGATTTGGGAAAAATGGAGAATATAATGGTGTTTTGAAAATTTACTAACGTATAACTTATTTTCAAGTTTTGAAATATGTTAGAAAAATGTTAAGTTTTGAAACGTTGATTTACATCAATGGAAAAGTGATTTACAAGTATATTTTGAAAAAGAATTTCTTGAGTAAAGATCTGTGGAAAAATATTTTCTTGAGTAAGAAAATATATTAAATGAAATATAAAGTTATATTATTTTGAGAAAAGTTGAAGAGGAATTTTTGAAGGTTAAGAAGTATTTTTACGTAATAAAATTGTGATGAAAAATGTTTTACGATATCTTAAAAGCGTGATTTTTAATTTACGCAATTTTCAACAATGTGTTAAAAATGATATTGATTTATTTAAGTCAAAATAATGTTTGAAATATTGAGGAATATTTTATGTGATTGAAAAATGTTGAAAAATATTTTACGTATCTTAAAAACAATTTGAAATACTGATAAAATATTTACGCGATTTGAAAAATGTTTAAATATTTCTACACGATTTGAAAAGCGTTTAAATATTTTACTGCGATTGAAATATTATTGAAAAATCACTACGTGATTTGAATAGTGATAGAATATTTTTACGTGATTGTGAAAATGATAGAACATTGTTATGAGATTTGGAAAGTATTTTAAATATTTTGAGAATAATAGAAAATGATTTACGTGACGTAAAAGAATGATTTTTAAGTTACGCGATTTTGAAACAGTGGAAAAATACTATGCGATTTGAGAAACGATATGTTTTTACGCGATTGAGAAAAACGTTAAAAATTAGACGTGGTTTAAAAGTCAAATGTGAAGATTCAACATTTTGAAAATGTAATGTGAAATGTTACGAAATTTTGTAAACGTATGCTTGATGAGTGTTACGGTATTGTAAAAACGTAATAAAAACGTTTTGGAATTTTAAAAACGTAACAAAAGTGTTACGGTATTGTGAAAATATAAAAGAAGTGTTATGGTATTGTGAAAACATAATGAGAAAAGTTTTTGGATTGTGAAAACGTAATGTAAATGTTACGCAATTATGAAAATACGGTAAAAGTGTTTACAACTATGAAAATGTGATAACACGATTTTTTCATTGAAAGTACAAAGATATGATTCTTGTTGAACCAGGTGTTCATACACTTTTTGTGAGAAAATGACATATTTGTCTATGATTGGATTTGGTGCATTATACATGCATTGCAATGGTCCAGATGAGATTTGGATATGGTGATTACTAGGAGAAACACACCTCTTGAGTGGGTGCGATATGCATAGTGTAGGTCACTTGTTGACCTTGGGGGCATCGGGGTGCGGGTTGCCTACACGGGTGGTTGGTCGCGCTTCTTCCGTAGGTTAGACCGATGCAACACACCGATGATCATGACCGGAGACACTATTCTTAATCAAGATCGATAAAGATCATTGTGTATATGCTTAGATGTGCAAAATCAAAATGAGGATTATAGACGTGGTAATTCGAGGCGATGGTATCGACGGATCTTTTCGATCATTTTCTCCGACCGAGTTTAGCTCCATGGAGTAGGAAATCGAGTCTTGTGTACATGCATAATCTGAACATTTTATATCTGCATGATATATTAATTGAGGATATTGGTATATGACAATTGTTTTGAATACTTGGATGATGATGATGATAATTAGGACATTACCGTAATTGTTGTTTATGATAATTGAATTGATAAATGATTTGATGATGATAATTGATTAATATTGAATATATTATTGGAAGTTTGATATGATATCCTTGTATGATATTGCTGCTTGTGTTATCTCTGTCTTCGCCAGTGTTGGTATTGGTGTAGGTGATCTCACTCTGTATTATGTTGTTTTCTTTGTATGACATCTTGTTAAAATCAAATAATAGAGGGATCGAGTTGTCTTAGACATAACGGGCGATGAATACTCTGAGATGGGAGACAATAATAAAGAGTGGACATTCAGGACTCGAAAGTGTGCAGTGTTGACAAAGAACAGATGCAGAATAGATGTCTGATGCAACAAGATGGATACACAACAAGAATAAGTATGTTAAGTTTTAACGTTAGTGTTGTACCGTGCTATCAAGTAGGACCCGTCATGGGGTTTGCTACTGTTAAAAAAAAAGAGTCTGTTAATTTTATATTTCTATTTAAATTGTGAAATATTAATTGGTGTCAATATTGCATAATGAATAGTTGAAATATGATTTTCAATATTACCTAATATTTTCAGTAAATTTACGTTTCAGTAAAGAAGAAATTTTAAAACCCATCTTTTTATAACTCAAACCTTGTGTGAATTTCTTTTCAGATTATGAGTCGGAAGTCAGACATGTGATACCCTAGGGAGGGTGTTACATGTCATGTAACACCCCAAAATTTCCAATCTCTTAAATAATAATTTTGACAGTTAACAGAATTTCACTGTTTAGTGATTTATGTGTACTGTAAAATTATTTTGTTTATTCCGTCAGCGTATTTGATTGTTTTGAGTGATTTACTCCGTGTCAGGAAAATAAAAAATTTTTGGGCCGGAGAAAACTTTATGTAATTTAATTTTTACCGTTAGGTAATTATTTTACGTAATCTGATTTGATATTTGTGCATTTTATAATTTTTTTGATTTTTGTAGATGATTATGAATTTTTTTGACTGTATGTGGGCCCAGGTAGTCCTATGTGGGCCCAAGTGACCTTACGTGGGCCCAGGTGGGTCCCGCAAAGCAAAAATTTTTCTACGCATAGAAAAATTTGTCTTGTTAGACGGAGACAGGGGATCTTACTAAACCCTGAATCCGAAACAGCTTTTTAAAATTTTATTGTATTGTGTTTTGATCTTGTATTTAATTATCGGATGATAAAAATACAAAAAATATTATTTGTAGTATACAAGAATAAATATTATATCGCGTAGTCAACAAAGAGAGCTTGACTTGATTTATACCCTTGGATGAGAATACTTAGTTTGAATATTAACCATTGATTTAATCAAAGGTTAAAACAAACTTAATAAAGCGCTTGGATAATAACCATTGATTTAATCAATGGTGTGAGAATGCTTAGTTAGGAAGGCTTTGATATCAACCATAGATGTAATCAAAGGTGTAGAATTGTTCTTGAAAAATGACAAAGACCATTTATAACCATTAGATTTAGATTAAATCAAGGATTGAGATTTAATCTTAAAAAGAATAAAGATTATTTATGACCATTGGATGAAGAATCAATCAATGGTGGAGATTTGGTCTTCTAAAGTAGAAAGACTAATTGGACCCTTGGATTTAAAGTTTGAAGGAAGCAATCTTGACCATTAATTTTGGAGACACATCTGAAATTTAGAATTTAAAGGAGAAAGATCCAATGGCCTAGATTAAGTCTTCTAACCTACCTAAATCTACTTAAATCCTAACCATTGAATTAATCAATGGCTAGAAATGCTTCAAAGGGTGGCAAATAATGAAGACAACTACTTGAATGCATTATGAAGAGGAAGGGGATGGTTTTGGCTTGTTTAGAAGACAAAGGAAAAGTTTCAAATACATTAATTGATGCTTTATGTCAATTATGATTTGCTTTAGTCAATTTTGTTTCATTTTTTCTTTGTTTGCATCCTTAGGAGATGGCTTGGAGGGGGGACGGTTTTGAAGATGAAAAGGAAGGAGGAGACATTTTGAAGTAGGCTTTTTAGGCCAAAGAAAAAAATGAAAACAAGAATCTATCACCTTTTCTCATTATTACAAGTTGTATGCAAAATAACTTAGCAAAAATATTCTTTTCTTTCTCTCCAAGTGAGGCTATGGCTATGCACTCTTAAGAAGACCAAAGAATTCATTTTCATGCTTTCTATTATTACATCTTCATCTTTTCCTTCAAGTTTCAAGAAGCAAAACCAAAGAAAACTCTATTTCTCTCCCTAAGCACACCATTCGGCCAAGCACTCCAAGAGCACCTTTCATCACTCAAAAATTTCATCCAACTTGATTTTCTAAACCTAAACATCATTCTAAGAACATCTCTAGTTATGAGTTTTTCCAAAATCATTCATCTTGATCTTCAAATCCAAGCTTCAAGTTTCTATCAAAAATCAAAAATTTCATCTTTGTGCTTCAAGAGAAACCATTCGGTCAAGACCCCTAAAATCACTCTTCAATCTCTTTTAATTTCATCCAACCATAGATCTTGAATCTACATGATGTTCTAAGCAACTTTCATGTTGAAGATTTTCTCTAAATCATTCATCTTCATGGACTTCCTTCAAGATCAAAGTTATTTGGTTTTTGAGGTGAAGTATAAGGAAACTTCATTTTCTTCTCTCTTTTTCATGATCTTAACCATGTTTGATCCATGGTTCCTCTTAATCAAGTTTGATATGTTAATTAACTTGTGTTTTGTTTTGTATTTGAGAAGCCCTTGGTGGTGAAGGACTTGGAAAAAGAAACAAATCAAGAAGCTTTGGAGGATCTTCAAGAGGTAAGAGGGAGATCCATCTCACCAACCAAGCATGGTGGTGAGAGATGGTATTTTATTTGATGGATGTGGAATCCATGTGAGGATTCATATCCATGGTCATGTAATTAATTTGTGGGTGTTTATGAGCTTTGATTAATTTTCTATGCTTGATATGCTTTACATGATTTTATAGCTTTGATGATATGCTTGATATGCTATACATGCTTTTATGACTTTGATGGTATGCTTATATTATTTATGATGAAATATATATGTATATGCCATGACTTGATGGCGGAAAAGAAATTGATTTTTGGCTCCAATAGCCATAGGAAAGCTACGGTTTTGATGCCCTTGATTAGGGTTCATGTTGAAAATTTTCAAGAACAAAAGAATTGATTTTTGAGTAATTAGAACATGGTGGATTTCGAACAAGACACATCAAGATAGGTGTTCACAAAATTAATATTTTCTTAAATGATGAAAATGGATGTTTAGAAAAGTAAGGAAAATAAACAAAGAATTTATTTTTCAAAGAGTACATGAATACGGTTTTAGAAGGATTTTTATTGATTTATTTTGTGTAAAAAGTTTCTAAGTGTTTTACTAAACATGAGATTTAAATGAAAATAGCAATGATAATTTTAAGGATTTGCAAAGAAAGTGAAAAAGGATTTGTAAGGAAAGTAAAAATGAATTTGAACAAATGGGTTTGGTTTTTATGACCATCGGTATTTCGGTTTTGAAAATACAGAATTTTTAATAATTTTGTTTGTGTAAAACCATATCAATTTAGGAGGAAAATATTTGATGGCTTCAATGGCCAAAGACTCTACGATTTTTGGAAGTTGGAATAATTTTGGTTTTTATGAAACAAAGTAATTTTAAAGTGGAAACAAAATGTTTGAACAAAATGTTTTAGTATAAAGATTTTGGAAAGGGAAATCAAAGTATTTTATCACTTGAGAAATGAACTTTCATATGAAAATGAAAAAGAAAAGTTGCAAGGGTTTGAATCTTAATTTGTTTTGAAGAGAATTAATTTTAGAATTGATTTGGGAAAAATGGAGAATATAATGGTGTTTTGAAAATTTACTAACGTATAACTTATTTTCAAGTTTTGAAATACGTTAGAAAATGTTAAGTTTTGAAATGTTGATTTACATCAATGAAAAAGTGATTTTGTGAATTATATTTTGAAAAAGAATTTCTTGAGTAAAGAACTGTGGAAAAATATTTTCTTGAGTAAGAAAATATATTAAATGAAGTGTAAAGTTATATTATATTGAGAAAAGTTAAAAAGAAATTTTTAAAGGTCAAGAAATATTTTATGTAATGAAATTGTGGTGAAAAATTATTTACGCATCTTAAAAATGTGATTTTTAAGTTACGTAATATGGAAAAATATTTCTACGCGATTTTAAATACGTTAAAATATTTCTACGCGATTTGAATTACGTTTAAATATTTTACGTAATCTGAATTACTATTGAAAAATCACTACGTGATGGAAAAGTGACGAATTATTTTTACGTGATTATGAAAATAGCGAAAAATTGTTATGTGATTTGGAAAGTGTTTTAAATATTTTGAGAATGACGGAAAATGATTTATGCGACTTAAAAGAATGATTTTTAAGTTACGCGATTTTGAAACAGTGAAAAAATACTATGCAATTTTAAGAAACGTATATTTTTACGCGATTAAGAAAAACGTAAAAAAAAATTAGTACGTGTTTTAAAAGTGCAAATGTAAGAGTTGCGGTATTTTGAAAACGTAATGAAATATTCTTGTATTGTGAAAACGTAATGAGAAGTGTCACGATATTGTGAAAATATAACAGAAACGTTTCAGAATTTTGAAAACGTAACATAAGTGTTACGATATTTTGAAAACGTAATATAAACATTTTAGAATTGTGAAAACGTAACAGAAACGTTTTGGAATTGTGAAAATAAAACAGAAATATTACGTAATTTTGAAAACACGACGAAAGTGTTTTATAACTATGAAAATGTGATAACATGATTTTTGCGGTTGAAAATACAGTATAATTTAGTGCAATTGATATGCATTGGAAAGAGATGCTTGTGATTGGATTTGGTGCATTATACATGCATTGGGCAAAAAATATGCGTTGAGGCATAAGATACATTGCACAAATGAAATTGAAAAGATTTGGCCCTTTGGGGTTAGACTTGCACGGATATATTCGTGCATTGTATATGGCCCTTGTGGTTGAAGAGGGAATGAGAATTGATAGTGAGGTCTATGATGGATCTTGGGGGCGTCGAGCGCGGCGGTCGACCAAGTGTGGATAGTGGATAGTGGCGAGTACCCTGTGTCACTTGGCGATGCAGTCCGTTGCAACGCATTGACGATACCCGACAAGAACACGATTCTTTTCAACAACCCGGAAGATTGTCTTTGGAATAAAGTGACAATTGACAGAGCATTCTCCTCGAAATTGTGAAAACCTCCATGGAGTTGTTTTTGAAAAACTGAGTCTTTGTGCACATGCATAATCTGACATTTATATCTGTGTGATATATTAATTGAAGAATATTGGTTATGACAATTGTTTTGAATACTTGGATGATGATGATGATAGTTGATTAATGTTGATTGCATGGTCATAATTGTGATATAATCTATCTGTATGATATGCTGCTTGTGTTATCTCTGTGCTGCCATGTTGGTATTGGCGTAGGTGATCTCACCTCTTTGTTATGTTATTTGTTGTGTCTGTACTGTTAAAATAAAATAATAGCAGGATCGAGTTGTCTTAGACATAACGGGCGATGGATACTCTGAGATTGGTGACAACAATAAGGAGTGGACATTCAGGACTCGAAGGTGTGCAGTGTTGACAAAGAACAGATGTAGAACAGATGTCTGATGCAAAAAGATGGATATACAACAGAATAAGTATGTTAAGTTTTAACGTTAGTGTTGTACCGTGCTATTAAGTAGGACCTGTCATGGGGTTTGCTACTGTTAAAAAAAAAAAGAGTCTGTTAGTTTTATATTTCTCTTTAAATCATGAAATATTAATTAGTGTCAATATTGCATAATGAATAGTTGAAATATAATTTTCAATATTACCTAATATTTTCAGTAAATTAATGTTTCAGTAAAGAAGAAATTTTAAAACCCACTTTTTATAACTCAAACTTTGTGCGAATTTCTTTTCAGATTATGAGTCGGGAGTCAGACATGTGATACCCTAGGGAGGGTGTTACATGTCGTATGAAGAAAAGCCTCTATGGTCTGAAGCAAGCTCCGAGCCAATGGTATAAGAAGTTTGATCTCTTTATGACTCAACACAATTTTAAGAAGACCTCCGCAGACCATTGTGTGTTTGTGAAAAACTATGGAAATGATGAATCCATCATACTATTATTATATATTGATGATATGCTGATTGTTGGGAAAGATAAGACAAAGATAGTTGCTCTCAAGAAGGCATTGAGCAAATCATTTGCCATGAAAGATCTGGGTGCGGTAAAGAAGATTCTTGGAATGAAGATCATTAGAAATCGTTCTAGAAGAATGTTGTGGATGTCACAAGAAGACTATATCAAGAAAGTTATTGAAAGGTTTAACATGCATCAAGCCAAAATTGTGCATGTTCCATTGTCCGGTCATCTCAAACTGAGTAAGACGCAATGTCCAAGAAATGATGAAGAAAAAGAAGAAATGAGCAAGGTGCCTTATTCTTCTGCTGTTGATAGTCTTGTATTTACAATGATCTGTACAAAACTAGACATTGCTTATGTTGTAGGAGTTGTGAGTAGATTCCTATCGAATCCAGGAAAGGAGCATTAGAATGCTGTGAAATGGATACTAAGGTATCTGAGAGGAACCGCCAAAAGGTGCTTGTGTTTTGCAATGGAAATCTAATGCTCACTGGGTATTCAGATGCAGATATGGCAGGAAATGTGGATTTAAGAAAGTCTACATCGGGATATCTGATTACTTTTACAGGAGGAGCTATCTCATGGCAATCATGACTACAAAAGTGCATTGCTTTAAGCACCATAGAAGCTGAATTTATCGCAATCACTGAAGGTTGCAAGGAGATCCTATGGATGAAGAAGTTTCTGCAAGAGTTAGGTCATAATCAAGAAAGTTGTGTTCTCTATTGCGACAGTTAGAGCGCAATTCATCTCAGCAAGAACTCGACATTTCATTCAAGATCGAAACACATCGACGTAAGGTATCACTGGATTCGTGATGTATTAAAAAGTAAGTTGCTGCAAGTTGAGAAAATCCACACCAATGACAACGGGGCAGATATGGTGACAAAAACTCTACCAAAGGAGAAGTTAGAATTTTGTCAAGAAGTTGCAGGCTTAGCATCAACCCCGAACTGATCCAAGAATATTTTCTCCAATGGCTGGAGGGGGAGAATTGTGGGGTCCAGCCATGTGCAAATTTCGATGGCAATGCATTTGATGAATGCAGAGTCAATTGTTTTGTCAACAATTGCTGCAAAAACTTTCGGTGCTTGGTGCATCTGATGCTTGTTGGAAGTTGGAAGGTGCTACATTAATAACAATGCACGCATTTGCTCTTTATAAATAGAGAGCAATTCTTCCATCCGAAATACAAACAAAAACAAGCAAATAATACATCCTCCTCACAGAGAGAAAAATAGTGAAAGAAAAATAGAGAAAGCCTCATAAAGAGTTTTTTAAAGAGAGAAAATAGTGAGTCAATTTGTGAGAGTTCTATCCACAAATTGAAGATACAATATTATTATATTTTTGTATTTTCATTATTGTTATAGTGAAGATTTAAGTGACCTACGGATCCCATAGTTTTTCCTTGCTCACGTTGAGAAAGTTTTCCATGCTAAAATTTATGATGTTATTATTACACTTATTTTACGCTTCTGCATAATACATATTTTTGAGTTCACAAAAGAGAAAAATTATGCTGACATTTTCCAACATATTTTAACATTTGATTAGCTGGAAATTCAATTTAATTGCAACAAACATCATTGTTCGGGTTTGGGAAATTGTAATGGCCTTCTGGACAATGCTGGTCCCTTTCTATAATGTATAACATAACCTACGTTATTTATAAAAGGAATCATGATTTTCAAATTAATAAATCCTTAAAATACTTGTTAAAGCTTTACTGCACAAAGGAAATACACAATCAGGACAGACTAAACCAGGCAATTTGAACACAAAGATTACTACAACATCTGCATACACCAAACACATGTCAAGATTTTCTTAAGTACATTTTCACTTCCTTCCCTTTTTTCCTCCCTTGTTCTTCTTGGATTTGTTTCTCTTCCCTTTGATATTTTCCTTGATGTTTCCATGTCCTGAGTTGATGGCACCTTGGGAATTCTTGGGCGTGTTATCTATTGATTCCTCCAAATCATTTTGGCCGTGATCACCATTGCCTGCGGTTGTGCTGGCTTGCAATGGCTCACAGTCAACAATTGTAATCTTCTTGCACAGCAAAAACAGCTGATCCAAGACGTGCGCTATTTTTGGTCGTCTTGAAAGAATTTTCTTACAGAGCTCACCAATAACTGGAATGTGGTTCTCAATCACTGAATAACTGGAGAAAAGGCAAGAAGAAAAGGTTAATCAGTAAATGCATAAGAAAATTTAACACAAGCAAGTTACATATATAACTTACCTCACACTCAATGCTGAAGAAAGTTGCTTCATTTCATCAAGCAAGCTCACCATCTCCCCCATTTCATTTTTGTTTTCAAGGTTAACAGGGTTTTGTGCCAAGCTTCCACATATTGAAGAAATCAAAAGTTCAATGCAAGGATCCACAAAATCCTGAAGAGAGTGAAAAAAAGTGAGAAGAAAATAAATGTGATAAAAAAATATATTATAGTAGACACTAGACCCTTGATAGAAGCCCATTTTTAGCTTCGAATTTAAACACAAAGCAAAAAAATTTGCATACCTTCAAAATTATGGAATAATGCAATACCCTATTGAGACATGATTCATCAACTGCCAACTGTAAATTTTCCAACATATCCCAGCAGCTGACAACATGAGCAGAACTTTTATTTGGAAGACTGGAACAATTTGTTGAAGGAAACTCCTTAGATGTTGAGTCAGAAGCATCTACCACAACTGTTGCAGTTTCCCCACCCACACTGTCAACTCTATTTGGAAACAATATTTGTAATATGAGCTCTCTTTGCTGGCACATCTTTAAATCCACAAAAACAGCATCTGGACACACAATTTCTGAAGAACTGTTCAATAACCTGACAATTACCAGGGGATTGCCAATCATTTTAAATGCTTCAGCAAAGACTTTCAAACCCAGGTTCCTCCTTCCTTTCCAAAGAACATTACGAAATTCCAATGGCAGTTGTGTGGTTATATGGCTCTTCCCCAACAAATTGCAAAGTAACCCTAAATACTCCCCAGAGCTGAGATGAAGCAAACATATTGAAACAACCAATCTCAGAACAAACAATGGAAAATAATCCTTCTCTTTTATGTCCGATTTTTCAATCCAATTTTTGGTACCACCTTGATTATAAAGAAGCTCATGAAGGACATTGGCAATGAAGTTATCGACATCTCCTACATTTGGGTGTACATCAATCAAATTTGGAAGTGAATTACCATCCTGGTAAATGAGCCATTCAACAAAAGATGACTTTGTGGCAAAAATGAACCCCTTCCGGCAGGATGCCAACAGCAGAAGGCGTTCAATAAGATACATAAAACAACTGGGAGATATATAGTCAGCTACCTGTATCCAATTTACATTGAAAGTATAATGCAAAGCTTCATAAAGCTTAAACATGCGATGCCGCTCTTTAACTGCTTCATTGCCTTGTGAAATTTCCTGTGCTGAATTCCAATGCAAGCTCTGAATGAACTCTTTCCAGGGTGTATTATCTTCAACTCTTTTCATAATTTCCAAACATAGTTCATTTTTTGAACTAGCTGTACCAAGAATCATAACTGCTACCCTTCCAATTTGACCATAAGTCAGCCTATCTTTCCGTTCAATGTTATCAAAGATGACCTCTTTCACCAAATCCCTGCAAGCCTCAGTTGCCCTAAGAGAAACCATGTCTTTTGTCAGTGATTTCTTCCAGTCTAGGGGAAATACGTAGCGAAAGAAACAGCCCGTTGGATATCTGAGAAATTTCTTCAATGTTTCCGAGTTAACATGGCTGTGGGTAAAACATTTGGATTCAAGGAGAAATTTTGAGACCTCATAGATAAGCATTAGAGACCTGAATTGACAAAATTCGGAAAGAACTTTATTAACTGAAAACTTGTAGAGTGCATCAAGGTTGTGCAAGACATCCATGCCAACAGAAAGCAATTCTGAACTCCAATAGCTCTGAGCAGCAGAAACTAAAAAATGAACATCTACATGAACTAGCCTTCCATTCTTCTTCAGAAATCTATCACCCCTTTTTATCACCCAGTTAGCATCAGGGATGAGCAATAGGTAAATGTCATTTTGATTAGAAATCTGCTTCCGAACACCCAAATAATTCAATGCAAACTTTCCATAACTACTATGCTGATGAATATCTTGGGATTTGAGACTTGAAAGATATTCCAATATATGAACAATGTTATCCTTCCAACATGTCCAACAGTAAAACAGTGTCTCCACAGAAAGCAGATCCTTCAAAATCATTGCTTCCACAGAATCATTAAACACATTGTCTTGCCATACGTACTTGGAGGAGTTCAGCCGAAAATGAGCATCCAGAAGTTTCCACAAACATAATATTTCACCTCTGATACTCCCATACATGCGAGAAGATTTCAAATGAATCATCATCTTGAAAATGTTACTATGCTCATTTGATAATATATCAACTTCAGTAGAAGCAAGCTCATAAAAGCTGCTAGACACTTCCTTTGCAAATGACAAAGCTCTTCTCAAAAGCTCAACCTTCTGCATAAATTGCTTTAAGGGCCACCCTTTGCTTCCCACAGACCAAAGAGAATTTGCAAGTACATAGAAAAGCATAAGTTCATAAGCTTCCATGAATTTACCAGCTTTTCCCAGCAGATCAGCCTCACGTAGAATATCACCCATCATCTTAGCAACATCTGCTGCCTCCATAAAGTTCCCTAATTCCTCTTCTAACAAGAGGAGCTCATTAAGTAAACTTAATGAGCGTAAGAAATCTCGCTTCAATTCTATTGAATGAAAAGCTCCAACAAATTTCATCATGGATCTGGCATCTTTACGATCAAAATAATTACGAGCACAACTTTCTAGAAACTTCTGTTCTATTGTGTACAGATCATGACTTCTAACCATACTATGGCCAGCAGTTTCATTTTGTTTCCAGTGTTGAATGTAATCTAATCCAAGGTCAAAAAGTCCTCCTTTTGCACAAACAGTCAAACAATCTGAGAAGAAACTGCCTCTAGCATACACTTGAGCTGCAACTTCATAACATCCTGCTAGATAAAAGCAATCCCCTGCTCTTTTAAAATCAGGCTTCTCGCATTTCTCCAAATAAAGCTTCCCTGTTAGCAGAAACAAGATTAATATTGTAGAGTAAAAGTTCGCAATATCAAAATGAAGCCTAAATATAAGAATGCAAAAAAAATACGTGCAAGCTTAGGAAGGTACGTGTAACCTGAATTGGGTCAATTTGACACTTTAAAACATTAAATGTTTAAATAAAATCAGTAGCTACATACAACAGAAAATTCGTCTAGAATAGAGTTGTGTAAGCAGCTACAATAGAAGCTTTGTCTAGAAGAAAGTTGTAATTAACTACAACTGAAGCTGTGTCTAGATGAAATTTGTAGTAAAATAACCTATTTCTTATCTGCACAAACCTCTCATAAGTTGCTGAACTTAGCCATTAAACAGGCATTGATGCAGAATTTATGTTAGTTTGATTGAATTTCATCAACATATAAGAAAGGCAAATGAATTCGAGTTAAGCAGATGACAATTATTTAATTCCCTGCCACATATGATTTTAGGTGGAAACTTTCATAGTGAGTTGGCTTCTATACTTTCAAAATAATGTGTAAATGGAAAATTATTAAAATTTAATAAGCCTAAAATTTTATAGTAACATTTTGAAAGTTAACAGAAATAAAAAGTTTGACTTATTATGAAACTTCAGGTAGTACTAAAAGAAATTGACATGCATCAATCATTAATAGAATTCCTATATATACATAAAAAAATCATAAGAATTAGTGTTTTTTTGGGGGGGGTGTACAGAAGAACAAGTATTTATTCAAATTCATTTATGTTCAAATGAGAATAACTTACCATAAATGTACCAAAAAAATGGGTAAGCTATCCACTAGCATAAGTGCAAAAATACATATTGAAGATGAGTTAAGATAGTGCAAGAACAGTAATTAGGACTGAAAGTAAACTTTTTTATTATAACACATAAAGATGCTTGTCGAACAGGGGACATAGAAGTGTGATACCAATGTTGGTGTTTAATATGTATATGACATATATCATAGCACCATATTATAAGGGCTTGTATTTATAGGTTTCAACTTCTATATCAATTAGTGAAATGAACGTTCTTTTTTAATTTATTATTTTTTTGATCAGGTTCAAATCTTCAACCTGGATAACCCAGCCAAAGAACAGAGGACATGACCATGTAGGATAAACCCACTGTTTGTGTTGTGAAATGACTTCTTAACGCCGAATAGGCAAATACTTCAATCTCTAAAACCAGAAAAATAGTCCATACGCAAATGGCATAGAAGTATGGATCCTAAAATTCATACCAGCTCTTTCATGATCCCCCAAATCAGAAAAACACTGAGCAGCAGTATCGGCCATTCCTATTCCTTCAAAAATTTCAGCAGCTTCCCTAAGGATTGCATTAGCATCCTCGGGATTCAGATCATGCAAACGATTTGCATTTGCCCTAAGACCAGCAGCCTTAGACTTTCTCTCCCAATAAGAGTCCCCTGCTCTTTCAAAACACATTGTCGCCATCTCATAGTTATTTTGATGATATAGCTGCAAAGGAACAGTCAAAATGATATTATATCATTTAAAAAAAAAAATTTATTAGACAGAACTGCCACATCAAAAAAATTTGCTCTATGCCTCACATAGTATAGAACTATTTGTGATATATCATGGCATCATTTATAAGATATACACATAATGTAGGTTTCTATGCAAATTATAATAAACAATCTAACAAGACACCACTGACCAATGATTCAATCTAATAAAAAATTGTAATATGTTAATTTAATTCGTTACTATGAAAACACAATGAATATAATGGTGATTATAAAAACAACCTTTATGCCACGTGACTTCCATTCTTCTGGACTGCTTGCAACTTTCATTGCCTGAGCAAGCGAATCATCCAGTTCTTTGAATTGTACAAGACACTTCTTTTTCCAATATTCAAACATTGGTGTAGAAAACTCCTCTGTATTTTCAGAGATCCACAACCTCTGTCTTGTACGAGTTATAGCCACATATAGCTGCTTAAGTTCAGAGCACAAAATATTGTGTTTGGAATCATTGAAACTTGGATAAGATTTAAGTTCTGTAGGTTCCAGCATATCTTGTTCCTTCATATACTCATATATCACCCTCCATCGATTTTTCAAAGGTGAAGATCCAAAAAAGTTGTACAGCAATACATCCTGGAAAAGGGCACAAAAGACCAGACCATAAAAAAAGACATAACATACACAACAGAAATAAATTAAGAAGATTTTGTGACAACCTGAAACTCAAGGCCCTTGCACTCCAAAATGGTTAAAACAAGAGCATGTTTCCCTACATAGTCTAAAATTTCCTTACGAGCAGAATCATCTCGTACCAAAATTACTTGCTCTGCTCCAAAGCCAACAATTTTCCCACCCACATGTCCACTATTTCCGAAAATAGTTACAATTGCATTTTCTCTATTTCCACATTCAAGAACAACTGGAGCTTCCCCATATATCAAACTGGTCTCAGGCTTCAAGACATCAATAGAACGAGGAAAAAAACAAAAAAGAAGCTCAATGATGCTCTGAGATAATTTCAGCACTCCAGCATGAGTACGAAAGTTCTGAGTCAACAAGAAAATGTCTGAAATTTTCCCTTTCTCCTTTCCTTGGTTATATGTGCTTCTGTTTGATTCTAACACAAACTTCTTGTAGAAGAGAGATTTTATATCCTGAAATCTAAAATCAATTCCCCTTGCTATTGTTTGTGCTGTATCCCCACTAAAAACAAAACCCTCATCTACATTTTGGCAGACATATTTAAATAGAGCAATTTGACTCATGGTTAGATCTTGCACCTCATCAATATACACAAAATTCATTTCATCACCCTCATATCTTTTAATTCTCAGACGACGATGGAGGTCAGTTACAATATCAGCCAAATCAAATTCCCCTCTATCCATCTTCATTTTTTCATAACTCATATATATATCATATATCATCTCTCTTTTCTGTTTGGTCAAACTTGAAGAACGGTTTTCAGATAAGGAAAGATAATCATCACGACTTAGCTTACCATCACCAGGCTCCATAGCTTGTAAACCACCTTTTATATGGGATATGATTTCAGTGAACACTCTAGAAGAATCTAGCTTCTTGGTATATTGGGAATTGAAATGGGACCAATATAATGAATCAAACCTATCATAAGTCACTTCTTTATTCCTTATGAAGGTCTCCAACGCAACGGATCTTACACCAAAGTTCTGACTATGAGAAGATAGGTCACCAAATCTTTCAAAATAAGAATTCCCCAAAGTTCCATCAAGCATCATTAGAAACTTTTGAAATGTTATCACAAGTGGATATGCGTTGGCAGGAAGATCAATAAAAGAATCTGAAATATTCTTAAATTGTATTGATGTATCAACATCAACAATATCTTCCTCAATAGAACTGCTTTCAGCAGGAATATTGCCACCACATATGGATCTGTAGGCATAACATCATCTAATAATATTAGATACCAATAAAATCATGCATAAAAACTATGAAATAAATGAAATTTAAGTGAACTCATTGAAAGTACATGAGGACCAAACTACTTTAAAAGATTTGCACTTGCTAGACTTATTATGAGGACTAGAGTTAATAAGTTGGGATAGTGTGACTTTAACACCATGACATAGTTTCTAAAACAGAAAACACAGTGAAAAGTTATAAACTATAGAAGAAACTTTCGTCATTCCTTATTATGCAATCCACTACCAAAATTGCAATTCATGCTGCTTGTCTGGTGTGTCAAAACTAGGGCGGAGCCAAACATTTTATCTTATGGAGGCCAACGGCAATGATTATTGGTAAGTTTCATCAATATTCCATCTTTTGACTTGAAAAAAGACTGAAGGGTTTTCTTTTTGTTAAACATCTTTCAATCTAAATTATATGTTTTCTTAAAAAGTATTTAAATAAAACTGTATCATTGATAAAAAAAAATAAAGAAATATACTATCACTATACTAGATCACATGCTATTAAAATAGCCTAAATAAAACAGTAATAAGAAAAAAGAATCCTAAAAATGTGATAATTAACATATAACAACAAAATAAAATTATGCAAAAATTATTCATATAAAATGTTCAAGACAACGAAAGTTTCAGTATCACCAAACTTCAAAAAACGATACTGATCCTTGCCACCCCCATTCTTATTATTATACATAAAAGTTGAATTTTAGCACAATGAAAAATGGGCTTGTGTGTTGTCCTTGCTTCAAGCCCAATGGACTCTTGTGTGGGGGAATGTGTTAGATATAAAACTATTCATGAGTTTTCACCTAATACCATAAACTTAGTTGGTCCGTAACTTTTTCCATTGACAATAAATCAGATTGCCATTTCTCATACATTGTATTTTAATAAAACTAAATTCCATAAAAAAAATTATATTTAACTGTTGGGGACTACATTTAATTTCTTATATAATTTCATATTGTATATTATAACATATTATTACTTATAATAGTTAAAAATGTGAAAATTCAAACGGGGCCTGGGCCATTGCTCTCCTAATTCCCAATTTCCTTCGTTTGGACAAAAAAGCAATTTGAGAAGATATTAATACTAAGAAAAGCTACCAATTTTGTAACAAAATAACTGGATAAATAAAATAAAAAGAAAATATTTATTGAACTATCTCATTTCAACTATAGCATCTATAGAGTTATATCCTTCAAATTTACAAAACTCAAAATTTCGCTCTAATTCTCTTTCCAAATGAAAACAGATTCCACATGTATAAAAAAAATGGAGAAAAAATAAATATAACAACAAAATGATCCTAATTAATTATTTTCCAGTTTGCATATATATAATATACCAATGTTAAACATTTAGAGACAATATATCCACGTATTTTTCAAATGTCAAATAGATAGAAACACCTATAGATAATGGTAGATGGACTCTAAAAGAGATTACTGCAAAAATAGCAAGCTTATGCCAAATTCAACAAGACATTTTGCATGTCATTCATCTGAAAAGGAGAAAGAAAAGCAGATAGTCTATAGAAGAAGTTCCACACCTTTTCAATCGAACAACATGATGTTTTACCGCTTGACAAAGTTTAGGACTCACTGTTACGAATAACTGGCGTAAGATAGGCCTGTCATTCACAGTAGAACTCTCTTCATGCTCTTTATCCTGATTCAAACGAGGAACTGCAGCACTCTTAATTCCATATGTTGCTTCAACAGCCGTATGGTGCAAGTTCTCCTTCTGAAATAACTTCATGGTCAAAACAGTGGTTTTTCCAGTACCAGAGCGACCCAGTACAAATGTACTTCTAGGAAAGAGGATTATCTCCCGTTCTTCATCTGTTACTTCAAATGGAAGATCAATTTCATTGCCATTACGGTCAGAAAGCAAGTGGCTAACAACAGCAGATGATAAGGTGTAGAATTTCATCAACAGCAGACTCTCCTCGACCTTTGAATTCTCAACATAAATTCTTTGATCAGCACAATCGCTTAATTCGGTAGCAATTCCGTTATTGTCAAGATTCTTAAATTTGACAATATCTACTGATTTTTCCCAACACATTGGAACCTCCATCTTCCTAGAAAAGAAGCAAAATACATGATATCAGTTAGCTATAAATCTATAATAACTTAGGTCCAATAAATGTAACTTAAGGCACTTACCCCTCAAAACATTTCTCAGAGCAACGACTTATAAAATCGTCAGTGTAGCTTCCAAATATACTATCAAGACGCTTCGCTAATTTAGGGATATCCTCTGGAGGCAGTATGTCCCATATCTTTAAAATTTGAGTATACCTTGATTCTTTTACTATGTCCCTTGAACAAACAACATAGAGACCTTCAACCTTGAATTGTTTCAACATCTGTGATGAATTTCCACAAATCAAGTCCACTTTTATCCTTTTAGGTCTCCACCCACAGGAAAGTTTGAGTAAGAGGCTAATAACCGACTTCTTTGTACGCTCTGACTGCAGTTTTTTAAATGATTTAACGAAGTTATCACTGAAAAGAACCTGCAGAAAGGTGGAAGGGTGGGAATGTGAACTAAAAAGGTCAAGCACATGATGAGAATATCAACAACAGGAATAATAAGTAAAACTACAAGATCGAGAATCCAAATATATACCTTCCACCTGGAATTTCTGAAAAGGACACTATCTTGATTAAGCAAATCATCCAATTGATCCAGCTCTTTCTTGGCATCCCAGATAGCTTTTGCCAAATCCTTGTCTTCATCCGCATTAAAGAAACATTGACGCTTTTTAGCATCAAGCACCAAACATTTCCAAACATTTTCCTGATTTACAAGGATCCGTTCATTCCCCAAAATCCATAAACAGTGCCTGTTGAATATCAAAGCACCCACATTACTCCTTGTAAGACGTGCAATTTTTTTTGGCGCAAAAACAAATGCAAAATTAAAAGAATAGTACATAGTAAGCTCTACCTAGCCCTTGTAAGAGAAACATTAGTCCTCTGGGGACTGGAAATGAACTCAAGTGAAGAGCTGCCATCAGTTCTCACAGTTGATAATATAATTATGTCCTGCTCTCCACCCTGGAAACCATCAATTGTTTTCACATGCACATCAAATCCATCATGCCTATCATACTTCTGTCCAATTTTATCCTGGATCGCAACAACTTGGGCAGCATATGGAGACACTATACCTATACTGAGGTTCTCCTTCGAGTCAAGCCATGCTGCATATCAGGAAAAGGCAGCAGTATATTAGAATTTAGAAAATTTGTGCACATTAACAAAGCAATTTTTTTAAAAAAAGATTCATAATATCTTGTATATTTCACATTTTATCACGCACCTTTCTGTCCATTTCTTTGGGCTATTTGTTGTAGTAGAAACAATTTAAAAACACAAAGATATGGTTTTTTTCCAACAAAGTTAATCACATTATAAATACATGATTCTTAATACTGCTAATACTTGAGATTTTCAACTTGAAATTTTACCTACTCACAAACATTAATCCATGTATAATCATTTAGTTTTAAAGTCAACGAATATTTTCTTTTGTGACTAGTATGCTTATTTGCGAGGAAAAAGAAAATGCAATAACATTATAGATTACCACTGAGAATTAAAAAAAAATACAAACCTTTAAAACAATTTTTAAGAATTTTCATCACAACTGCCACCTCAACCATATTTTTCCGGCTTCGTCCAGCATCATCAAACTCTTCTCTGCCACCAATTATGTTTATAAATGAATAGGGACCAAACATTGGCCCCAGGAGATATTGCTTTCTATAGTTCTTTCTCCCAACATTTGGAGCATCAAGAATTTGGTTTAAATAGAAGTGTGAATTTGGAAAGGAACTTATTGCTGGATGCATCCTGTACTGTATATTGAGAAAGTGAATTGGATGACCCAATGAGCTCAGCCTCCCAAATAAGCTTCTTCCAAAACCAACTTCATAAGCAACCTTATACAGAACAAGGACAAGCATAAATATTAATTTGCAATGGAAAGCTTTCTAGACTTGAAAAGGTGGAGATATAGGGGCAGGGGATATTAAATTTACTAAAAGAAACATTTTTAGAATATGCACGAAAACAAAGTAGCATGTACATACATTACTTTCAACCATTGCAGGTAGCTGGTGTTCATCTCCAACAAGAATAGCATGGTTTATCTCTGGAAGTAGCAGAGGTATGATTGATTCACACTCCTTTAACTGAGCTGCTTCATCAATGACCAAAATGTTTAGTGGCTGTATGGCAACAGAATGCAGCTTAAAGGAGCTAGAAGCAGTGGAAAATATCAATGAGGATGTTTTTAAACAGAACTCTCTAATTGATTCTTGGTTCAAAAAATTTGGCAGGTTGAGTTCACCAAGTGAATCTTTAAGGATTTTTAAGGAAGACAGGCATTCAGTTCTGTTCTTGTACAACGAGTATTCAGCACCCACAAATGACTGGGAAGAACTATGCCGCCTTTCTAGAGGAGAAAAAACATCTTCCAATACTTCACAAACAATATTACTTTGGAACAACAAATCTTCAAAGGAATCAAGTGACTGAATAAGGCAGACCAAATTGTCAAAGTTATGTTCCAAAATGTAACTTCTGGCTACATGAGTACATAATACAGAAATACATTTTCTGAGTGGCGATGCTATAGAAAGAAACCTTTTTCTCACAAACTCAAGAAAGGATTTGCACATCCCCTCACTACAATCTGAAGGGTTTTCATCTTTTGTCTTATTAATATTATTATCATCAATGTGTTCTTGCTCCTTTCTCAACTCATTTTCAATAAATATATAATAATTTGAAACACAATTTTCAAGAAGATCAATCATTGAAGCAAGACAATATCTCCAACCAGTATGTGGTGCAAAGCATATTGTGAGCTGCTTGACACGATAATCCAAATATATGTCTTCAATGTCTGCACCAACTTTGAGCCGCTCATGATTCCCAAACAAGAGCATGTCTCCTAATGCAGAAAACAAAGCACCAGATTTTCTATCAAATGATTCTTTCACCATGCTCAAGACACGTGATGCCACTTCTTTAATGGCAACATTTGTTGGAGCACAAACAAGAGTCCTACAGTTCATTTTCAGTAGAGCAAAAAGCAGTGTGCCCAAAGTTTTAGTTTTTCCAGTTCCTGGTGGACCCCAAATGAGATCCACAGTAGACTTATGATTGCAGTGAAAGGAAGAAAGGCATGCAGAAATTGCCTTATATTGGGACTCATTCAACTCAGATGATAACCGTTGATATGTTCTGTCATCCCTTAGAGCATCAGTCTGCAGAGAGCAGTAATCACAACTTTCCTCAACCTGTGCCCCAGCATACATTCATCAGTTATTGCAATAATCAAATTTCAAAATAAGTTCTATTTAGAAATGCCACATAGTCTCCATAACAATTAACAAGAAAATGTCATTTACAAATTACAATTTATAAACAATAAAGCTAGCTGGTGTGAATCTTCTCATACACGAATAGCAATACAGGTTCTCACGATATACTTTCTAAAAAGGTGATACAAGTACCCATTATAGACAATTAGCACAAATATTAAAATAACCTGAACATTATTATAGTTTTATGCTTTGGTATAGAATAACACAATATCTATGTTTGATGGAAACAGCTTACCATATTCTTACAGTATATTCCTATAATAGTAAACATAAATTCAAAACACTGACAAAGCCATGACATAAAATTAAGTTTCTTACCAAATCAACAGCACATAAAATTTTCTCGATTAGCTTTGAATTTCCTGACATGTGCAGTGCATTCCATATTCTTCTGTTGGGGATTATATTTGTCAAAAATACCAAAAACAAAGATTTTTGCCCTACTTCAGTGAGGTCAATGTCTTTAGATGCAATAAATTTAAAAGTAGACATAATATCAATATCATCCTCAAGTTCCTCCTCTGGGATCCCAACTGACAATACAAAAGTCCACATCCTTCCCACCCTTTGTAAATCATTTACCATTTCAGGTTTAAAATCCACCAAAACAAAAATATCTCCGCTCAGTGTTTTGTATAGCTCTTTTCCATGACCAGAGAACCTGTTTTTCCAGCTGCTAGTTTTAACACCATAGAGTTTCTTCCCTTTTGATTTGGCCTCATAAAGAGAAATTACTTCAGCAAAAGGTGCCATGGATAAGATTTCCATACTTGAACATATCTGCGCTCGAGTTTCTTCCAATAAGGGGTAGATATATGACCCAAAATAGTGGTCAACAGAATTGAATGATCGATTAATATGTTTTACCTGCAAACAGCGAGGAAATTGTTTTGAAATAGAGGCTCAAGAAACATGTCATGTCTTTGAAATGCAATCTCTGTAAGTAAATATTAAGAGTAACATCTAGTGCAAATGCCAACAACATATTAACGAACCAAACCCATAGCAGCACTAGTAATAATGCTAAATCTACTATAACTCACTTATGCAACTCATGGCATTGCACACAAAATATTTCGGTTAGGCAAGCAAAGTAATGATGATTATACAATTACATGTTGATCGGTTGCTAAATGGTTTCACCAAAAATTAAAAAAAAAAAAAAAGGTTAACAGTGTAACAGTCAACTCCTAACCTTGTCCTTGTAAAGATTTTCATTGAAAATGTCTTCAAGGGACCAAGAAAATATGATGTCTGTGAAGCTATGATCACCATTAATGGCCGTCTTCGAACTCCGACTCATCTTGTTTCCTTCCCAGACAAGAATCTCAATATGCTTAGAGTACTGATGGTTTGATTAAAAACATTGCATAGACTTGCAGGAAGATCAGAAACAAATGGATTTCTTACTCACAAAGAAAGGAGAAAAAAACCATTACCAAATTTCTTACTCACAAAGTGTATGTCGTACATGCACTAACGGGCTTTCCGCAAAACAAAAAAGAATATATACTTGCATTCAGGATTCAAGACTTCTAGTACAGACACCCTATTATCAAATTTATCATGTGCATGCCTTTAGACCACAGATAAAGGAGTAAAGCGCAATTTTGGTAATCGAAAATATTTTCACAACAGTAATTTAGTCTATAAAAAATTAGTGACATTAAATTGATATTTGAATAATAACTTTTGATAAAAACTATTTTGATATTAAAAACTTGTTATTAATAAAAAATATTTGTATAGAATTTATTTATTCAAAATTATATAAATAATTTGTATAAATTAAATTAATTAATAATTAATATCTTATTATTTTTAATATATATATTTGTATATATTATAATTATGTGACATAAAAATTTATATAATTAATAAGTATTATATTTTTTATATAAATAATTATTTAAATATAAATTAATTTAATTTACACAATTATATAAATAATTCCTATCGAGTATTTCTCCGTTAAAATAAACAAGCAGAAAACAGATAGGAGTAGTGCTTTATTTTATACAAAAACTGAAGTCGTTTCGTTTCCTTCCTTTAGACTCTTGTTCACTTGAGTCTTGACTCACTCTTGCCAATTCGTCGTCTTTCTATATTACTTGCCTTTCCTTTTCATCTTTTTTTGTTTGGTAGTTATCCTTTTCATCTTTTCTACAAAAGATGTTATTACTCTTACAATGTGTTTTTGTTTTTTCTTCACTCTGCTACAAAAAATTATTATTATTCATCCATATATATTAAAATTATTAGTAATAGATTGATTTTTTCCCCACTTTTTAGTTTTAATTTTTCTTTAATTATTAGCATTACACACTACTTCACTCACAATTTTTTTAAAAAAATTAAAGTTAAAATAATAAAATATTTTGATTATTTTGAGAACAACTAATGAGACTTCTCTTTTTTATTATTCTTATGGTATGTTTGGCATGAAGTTAAAAATGAAGGTGAAAAATTCATAAATCAGATTTATTTGTAAAATTGTATTGAAAGTTCATTCATGAATTTTTCATTCTTATTTTTACACACATACCAAACTGACCCTAAATAATAAAATCATTAAATAAATAATCATATGACATGAATTTAATAATTTGAAAACAAAATAATTTTTATAATAAACTAAATTAATCTATATTTTTATTTTTATTTTCAAAAGAATAAGCATATGTTATAGTGTTTATCACTTGAACTATTTTTTAAATTATCTAATGAGTTAATAATCTAAAAAGAGTTTAAAGTTTAACGCTTTTTTTTATTTGACGATAAAAAGAATTTAAAGTTAGGTATTGGTGATAGAATGAAACAAAATTCAAAAGGAAGACAGCTCTCTACTTAAAAAACATTTTGGATATGATAAAAATGTGATCGAGTTGGAGAAATTCCTTTATAATAGTATAGATTTTGTAAGTTTACTTATTTTGAGAATAATAAAAAAGAAAGTTTGCATATTTAAATACATTTAAATTTTGATACATTGTTAGTATACAATTTTTTTATACTTTTAATTAATTATATATTATTATATATGTAACTTTTGAGATAATTATTATGAAAGTTAAATATTTTTAATGACATGACAATATATGATTGATTCATAGTATAAAAAATATTTATATTAACAGTATATCACTATTAAATCCATTCAAATAATAAATGATACATGATTAAGAAAAAAAAATCCTTCATGCAACCAAAAAAATCCATAATTATCTTTAAATATTTGAAAATATTTTTTATTTTGTGATGCCAAATATTTGAAAATCTTGATCTTTAATCATTACTAGAATAGCACTCGTACATGCACAAGATTATAAAAAAAGATATTTAAAAATAATATATGACAATTTAGATAAAAAAAAATAAAATATGATAATTATGTTATTATTATAAAAAAATATTTTTAATTTTTATAAGTAATCATAAGTGATGCAAAAATTTCCTGTTGAGGTTCAAATTTTTATTATATTTTTTAGGATGTCAAGCTCAAGTTTATATATAAATTTTTATGAATATTTTAAAAATTTCAAAGAATGTTAAAAGAGTGTTCAAAAAAATTTATTCTATTAAAAAATCTCAAAAAAGTATATATATATATATATATATATATATATATAAACATTATTATTACATTAATAAGATAATAAGAATAAAATTTAAATTTAAATTTGTAACGAGTCATTGATGACACAACTTAAAAATGATACTTGTAAGAAAGAATCATTTAAATCTGTAAGAAATAATTTATATTTTTTAAAAATTTTCTTTAAAAGGATATTATTAAAATTTAGGCTTAAATATGTTTTTAGTTCCTCTAAATATAGTAAATTTTGGTTTTGGTCCTTGTAAAAATTTTGTCACGATTTTGATCCCTCTAAATTTTAGAGTGATTGAAGTTAATCCCTATCGTTATTTCGACTTTGTTAAGGGCTGATGTGACAAGATACTCCACCTCAGCATTGTCATATGTCCTTCATCAACCAATCCCTTTTGCTACATGGAGTCATGTCATCTCGTGGGACTCATTAAATACATCACGTGCATGTCACGTGACACTTTCTTCTTCATCCCCTCCCTCGTCCCTTTTCTCCCCCGTTCTGTGTAAAGGCAAAATTCGAAATTTGTCATCTTCTTCTCACCTCCTCACTCTGATTTCTTCCTTCCCCACAATTACTTCATCTTCCTTGACCACTTTGTTGGCTTTTTTTGTCCCTCATCCCTCACATTTGCAAAGATATTGTCATGGCTAAGGCTTCACGATCTTCAGCATCAACCTCAGCTAGCCCCACCATGTCATCGCGAAGGAGACTATGTGGATGTGGATATGTAATGTTGTACCTTATTTCAAAGAGTGTGAAGAATCTTGGGAGAGTTTATTGGACATTGCCCAAACTGGAGAGTAATAACAAACTCATTTTCTGTTACTGGCAAATATGGGTTTGAGATTTCTAACTCTCCAAAACTCTTTTGTTTCATTTTTTTAGCAGAATATTGGTTCTTGTGGTTGGTTCGAATGTGTTGATGAGGTAATAAACAACAAGGAACCTCTTTATGAGTGTTCCTATAATAATGAAGATATGGTTGAATAGATGAGAAGAAGGGTGGGTAAGCTAGAGATGAAGCTTGCTTTTGAGAAGACCAAAGTGACCATGTTGTTGGGGGTGGTTTTTGTGTCATGGGCAGTCACATTTTTATCGTATTTGTTTTAGAGTTTGAAAGGTTGATATACTATGGTATCTATTGAATGTTTAAATGGTTAATGTATTTGGGTATAGGGTGAATAAAATTAAGAGTTACGTTGACTTCAATGTAATTGATTATAAATGAAATGAGAAGCTTTTGATGTTGAAATGAGTATTTTGAATAAAATGCACCACCTAATATGCATATGTGTATTTGTTTTGGACAGAAATTAATAAAGCCAATAGAGTGAAATTGTCAACTAAATGGACTAAATTTAATGAAGTAAATAAACTAACCCTAGCTAAAGTAAATGGATGGATTTAATCAATTATATAAACTCAGATGTACTAGAACCAAATCATGAATTTCATTGCATCCTTATGAAAGAGTTCATTACACTGCAATAGTATTTGTAACACATAATTTAGTACATTACATCATACCTATTGTACTTACAAACCAAAAAAAAAGATCAAATGCCTTTACATGGCTAATATACTTCATATACATCATTTCAAACACACAAAAATATACTATTCACCATAATGCATGTCTATACCAAAACAAAGTACCAATACTAGTTGCAGACCATATACTTAATATATCCAAAAAAATAATTGAGCACTTCAAAAAACTACAACTTGTCTTAATAACAAAAACAAAGCTACACATTTCCTAGCACAACTTCTCATTTCAGGATCAATGATAAATATGCCCAAGGCATTCCACCAATGACCATAACTCTCTTTCCCAATCTTCTTCGACCCCATAAGTCCTAATGTTCCTCTTCAAACTGTAGCTCCACTTGTCCATCTTCCTTGTGCATTGGTTGTTGGAAGATTGATCTGCATGGTAGCTTTATTGGCAAGTGGTGTAGTAGGTTGCACAATTGGACTTGGTAACATTGATGGGACTAATGGTGTTAGTGCAGCATATGGTTCTAGAAAACTTGTTCCAGAACCGATTTGGCTTAGTTCATCTATACCAATTTCAGTATTGGTTGTAGTTGTACTAGGTCGAACATTTTGGCTTGCAGCAAGAGCAGAACTAGTAGCATCTTGGGTTGTAACAGCTTGAGGTGAAGAAACTTGTCGATTTGCAGTGCTTGGTTCACTCTCCCTTCCTCTACCCCTCCCTCTCTACAAAATAGTCACAACTTGTTAGATTGTAACAACTTATTAGATAAGTTACTTAATTTACAAGTGACTACTATATTTGCATAACACACCTGGTCGATATTTCTTACCCTATTATCAGTTGCAGAATTTTATTGGGCTACATCAGTTGCATTGACTTGGGCTTGGGCTACATCATATTGTGCAGTGCTTCTATGGTCAGCTTTAGTGCCTCCATTATCTTGTACTCCATGCAACAAAGTATATAAGATGACATGTAATGTTATTTTATTGTACATTAGCCAAAAGAAATGACCAACCAAATTTTAGCATTCTTTACCTCAACCTCCTCAACTTCATCAACTTGTTGAACCTCCACTAGCTTACGAGGGCAGCCCCTAGAGTTATGGTCATCCTCATGATAGTATCCACATCTGTAAGTGGTATTAGTCCTTCTCAACTTGGTTTGGTTTTGTTCTTCATCAGGCTCTCTCCTCCTTAACTTCTTGGGCCTGCCTGACTTTTTTTATAGTTGGGTGGAAAAATGGTCTTATAATCAGTTGTTGGTCATCTATTTTGTCTATTAATTAGACTGATGACTTGTCCATAACACCTCTCATATACATGTCTCATGTAGCAGTCATTGGCATATGCCTCAGGGTTATCTCCCCTGTAATAAATAGCAGCCACTGCATGCCTACATTGAATGCCCACCAACTCCCAAAAGTTGCAAGAACAACTTTAGGCTTGCAAGTCCACTATAAAACTCTCAGTGAACATCATTTGAGTAACCTTAAATTTTAATTCCCTTGCCCAAGTTGGAAACTAGTTTCCACTATTTTGTATTTCCCTGTCTAATCTTTTCCTAGGTTTAGGCATAACATCACCAAGATATTTACTAAGTTTCTCCCTAAGTACAACAAACCTACTCATTAGATAAGTCTTAAACCATTCAAACATAGTAATTATAGGCTTATCTATAACTATCAAAATAATGTTATTGAATGTCTCAGCTAAATTATTCATTATAACATCACACTTAAGGTAAAAACTAAATGCATACTTACACCATACATTTATAAGGATTGCAGCTAGCCAATCATGTGCTCTACTATTTTTCTATTGTATTTGAAACATTTTCTCATGTCATGCTTCTAAGTATGTGGCCTTGGAAGCACCTATCATCAAGTCCCTCATCAAGGTCCCTCCCCCAAACATTTTTTTGAAGTTATTGCATAGGTGTCTAATACAAAATCTATGTTCAACACCCATAAACATCTCTTCAAAGGTTGACATCAACCCCTATGCAACATGACACAGTTAAAATTAGTAGCACAAGATTATAAGCACACTAACATAAATAAATAAACATTACACAACAGTACCTTCTACTGGTCTGATATGAAGACCTATATGTTTGTGTTGATATCTATAATGTCTTCCAATAAGAGAGTTCAAAACCACCTCCAACTTTCTTTAATTTCACTTTTAACTACAGTAAATGTCAGTGAAAAATATTGGTCATTTGGATCCCTCCCCACAGTTATCAGAAGTTATCCCTCATACTTAATCTTCAGATGACATCCATCAACCCCTATGAATGACCTGCATGTAGAAATAAACCTTTTTTTGCACCCCTCAAAGCATAAAAGCTATCAAATCTTAGCTACAAGTTCCTTGCAGGCCTATCTAGCGAAATCTTTCAAGTATTTCCAGAACTTGCCTTTATCAATTCAGTATTGTAACTCCATAACAGTGTGTATTGCTTGCTAGCATCTCATTCAACTATCTCATTCAACTCCATAACAGTGTGTAACTCCAAGTTGTGATTCCAGTTGCATAAGTCCCTCAAATTTCACCAATGATTTCTTTCAATGTAACCTTACTGTTATTCTTGAACTTATCCATCACTGCCTTGGCAACCCACTTGACATTGACATTTTTTTTGTCAAAAACTCTCCAACATGTATGCTTCCCCACCAAAGTCTTAATTCTAACTATATGACTTGTCGTGACCATAATCGCGGCGGGAGCGGCGAAACAAAATAAATAAGTTAGGAGTCGCCACTAATTTTATTTAATTTAGGAAAAATTAGAAAACTCTTTTAGAAAATAGTCTTTGGAACCAGATTGGATTCGGGAATCGGTTATGCATAGGGAAGGGTGGAGACTTAACCCCACAGCACCCCTAAAACATCCGTCCTAAAACGGTTACCCTAAATTAGTTATGCAAAACTTAATAATCTCATAATATGTTTGTTTTACCCTTTTTATTTAAAAAAAAACTAAAAAAATAAATAATTTGTGAAAGTTTAAAATTTGGCTTGACGAAATAAAAATTTCGCTCCTACGTACCCTCAGGTGCAATGAGGAACTCAAAGTCACGTAGTTCTATATAAAATACTTGTGGGTTGGTTGCTTTTATTTAAAGAAAAGATTTATTTTTTTTATTTTTATAAAAATTTGAATTAACAGGTCGTCGCGACTCTGTTAACCAAATTAAGGTTTGAATAGGTGAAGCTCGCGTCACGCTAGAGACGTCACCCATTGATTATTGAATTTATTATTATTAAATGAGATTTTTTTAAAATCTAAAATTATCTTAAAAAAAAGAATAATAATAATAAAAATTGAATCTTTATTAAATAGTAATTTATTTTTTATAATTTGAACCATTAGGTTGTCACAACTCAGATGATCCAAAAATAGTTACAAGATTAACAAGCTGTCACAACTCGGTTAATCCTATTTCGCTCTTTTTTAAAAAAATTAATTATTTTTATAGTTTTACTTTGTAGTCTTACCATTATTTTTATATATATATATATATATATATATATATATATATATATATATATATATATATATATATATATATTTAAGCTTAGCTCATTTAATTACAAGCCTATTTCACTTAAAACAAAAAAAAAAACTATCGAAATTAAAAGAACAAACTTACGAAAAACAAGACAAAGGAGTTTTGCTTCTTTCTTTTTGGGTATTTGTAGGAAAAAAAAACAAAGGAGCATGGAAGATGAAGGTCAGCGGCGACGGTGGTTAGGCTGGTTCGGGTTGGTGAAGTGCGATAGATGGTGGGTCGATTAGATTGTGCGGTGCGACGATGTGACGTTGTTTCTGCGGCGGCTTCTGCACGGTGGATAGCGCGGTGTGACAGATGGCTAGTGACACAGTGAGGAGCAGTTTGTGGGTGTCAGTTTGGTATATGAGAGGTGATGGAGAGATATTTTGGTGGATTTGAAATCGTAGGTCAAGGTTAAAAGTGTGTGTTGAAGGTCAAAGTGAAAAGTCTCAAGTAAGGTGTGGGTTATGGATTTTTATAAGAGAGGATTAGGTTAAGGTGTTTGAGTTAAAGTGTGATTAGGATTAGTTTAGGATGAATGTTGAGATTTGTTTAGGATGAGTATTGGGTTGGTGATGGGGTTTAGTTATGATGAGTTTGTTTAGACTAGGTGATAGGGTTTGTTTAATATGAGTATTTGAGTTAGTTTAGGATAAGTTTGAGTTATAGTTTAAGATATGGGTTATGGGTTGGATAATGGATAATGGGTCATGGGTTGGATATTGGGTCAATGGGTATGTTAATGAATTGGGTTGGATATTGGGTCAATGGGTAAGTTAATGGATTTGGCTGGATATTTTTATTATTTTTATTATTTTTTATTTTTATTTATTTTTATTTATTTACAAAATGTCCCGGATAAAATTCGGTGTTTACATGACTCATCGCCACTTTATTAGCCAACACCAAAAACCCACACTTGCCTTTGCATACCACCTTTCACTTGACATCATCATTATTCTCAAACTTCACAAACCTCCCATTCAACACTGAGTGCTCTAGAATAGCTTCCTTGAATTGTTCCATTGAAGTAAACTTCATGTCAAGCTTAAATTCAAAATCCTTACACATATAATCCTTCTTATACTTAGAATACTTTGGTTTGTTATACAAGTCAGACCATGAGTCCAAATCATTGTCCAACTCCTCACTAGAGTATTGATCATCTATGTCATAGAGTGCATCAATATTTACAAGTATAAAAAAGTATAAATCACTCCTATAAGCCTCACCCCCATCATTTCCCACACTCTTAGCCTCATCATTTCCAAGCCCCT
Source organism: Ormosia emarginata (assembly GCA_029884605.1). NCBI lineage: Eukaryota > Viridiplantae > Streptophyta > Magnoliopsida > Fabales > Fabaceae > Ormosia > Ormosia emarginata. Next base: position 6,443,453 of record JAQQTP010000025.1, read on the forward strand.
CAACATGATCATTTTCAACACCCTCAATTGGTGCAATATAGTCTCAATCGCAAGTGGGGAAGAGAGTATGGATGAGAGTGGGTTAGAGAAGTGAGCTTATTATTTAGGGTACGAGAGTGAGAATTTTTCCTTCAAGAATTGTGCATCCTAAGTTTATGTATGAATCCTATCTAATGGTTGAATGAAGGTCATGTGACAAAGGGAATTGGTTGATGAAGGACATGTGATAACGTTGAGGTAGAACTCCGTTTGCTACATCAACACTTAACAGAGCTGAAATAACGACATGGACTAACTTCACTCACTCTGAAATTCAGAGTGACCAAAATTGTAACAAAAATTTTATAAGGACCAAAATAAAAATCTACTATGTTTAAAGGGATTAAAAACATGTTTAAGCCTATTATTCAAAATCAAATTATATTAATAACACAAATTAAAATTGTCACTTGATAAAATTTTATAAATCAAGACTTTTTTATATAAAATTTTTCTAAAAAATGTCTTAAGGATACTTTTTAAAAATTTAAAATTAAAAACTTTTAATGAAAAATAAATATTCAATATATTAAGAATTTTAAAAAAATGCTATCTTTTATATAAAATTTTTATTTTAAATTTTGTAACGTATATTCTTAAGGCACTAACTAGAAAAACTATTTTATATATTATATTGAATCTCCCTTAATTTGTGTTTTCGTGTAACGTGCGGATTTTGTTGTTCCTGATTGATGGTACTAATGAAATGCTGAGAAGGGGAAGAGATTGTGGTAGAGGGTGGAGGTAGTGGGGCATTCGAGAACTTTAAAGCACTGAAATTACGGAGGAATTAAATGCAAATGGAGAAAACCAAGGGATAGTGACTTAGCGTAGACCGTTGAGTAGCATCCTAGGAATGCCTAGTTATAAAGTAAATAGCTTTCTTAGAAAAGATGAGGTTTACATGTACTGCTTTGTTCGGATTAGGAGAGAAAATGTGATGAGAGAAAATAGAAAGAGAGAGAATAAAAAAATAAAGAAAAAATTATATTTTTTCTTATTATTTGGATGAAGAAAAAAAAGAGAGAAAAAAAAATAGAGAGTTTTTTTTCTCTTATTTAATTGAGAAGAAAAGTGAGAAGAAAGAAAATATAATTAAATAAAATAACTAATATACTCTTTATGTAATGTAATTAATGAATTTATTTCTTGTTATTTTTTTTATCTCTCTAATGTAATAACTTCACTTCATTTATTTACTTTGAACCGCAAATAAAAGCTCACACGTCTAACATTTTTCTATCCATATAATCTAGCTTATCTAACGTCATTAGTTTTAGTTAATTGCAGTGAATTGATAATCTATTTTGTCCAACAGGACACTGTTCAATTATCAGTGATATATGTACATATAGCCCCTACGACAACCTTTGCTTTGTCACTTAATCGAGCAGAAGATTAAGCTAAAATAGTACATGGCCCTGAAAATTAAATTGTTCATTTACAAATGGAAAGATGATTTATTAAACTCCTAGTCATATTCCCAGATTTTTTTTTGTTTTATTAAGTAGAAAATCATTCAAGTAAGTACAAATAAAATATACTAAACACACACATTAATTTCTTTCCCTCCACAACTAAAAAAATAAAAAAATAGGAAGAGAGATATAAAAGAACTCATTTATCTCATTTCAATCCAGTATGCTTGACGTTTGTTTCTATATTTGAGTCTGACAAATGGAAGGAAGTACAATAGTGAAAACCCTTATAACTGCAAAGAAACTCATTCATCACTCATGTTATTAAACCTCAAGCAAAGCACAACATAAACTTTAATATATATGAGCCATGTACAAACAAAACAATCCAGTTGTTGAATACGATTGGCACCTGTCAATAGTAATTTATTTTGTCACCTAAACAGACTTGTTCAACCATATAGCAAAATCTCCAACAAAAATAATTAAATTAACAATTTTTTATTCAAAGTGAGGACTTCTATCATCAGTAAACCCTATCATATGCATTCCATAAAAAACCAAGTCAACATCATCACATTACATACATGATTACAACATGTACATAAATAATACTGAATATAAAGCTTCAAATATTTAAGACTGACAGTTCTACTGACAAAAAACATGGCATATTTCACAATGAATTTTATCAACAATTAACCATTAAAGTTCTGTCATTGGCTGTACAACAATCACGCCCCACTGTTGCGAGTACCATCCACTAAAACATTTTCTTCAAAATCATGGAGCAACATTGAAAGTTCTGCATAAGTTCAAAACAATAATTAATATAAATAAATGGTCATACAACAAGTAGAGAAATCGATAGTGGTGAAAGGCTTACGATGGCACAAATCGGATACCAGCTTCGTTCATAATTTGAAAAAGAGCCTCTAGTCGCATTTGAGGAGGACTCCAAAAAGTTCTCGTTTCTTTTGTTCATTTCCACAGAGAAATCGATAACACTGCATTTAGTATGGATCTAACACACTCAAATCAGCCAATAAATCCCATACACCTGATTCACTATAATGGCGAGGCCTACTTTGCTGCATGATGGTTAGCCCTTTCTCAGCAATTTCAACCTATCTTTCAGCCACTGCAACCTGCCTTTCAGTCACTTCATGCAGTTTATCCGTAACAAAGTTTCCCTCCTTCAGAACTTCAACTAATGAATTAATTCCCAAGGCAACCGTCTCATACTGAGCCTCCACCAAATCAACCATGTGAGCTTTACGCTTAATACCCCTTGAGGATGAAGTCTCACCTAATTGATTAGATTGACCATAAGCAGGACTGAATTGATCTGAATTGGCAGCTGAGTGTGGGTTGTCATTTCCCATATTTACATTAGTATCAACCCTCCCAACAACTTCAAATGAGTCATTTAAATCAATAGTTTGTCTTTCCCATTGTTTGAGCCTCTCTTTTGCAGTTGTGGCATTTTTACTAGTAGCTCTATCAATACCAAACATCTCCTTCAATATGTCATAATGCTTGATTTGCATTCTTTTCCATTTTGTTGCATATGGTTTATCCTAACAATGAAAACAAAATATTATGTTTAGACAAATAATTACAATAAATTTTTCCTTTCATAAGCAAAATGAACATCAATAACTAAAAAAAAATAGATGAAAAATAAATAAATTTTCCCTTTCTTCATTACCTTGATTAAATCCTCCTAAACTTCTTCCTCAGCTTCAAATTTTTTTGTTATAGGACTCCATGAAAACCCACTTAAGCTGTTAAATAGATCATATGCCTCTGCAAAATGATCTTTCAAAGTCTTCATTCTATTTTTTAAATGTTGCTTTGTAATTTGTGGACCAATTTCTATCCTTAGGACCTGCACCACATTGGCATATGCTTCACTCATCCATGAGCCATCCTGTTTATTGCCCTTGGTAAATTGTTCCATAAATGCATTCAACAATGCGTGGTCCATATCATCAGACCATCGCATATTGTCTTTAGAAGGATGATCAGTGTCTAATGCAACTTTCTTTCCCCTAGTCATGTTTAAACCTGCATGATACCTCAAGACACATAAAGAACTATATACAACGATTATATTTTCAATTACAAGGTATATCCAAATTACATAAAACTTTAACTCAGGTAAAATAATAAACCAACCAAATATAATAATAGAATTCAAATTACAAGTCATAACCTAATTATTAAAGTAAACACAGTACATAACACTTCACCATATACATATCATCTAAATAATATAACATGGTACATAAAAGCATACATTTAAAACTAATTGTCACACTTAAGCTTGGTAAGCATTCCACATTTCAGCTGCAATGTTATTTGTAACACCCTGAATTTCTTATCTCTTAAACAATAATTTTGACAGTTAACAGAATTTTATTGTTTAGTAATTTCTGTGCACTGTAAAATTATTTTGTTTATTCCGTCAGCGTATTTGACCGTTTGGAGTGATTTACTCGTGTCGGAAAATAATAATTTTGGTAGGAGAAAATCTTTAAATATTTATTTCTCTTGACTGTTAATTATTTTTAATAATCTGACTTGATTTTCATACATTTTCTAATATTTGTGATTTTTATGGATGATTATGAATTTTTTTGACTGTATGTGGGCTCATGTGACCTTACGTGGGCCCAGGTGGGTCCCGCAAAGTAAAAATTTTTCTACGCATAGAAAAATTTGTACTGTTTAAACGGAGACAGGAGATCTTACTAAACCTGAATCCGGAAACAGTTTTAGAAATTTTCTTGTACTGTATTTATTTATCGGACGATAAAAATACAGTAAATATATTCTTTCGTGGGGTTTTAGCAGATAAAAATAGAAATTATATTGCTTAAGTCAATATTGGTGGTTTGGATATCCACTATTGATTTAATTAATGATAGAGACTTGATCTTGATTTAATCAACGGTGGAGATTTGATCTTAAAAGTAAATAGGATTATTTATAACCGTTAGATGGAGATTAAATCAAGGGTAGAGATTTAGTTTTATATAATGGCTATGACCATTTACAACCATTGGATTTAGAATTGATCAAGGGTGGAGATTTGATCTTAAAAAGTAACAAGAATCATTTATGACCATTGGATGAAGATTTAATCAATGGTGAAGATTTAGTCTTAAAAAATGACAAAGACTAATTATGACCCTTGGATTAAAAGTAAGAAGGAGTAATCTTGACCCTTCATTTTGGAGATGCATTTAATGGCTTAGATTTTAAGAAGGAAAAATCTAATGGCCTAGATTAAGTCTTCTAATTAAAAGTCTACCTAAATCCTAACAATTGAATTAATCAATGGCTAGAAATGCTCTAGATGGTGGCTAATAATGATAATAACATTATTGCATGCATAATGCAAAGGATGGCTACGGTTTTGTCATGTCTTTTGGAGCTAAAGAAAAAGTTTGATGACTATTATTAGATGTCATAGTCAATTTGGCATCATTATTGATTCTTTGCACCCTTAGGAGAATGCATTGGAGGGAGGCTACGGTTTTGAGAGGCTTTATGATATAGGAAAAAGTTTGAAGACCATTATTAGTGGTCTTGGTCATTCTTGGCCATTATTGTTCATTTTCAAGAAGCAAAATTTTCTCTCCTTTCTCTTCTCCTCTATGTTTCGGCCATGACCATCAAGAACACCTTCTATCACTTTTTAATTTCATCCAACCATAGATCTTGAATCTACATGATATTATAAGCAACTTTCATATTGGAGATTTCCTCTAAATCATTCATCTTCGTGGACTTCCTTCAAGATCAAAGTTATAGGGTATTTGTGGTGAAGTGTAAGGAAACTTCATTTCTTCTCTTCTTTTTCATGATCTAAACCATGTTTGATCCATGGTTCCTCTTAATCAAGCTTAGTATACTAATTTTTATGTATTTTGTCTTGTATTTGAGAAGCCCTTGGTGGTGAAGGACTTGGAAAAAGAAGCAAAATAAAGAGTTTTTGAGGATCTTCAAGAGGTAAGAGGGAGATCCATCTCACCAACCAAGCATGGTGGTGAGAGATGGTCTTATATTTGATGGATAGTGAATCCATGTGAGGATTCATATCCATGGTCATGTAAATTATTTGTGTGTATTTATGAACTTTGATTATTTGCCTATGCTTGATATGCTTTGCATGATTTTATGGCTTATATGGTATGCTTATAATATGCATGATGAGAATATGTTGAAATTATGCATATGTATGCCCTGATGTGATGATAGAAAGAAAATCAATTTTTGGCTTCAATGGCCAAAGGAAAGGAAATACGGTTTTGATACCCATGAAGAGGGTTTATGTTGAAAATTTTTAAGAACAAGAGAATTAATTTTTGGGTCCCTACAACATTGAGAATTTCGGCCAAGACACCTCAACATAGGTGTTTATAACTTAATATTTTCATGGAAGAATAAAATTGGATTGATTTGAAAAGCATGAAAAATGAACAAAGGATATGTTTTTCAAGAGAACAAGAATATGGTTTTGAATGATTTTTATTAATTTATTTTGTGTAAAAAAGATCCTAAGTGTTTTTCTAAACATGAGTTTTGAATGAAACGGGCAAACGTTGATTTTAAGGATTTGCAAAGAAAGTGAAAAAGGATTTGCAAAGAAAGTAAAAATGAATTTGAACAAATGGGTTTGGTTTTTATGACCATAAGTCTTACGGTTTTGAAAGCAAAATTTTAATGGTTTTGTTTGTGTAAAACCATATTGACTTAGAAGAAAAAATGTTTTGATAATTTTCAATAGTCATGTCCATGTTTTCGAAGGCTTGTAATGCCTTAATTTTGATGAGACAAAGTGATTTTCTAAGTGAAAATATAATTGATTTAATACAAGAATTTGGAAAGGGAATTAGAGCATTTTATCACTTGAGAGAATAGAAACTTTCGTAACGCAAAACAAAGAGAAGTTGAAAACGTTTGAGTTTCAATTTATTTTGAGGAAGGTTGATTTTGGAAATGATTTGGGAAAAATGGAGAATATAATGGTATTTTGAAAATTCTTAACATTATAAGCGATTTTCGAGTTTTGAAGACGTTAGGAAATTCTTAAAGTTTGAAACATTGATTTAAATTAATTGAAAAGTGATTTTGTGGGTTATATTTGAAAAAGAATTTCTTGAGTAAAGAAGCGTGAAAAAAGATTTTTAAAGTAAGAAAATATATTAAATGAAGTATAAAGTTATATTATTTTGAGAAAAGTTGAAAAGGAATTTTTGAAGGTTAAGAAATATTTTCTGTAATGAAACTGTGGTGAAAAATTATTTGCGTAGCTTAAAAACGATTTGAAATGCAGTAAAATATTTTTACGCAATTTGAAAAATGTGTTGAAAATGATATTGATTTATTTAAGTCCAATATAATGTTTAGAATATTGAGGAATATTTTACGTGATTGTAAAATATTGAAAAATATTTTACGTATCTTAAAAACGATTTGAAATACGAAAAAAAATATTTCTACGTGATTTTAAATACGTTGAAATACTTCTACGCAATTTGAATTACGTTTAAATATTTTACGTAATTTGAACTACTATTGAAAAATCACTACGTGATTAAAAAGTGATGAATTATTTTTACGTGATTGTGAAAAGTGGCGAAAAAATCATTATGTGATTTGGAAAGTGTTTTAAATATTTTGAGAATGATGGAAAATGATTTATGCGACTTAAAAGAATGATTTTTAAGATACGCGATTTTGAAACAGTGGAAAAATACTATGCGATTTGAGAAACGTATATTTTTATGCGATTGAGAAAAATGTTGAAAAATTAGTACGTGGTTTAAAAGTCTGCAATGAGAAGAGTTGCGAAGATTTTGAAAACGTAATGTGAGAAATGTTACGAAATTTTGTAAACGTAACAGTAATGTTACGGTATTGTAAAAATGTAATAAAAATGTTTTGGAATTTTAAAACGTAGCAAAAGTGTTACGGTATTTTGAAAATGCAACAGAAGTGTTGTGAAATTGTGAAAACGTAACGGAAATGTTACGCAATTTTATGAAAACACGACAACAGTGTTTTATAACTATGAAAACATGATAACATGATTTTGTTATTGAAAAATACAGTATGATTACTGTAAAATCAGTGTATGGACACTGTTTGTGAAAAACAACGAGTTTTGTCTGTTATTGGCACATGGTGCATTTTAGATGCATTGAAAAAAAATATAAAAAATATACGTTGAGGCATATGATTTAATTGAACAAACGAATTTGAAAAGAATAACCCTTGTGGTTAGACTTGCACTGATATATTAGTGCATTGTATAAACTATATCTGAGAAATTATGAGATATACCTGTGATTGGTATTATACCTGTGATTGGTATTTGGTGCATTATACATGCATTGGAATGGTCCGATGAGATTTGGATATGGTGATTGCCAGGAGAAACACACCTCTTGAGTGGGTGCGATATGCGTAGTGTAAGTCACTTGTTGACCTTGGGGGCATCGGGGTGCGGGTTGCTTACACGGGTGGTTGGTCGCGCTTCTTCCCGTAGGTTAGGACCGATGCAACACACCGATGATCCGACCGAGACACTATTCTTAATCAAGATCGATAAAGACCGCCATCGTGTATATGCTTAGATGTGCAAAATCAAAATGAGGATTATAGCACATGGTTTGAGGCATGTGGTACCGACAGATCTTTTCGATCATTTCTCCGACCTGAGTTTAGCTCCATGGAGTAGGAAATCGAGTCTTGTGTACATGCATAATCTGAACATTTATATCTGTGTGATATATTAATTCAGGAATATTGACGATGACAATTGTTTTGAATACTTGGATGATGATGATGATAATGTTGAGGGCATTATCATAATTGTTGTTTATGATAATTGAATTAATAAATGCTTAGATGATGATAGCTGATTAATGTTGATGGCATGATCATAATTGTGGTATGATCTATCTGTATGATATTGCTGTTTTGTGTTATCTCTGTGCTGCCATGTTGGTACTGGTGTAGGTGATCTCACCTCTTTGTTATGTTGTCTTGTTGTGTCTGTACTGTTAAAATCAAATAATAGAAGGATCGAGTTGTCTTAGACATAACGGGCGATGGATACTCTGAGATTGGTGACAACAATAAGGAGTGGACATTCAGGACTCGAAGGTGTGTAGTGTTGACAAAGGAACAGATGTCTGATGTATCAAGATGGACAGAAAAATGAATAAGTATGTTAAAGTTTCTCGTTAATGTTGTACCGTGCTATTAAGTAGGATCTGTTATAAGGTTTGCTACTGTTAAAAAAAAAGAGTCTGTTAATTTTATATTTCTCTTTAAATTATGAAATATTAATTGGTGTCAATATTGCATAATGAATAGTTGAAATATGATTTTCAATATTACCTAATATTTTCAGTAAATTTACGTTTTAGTAAAGAAGTAATTTTGAAACTCATATTTTCATAACTCAAACCTTTTACGAATTGATTTTCAGATTATGAGTCGGGAGTCAAAAATGTGATGCTCTAAGGAGAGTGTTACATTATCTCTTAAAATTGCTCCTTGCCTATAGTCCTCATCACGTGGTTGGTGCGAAACTGGTTGTGATCTATCTATATCTTGTTCTAGTAACTCCCGATCTACTTCAGCAATCAAGGACTCATCAATATCAATACTCATTACAAAGTTATGCAATATACAACAAGCAAGCACTATGTCTATCATTGTTTTAAATGAGTAATGTGGTTCGGTGCCACTAGCTATAATTGGAAATCTTTTCTTTAGAACTCCAAAAGTTCTTTCAATAACGTTTCGTAGTGAAGCATGTTGGTGATTGAATAGTTCTTCAGTATTTTGTGGCCCACGCGATAAATACTCCTTCAAATGATAACGAACACCTCTGTATGGTGTTAGTACCCCACGTTTTAGCATAAATCCACCATCCCCTAGATAGAATTTCCCTACAAAGATTATATACACATTATGTACCAACATGTCACATAATTTGATCCTAATTTAATATATTATAATTATTAAATACATTAATGTGTCACTCACCTTCTGAAATTCTAAGTGGGTCTTCCTTACTTAAAGCATTTTTTAAAATTCTTGAGTCAGATGCTGTTCCTTCCCACCCAGGTAACACATATGTGAATTTTATATCAAAATTACATGTAGCAAAAACATTTTGTGTGGGATAGTCTTTTCTTCCACGAAATCGAGGGGCCTCGGCTCTTGATACCTTCACACGAATATGTGTTCCATCTATAGCTCAAATGCAATCCTTTTTTAGTCAATAATTTCAAAAGTTAGCAATATACTTCCATATTGACTACATGCTTGAGGGTAATTATAAGTAAATAAAAAAAATCAATACCTTAAAGTAAGGATAAAATCTGCTATTGCTAAGTATTTGTGGAGGGACATCCCTACCAGAAGGTTGCACAAGAAACTCTTCCTCTAATGAAATGACAGCACGTAAAACATTGTGAAAGTGACGACTAATTGTCTCCCCTGAACGAAGGAAGAAGAAAGAGACAGTGTTGTTTTTTATGTTATGACCTAAAATGTGTAAGAATTTAGCAACTTGCTCCTCAACTGTAGAGCGTATTGAATCTTTTACTATACCGGTTGCTCTTAATTTCTCACATAAATGCATAAATGCTCCAGGGCACATACGTATGACATCCCGAAACTTTTCTGTCTTTAGTAGTTGTCTCATTAATTGAAGACGCCTACTTTCTCTTTCAGAATTTCTATCACTAATTTGATTTGGTCTAAAACTTGACAACAACTGCAACAAATGTAATGCATGCACAATATAACATAATAGAACTACAGCACAAATGCGTTGCCTCTTATCCAACTTTTTTCTTACATGACTTAATACTTGCAGCTCGGGAGGCAAAACAAAATTAATCATTCGCTTTACTTGCAACTCCACGTCATTTATGTCTTCTATGCCATCTTCAAAATTCACGTCTTCAATATTTTTGGAAGTCATCTCTCTCTCTCTCTATATATATATATAAAGTCGTGATTATGTATTGTGATATGAATACGCAAAAACAAAAATCAAATAGTCGATATCAACAAACAATTGGAAGTAATATTAGCAAGTTTAATATACATTAACATAAGTATCCCAAAAGAAAATGTCTTATCAATGTTAGAACAGTTGTCAACATTACACCCCTAGTAGTTGAAGACAATAATTACAGGTCAATAGAGAACAAGCTATGTTTGGTTCTTTTAAGGGTAGTGGATGAATTAATTACAATGTTCAAGAAGGTTGAAATTACGTATGAGCTTGTATTAACTAATGAGTAACAACACAACAAAACTTGCCTAATGTTTGGTTCTTTTAGGGGCATCGGTTCTTTTTACTATTTCTTTTTTCCTCTGTCATGTTAGGCCAGAGATGAGGGATCTCAATTCCTTTCTAATATAAAACTTTTTTACCCACATCTTACACATAACTTTGCTCACACTTGAATTAGATTAGAATTAATCTTTTACTGGGCATGTAATTCTGCAAAGCTGGTGGTTTTGCCTACAAGAGCAGAATGTTTGACTAAATGAAAAGATTATGAGAGCTACCTCATCCAAAACATGAAACCAGCTGAATAATTTTATCCCTTAATATTATGTAATTTACCACCATTTTTTTATCTATAAAAGGAGAAATATATATATATATATTAGTAACTAGTAAGGAAGGAATAAAATTATGGCCAAAAGGACGGGAGAGCAAAGAACTCAATGGAAACTCAAACATAAAAGAGGTTGACAGGAAACATGTACAACGTACGTCTTGTGCCTTAAAGAAACCACAAACCCACTTCATGGAAATTTGTACTCTGTAGAATTCCAAGAGCTGGCATTTATTTGACTCTTCACTAATATTGATTGTTATAATTTGTTATTGCCATACAATTATTGAGGAATTTTTAAAGTCACTCAAATGTAGGAAATGTACCCAAGTGTCAGATCAATATATAATAGAAATGTACAAGTACCTCTCCTTGATGTGCACCTATATGCATGTACAAGTACAATGGGGAATGCTGGCCTCCCATAAAAGCAACACTCTGAGAAACTTTTCAACCATTACCTTGTTTGAAAAAGGGATAAACAAAGACCACGCGTAGTCATTGAAAGGGTTAAGCCCCTTAACTCACTAATTCTCATTATTGAAGTTCTTAAGTAAAACAAGTAACTTAGTAAACAACATTTCATTTGAATATTTTGCACGGTTCTATATATGGGAAGAAAAATTAATACTCACTAATCAACATTGTTAGGTGTTATGGCGGTTGTAAACTCAGAGCATATGATAGCCAATAACTAATTACAATAGAGGTTGAGGCACAAACAAATAAAAAAACAACATTTGCTAAATTGTGAACAAACTGACATTATCCATCATGTAGCACAACATCAACTCCAAAGTAAAGGAATTTTTCCATTTTGATTTCATCTAAACTTTCATTTTGCCGCAACTAACCATAATCAAAACTAAAATTGAATATATATAGCAATTGCAATCAATAAAGTAAATTAGCACCAATCAAATGACAGTTAAAACGAAAACCCAAGATTTAATTGAATGTGAAAAGAAAACCCAAATCCAAACCATAATACAAAAGTTCCCTACTGCTGGGATTGAGCTTGGCAGTGAATTTGCTTACCAGAAAGTGAAAATCGAGGCTTGAGAGAGGCAGAGGAGATACGCGGTGTTGGACGGGGGCGAAGGGCGCAACGGAGTGGACGGCTTGGATCTCACCTCTGCGATTGCAGCTGACCAGAGCGATGGCGAATGAGGGAAGCAACGGAGCACACACCCGGTGGAGGAGACACTGAACGGAGGAGACACACGGCGGAGCAGCTGGATCTCACCGTCGATGGTGTCCCACGACTGAATGGGAGGAAAGAAGAGGGACGGGGGTGCAGGAGCAACCTTCTACGTGGGGAAAGAATGGGGAAAGGAGAAATGGTTTTTTCATATCTGAATACGGGGGTGTAATGGTAATTTGATATCAATATCACATAAACCTCCCCATTTTCTACGCATATGAGAAGAGAAAATGTTTTGGGTGGGTCCCACATACCAGTTTTCTATCTTCCCTATTTTCTTTGCTATGCCAAACAAGAGAAAATCACATATTCTCATCATTTTCTCTCTTCCCATTTTCTTTCTTTCTATTTTCTCTTGAAACAAACAGACTGGTAAAGTCTAATATACACCTTCTTGGATTGGGTGAAGAATATATTTTAAAAATTAAATCGTTAATTTAATATTATATTAATTTAAAGATAAAAATTAATTATATAAAATTTGATAAATTGGTTAATATTAATTTATAAAATATTTATTTATTTATTTATTTCTCTTTTTTTTCTCACATTAGATGAAATGAGAATTACAAATTGTGAAGAAGAGGAGAGAAAATGAAGAAGTTGAGAAATATAGAGAATGAGAAGTTCTGAAAACTGAAGAAAGACAAAAGATGAGATAAAGAGAAAAGATGACACTTTAAGAGAGTGAGACACGTTGAGTTACAATTTGTAATTCAATGAGTATGTTTAGTAGAGATCTAAAGAAGTGACGCAGCATCACAAAGAAGTACCGTGTAAACAGTGCTCCCAAATTTGAGAGCTCTGTTCACGCAGTATTTCTTTGTGATGAGACGACACCTTTTTTTAAATTTTTTTTTGTTTTAAAAAAAAGACTTTTTTTAAATTTGAAAATATTTAAATTAAAAAGTAATGTTCATATGACACTTCTAAAAATTTTTAATCCAATATTTATTATTTTTTAATAATAATGTAATAATTTTTACACATTATAAAAAAATGTAACCTCATCTTTTTAGTTAGGTATGGCTTGAGAGAGAGCAACAATGAATTAAGTAGAGAAAAACTATTGGCATTTATTTGCCATGTCTTATTGTGTCTAGCGTCTCAATGTGTACTTGATGTGTATGTTTAGATCAACATCACTGAAATTTTTTTCACGGAAAAAAAAGGGAAAAAAGAAACAAAATCTCATTCATCGCTGCCCAATATTAACAATATCATGGACATCTCCATAAATCAAGCCCCACCCACACCGATGAAGAAATGATTAGTCAAAAGAAGTATTGCGGCATTATAAAGAAGGATCGTGTAAATAGTATTCTTAAATTTAAAAATATTATTTATGCAATACTTCTTTGTGATGCTGTGATATTTTTTTTAATTTTTTTTATTTTAAAAATATATTTTTAAATTTTTTTTAACTTAAAAAAATTGAATTAGAAAGTATTGTTCACGTGGCATTTGATTTTGTAATGCTGCAACCGGCACCTTGCTTTTAAAATTTTTTTTAAAAATAAAACTTTTTTTTTATTTTTAAACTTAATTTGAAAATTTTAAATTTGGAAATATTGTTCACGCTACACTTCATTTTGTGATATTACGACACTTTTTTTAAATTTTTTTAAAAAACAAGACTATTTTTTTTAAACTTGAAAATTTTGAATTTGGGATCACTGTTGACGTGACACTTCATTTTGTGATGTCGCAACACCTTTATTTTTAATATTTTTTCCACACCTGCGTAGTCTATCCTCTCTGCTATTGTTTATTCCAATCGATTGGTAAGGATATTGTCACCTCCAACACTCACTTCGTTGGACTTTCGAATGACAAAACTAAAGTGAAATTTTTTTCAATTGATTTGGATCAAATGAGATTTTGTTTCACAGTAACTTTTGTTAGTAAATATTAATTTATTATGAATTTTTTTTTAATTACAGATAATTTTTTGACTGTCACTTGCTACGAAAAAAAATTACTTCTCTTAAAAAATAAAGTCAATAGAATACGATACACTATAACATGAATTAGTGTACAATAACATCCGTTGAAGTTTACATAAAGAGGATGTTAGAAACTTTATCTTTTATATATATATATATATATAATTTTAATTTTTTATCACATTTTTTTATTATTTTTTATATTATTGAGTATATTATTTTTTATTATTATTTTTATTTAATCATAATTATAAAAAAATAAAAAATATAATAAAAGAAAAAATGTGACGAGATTAATAATTTTTTTAATATATTTTTTATTATTAGATCATATTTTATATATATTTTTAATTATAACTTGTTTATTAATTTATCAAATTTATTTAAAGCTGCCGTTTTCTTTTTTTTATTATTATTATTGGTATATTTTATTTAATTTTTTCAAAATAAAGTTTTTTAGAAAAGATAAAAAAAAGTGGCCAAATAAAAAAAAAGAAAGAAAGAATTTTTTTTAAAAAAAAATTATGGTCATTCGTATCCCTTCTTCTCCTAGACTTTGGATACTGTGGCTCGTAGATATGAGGCGTTTATGCAATGTTTTAAAAACCGGTCCGACCGAACTTGTTCGACCGGTCGGACCGTTGAGCGGTCAAATCGATAAGAACAAAAAAACCGGTTAAAATCTATAAAATCGAAGAACCGGTAAGTTAAAAACCGACCAATCACAAAAAAAAAAAAAAAAAAACATCACCGATGTTCATGTCTCTCTCGACCATCTTGGTTCCTTACTTCCTTGGTTCACTCATCAGGGCAATTGTTCACATTTTAGAAAGCACAAAGGCGTAGAGAGAAACCACAGCAAATGAGAGGAAGAAAGCTTGAAACTAGCAAAGGAAGAGAAGGTGCAGACGCCTAGGAAGAAGAGAAAATGGTGAGAAAAAGCGGTCTGCAATTATTATAATTCACATTCCAACGAAAGAGGCACAATTTTTTGACTTTTCATCCAACGTCAATTCATTTAATTTTCCTTAATTTGAGTTTCATTTCGTACAAATCTTATTTAATTTGATTTCACTTTTATTAAATTATTTTTTAATACATTTGTTAATTTTATTTTGAATTCAAAGTTTTAACTTTTTTTATAAAATTTATATATTAAAAATATAAGTGAACAGTAATTAGTATAAGGGTAATAATATGTAATTAAATTGGTATTAGATATATTCATTAAATTATATGACTCGACCACGAGTTAAACAAATTGAATAAGCTAAATCATGAATTACACATTATTTTAATTTAATACATATTTGGGATAGTTGATAAAATTTAATTATTTTAATAATTAATTATTTTAATAATTAAATTATAAAAATTTAATTATTTTAACAATTTATTATGTTTGAATATATTAATTAAAAAGTAATTTTAAATTAATTTATTTTATTTAAATAATATAAAAAATATTTTTATATATTAAATTAATAAAATAAATATAAAAAAATTTAAAAAGTTATTTAATTGATTAAAAAAATTATTTTATTAAAAATAAAATAATATTTTTATCTCAAAATATAAAAAATAATCTATAATATAAAATTATAAGATAAAATTTTAACATTAAAAAAATATAAAAATATATTAAATTTTATATAAAAACTAAAATTAATTTTATTAAACATAATTAAATACTATTATAATAATTTAAAAAAAAAACTGTTAGCAATGAAAATAATCTTTCCCAAATGCCTCTTTAATTGTTGAATTGATTATTAAAGCATTGCGTTCATGGTACACGTACTGTAGATAGGTGTGTGTCATATCCCAATCATAATAATTATTGATTTGACATAGATTCAAATAAATAATTAATAATAATGAAATGTAATTTAAAGTGTATATTATATTTATTTATTTATTTTTTATCATAATACATATAAAAGTCTTATATAATTTAATTAGTAATATTTATTTGATTTATACATAAAAAATAGATTATTAATTTTTTTATTATAGATAATTACACATATAAATTTTTTTATAAATTTTAATTGATAATATTTATACACATATTTTTAACTACAAATAATTAATTATACATATAATTTTTTTTATATATTTTAACTGATAATATTTATACATAAATTTACATACAATAATTTTAAATTTTAAATTAATTATAATACAATTTAAAAAAGAAAAGAAAAAGAAACTTAATAACCAGTTATAGTGGATAAATTAGTGTATGATATATTTCTTTACAAGATTTTGTTAATTTGTGCTCGTTAAAAGTGTTTATTAATCTTTATTAAATTGTCTTAATTATTTAAATAATAAAATATTAATTTTTTTAGATTTTAAAAGTATTAATATTTTTATTTAATAGTTTATATTTTGACTCATTAATACGAACCCTAAAGAAAATTGACAAAACCCTATAATATATATTAGAAGCTTAACTATATTAAAAAAAATTGCACCAATCCCACAAAAACAACCAAATACGTGAAAATCTTTGACGAAAATGGTAAACATTGTAAGCTTATCAAGGCTTCGTGAGAACAAGGGTATGGTTAATATGAATGATAGAATAAGACTTAATAATATTAATTATGATAATATAAGATATGATAATATAAAATTTAATAAAATAATATTTAATATGTATTAATTTGAAATATTAAGATATTTAAAATTGTAATAAAAAAGTTTTTATAGTAATTTATACATTAAAATTTAATTAGACATAATTTATTTTAAGATTTAATTAAGTTATCTATAATTTTAATATATAAGAGATATTTGATGAATAACTTTATACAATATAATATTTGTACTAATTAATTAATAAAGTCATAATATATTGTATTAGTTTATTTTTTTAAGTCTAATATAATATATATATAGTGAGATGAATTTTTATTGTGAGATTGTGAGAAGGGATCTTGACCATACAACTATGCATAGATAATCAAGATTAAAAATTATTTAAAAATCATGCGACTACTTAAAAAAATCACATATATTTATGTTCTAATCTTAATCATTTATGTAAAATCTAATGATCAAAATTCACTCTTTTCACTTCTTATAATAAACACTCATCTTACCAAATATATATATACACACACGGTGGTGCCTCCTTTATAGATATACATAATTGATTAATTGTTATGATTATGCTGTTTTGTTCTCATGGAATGTGTTACTTGAAAAGTAATGCTGTGTAACTCTTTCGTGATCAATGCTCCTATTGAATTAGCTTATGGTTTTCTTTTTTATGTTATTTCTTGAAGATTGTGGTATTGAGGACGGAAAAAGTGTTGTGAATTAATGTGGAAAGTTAAAGTTAGCAGAATTCTACCGCAAACTTGTAACAAATAAAGATATACAAAATGGTGGAAATTTCAGCAAGCACGAATTTAAAATGTTGAGGAGTCGTAGGAGCGTAAATGACTCAAATTATTTGTGAATTATGTGAGGTGGGCTCATTAAATATTTATTTAAATTTAGGTTCAATTATATAAATAAATTAAATATAAATTTTATAAATTTAACATTAAAAATTTATAAATAATTTATATATATATATATGTATATATATAAAATGTTTATTATCATTCTTTTATATCTATTATTATTTTTATTTTATTAATTTTTTTAATTAAGTAAACTATTTAAAGTCATTAGATCAAAATAAAATTAAATGTGATTTAATAAAAAGAGTGTTTTATTGGCTTAAAGCCATTAGATCTATTTTAATTTGTTTAATTAAATAAGACTTTATTAGTTATTTATGATTTAATAATATTTTAAATATATAAATATCAATTAAAAATATTTCTTTTATAAAGATTAACTTACACCTACGCCATCCCTTCCTCCCCAACTCTAACCCAACCCGCGTCCCGATTCCCATTTGATTCCTCCACTTCGTAGTTAGAAATGGAAATAAGTTAAATCAAGTTAATTTTTGTTTTAAATATGTTTAATTTATATCTCAATTATAAAGTATAAGTATGTAAATTTAAAATAAGTTATTTTTTAAAGTTTAATTTATTTTTTTTAAAAGTTTAGCGTGATTTAAATTTTATTTAAAAATTTATTTTATAATAAAAATTTTAAATAAATTAAAAAACTTATTTTTAAATAAATTAGTATATCTTTAAATAAATTAAAAAGTTTATTTTTAAATAAATTAATATATATTTTTATTATACTTTAATATTTATCTCTTATTTTTAATAAATATTTATTATTTATTTATTTTAATATTTAATTGATGTGAGATTAAAGGATATATTAAATTATAAAATTATTGAAAGGATATAAACGCTTCCATGCTTGAATCTCCATGGTCGTCTACTGGCACGTAAACAACACCTTTCCAGTTGTGAATATCAAGGGAGCAAACAGTGCTTTCGCAGTTCTCCTTCATAATTATTTCAAACAGCTCCTCTGAATCTTCGTATCGTATCTCGCTGCTGCTAAGGCTGTAATCAAACACTTGGTTTCTCTTGAACTCAATAAAATTGTATTCACATTTCACAGTAATGCTGGTCATTTCTCTTATTCTTAATTATGATGGTAAACAGGCTTAAGTGAAATATGTGATGCATGTACTGCAATATCCTTTTCCTGTCAGAAACATTTTAGTACAAAGCTGAATTTTTATATTGCTAGAGTTGAATGGCATGTGGGTTTTCTATTTATTTTTTTTAATGTTGAAGCTTGTGTATTGTGAACTCTGTTGCAGATCATCATATTTGCTTTTAAGTGTCTTGTATATAATTATGGGTTACTTCCTTTCCTAATCACCGTTCTGAGGTGGCTCCACCTTGATAATAAAGTCAGCAAAATGGTCTTGAATCGCATGGAAGATGTCTCTATCAGCTCTGCAATGGTGCTTTTATTTCAAGGTCCATTTTCTGCCACACTAGCTTATATGATAATAATTCAAGAAAGTTGTCATGTGCTTTCAGAGAGACCATAGAAGCTGTACACGTTGTCCACAAAGTTATTATTATTATTATTATTATTATTTATTTAGACTTACACAGATGAAAACAATTTTGGTTTGCCTTACATCCCATGTTTCCAAATATATCTTCTTTCTTTGATGCTCTGCATCAATTCATTTGATAAATTTGTTGGAAAACCAGTCAAAGTGTCAAACCCTGAAGTAATTTTATTAATTAGATTAATGCATTATGGAAAAAACAATTCATCTGAAATATTTAAATGGTTCTCTTGAGTGGGCTTATTGGGCCAAATGCATGAATGAGGTTGCATCAAGGTATTGAGCAATGACTGCGTGGCCTCCATTATATAAACTTGGCTTGCTTCTGTTCAATTGTAAAGAAAAATTGGAATTAGTTTATTCTCTATGACATGGCTAAAGCTTATGTATCAGTAAATTGTAGGCCTTGATTTCTTCAGTGAAAAGCCTTCCTGAAGGCAGTCATCCCATTTTGAGGTACTCAATTCTTTGAGAGCAATGCTATTTACACACTTCTTTTGTTGCTTCTCACTTAAATCATCAAGATGCGTGAGAAATAGTGTGTGCTAGTACCATTTCTCATACTTCACTTCCATTGGTCAACAGAGTAGCGAGTAACACACTTCTTTTGTTACTTGTCATGACCAATTTGTCTATCAGGGAATGAACTGGTCTAAAGTCTGGTGTATTTGACATCCTGGTGTCTTTGACATCATCTTGCGTAGTCTTTCTTTAATTATATCTGTAAGTGATCAAAAATTGACAAATTTAACCATGAAAAGGCAGGTTTAGATTTTAGTTACAATGATTGTGAAGGTTATGCGAAGCAGCTATGTTCAGAAATTTGCCCTTTAATCTCAACAGTACACCTTCAAAAGTCCCACACTACCAACATATTACACATCAATCTCTCCATAAAAACATGCATGCCTTTTGTCTAGCCTGACGGTGGCTGGAGCAATGTCACCATAAGCATAAATCAGAAGCCGGAGAAAATCAAACAATTGAGTCAAATGCCTCGATCACATCTCATGTAAATCAAAAATTAGAGTAAAGAAGTGATAAATATTTATAAAATAAAAAATAAGTATTAAGTTATAATATAATTTTAATATTTTATTTTATTTTATTAATTTAAATTTAAATTATTAATTTTTATTAAAATTTAATTAAAAAATATATTAATATATTATAATAAATTAATAATTATAATTAATATAATAATATATATTATATTATATATAATTAAACTAAAGAAACTGATTTGTCAAACTTACAAAACTTATTAAATAATATGAGATTTATCTTTTTTAATTAAACAAATTTTTTTAAAAAATTTAACCTAATTTATTTAATAAATAAATTAAGTCATACCTCACCCAACTATAAACTCCTAACATACAACTTGACCTATTTCACCTCTGATCGTCGCAGCTTTTGAGTAAAATACATGTGAAAATTCTTTAGTTTGTATGTTTAAGTCTGTGAAAGGTCTATTTCTTTTCATGAAAATTTCGAAACACAATGAAAGTTTGCATAACCGTGTTTCTTTTCTCTTCCTATGTTTTGCTTCAACAAGTTTATCTGTTCATGGATTATTCCACAATTGTCTGATTTGTGTGAAATTAGCACTTATTTTTCAGTGAAGATGGGTTAGGTGTTTCTCACAAAAGATGGATTTTTCTTATGTATTATTGGTTCTTCCCCTTTGTTCAGGGTTTTCACACCCTCTCACGTCCCCTCTCCCACCCTCAATCATACTATTGCATGTTGGTACTGATGATTTCTACAGCGGCCTTCTGCGTTGAATTGCTGTGTGTAAAGGACAGAGATGTAAATATATAACAGGAGCTTTCTCCCCTCGGTTTTCTTCGCACACATGCAAAGAAAATTTTCTTGTGGGTCCCATCTTGCGTTTTTCTCTCCTCTCCCTTTTTTCTCTGCATCCAAATGGGAGAAAATTCCAAAATCTACCCCTTTTCTCTCCGCCATTCTTTCTCTCCATTTTCTCCTGAACCAAACAAAGGCTTAGTGTAACCAAAGGTGAATAAATCCTTGCAGAAGTTATCAAACTAAGCCCGTACCGTGGGGCTTGATTAGACCATAAATTGTTATTTTTAATTTATAAACCATCTCAGAATTGGTTGATAGTGAATAACTTGGTCGTTGCTTCAGATGTACCCCTTCTTACAATTCTCCATATAAAAAGACATTTTTCACATTAAATTGATGTAATTTTCACTCAAAGTGATTGGCTAAGGCTATTTTCATTCTTATTATGTCCATCTTCACAATAGAGCTAGAAGTCTCGTCATAATTCAAACCATATCGTTGATTAAACATTTTTGTAACCAATCTAGCCTTAAATTTTTCAATTCTTTCATCATATTTATATTTAATTTTGTAGACTCATTTACAACCTATCACATTTTTTTGGGGCGTCTTGGAACTAGCTCCCATGTTTGATGTTCAAGAAAAGCTTATACTTTCTCATTCTTGGCTGTAATCTAATTTGGATTTTTACTTGCTTCGTCATATGAATTTAATTTTTTATTTTCTTGCAAGAAGGAAATAAATGAGACATGTGGAGATGTAGCTTCAGTGTTCAATGGCCAATCTTTTGTGGGAAAATATTTTCTTGCTTGGATATTTCTAGTTGAACAACGTTGCTGAATTTGTGGATCACTATATTCAAGCATGTTGGTGTCTTTATGGGAGCTGTTATAATTGCGATTGAGAGCATAATATTCTCTTTTATGGGAGCTGTTATAATTACGATTGAGAGCATAATAATTGCTTGGATAAGTTATTAGGGTTGTCTGGTTAGGGCGTATAGGGATAAATGGAAGGTATCAGGTTGGTCATTTGGGGGAGGGGTGTTCGTATGGACAGGTGGGAGAGTGTTTTGTATGGCTAAGAAGTTTGGGATCATAGGTGGTGGGAAGGGTTCCTATAACCCGTAACCAAGGGTGTTGTCCTGTGATTCTGCAGTGGCGAAGGGCAGCTCTGTATCATCAGTTAGCAGTAGAAGAAACTGCTTAGTTTTGCAACGATGGCCCGGGACAAAACATTCATCACAGTTGTAAACAAGTCCCTTGACCCTGCGGGCTTGCATTTCTGCAGAGGTGAGGTATTTGATGGGAATTGTGTGTGGTTTTGGGGGTGTAGGGAGGGCTAGACGTTGGGTGGGTGCAGGTAACAGGGGAGGTAGTGGGGGGTTGGGTTGGGGGTTGTATCTAGGTTGATAGGGTCGGTGTGGTTGTTGTAAGGTTCGGTTAGCTAGGATTTTGGATTCAATAAGTTTGGCTAAACTTATGGCATGGGAAATGGAGGTGGGCTGTAAAATTGCCATTTCATGCTGAATTTCTGGTTTCAACCCAGAGATAAAACAATCGAGAATGGCATTAGCAGGGAGGCCGAACACCCAATTGCATAATCTCTCAAATTCCTTTTGATAATCACTGACAGTGGATTTTTGTTGCAATTTAAACAATGCTTGCTGGTGGTTTTGGAAGGATGAAGGGCCAAAACGTGTTTCAAGATCATGTTTACATCCATCCCACGAAGACAGCAATCCACTATTGTAGAGCCATTGAAACCAAGCTAGAGCATCACCTGTCATGTATGGGGAAATATGGGTAAGGCGCTGGTGATTGGGGATATTGTAATGGTTGAAGAATTGTTCTGCTTGAAAAATCCATTCTAGAGGATTGGATCCATCAAACTATTGAAGGAAGAGTTTAGGTGGTTTCAGTGGTGATGGTGGGGGTGTAGAGGTTGAAATCTGGTCTTGAAGGATTTGGAATGTTGATAGGTAGGATTCATGACGTTTGTCTTGACTTTGTTGGTATTGTTCTTGGTTTATTTGAATTTGTTGGAGAGTGGTGTTAATGGTTGCGATGGAGGCAGCAAGTTGGATAAGGTCAGGGTTGTCATTTTGATTACGAGGCATGGTTCAAGGAAATGAAAGCACCAGTGTTAAAATACGAACAGTAACCAGGGAGAATTGAATTCCTAATGCAATAGGAAAGCCTTAGAGAGAAGAGAGAGTTTCTGTATAATATTCCTTTTCTTCCCTTTTTCATTTTCTCCTTTTTGGCATATATACCATTATTGATTACAATATTCTGTTCCTGAATTATTGGATATAGTGCCAGCTGGCCTTAACAAACTAATAACAATAACAATAAAAGAGATGACAACATCTATTCTAGAATCTTCCTAGATTACTTAACATAGTCTTTGAGGTGAGCTGGTCTCATTTTAATTCTTTTGGGCCTCATTTCGGCCTGAGTCCCATTTTCTCCCTCTGCTGTTTCGGTTTGGGCTTCTTAGTTTGTTGTTATAGTAGTTATTGGGCTTGGACGCATAACAGTGTGCTTCTTGGGTTTGAGATAGGTAGGAATCTCTTCCATCCCGCAGGAGCCACTAAGATAGTTTCACAATTGAGAACGGGATTGACATCATTGAAGAGCCCAACATCACCGTACTGTACACCATGTATGGATTTACATTTTAGAGTTACTTTGTTGTCTTTACATTCCGATCTGTTTCAATAGCTATAATGTTACAATATTATAGAAAAGTGTTAGCCAGCATGCATTTCATTTTCACATTCACATTTTTCTATTTTGTTAAGGTTGCTGAGCTGGATGTAGGTACAAAGAAAACTAAATTTGTATTTCTTTTTTGTCATTTTACTCGCACGTGTAAGGTCTAGCACCCATAATATTGGAAAGATGTACTGATCTGAGGACCTTTTGAAAAGTTAATACAAAAATCCTCTTCCTCTCAATTCTCTGTGTGTCTACGACACATTCACTGTTGATCAAAGGAGTTTCTTTCATTTTGAAGCTCCCTGGTTAATGGTGTGAGTTTCTATCTCGGTTGCTTGCCTTCCCTGATTCTCATTCTCCTGCCACATATAATGAGAACTTCTAGGAATAATTCCTTGTATATTATGTGTGAATATGCAACAAAAGTGAATATACCCTATTGCATTGGAGTTGCAGTGCATTGAGCAGGATAGCCATCCATATATAGGCTTAAATTGTGTTTGGAATGAATAAAAATAAGAAATAATTTAATTTGATTTGATTTAAAAATCAAATTTTGTATTTAAATTTTTTAAAAAAAATAAGGTTTGAATTGATTTAAAAATTAAATTTTATGTTTGAAATTCATTAAAATTAGAACTGATTTGATTTTATTATTTTACATTTTAACTCTTATGATAAGTTATTAGAGGTAGTTACTAATGATAAAATAGTCTATTTGTTTCAAATAAAATCAAATTCTAATAAATCCTATCAAAATTAATAGAATTTTTAAAATAAAAAAAAAAATTCATGAAATTTTAAAAATTAAATCATTTTTCATTTTTAAACATTCTAAATACAAAATTTAATTAAATTTAATTCATAAAATAAATCATTTTTCATTTTTTTACATTCTAAACACACTCTTAGTGATTTCTTTGTTTTGCAGTTTCAATTTTGTATTCTCCTTATGTCAAATGGGGTCTTCGTTTAACTTTGAACAACTTTCTTTCCATCTCTACTTGCTTATTCTACAGTCAAACAAACCTAGTAAAATTAAGTGCAGGAAATATGAGAATAGTAGTTTATATCTTTGTCATAAAGCATAGAGATTGGAGAAGGAGGGCATGTCTTGATCAGTACACAACTATAATGTACGGATACGGATATATGTATCAGATACGATATAGGTATAGTACGAAAATATGATTTTTGTTAAAAAAATAAATTAATATTTATCAAGTATCTAAATATTTGATACGAATATAAGTACGTATAAGACATTATGAAGTAATTGTATCCCGTAGCTACACACAGCATTGCCTTGAGAAGTCTAGAAAGACTAAGGGCTTAATAAAAAAAAAGAAAGACTCAGGGTCAGGATCGAACATATAATTAAAACTATTGAATGTACAGTAGAGAGTTGTCAAATGCATTTCTCCTAAAAAAAGATCATATACATGAAGTATATGTGAAATGGAGGAGTTACATACTATCAGATTGCTGTTGCAGTTTACCAAGTTTCAGGACTAAGGTTAGTCCTCTAGAGCTAGAATCTGTCCACCATGACAGACTATTCTATGTGTTAGCACTCAGTATATACTCGCACAACATCTACTATTGGAGCTCGACATATAGGACATTTTCCACTGTTCCATTGCAACTCATTTGCACACTTGAGACACGCACACATGTGCCCACATCTATAAGAAATTTAGAGACAAGATGACTACTACTGTGCTTTAAAAGTATAAATAAATAATTTCTAACAAGATTATTCCATTCAGAAGCAGATACCTGTATAAAAGTGAGTCAACTTTCTTCTCATAGCATATGCAACAATTGCCCTTCTTTGGAGTCCTGTTATGGAACTTCTTTTCTTCCTCTTTAACTGCAATCATAATGCATATACAATATTGCATGAGTTCCTTATTGAGAGGTAGATAAGAGAGCAAGCACCTTTGCTGGAAAATTCAGCTTTTATACAGGTAATGTTATTGTTGAAAAGCAAAAGGCATAGAGTGAGATAAAGTAAATTTTTCATTGCCATTGCATTTACTGGATCTTGTGTTAGAAGTGACCAAAGGAGGAAGTCTTCATTCAACATAGCAATCATGTCACATGTTGCAGAAACAATCATTAAACTTTGTTATGCATAGAGAAGTTTATTTATTGAATCAAGAAAAGTAAGATAATCTTTAGAATAAAGGACCTCTTTTCTGGCATTTTAGCAATTTGAAGATTGTTGCATAGGCCTAAAATTCTTCATGATGCATTGTCGATATTAAGATATTAAATTCATATTAATTTTGTTAAAATATATAGAAATAATCACAGACCTTTGTGAACCTCTTGGTTCTTGGATTGTTGCAATTGCATCTGCATATCCATGCAGCTCTTTATTGATTTCCTTAGCTCTGACATCTCATGAAAAAGTTGATCCATCTGCCCTCGCAAATTGTATATGAATTCCATTTCCTATAAGCCACAACAGTATAGTGTTATCAAGAAGATATTTAAACTTGTATGCAGATATATCTAGGTAAGAATAAAATAAGACTCACAATTGAATGATGATTTGTGGATGAACAGTATTGTCGAGTATCATGATAGAAAGACTGAGATTGAGAAGGTGGGGGTGAGGATATAGATGCAACTCTATCAGAATCATCCCCAGCTTCATTGTCTCTATAACTCCATGTTCTCAAAAGAGAGGGGGAAGGTGTATGCATTGATGATGAGGATTGAGTGAAATAATCACCGAGTTCATGATCCGAACCACTAGTGCTGCTCTCCTCTGCCTTCTCTTCCTCTTTTCTCCTCTCCTCTTCCTCCTCTGCTCTATCTATTCCTTCATCTTCTTGAGGACTGCCTTGAGAATGCAAGCGTTCTTGAAAAAATGCCATCAACTGGTCCATACTCCCTTGATTATCTTCCTCATCGTATTGACTACAATCTAGATGTGTTTGTGCTCCCATATGAGACATCATCAATCTATCCATCCTTTCCCGGAAGTCACTAGAAAGGAAAGTTGACACTGTTCTTCTGTAAACATAATTTACTTTATGTTCAGATTAGAGAAATATAGAATGAAAATCTGTTCTTGAATTAGTGCTCAATTCAATGTGTAATAATATCTTCACTTCTGACTTTGTTTTCTCTAAATGCCAGTCATTTCTATTTCATTTGTTCATCAGTCATTTATACAGTTGAATTCATGAGAGTACACAAAGAAAAGGTGACAAGCAAAATAAAAGAAAAGAAAACATGGATACCTTTCAAGGAGCTTACGTATCTCATCATTGTCTGAACCAAAATCAAGCATCTCCCTATACCATTCTTGCCTGCGTTCTTCCCAATAGCTCCTAGGCCGAGAAATAGGACTGATCCAGTCATAACTAGCTTCATCATAACTCTGGTCACTGGCCTCTTCCTCTTCTACTATCTCATCATAGCTGCTTACAGCATACTGCTGGTCACTTGCCTCTTCCTCTTCTACTATCTCATCATAACTGGTTTCAGCAGTAGCATACTGCTGGTCACTTGCCTCTACCTTATCAGCCATCTCATCTGCATTTGAATCAGCCATGGAAGATGATGCCCCAACAGTTTCTTTTGGATCATCATTTCGAGCTTCAAAGCATGTTCCTTGGATTGTGACATCTGAACTTGGATGAGCTTCTTCTTTGTTATCTGCACTAGTTTGAGACACTGAGTTATGTGTAGGTTCTTTACAGTGAATTCCAGTGCCATAAACAGTCTTGCAGTGAGTGTCTTTGCTAATGCTGAGTTGATTTGGGGTGGGAAAGTTATCCAATTTTGTGATGTTGCTTACTATCTCGTTATCAGGACTTCTTGGATTGGATACTTCAGCCAGGGCTGAAGTTCTATGTTCAACCCCTCTGCTGAATCTTTCCCTGCATTTAATTAAAAGATTTATGTCATTTAATATCACACAGGAGAGTTAAATTATGGATCTTGCAGTGTTCAGATTTTGAAAATCTAAATATAGTTGCAACTAGTGTTGCCTCTCCTTCACTATGTCTTGGCCTTCGATACAAGGGATGATAACCACTGATGAGTTAAATGGTCCAAAGCATATACAGAATAATAATTGTTGCATTGTTTTAAGTCCGGACATCTAATCTAATATAATTTATAGATTATTCATCAGTTTTCCATCTTAAGTGGTATTTGTAGATGAGCACGGGTTAATAGAATAATGCAACTATATTTCTTGTGTACCTTGGTCGCATGGTTCATTTAAAATGAAATAAATATACTTGGGACAAGAAGTAATAAAAGGAAATGATTGATCCAATTGTGCAGATATATGCTCTTATAACTTTCCTGCCTAAATTTCACCTTTTGGAATGAAATTTTAATAGTTCAGACAAACAGACAGTGCATGAATAAAAATAATACAACGATCAACTCACTCAACCTCTTCATTGCATTTGCTGCTACCATGACATGTCATAACTTCCTTCTTTTTTCCCTTTTCTAATTACTAGGCAAGTTAAATCAAAGGTGTGGCCGTGGCACTGTCTTAATTACCAGAGAAGTAAAAGATTAGACAAAAAGAACTATTGGAGGTGTTTTTCCATAACAACTTCTATCAATCACGAAAGCAACAAGATGTTAACATTTACTGAGAAATTATCATACCTTATTTGCATAATTGCAGATCCTTGTGGTTGTCTGTTCACTTCAGATGCTGCTGATTTCTGGCGGGATTGATCATGAGCTGCTACTCCACGTTGTAATAATCTAAGTCGAAGCAATGACTGCATGCATGGAGTGATACAAAGAAAATGAATTGCAATGGAATAATAAAACACCACCCTGCTTGTTTATCCATTTCAAAAGTCTGCAGGGGAAATTTTTGAAAGAAACTCGGGTATAAAAAGAAAAATTCTTGCATAAATAAAGAATACTCAAGTTGGGTGCACTAAATCAATCACATCATTAATTATGATAGATTATGGTAATTAATTATTAATTTTATAGTAGTTATTTATTAATTATGAAGCACGGATACTTCATAACGTACGTCAAATCTTGCAGTATCGGATACGCACTGCATTATGAAGACGGATCTTCATAATGTCTGTCAAATCCAGTATCGGATACGCACTGCGTATCCGTGCGTGATCTTTCGGATACTTGATAAATGTTAAGTTAATTTTTTAACAAAAGTTGTATCTTCGTATCATACACGTGTCGTATCCGATACCCGTACCCGTATCCATGCATCATAGCGTACCCGTATCCGTACCAGATACTCGGATACTTGATAAATGTTAAGTTAATTTTTTAACAAAAGTTGTATCTTCGTATCATACACGTGTCGTATCCGATACCCGTACCCGTATCCATGCATCATAGTTTATTAACTAATGATGTGGTTGGCCTCAGGTTTATGCAAGAATTCTTCGTATAAAAAAGAAGAAGCAAGCAACCCTCTTACCTGAATACGACCTCTTTGTGTGAACTTGGAAACTGCACCACACTCTGCAAGATTGTGTAGCTCTCCATGCCTGTCACTCTCAAACTGCATAAGCAAATCTTTGAATGCTCGGCTGCCCCTAATACGTGGGGAACTTGTGACTTGAGAAAAAACTTCTTGAGTAGAAGCACGGTCACGCTCTCTATATGGAGATCCTGTCACACTACTACACAGCTCATGATCATTGTCATCACTCAGTGACATTGTACTTTGCACTTGATTTGTAGCTGTGAGTCTCTTAATGATATCTGCAACCTTGCCCCTCTCGCTTTCTGCAGCATCTGAACAGTGCACTTTTGGTGAACAAGATTGATCACTTGGTACAGTTTTATCAGATTCCCAATCTGGGAATGATTCCTCATTACCTGGGGCTTCATCAATGATTTCTTCTTGTTCTGAGACCTTGCATTGTTGTTCTTCAGAAAATGTATTCTCATTGCAGCTTCCATTAGGATTAGTCCTTCCAGTGGAGGCTGGTGCATTTGGTTTGGTGCAGTTGGATTGGTTGAGCCTCTTCTCCCATATCTGAACAAGGGAAGAAGCACCAAGGTTTGAGATTTCATTTTCAGAGGAGCCATGAGGAAGGGACTCTTCCCTCCTAGAAGTAAAACTAGATGACCTTGAAGGAAAATTCTTCAACGCATCAACCTCATTCTCATTCTCATTCTCAAGTGTTGATGACACCATTTCTCGAGCTTGTCTTGCAGCCCATCGATCAATGATTCGTGAGTGCCTCGGGCTCACCAGTGCAGACAATGAGGAATCATCTTTTTCATTGTAGATATTGTGATTTCTTCTTGTGAAACTTAGATTTCCAAGGTTGTTCTTGACAACTCTTGAGGCCCAAGTATCAGCATTAGTAATTGGTTTTTGGGTGTTCTGGTTTGGTGTAGAATCAGAGGAGATGGAAACATTGCATGTGTTAAGGTGGTCTCTAACAAAGTTCTTGATGTTATTTTGGAATGCAGTATGTGTAGCGCATGCATTATGGTTCCTCAAAACACAACCAAATGGCGAGGATGAAGGGATTTCAACCTGGGAAGATGCCATTTTTCTCTTCTTCTATTGGTTGGTTTTTCTTTGTTAATTCCCTACTCAAACCTTCACTAGGGATGATGATCAATGGCTATGAAATTTCATGAACACAAATCAATCCGAAAAAAGAAGAGTGACCCTTTTCAAGATAAAGGGTGGCTAGATTGAAAACATTCCAAACTCACAAATTTTTCTCAGAGCTTTGAAGGCCTCAAAACACACACAGACACACAGAAAAAACACAACAAAGACAGAAGGGCAGAAGGTGATGGAGAAGGGGTCGTTCTTACATAAAACATAAGGGTTGTTTAAGGTTTATAAAACAAATCATCATTAACTCATTCCCGCGTTCGTCGCCTATATTTAGAGCTCTTGCATAACGGATGTGAACTAAGAGAGAGAAAGAAGAACGAAGACTAGTTTGTGTTGTGGTTCTTTTTTTTGTTTTTTTGGTTGAAATTGTTAAAGAGGGGTAAGGCTAAAATTGGAGGAACTGTTGGTTTCAGTGAGAGAAAGAAACTATAAGGTGGTAAGTTCTCTCAAGGCTAGCTACATGCAAACCAGTAATGCTAGTTACACAGGTTTTTATCATAGAAACCACACAGTTATTAAAAATTGTTGTTAAAAAACTTTCAACCATTACTTTACACACGTTACAAAAGAATCTCAAGTTTTTATTTCTACGAGGATTCTGTGCAATCCCTCTATGTGAAGCTATATTACATATAGATATTGTTACGAGTGTTTATTTTCACACATCATTTTTAATACACACTTCTTATATACATTATTTTTTTTAATAATAAAACCAGAGAAACATAATTCTCAATATACACAATTTCTCTTTCTTTTTACCAAAACAAATAAAGTGTAAAATAGTGTAAGTAAAAAATAACGTTTGATAAACATTTCCGTGCTCTTACACCACCACACCAAGTGTTCCACATAGTTGATATTATTGTCTTTAAGTAACGGAAAAATATTCTTACACTAAGAATTTTACATTATTGCTACACTAGTTATTGATCTCTTAAATATTAGTTAACAGTGTGTATTATTGATTAGTGGACTAATAACATATTTTCAAAAAGTTGGTAACATGTTGGAAACCATTAACCAATTAATATAAGTTATTAACCAATAATTAAATTATCATTAACCAATGTAACAATGGTGTAAAAATTTGGTATGAAAATAACATAACTATTAAGGAGCCATGCAATAATAATGATTAGCACTAAAAATATTAAATATAATAATTGCAATAATGATTTAACATAGCATTTTATTTTTATACACTATGAACACATTTATTTATTAAGTCAATCAATAATGTATTGCCATGTTATTACAAAAGTTTGATTCTTACTACAGTTTTATCAAAAGTTACACTTTTGAACAAAATGAAAGAGAAATTCTTGGGTAGGCGTTGTCTAACAAGTTATCTTTTATGCACTGTATTTAAAATTGACATGAATATTGAATTGAGCATAGTTTTATGGATTGAACTGGTTAGCCGGTCCGCCTAAAAAACTCGTGACCTGAGTTCTAAGTAGGTTCGATCAATCAATTAGATCGTTTTTTTCACCAACTCGGTCAAACTCAGGCAATCCAGTGACTCATTCGACGGGTCGACCTCATTTTTTGGCATTTTTTTAAAATTAAAACTTAAAAAATATAACTTTTAAGATTTGAACATCATATCTAAAAGTCCTTGTCATAAAGTGTATTCTACGACAAGACCATATGCTCATATTTAGTATTATTCTTAATTTATATTATTATCTAACAATATGTTATTATAATTGTTTATTTGGAAGTATTTTTTTCATATACTTTTTTTTGTTTAGTATTTTTCAATATAATATTTTTTTATATAAAGTAGTTTTTATATATTTTTTTTAAAATATTTCCTTCTTTGTCCGAATTTTTCAGTTCAATCGTTTGACTCGAGGTCGGACCATTGACTCAGTGATCCATGACTTTCTGATTAAGTTAACCTTTGATCTGAATTATACAACTATAGAATAGAGTACCTATAATAAGTAGTGTGTAACCAATAATTATTGCAAAATGACAATACATGATTGAGTAATAATATAAAAAACTTTACACTTTTTTTTGGTTAAACAAAAAACTTTACATTGACATATCACAATTAAGGGTGAGGTTATTGATATTTGAAATTACCTATCTACACTTCTCATTAACCACTCATAATTTTATAAAAAAATTAATTAATATAGGATATGTGAATAAGCAATTGAGATTATCAATAACCTCACTCAAAATTAAAGTCCCTAACTTAGCTGTCCTCACATGCAGGTATTGTGTAGTATAATATAAGAATGTTATGTTACATTACTTGAATCTAATGTTTGATATATGCAACTGTGATTTCATGCAATGAAAATGAAATGGAAATGTAATGCTATGACTTTCCAAGTGGATAGCTTAGGAGATTTGTTGGCTGTGACTAAAACTGAGTGAGAGAAAGAAAAGAACAGTAAGTGACATTGGCCTTTTTTTTTTCTTGCTGTGCCATTGAGACGTTGGGATCGTGGGATAATAGGTATAATCCTTTTTCTATATTCTATTAAAAAATATTTTTTTTATACTTTTAACGCAACACCTGAATGGAATACTGTATTTAATATGAATATGACCGGATATTGTTATATATTATATTTAAAAGTTCTTCTCATAAAATGTATTCTACCACAAAATTATATGATCATGTTTAGTATTATTCTTAATTTTTTAATTTATATTATTATCTAAGTAATATGTTATTATCATTGTTTATTTGGAAGTAATTTTTTTATATACTTTTTTTGTTTAGTATTTTTTAATATATATATTTTTTAAAATATTTCATTCTTTGTTTGAATTTTTCAGTTCGATCATTTGACTCGAGATCGGACCATTGACTCAGTGATCTGACTTTATGACCGCATTAACCTCCAGTTCGAGTTATACAATTATAGAATGAAGTACCTATAGTAAGTAGTGTCTAACCAATCATTACTGCAAAATGATAATACATGATTGAGTAATAAAAAAAAAAATTTTACACTGTTTTTTAGTTAAAAAAAACTTTACATTGACCACTACAACATAATTTGCTAATGGTGGTAGTTTTGTGAGACAATGGCGGCGGTTCAAACCGCCGCTAAAAGAAACTTACGACGGTTATGTTATTGTCGCTATTTTTAGTATTGAGAGCTTGAATCTGCAGCGATTACGTTAACCGTTAAAATAATCGCCGCAAAATGAATAATCATTTTGCGGCGGTTACTAACTGCCGTTAAATACAATTTTTAGAAATTTGATTTTAAAATCTACAACGACTTTTAACTGCCATATTAGATATTTAAAGTATTTCTCATTTATTTTAGTGGTGGTTTATAACCGCTGTGATAAATTTTTTAAAAAATTTCCTCGATATTTTTGAGGTGGTTAGTAACCACCGCTAGTAATAAAATTAAATTTAACTTTCTTAAATTGGCAGCGGATGTCAACCGCTATTATTATTTAGAACTTTTTCATAGCCTAAACTTGCGATTGTTTTTGTAACCGCTGCAATCTTTTTTTTTTATTTTTTTTTAATTTCATCCATTTGTACTGGTGATAGTTGAAGAAAATTAAATATATATTTTTTTACATATTTTCTATGTACATTCACTAATGATTTTTAATTTGGTTTTAAAATTCTTTTAGACCATTAAAACATTAATTGATCTAAAGCATCAAATTTATTCATCACTTTAAACAAAAACTACATAAAAATTATGCACAATATACAGTATAGTATTTTGCTCAAAAGTGCTAAGTAGCATAAGAACTCATCCCAACATAAATTCATAGTAAAAGTAACAATGCACAAAATGCAAGTCTAATATCTTGCTCAAAAGTGCTAAGTAGCATAAAAAATACTATTCCCAACAAAAAATTCCTAGTCAAAGTAACAATGTATAAAATGTAAGTCCAATATCTTGCTCTAAAGTGCTAAGCAATAAAGAACTAAGCAGAAGATGATGGTTCATGACTTTGTGATTGATGACTAGTGCTGGAAGAACGTCTTACATCTGATGGATTTCATTCACGAACCTTGAGTACCCTTTTCCTTCAACTAGTAAAATCAGAAATAGATAATAAAAAAAAGGGTTACCAAATGAAGAGAAAACTAGAAACTGAATTGGCCAAAATAAAATGAGTATCAATGAAAACATAAACCAAAATAAGATGAGCATCCTCAAAACAAGCAACATTCAACAATGATGAGTACCAAAAGAATTTCAACAATGATAAGCACCAAAGGGTTACCAAATTCCTACTCTGTATTTTTTTTGGTTGTGTAGTGCACCAACCAAATCCACCAACACAACAAGATAGCAATAAACAAAAGAATATATATAAAAATATGCTTACAAAAAAAAGAGAAAAATGGATAAAGTTGATCTAACTAAAACTACATGAGAATTCAACTCAAGTGTAGTTGAAACAATGATTTAACTTAAGCCTACCTCTTATATTCAACGTCAAAATGTCAAGCTTCAAGATATAGGCACCTAAAAGCACGCACCACAATTTTCATGACCACAGGAAGCTTTTTTTTTCCCCTCTACTGCTAGTAGCTTATGCTAGTTGAAACGCAGAAAAATGGAGTTACAAGGTACTAGAAAGTGATGCAAACAAACTTGAGTGTAGATAGAAATCATAAAAATTACATTTTTTTTAATTAAAGAGTCTTTATTATATGAAACCCAAAACCTTAACCTAATCATTTGAATTGAAATGATTTCTATTTAAACATTTTCATTTTAAATTTTAGCATGTAAGTATTTGCTAGAAAGCCAAATTGAGTATAAATGGAAGAGGATCAAGAATTTCAAACAAAAAAGGGTTTGACCTGAAATGAAGGTAACGAGAAAGAAAGGGATTGAAATAAGTTTGTGGAATCATTGAATAAATAATGGTTGTTACCTTGTGAGGGTTAACAGGAAACGAGACTTTATTGAAATAGATTTGGAGAAGTGGCCATTGCAGATGACTCTGCGCAGAGATGAAGTAGGTGTCTGACGAAATGGGGTTCGTGTTTTCGATTAGGAACCCTAAGCTTGAATTTGAAATGGACCTATTTACACATGCTCAAACGATGCAGTGAGGAGTTGGCCATAAATAGTTGTGGTGAAGGGTGGTTTTGCAGGTGACGAGGTTGAGTGGTGTGCCTCTGCTAGTGGCGTGGGGCAGCTGTGGTGGAAGATCTGAGTTTGCAGGGATGGAGGTGCGACGCGGTGCGTGGGTTCTGGTGGTTCCGAGTTCATGGGTCGCGGGTTCCAGGTGACGTTCTGGTTCACGGTGGTTGATGGGCGTGGAGGCACAGTTGCTGAGATGCGGCGTGGCAGAGACGATGGCAGGTTCACAATGCTAACAGAGTTACGTGGTGTTTGCACGACCCAGAAATATCTAAAAATGAAGGTTTGGGAATGATAAAGTTTTGAGAGATGGGGAATAATGGTTTGTGCGATTTGAGAAATTTGGGGATTAGAGGGAATGAGAAATTTGGGAGTTAGAGGGAACGAAGGAAAATTTCAACGTTACATCTATACTGTAACGGTTCAACATAACTGCCTCGAATTGCCACCTAACTACCGCAACAACCGCCGTTAGATACTTAATGGTGGCAGTTAACAGTAACTGTCGTAATTTACCCGCCGTCGATTGCTGAATTCTATGTAGCGAACATATCACAATTAAGGGTAAAGTTATTAATGTTCAAAATTATCTATTTACACTTCTCATTAACCACTCATAATTTTATAAAATAAAATAAAATTATGATTGATTAATATAGAATATGTGAATAAGCAATTGAGATTACCAATAATCTCACTCAAAATTAAAGTCTCTAACTTAGCTGTCCTCACATGCAGGCATTGTGTAGTATAATATAAGAATGTCATGTTACATTAATTGAATCCAATGTTTGATACATGCAACGGTGATTTCATGCAATGAAATGAAATGGAAATGTAATGCAATGACTTTCCAAGTGGATAGCTTAGGAGATTTGTTGGCCGTGACAAAAACTGAGTGAGAGAAAGAAAAGAACAGTAAGTGACACTGGCTTCTTTTTTTTTTTTCTTGCTGCCATCGAGGCGTTGGGATTGTGGATTAATAGGTATAATCCTGTTTCTATATTCTATTAGAAAATATTTTTTTATACTTCTAACACAATACCTGAATGAAATACTGTATTTAATATGAATATGACTAGATATATTGTTATATATTACATATAAAGTTGAAATAAATATATTCTATTTTATTTCGATTGTGATGACTGTAAAGTAAAAGATGTAAATACACTTCGATTCAACCAAGACCACGCCTGCTTCGCCGTCGCCACTGACGTCGGCTTCGGCATCTACAACTGCGACCCCTTCCGGGCCACGACTTCGCCGCCGCTGGCATCGACTCCCACCTTCGTTTCGCACCGCACCGCCTCCATTCTCCGGTATCGTCAACTCAATCAATTCGGCGTTGGATCGCCGACGGTGTACAGGTCTCCAGCTACAACTATAGCCTCATCCACGCCGGAACCATCCGCACTAACCTCGACGACACCGACTTGATCTACAGGACCTAGCCGGGAATTGCAGCGGCGTGGTGTGCACGCATGGCAGGAAGATGACGATGGAAGCTGGGTGTGGTGATGTCCAGATCTGATTTGTGAAGGGACCAAACTGCAATAATTAATTAGAATGGGACTCATTTGTAAATATAATATTGAGACATTTTTTATAAAATACCAAAACCTACAGTCAGAAGTTTTTGATCGGGTCCATCCATGCAACTCAACTCAAGAGGTCCATAATAGAAGCCTAGGCTCTGTGTTGTAGTTGTACCACCACCTCATTAGTAGCCTACGGTTGGGGCATCTTGTAGAGAAGAAGTTTAATATGGGTTCAAGTTTAAGTTTATGAATGAATTATTGATATTTTAGTTATTTATTTATTATTAAAATAAATTAATAATTTAAATTAAAAATTAAATTTTATAGATTTTAATTAATAATATTTAGATTCGTATAAAAATATAATTATATATTTTTTATATGAATAATTGTATATATAAAAAATTTATAAATTTTAATTGATAATTTTTTATATATCCAAATTTGTAAATAGATACTGTCAAACTAAAAAAAAAGTGATCTATCTATGGATCTAAACATGTTGAGTCCATGATAGAAGTCTCTTTTTGTCAAATTTAGTCATGCTCACTTACCACTTGAGCCACTTGGGAATGTTTAATATGAACCATTTATAAATTGGTCCATGAATGAATCATGACTTTTGAACTATTAATTTATTATTAAAATAAATTAATAGTTCAAATTAAAAGATAAATTTTAATTAGTTATACTTAAATTTGCATAAAAATTTAATCAAGTTATTTTTTTTACAAATAAATATAGATATAAATAATTTATAAATTTTAAGCGATAATTTTTTATATATCTTAATTTACATATAAATATTATTAAATTAAAAAAAATGGTCTATTAATAAATACAAATTTGTTAAGTCTATGTTAACATCCTTCGAGTCACTCCAGAAGGCCATAGAGGTATTTAAGTTATAGACAAAAAAATAAAAGACCTATTTAAGTTAAAGAATGGTGATTTTGTTACCATTTTTATTTACGAGCCTTAATTACAAGTATTTATATAGAAAGTTTTTCTTAAGAAGGCCAAAAAAAAGAACCAAAGGAAGGGGGTGGTTAACCTTTTTTTTAAAGATAAAATACATATAAATGCAACTTTAAAAAAAATTAGGGGGGGGGGGTAATCCTAACTGCGCTTTACCCCCTGCTTAATTCTATTTCGAGGCTGCCCTCAACTATGATTCTGTCTACATGGTCAGTTGGTTTTTTAATTAATTTGTATCCATAAATTTTTCTATTTTTTTTTCACATTTAGTGTATTATTAATTACATTTATATTGTTCTGTATCAAGAATATTAATTTTTGATATCTAACTTATTTATTTTTAGTTTATTTTTTTATTGTGTTCATATGTTATTTGTAGAGATACAAAATTAAAATCTTAGCGAGATCATGCGGAGATTACTATGACGAGGAAGAAGGATAGATGCCATTTAATAAATAGGAGTGGAGGTGAGGATTATAGTATCTATGCAAACTCTTAAGTATATTTTTTATTTAATATATATCATATATTATGATTTTTTTTATTTTAACTTTGAGATGAGATGAAAATATATATATTTTTATTATTTTAAAATAATTTTTTTATTGAATGAAATTCTATAATAATAAAACTTGTTGAAAAAAATATATCTATTTATGTAATAACTATTTATGTAAATTGATTATTATAAAATATAATTGAATTTTAGTTTGTTATTTATAATATTCTTTTAATTTTGTAAGAATTTTAAATTATTGAACAAAATTGAAGTATGTTGTGTTAAAGTTTATTTTATTTATATTTTTTTTGTAATTTTTAAAATTTTATTTTAAATTATTAACTATCCGCAAATCTTACGAATATTCGATATCCACATGAGAGATCATAAATAGATCGTGACGGGCGAGAGCAAGAGATGGGGAAGCACTACCGGTCTTGCCCTACCCCATTGTCATCTCTAGTTATTCGAATAAATTTGTATACTTCTCAACTAATTTATTATCTAATCTAATTAAAAATAAATTATTTACATCAAATTAAAAAATTCATAAAAATATTTTTTATAATTTAATCCTAAACAATTAATATAATTAAAATTCAAATTTATAATCATATGCCTATTTACATATCAAATGATTGTTTGGCGTTTAAATTTTTTATCTACATTTAATCGATATTTATATCAATTGCATTTTATACATTTTTTTCATATTAAGAATGTCACTTATAATTATATCACGACAAAAAAAAAGAATATCATTTATGTCAAATGATGCATTTGTATGATTGTATCTCTCAAAATGACATCAAATCCCTTAATTAAAATAATAATAATAATTAAAAAATAATATTTTATCATCTGAGAAAATATAGGTTTGAGAATAGGAGAGTTGAGGAAGCCAAAGGAAGAAGAGGAGAGAGTGAGACAGAGAAGAAGAAGAATGCCACTGAGTGCGACGGCGGTCGGAGCTTTACTGGGTTTGGGCACCCAGATGTATTCCAACGCCCTCCGTAAACTCCCTTATATGCGCCGTAATTATCTTTTCTCTCTCTAACTTTCTGTTTGTTTCTCGGGAATTTCGTTTTCCAATCTCTCTTATTCTTCTTCTTGTTGTTGTTACCGTGTAGATCCATGGGAGCACGTGTTGGGAATGGGGTTGGGCGTGGTCTTTGTGAAGCAGCTCCTGAAGTGGGAGGCCCAGGTTGAACAAGACCTCGACAAGATGCTCGAAAAGGCCAAGGCCGCTAACGAAAGACGTTACATAGGTTTGATTTCCCTCCCTTACACTTCTCTTATTTCCCATGTTTCAATTCCTTTTTACTTTTGGGGTAGAAAATTTAGGGAACAGAAATTGACTACATGAGCTGATTCAATTGCCCTTTCATCATGGAAGGGCATTTCCCTTTAAATCTGCTTTTAAAAATAAAATCACTGTAATCGGATATATTCCCTTTGTGTTTCTGTTTGTGTGTCTGTTTTTTGTTTTGAATTTGTGGGGATTAGTGGTGTTGTTATGAGAGATAAGTTATAAATTTTGAAGATATAACGATTCCTATTCCTGAGGCTATGTTTGGATTGATACTGTGGACTGGAAAAGGGGACTAAAACCACTGTTTGGGGGTTTTCTAGGCAGTGGAGTGGAGTGGATACAAGTGTTAAATCAGGTGAAAGATGAAAAAACTGAATATTTGATTACGAAAGCTGTTATACATCAGTTCTTATATAGCTACACTTTTGTGAAGCAGAGTAACTAACTAACAGAAAAGAAAGGCAACTAACAGACTAACTAATTATAGACTAATTAGTCTTTATTCTAACAAGAAAGCTACCGAACTTAACATTCCCTCCCTTAAACTATTGCATGTCAGAAGTTATTCTTTTCTGAAAAATGCAACTAGTTTAATTTTGGTACTTCACATACTCCTAGCTGCTCACGAAACTTGAGAAATATGTCCAACTTTAAAGGCTTGGTCATCAAATCTGCAAGTTGATCCTTTGTTCCACAATGCTCCAACTCAATTATACCCTCCTTAGTAAGATCTCTCAGGAAGTGAAAACGCACATCAATGTGCTTACTTCTGCCATGCATCACAGGGTTCTTGGACAACTTTATGGCTGATATGTTATCACATAGTAGAGTGGTGCATGATCCTGAGACATATTCTAACTCTTTCAGAATTCTTTTCATCCAAACAGCTTGACATGCACAAGCTGCTGCTGCTATGAATTCTGCTTCCGTAGTGGAGAGTGTGACAATGGGCTGCTTCTTAGAGGTCCAAGCAACTGCTCCACCACTTAGTAAGAAAACATATCCTGATGTGCTCTTCCTATCTTCCAAGTCACCAGCATAATCACTGTCTGTGTAAGCCATAAATCTTTCATTCCCTCCCTTCTTATATAGAATGCCAAAATTTACAGTTCCTTGCAGATATCTTAGGATTCTTTTAGCAGCCTGAAAATGCAATTGAGTTGGTTTGCTCATATATCTGCTGATAAGACTCACAGCAAACATCATATCGGGTCGAGTTGCAGTAATGTATATGAGACTTCCTACTATTTGTTTGTAATATGTCTCATCTACCTTTTCTCCATTTTCATCTTTGTGTAGCTTGTGTCCTGGAACCATAGGAATTCCGACTGAGTTACTGTCAGACATGCCAAATCTCCTCAAAACTTCCATGGCATATTTCCTCTGATATATATAAATTCCATGATCCTCTTGTAGAATTTCAATCCCAAGGAAAAATCTCATTTTTCCCAAATCTGTCATTTCAAACTCCTTCTGCATTGAGCTTTTGAAAGATTCCATTAAATATTCATCATTACCAGTGTAAATGAGATCATCAACATAAACACTGACAATGAGAATATTTCCTTCCTTGCTGTACTTTAGAAACAGTGTCTGCTCATTCTTGCTTCTTTGAAAACCTTCACTAATGAAATAGGACTCTATACGGCTAAACCAAGCTCTTGGGGCTTGTTTTAGTCCATACAAAGCCTTATGCAGTTTATAAACTTTGTATTCACTGCCCTGCTTCACATAACCCTTTGGCTGTTCAACATATACATCTTCATTCAGTTTTCCATACAAAAAGGCAGATTTGACATCTAACTGATATAATTTCCAACCTCTGTGTGCTGCAATTGCAATTATCATTCTCACAGTGTCCATCCTGCTCACTGGTGCAAACACTTCAGTGTAGTCTATTCCATATTGCTGGGAGTATCCTTTACCAACAAGCCTTGCCTTATACTTGTCCACTTGACCAAGTTCATTTAGCTTAGTCTTGTAAATCCATTTCACTCCTATCTTCTTTGCTCCATCTGGTAGGTCAGTAAGTTCCCAAGTTCTATTTCTGATAATGGAGTTGATTTCTGCATCCATAGCTTTCCTCCACTTGGAATTTTTTACTGCTGCCTCGAATGTCTCAGGATCTACTGAGTCAACCTGAGCCATGTTTACTGCATCTTCTTCTTCTTCTGAGAGATCTTCACCAGTGACATAATCTCTCATCCATCCAGGTGGATGTCTATCTCTTCCTTCTCTATTTCTTTCAGCTTCTGTTTTTGCATTGAGAGGCAAATCAGGCAAATCACATTCATTTCCCCCTATAGTTGATTCACTATCTGCTTCACTCTCCTCTTCTGTGTTGTTTTCTGTATCTCCCCATCCCATGTCCACTATCAAATCTTCCTTGTGATTGGTCTCCCAATTCCACTGTGTTTCTTCTTCAAAGACCACATCTCTGCTCACAATTATTTTCTTCGTATTTGGATCATATAACTTGTATCCTTTTGATTCATCACTCATTCCAAGAAGTACACACTTGCAACTCTTATTTTCTAGTTTGGTTCTTTTCACATCTGGAATATGCACATGTGCCACACATCCAAATATTCTGAAATGTTCAACAGAAGGTTTTATGCCACTCCATGCTTCTTCTGGAGTCTGATTCTTTACAGCCAAGCTTGGAGATCTATTTAATACATACACACTCCAGTTCACTGCCTCAGGCCAGAAACTTTTTGGAATTTTCTTTTCTGACAACAGTGTTCTAACCATGTTCATGACAGTTCTGTTTTTCCTCTCAGCTACCCCATTTTGCTGAGGGGTGTAAGCAGTGGTCAATTGCCTCTTGATTCCATTCCTTTGACAGTATTCATTAAAATCAATGGAAGTAAATTCTCCTCCTCTATCTGTTCTAAGGCATTTAATTGGCAAACCTGTTTCCTTTTCAACCAAAACTTTGAAACACTTGAAGTAATGAAGAGCTTCTGATTTTTCAGTTAAGAAATATATCCATGCTTTTCTTGAAAAATCATCTATGAAGCATAAGAAATACCTTCTTTGACTGTTAGAAGCTGGGGTGATAGGACCACAAATGTCTGCATGAATTAGCTCCAGTTTCTGAGTTGCTCTCCATTGGCTTTTCTTAGGAATTGGGTCTCGATGCTGCTTTCCTTTCATACAGTCTGTGCATACAACTTTTGAGGCTGTTAATTGAGGAAGTCCACGAACCATTTCCTTTCTATGCAGAGTTCTTAACCCTTTATGACTCAAGTGTCCATATCTACAATGCCACAAG
The DNA here is from genome assembly GCA_029884605.1 of Ormosia emarginata. Taxonomy (NCBI): domain Eukaryota; kingdom Viridiplantae; phylum Streptophyta; class Magnoliopsida; order Fabales; family Fabaceae; genus Ormosia; species Ormosia emarginata. The sequence continues at coordinate 6,486,615 of JAQQTP010000025.1, forward strand.
TGTGACAGATCTTGTGCACTGGTATGGAAACAAGAACCCTTCTTGATGGGAGATTGAGCAAGCAGAATAAACATTCTGTTTGTTGTCATTCTGGTCTCAAGAATTAGACCTTTCTCAGGATGATACACTTTGCACTTTCCTGACTGGAACATCACAGTTAACCCTCTTTCTTGCAGCTGTCCTATACTCAAGAGATTGTTCTTGAGCTCAGGCACAAAAAACACATCACAGATCACATGTGTAACTCCATTCATGCTCAACTTCACACTTCCTCTTCCAATCACATCCATCCTTGTGTTATTACCAAGTTTCACCTGTTGTTTGAAACTTTCATCTAATTCATAGAATAAAGATTTCTTTCCACACATGTGATTTGAGCATCCAGAGTCCAAGAACCAAGCATATGTTCTTTGCACATCATGTTTCTCCTCATAAGCCATCAACAGCAGTTCTTCCTCCTCATCAAATTCTGCATAGTTCATCTCCTTATCCCAGTCTGGGCATTCATACTTGTAGTGCCCTATCTTGTGACATTTGAAGCATTCAACCGTGGCTCTACTTTGTCTTCCTCTTCCTCTTCCTCTTCCTCTTCCTCTATAGCCACCTCTTCCTCTGCCTCCAAACTCATTTCTTTCTTCAGAACTGACCTTTAAGGCCTGCTCCTCTCCATGGTTCTTGTAGAACTTTTGTTCATGGACTATCAATGAACTTTGCAATTCATCAACAGACAGCATATCTATATCCTTAGACTCCTCAATAGAACAAACAATGTAGTTAAACTTGTCAGTTAAGGATCTAAGGATCTTTTCAACAATGGTAAGATCTTCCATCTTCTCTCCATATATTCTCATTTTATTTGCTACACTCATAACTCTAGAGAAGTAGTCAGTAACAGTCTCACCTGTCTTCATCTCAAGAACCTCAAATTCTTTCCTCAATGCTTGAAGAATGGATCGCTTTACCCGTACATTTCCTTCATACTTTCTTTTCATTGAATCCCAAATCTCCTTTGAGGTGTTCTTCTGCAAGATTGTCTCCAAGATTGTCCTATCTATTGCTTGAAACAAATAATTCTTCACCTTGAGATCTTTCAGCTTTAAATCATCGAGTTTCTTCTGCTGCGTTTCATTCAACACATGCCCTTTCTCTGGTTCTGTGAAGCCTGTTTCGACAAGGCTCCAATACTCCTTGGACCTCAGAAAGTTCTCCATTAGCATGCTCCAATGGTCATAGTGACCATCGAACCGGGGAATTGCAGGTTGCACAAAATTTCCTTCATTTGCCATTCCGTCAACGCAACTTTTCTTGTCAGGCCCCAGAGGGAGCTCTGATGCCAAAATGTTAAATCAGGTGAAAGATGAAAAAACTGAATATTTGATTACGAAAGCTGTTATACATCAGTTCTTATATAGCTACACTTTTGTGAAGCAGAGTAACTAACTAACAGAAAAGAAAGGCAACTAACAGACTAACTAATTATAGACTAATTAGTCTTTATTCTAACAAGAAAGCTACCGAACTTAACAACAAGTGGGGACCCAAACCCCTCCTTATACTCCATAATTTCTGTTGAAGAATTTAGGGTTAGGGTTTAGAGAGAAAAGAGAGAATGATGGCTGAATAGAAAACTGAATGTGATGTTATTGATATTCTGATACACTACAATACAATAACCTAATGCACCTATTTATACTACTAATTAGGTCAAGTACTAGTATTACTGCTACAAGTCCAAGCCCACTACTAGTAAACTTAATATATTCTAACACTCCCCCTCAAGCTTAAGCTTACTAAACTTAAGCTTGTTACAATTACATCTTAAAGAAAATAAACTAAAAAAACATAATGCGCCAAATAGTGTGACAGTGGCAGGCAACTGAATCTGGGATGGAGATAGGGCCAATGCATCTGGGACTAAGAAGGACAGGGCCAGTGCATCTTGGACAAAGCTGGGGACCAATGCATCTGGGACAAAGTCAAGGCTAGTGAGTCATAACCAACATAAGTCACCATCAGAATGATCATCGACGGGAAGAGAAGTCACTACTAATATGATTCATTAGTGGGAATGAAGTCACCATCAGAATGATCGTCGATGGGAAGAGAAGTCACCACTAGTATGATTCATTTGTGGGAGAGAAGTCATGACAAACACCGCCATTGAAGTATATGTAGAGATTGATTTATTCTCATTCTCCCCCTCAATGCTATGCTAGCATTGGAAAAGAACCACACAGCTAAAACCAAAGGGAACCACCACAAAGAATGCCAAACAACCACGTGGATGTTAGAGATGATGTGGTGAGGCAAACAAACGACAAATGAGTCTGGAAAGAAGTTCTGGCCACAGAAACAGGCACAGAGGACGCCGGCGAGGTGAATGGAACCAACGGCGTGGAGCTCCGGTGATCGGAAGGTGGCGCGTGGCCTACATGCGCCGGGAAGTGTAGGCAAACGTGACGGCGCGTGAGAGCAGATCTGGCGGTGGGCTTTCGGTGGTCGGCCGGACTAGGGACGGCGATCCGCCCGGTAGGGTCATCGAAGTGAACAGTGGCGGTGACTGGCGGCGGACGGTGGTGGCAGTGGAGTTGGGCGCGATTAAGGCGCAATGAAGGCGGAGGCAGCTGCGATGAAGGCAAGCTGCCTAGGGTTGAATGCGGAAGCAGAGTCTCCCAGATCGGGAGATGCTGTTCAAGGACAGAAATGTGACGCTTTGGTACAGAAAAATTACTCACTATTATGACACAGAAAAGAGAAATTGAGAGAAACACACATGGAAGAATATACAAGAGTTCTGTGAACTCAAGAGATCAGAAACGACAAACCCATTCAAGGTGGATCATACTGCTCTGATACCATGTTGAAGAATTTAGGGTTAGGGTTTAGAGAGAAAAGAGAGAATGATGGCTGAATAGAAAACTGAATGTGATATTATTGATATTCTGATACACTACAATACAATAACCTAATGCACTTATTTATACTACTAATTAGGTCAAGTACTAGTATTACTGCTACAAGCCCAAGCCCACTACTAATAAACTTAATATATTCTAACAATTTCATACCCCCACCCCACTGAATCAGGGGATTTGGATGGAATGAGGTCCTCCTTTCCTTTATTTCTTTTTGAAAAATTTAAATCGCCCTAATGAATCAGCGTCAGCCTAATAATCCTCCTAATTAGCTAAAAAAAGAAAATGTTTAATGTGTTTTAGATTTTCAAGATGTTAAATTCTTCTGCTTTTTCATTTTATACTTTCTGTTTTAAGTAATTAGGATGATGGTTTAAGAGGATTTAGCAGTACTCTATATAGGGTTGTAAGGAAACTGAAATCAGTTTTGGTTGGCTGTGGCTCAATCATTTTGTGGAACCTGAGGCAGCCGATCAATATTATTGTTTGCTGCATTAGAAGTACTGAAAGAAGAAGAAAAAGGAACTATACAGACAGCACTTGTTGGAGAAATCCTGTTGCCAATGTCAAACTTTGACTTGGCCTTTGCAATGGAGATTGTTCATTGTTGTAGATCATGACATGAGGTGGTGGAGGGGAAGGACAGAGGGTATGGCGGCTCCTCTGCAGGCGCAGTTGATGCTGATCAGTCTGTGTGTTTGATGTGGATGGTCAGATACATGGGTGAGAAAAAGTGAGTGAGAAAGTGAGAGAAAGGGCAGATAGTTTTTCATGTGAGTGCGTTGCTGGATTTGGATTTACACTTTACAGGAAAAGGGAAGTTCCTTCCCTCTCCTCATTAACCATCCAAATAAAGGAATTGTAAATCTTTACCTTCGTAGTCCAATCTATTATGAACCACTCCTCCATACCATCCCCTCCAAAACTCCCAAACATTGCCAAAGAGAGTCTGTTCCCCTGCCCCCCACACCCCCCCTCCGCGCGCGCACACCCTTTGTTTTTGTGTTTGTTTGGGGTTGGTACTGAGTTGATGAACTCCTATAAAAAAAAATCATGTTGTGGATGCTGTGTTTCACTCAAAATGCGACAATAAAGTTTCTCTTGTCTAATGTTGGAGAAATAATTTTTTGTGCACTATCTCTTTTCCTCAGTTCAGAGGGTAGTGAGGCATCTGTTATGAGGAAGAGATTACTGTTTTAGATACTCCTAAATTACTCCAGTGTTTGAAAACAGTAGATCTTGAAGAGGATAATATAACCAATGCAAATCTAAAAGCCACATTAATAATGTGATTTTGAAGTAGCATGACTTAGTTCCATATAAAACAGTAGCTATCTATGCCAAAGAATCTGATTCCTTAAGTGCAAAAGTAGCTTGGATACTGAGGTAATAAGGATTTTTCTGTTTCCTGATAGATATATATTTTTTTTTTGATAAAAGTTTCCTGATAGATATTAGAACACTATAGGAAAGCAAGACACTTTGAACTTGAGGTAGCTACTACGATTTTAATGCAGCAACATGACTTCCAATTTATTGCAATTAATGGATAAATTTGGAGATTACTCCCACTGATTGATGTGATTTATCTGAAATTTGAGGGGACTGATTAATTCAGCAAGAAATTCCCTTCATTTCATGCTTTTTCTTAATGTGTAATTTTTTTTTTTTGGGTGCTGTTATGATGCATTCTGTGGATACTTTTTTTTTTGTGCTCTTATTTGATTTGCCAATAATTTTATTTTAGTTTTTCAAGTCAAGACTTGTATTTTTATCGTTGTTCACTTGTTTGACATTTTAGAATTTTATGGTAATTTCTGAAGCATGTTCCTCTTCAGCAACTGAAGTATTTGTTCACTTGGTGTTTTTGGATTGCCCACTGCTCCTTTAGCTGAATGCTTTGGATATGTTGTGTTTTTGGATTGTCATTTACTTTGGTGTTTTTGGATTGTCATATACTTTATTTCCTCATTGCATTTTATTTATCTTCGATATTGCTTTGCAGACGGAGATGATGATTAGTGCTTGTCTTCAAGGATTGCAGCCTTTAGTGAAGATAATCATGAAATATGTTGAACTTGTTCCCTTTGTTTTGTGATTTTATATTGCTGTATTTGTAAGGCTGTTATGGCTTTTTCATGCTGATCAACCTATTTTGAGTACAAGCTTGTGGAAGCAGTCAAACTGTATGATGGTAATGTTATGGTTTCATTAATAACAAGATTCAATCGGATTAACATCCTTAAACTGTAAGATCACATCTGTCTCTTATTGAATGGATGCATGCCATGAGTGCGGTAATTTGTTGAAGAATAAAACAGCCCTTTGAACCAGGTTTTGGTAAAATATTTAACTGCATCATAGCTCTGGTTTGAAAAGGATGACTTGTGGTGTGTGGGCTTTTATTGATCCCATGTAGTTTGTTTCCACCGCTTTGAAATGGATCATTACCCTGTAAATTGAGTTATATCTGCATTTTGAAATAAATGCTACGTTGTGACTCTTGTTGATGAGTTGTTTAATTGGTAGGGAAAAGGCATTTTAGGTTGGCTTGGTGTAAAAGCATTTCATTAGCGTCAGTGCTGGTTAATGTTTCAAAAAGCGTTGTTAGCAGAAACAATTTTGCAAAGACATTTTCAGTTTAAACACTCGAAAACTTTGGAAACTGAATTTCTGTGTCCTTCAGGACTTGAGATTCATGGTGTCTATATCTTTCAGGACTTTGCAAAGACATTTTATCTTTCTGTAAAGTTCCTTTTTCTTGGTTTTTTACGCTTATTTATTCCTGTTTTCTCGAGGCTGGAAGGGGTGTGGTGATATAGAATGCTTAATTTTTAAAGACCCAACAAGTCCTGTGAACCAGGAGTGTTGTTCCAACATTGCGAGTCTTCTGATCACCTCATTTGACACAACCATTGGCAGAGTAGATTTTGCATGTTTCCTAGCAATGAAATTTGTAACCTGTCTTCGTATTGGGAATGTATCTTCTCATGGGGACATAACACTCGGCAAACGTGTAACACTAGCCCTTATTTTTTATTCTACTACATTGAAATTGATTCATTTTGTAAGTTTCTTTTCTCTTTTGAGCATTCTTTTTCAATCGAGGGGGTTGTTCCAACAAAGTTCATTCCATAATGACATTGTAGCTAAATAACGTTAATAATGAAGTGTGTTTGAAGTGAGATGTAGTGAGAAGTTGAAGAGAGTATGAAGACAGTTGTGTGGAGAATCCCCTTTATATAATAGTATAGAACTATAGATAACTCTTAGTATGTAGCGTAGTTTTGGAATGAAACATGCTGATTGAAGTGCTAAAATTACTCGAGCAAAATGATGTCTTTTAAATTATAACTGCAAGAGCTGATCTACATCCTTACTGCTTGGAATTAGAACAGAAGTATTCCGGATAAACCATTGAAAATTAATGGCAAGTGCCACCAATTTTGGCTTTTAGTTGGAACTCTTAAATAACAGCAACTGTACCATCGTTTCTCTACACACAACCTAAATAATAGGAAAAGAAAAAATAAAAAATGAAGTAGAGAAGTATCATAGACATAAGTCTTCCATAATATTAGGATTTGTTTCTATCCTTAGGAAATAAATTCACTTGTAATGATCCAAATTCATCTGCTCAAAGTCCACCATTCTGTTGTTGAATACATGGAGGAGAAGATCGCATACTTTCCTTGAAGATGGCCTCTCCTGTGGTGTAGTTTTCGTGCACTGTAAGGCTATCTCAAGCACTTGAAATGCTGCAAACTCTTCGCCAGGTAAAAGAGGTTTCAGCTCCGGGTCTATCAATTCCTCACAGGCAGAGCCATGCATATCAATGTGCATCTCCACCCATCTCACCATGTCCATCTCTGCTCCAAAAAATTCATCTGTTGGCATTTTACCACTAACAAGTTCCATGAGCACTATTCCCATGCTGTAAACATCACATTTTTCTGTCGCTTGTAGGGAGTATGCATACTCTGAAAATAAGCCAATAGAAACCAAGTTTGTTAAGTGGTAGAAGTTAGACTAGAAAAAAAATAAGATCAAGTCAAGACTAATTCAAATCTGCAGTTTAATCACTACCTGGAGCTATGTAGCCATAAGACCCAGCAAACCAAGAATTAGACTCAGTATTGGAGTCATAATTCTCAATGAGTGCTTTTGCCAGTCCAAAATCTCCCAAGTGTGCCTCCATTTTGGAATCTAGCAATATGTTGCTGGATTTTATGTCCCTGTGAATAATCTTTGGCACACAATCGTGATGGAGGTACTCCACTCCTTGAGCTAATCCCACAGCTATTTTGAACCTTGTCTCCCAATCAAGGCTTCTCTTTACTTTGCTCACCTTGCCTGGTTTCGCATGTAGCCAATCCCATACACTCCCATTCTCCATGTACTCATATATCAACAGATTCCAACCTTCCCCTTTGTTTCTATTGCTACAATAACCTATCAGCTTCACCAGATGTCTATGCCTAATCCTCCCTAGTGTCTTAACTTCTCTTATGAAGCTTTTGTTTAACAGAAATTCATCTTTTGATGAAATCTTCTTGACAGCTACAGTTTCTCCAGTGGCCAATTCAGCTTTGTAGATTGTCCCTGAGCCTCCTGAACCAATCATGAAGTCATCACTTAGATTGTTCGTGGCATCCATGATATCTTCCCACCTGAAATCTCGCTTTCCAGCAGCATTTAGTTGAAACAATGGTCTTCTCTGTGCTTGTGATGAAGTGGAAGAGTAAATATAGTTCACTTCACTACCTTTCCTAAAAAAATCTTGCTTGTTTTTGAAGAAGATTCTCACTGCAAGTATCAATAGCGCAATTGCACCTAAAGTTGAAATGGCAGAGATTATCACTACTGATGACTCACTTAGGCCTGATTGCTCACTGCCAGAAGCATCACCACTGTTGCAGTGCTCAAGAGGGCTTCCACAAAGATGTTGGTTCCCTTCAAATGCCTCATCTGGCCAGTGCGAGAACTGCTTGTCCAATTTTCCTTGAAGGTTGTTGTAGGAGAGATCAAGCTTTCCCAAGCTGCTCATTTCACCAACTTGTGGAGGGACTTCTCCAGTGAGTTGATTGTGGGAAAGATCAAGTGCTTCTAATTTTGACAGTGTCCCAAGAGAAGGTGGGATGTGACCTGAGAGATTATTGTAACTGAGGTCTAAAATGATTTGGAGATTTTGGAGTTTTCCTATCTCACTTGGCATCTCACCATTAAAGCTATTTCTAGATAGCTGGAGCTCATAAAGCTTGCTCAACTTACCTATCTCCGGAGGGATTGGTCCAGATAACTGATTATGATCAAGTCTGAGGACATTAAGGGATGCAAGATCACCAATATCAGCTGGAAGACTTCCATTAAGAGAATTGTCATTTAGGGAGAGAACTAGTAATTTGGAACACTTGAATAGGCCTAATGGAAGAGGTCCAGAAAAATTATTGAAGTAGAGCTTAAGCTCACCCAACTGAGGCAAACTTTCAAGCCATGGTGGTATTTGTCCAGAAAGAAGATTCCTGTTTAAATCAAAGTAAGCCAGTTTATTGCACAAAGAAAGCTCAGCTGGTATTGGTCCAGTGAGTGAGTTTCCTGAGAGGTCTAACAATGACAGGTCATGGATTTTTCCCAATGTCCTTGGAATTTCACCAGAAAATTTATTGTTACCTAATCTTAGCCTCTCAAGGGAGGGTGAATTTCCCAGTTGGGACGGAATTTCTCCATCAAAGGCATTGTTGGTAACATCAAAAGAAAGAAACGATCGAGAGCTACACAATGCAGCTATACTACCATTCAATCTGTTCTTTGAAAGATTCACTCTGGTCAAGTTTGCTACATTTATCAGTTGGTGAGGGAGGTTACCTTCAAGAGAATTGTTGTAGAGCATGAGCTGCTGCAATGCCTTGAGGAATCCAAATGTTGCAGGAATGCCACCTGAGAGCTGATTGTCTGCTAAATCCAGGATATTCAGTTTAAGACAGTTACCCAGCGTGGCAGGAATCACACCCGCAAGCTCATTCTGCCTAAGGTGAAGGAAATTCAACTCTTGCAGCCTTCCAATAGTGATGGGAATTTCCCCATTGAAATGGTTTCCAAAGAAATCAAGCATTTGCAAGCTAGAACAATTACCAATCTCCATAGGTATAGCCCCTGATAATTGATTATCATAAAGATATAAAATTTCCAACTTGCCAAGCATTCCAATCTCTCTAGGCAGAGCACCCTGCAAATTGTTGTGAAACAAAGCAAGTGTCTGCAAGCTACTGAGGTTCCCAATGAAGGGAGAGATGGAACCAACCAAGGTGTTGTTGTTAAGCAAGAGATCAGTTAACCCCAGCAACCCATAAAGCTCAAGAGGTATGGACCCATTGAGTGAATTGTTGGACAAATCAAGTTGTTTCAGTGACTGGCATTGACTCAACTCTGCTGGGATCTCACCATAAATTCCACTCTCTGACAGCATCAAGTGCTCCAAACTTGTTGCATTGGAACATATGGTTCTTGGTATAACACCATTAAGGTTGTTACCAGACATAACCATGTAAACAAGCTGACCCATGTTGCCCAACTCCTCTGGAATTCCCCCACCGAGCTTGTTCATTGACAAGTCCAGATTTTGAAGATTACCCAGTTGAGATAGAGACCTTGGAATAGCACCCTCAAGTTGGTTCCCCAGGAAATTCAAATAAACGAGTTCACTCATCTCACCGAGTTGACTCGGAATCTCCCCTGATAGGAGGTTGTTGGCAAGGTTGACAATTTGTAGATTCTTGAGTTCACCCAGTTGACTCGGGATTGAGCCATTGAGTTTGTTGTTAGCAGCAGTGAAGATGGTGAGGCTCGTGCAGTTCCCCAACTCGGTCGGAATCGGACCCATCAACTCGTTGTCCTGTAGAATCAGATTCCCCAACTCACTGAGTTGACCTAGTTGAGGTGGAATCGACCCGGTGAGTTTGCATGAAGCCAAACCAAGGTTGACAAGGTTAAGAAGGTTCCCAAGTGACGCGGGAATCGTACCCGTTAGAGCATTGTCACCGAGTCGCATGACTCGGAGACTCGTGAGAGAACCTAACTCAGTGGGGACGTGACCGGTGAGTTGGTTAGAGAAGAGAAGCAAAGTTTCCAAGGAACTGAGGTTGGAGAGGTTGGGTGGAATGGGACCTGTGAGGCTGTTGGAGGAGAGGTCAAGGTGGAGCAGGTTTTGCAAGAGACCAAGTGAGGGTGATATTGACCCGGTGAGTGACGAGTCAGAAAGGTTGAGACTCACCACTTGCACCGAGTCATCATCATCCAAAGAGTCTTTTGAGATTGAGTTTGAGTTGAATCCACATGACACCCCTCCCCAAGTACAGTAGTCTGTGTTGTTCTCTGACCAATCACTCAGAACGTTTTTTGGGTCTTGCAGGAAAGACTTCTTCACTTCCAAAAGCACTCTCAAAGTTGTTTCATTGTCTAAGTTGCCCTGGCCAAGGACTTCTTGTAGCACAGAAGAACAGCACAAGAGAAGCACAACTACTGCAAGAGTTGAAAAAATCCTCATCATTGCTACCATTTGGGTGAAGTGAATACTCAAGTTTAGAACATTCAAACACTCACAAACTTGACCAAAGTGAGGTTTTTTTGGCTTTTGCAACAAGAATTGTTCTTAGTGATGAAGATGAAGGCAGTGTAAGGTTATGATTTTGGTGGTAGAGTTGGAAGATGGGGGTGGGGGTTGTTGTTGGGATATATTGCATGGGGGAGCTATGCTTTTATGGTTCTCTTGAAGTGTGTATATGTATTCAGAGCAGATTGTTGGGTGCATGGCAAGGCATGCGTTGGAGATAAATTGCTATCTGATGCGTATTGCTAGAAACTAGAAAGCATCAAAATGGGTGACAAATGAGAGATGAGTGACTGTAAATTAGAACACAGCTTAGCAGTCAAGCATCACAATTGCCATTAATGTTCAGTTATTCAGAGAGAGAGAGGGAGAGAGATAGAGAGAGCCTTAAATGAAGAAGAGATAAACTGATATTGAGAAGGTCAACAAGTGTCAGGAAGGAGAAACAGCATGGGAAATATAAGGGAAAAGAAAGGGTCCAAAAAAATATCAAAGTATGCAATGCAACAGTGGTCAGAGATTGAGACTCTAAGAAGAAAAATAAAAAAAGAAAAAAGAAATAGAAAGGAGAGGGAATTGAATTGAAAAATATTATGAAGTCATGAAGATATGAGATTAGAGGAGGAGGATACAGTAGTTGGGTGACTGATAGAGGAATAGTTGTAGTGGGTTTGCTTGATTTAGTGATGTAGCTGAACTTGAATGAGACCTTAATGAGAAAGTGAGCAGTTCAATTCCCCTTTTAAAACTTGCAACTTGTTGATTTGAGTTTAGGAATTTGGAATTGTACTTTCCATGCTTTACAAAGTCAATGTAGTCCCCACATAATAGCATTATCATTCCCACGCATGCAAGGTACATTGTTAAGTTCCAACCAATACTCCCTCTGTTTCTGTTTAATACAAAAAATAAGTAAATAAAGAATTAAAGAACTCTGCTTAGTTTATGCTAGGACGAAAAAAAAATTGAATTATATATTTCTATGCAGTATTGTTTTCTTGTCAATCTTTTGGTTTGAGTTACCAAACCATGATGTCCTTTTGGCGTTTCATCTCTCCAATTGGTCACACGTAACTCTTTTGCCTACTCCTAATGCTTTGTTTTTTTTTTCTGTTGTGCACACTTAATAATGTTACTGTTGTCCTAATTAATGATAAAAAAACTGTTGATTAATGTTTCTTATACTCTTTTGCTTTGTTTATGTTCATGGCTCAAAGCCGATCCGAAGCTAACCAGAAATTTTAAATCTAATTTGGATGGATAAGTCAGTCATTTATTTCTTAATGCTATCTCTTGGAATGCATCTGCCTAATGAATTTCAACTTTGTTATTTGAGTGTGGAAACACTTCTCTACCTAGTCCAGAGCATGCATCCAATGCAATATATGTGCATGGGTTTCAATAATGCTGGAGATTAAGCCTTATGAGGGATAATATAATACATATTCAATTTTAACCAAATCAGGAAAAAAAATCTAAATAGTAATATAAAGGGAAAAAAATGCTAAGATAACTATGTGGAAAACACTCATCGTTTCCTCTCACTGGAACATAATTGATCTTTCTATTGGTGGTACTTTGAAAAATAATATGATCAATATTCTAGAACAGTGATGATTGATGGTTCCATTGAGCGCCATCAAGTCTCAATCATTAAGCAGATGCATCTGTCGTTTTATTAACCATTCTACCAAAACGACATGAGCAAAGCATACTCTAATTATCATAATATTTTAAAAGAAGTCAATTGGGGATGGAAAGGCCTACAATACAACAAAATATATAGCCTCTTTTCTTCAAAATTTATCTTATAGTTCACGGGCCTATCCGTCATAAATATGAGCATTTGATCCCTACAATGACTGCTTCTTATAATCCCCACAACCAAGATTTATCTACCGTACTGATAGAATTTTGGATACTGAGAGTGTTTTAAATTTAAAGTACTTCAAATTTGGAGTATTTTGTATGTGTTTTGCTTAAAATTAAAGTTGTACATAGTCTAAAATAAACTTTTGGTCGCGTTATTTGTTTATTTAAAAGACTTTAACTTTTATTTATTTTTATATTTTATTAATTCATTTGAAAAAATTTAAAATTTAAAATTTAAAATTTGAAGTTAAAACTATTCACGCAATGACATCTGTAAATATAATACAAAATTTTTAGATAATACATTAAGAATAAATGATTAATCGGTATAAGTTTTTGGTGAATTCAGATTAATTAGTTAATACATTAGAAATAAATAATTAATCTATATCAATTTTTGATGAATCTAAATAAAAATTTTAAATAATAAATAATTAATTAATACATTAAAAATAAATAATTAATTAATATAAATTTCTAATGAAAAAAAAAAGAAATAAGAAGCAAAAAATGAAAACATTAACATACAAAAAAAAAAAAGTTAATAAATATACATATAAAAATATATAATAGTTAAAAATTAAAATATTTAATTGGACAATTCCATCAACTTTTGAGGATATATCTGGATGTGTTCCACGTTGTGGTACTCTTGGGCTAAGATGGTGGACTCGGGGTTTTGTCTCATACACACGTGTGCCATCTTTGTTTGGTTTTATCTTGAGTCTATGTTTTTGTCATTCTACTTTTGAGATTAAAATATCTTTATAGATCGTTGAGTTGTTTCTCCTGCACTCGTCTGTTGAGTGCTTATTAATTAAACTACTTTGATTTATTTAATTTTTACTACCTTTGTATATTGAGATCATCGTATGAACGAATTTTTAGTTGGACCTACATCTAATTATGGAGGCTTGCCCATCAAAGCTTTTTTCACTAAGCATTATTCTGGGTAGAACGAAAATGCACCCTTAAGAACAATGCTTAGAATAATTTATGATAATCTCGTTCCAATTATTCCTTGTTCTTGTTGATTTTTGTTAGGGGTGTATGACTCTTGTTAATTTTCTGCTCTAGCAGTATTTAAATTTTTAGTATCGACACATATATTTCCAACATGAATACTGCTATTTAGTACGAAAATATTTTGACGAATTCCATACAAAATGTACGTGGCATTGACAAATGAAAGCAAAATGAAAATCATGGAAGAGAAAAAAGTGGAAGAGGTAGATTTTGAGAAGAAGCGATTCCATTATTAAAACTATTGGTACAAATTTGACAAATTGCCATTCGTAACATTTAGCATTATTTTTCCAACATATATATCTACAGTTAACAAAGTAAAGTATATAGGACCTTATATACCTTGTTCTTTTATTTTTATTAATTTCTTCTTTTTCTTTTGTTTTGTTTCATAGCATGTATGGCCTTTTGTTCGTATTTATCCTCTAACACTTGGATATATATAATAACGGCTAGCTTCTCTGTAAGAGTATCTGCTTATTGCATGTGAACCTTTTTTATTTCCTAGTTGGTCCCTTCAGAATGGTATACCCTTTAATATCTTAATTGTAAAGTAGTTCTCCAACTATATTTAGTCTTTCTCAAGTATGGTTCACCGATCAAGTTCCATAATGTTATTGCAACATTTCACAAGAAAGGATGGGGGTGGGTTTGACTGGTTTATAAGATGCAAATAGGAATATTTCGGTTGATCGTATCATGCCCCAAAGATCTTCTCCCGTGACGGACAGCTAATTAGGTATGTGAATATTTTTTAGTTATTATGTATGTCTATTGCTATATTTGAGAATTAGGGTTTATTTTTTTATTATTTTAAAATTAATTTAATAATTTAATTATCAATTTTATTTTTTTTATCTAAATAAAATATAATTACTATTAACTCTAACTTTTTATTTTTAAAATAAGATTTTTATGATAAGAAGACTCTAAACAACAAAACCAAAATTTACCATTATGTATTAGTATACATGTAAGTATTAGAGATAAAAACTTGTTTGGACATCCCAATAATTTAAGCTTTTGAGTTGATTTATCATCCTTGACATGATAGGAGAACTTTAATGATTAATGTGTGGTAACAAAGATATATATTTAGATTTAGTATGTTCAAACAATTTACGTGCAGTTTAATTAATCTAGTTAAATACATGTTATTCATATCAATAATAGAAGATTCATAAGAATGTCATCATAACCCCAAAAAATTACTAAATCTACTTGAAATTATATTGAGTCCATTTTTGGTGATAAGAGATGTACGTACAAAGAAAGAAGGGAAGGGAGTGCTGGTCCAACACATCAAGTCTCTTTTGATTCATTGAGGTTCATCTCTCTTGATAATCAACGCCATCTCTAGGTCATCCGCATGGCAAGCAAGCGATTATAACTTTGTGCAACTTAACCTCAAGAAATTGGTAAAACTAATATTTTAATATGTAATAAATAATAATGTAATTATTAACCACATATTTCTTGCTAACGATCTAACAGCAAACTAACGTCTAATTTGTTGAAACATGTAAAGTGTAAATATTAACTTAGTGATTCATTTAACGAGAATTCTTTAACTAGACACTGTCTATCACATTATATCTTAATTACTTAAATCATTATTTGATATATATAAAGTTTATTAAATAATGATTTGAGTTTTTATGATAAACTTTGCCTAAATAAGTATTCCTCTCATCTAATTTCCTTGGGTTGGAAATATTTATTACTAAATGGATGAAATAAAAGATTGACTATTACGATTGAATATAACAAACTGTACGTTGTGGATGCTTTTCCAAGAGAATATGACAAATCCTTAGTAGAAAAAGAGAACAGAATATGATAGATATGAAACACTGAACTTGAAATAAAGTTTTAAATTCACATAATAATATATAAATAACTAATTTATAATAAATACTTTGACCCTTCTTAATACCCAATTCACAAATAATGCTAATATTTTAAAATAATGCTGGATATGATCATCTGACCTAAGAAAAGAAGGGCTCATGTATCCACAGCAAAGTTTCTTTGTGATAAATGGTATTAAAAAAAAAAAAACTCACAAAACCCTCCTCATCACTACCATCCATTTCCCTTTTTTTTTTCCTCAAATCATCGGTCCAGAATTCTTCTGAAATGAGGGTCATGTTTCCGTGCAAGAAACATTTCCCTTGTGATCATAAACAGCCACTCAAACGTGCCCACCATTCGCATTTGCATATGAACTTTGGCTTCAATTATGGCTGGTCACATTTTTTTTTTTTTTGCCCCCCTGAGCACTGACCTTGCATTCACTAGCTAGCTGACACCTTCGCTGGGCACATACTTCCCCGTGTATCTATTCTATTCACAAAAATAATCAATTCAACCTAAAAGCTCTAAATTATTACACAAAATAGTATATATCTTTTTTATATATAATATGTGAATTGATTTATTCACTAAAAAAAAGGTGAATCAATTTTTGTGCGTGAATATGCATCTATGGTAAGTAAGATTGTTTTATATCAATTTAACCTAAAAGACTTAGGTAGAATATGATTTTTTTTGGGGGTAAGAAATATATTATGGATATATGATTTCACAAAACTAGAATCTGTTGTTCCTTCTGATTTCACGTTTCCATTGGGCTGTTACAATTTCTTGATGTAATATGGGGCATTTTTCCTGATGTAGAAGATTTCAAGTCTTCAATTATCATGGGTACATGGTTCGGTTGTTTCTGTTATTGGGTTTCTTTTTCCCATATAGTACGACAGGAAGAAGAAAATTCTATCTCAAATGGCCCAAGGCTTGGCTGAGTACAATGCCTTATTTTGGTAATACTGTTACTATTTAGTTGGGCCTTTCCTTCCTTGGCCCTTTATGCTTATATTTCTATTTATTAATAACCTCAAGAAGAAAATTAACAAACCCATGAGTCAATGTCAACTAACACACAGAAAAAAAAAAAAGAGAAGGCAAATCGTTTAAATCAATTGAATGTATTTAAAGAAATTAAAAAAAAATGAAAAAGAAATCATATAATAATCTGAACCTGCTTGCTACATGCTTGCATGTCATTTGTGTTTCAATGGGTGCATCCCACGTTTGTCCCCAGCCTAATAACATAATCACAATCTTGAAGTCAAAGTCTTCCTCTATATATATAAACTACCTAAAACTCTACACATATATCTCCATTGCCTCCGTTACCATAATAAACACAGTGAATATGTCCAACTCTTCCTTCTCATTGCTCATTCTTTTGCTTCTTTACACCATTTCATCCTCAGCACATCCTCCTGAAGATTATAATAATGAGCCATTCACTTCCTCCCCAGGGGATACTATCTACACTCTCAAAGTCCCAACATTAGAGGAAACCAACTTGGATAATCTCTTATCCTTTGGTTACTACCATAAAAGCTGTCCAAAATTCGAATCCATCCTGCACAGGAAAGTGAAAGAATGGATTCAAAAGGATTACACTTTAGCTGCTAGCCTCTTGAGGTTACATTTCCATGATTGCTCTGTCAGGGTAAATAAGCACTATATATTCTGTTATAATTGTTAGAGATGTAATAAAAATCATTTATGTGCATTCACTTAACATTTCAAGCTCTTAGAAAAGTTAGTTCATAATATGGTATCAGAATCTCTATGACCAAGTGATTAGAAGTACAATTTTGTAGTTCTTATTCTTCTAAATAAAAGTTGAATTTAAGTACAAGATAAATGGACCTTTGCATTGTCCACGGTTCAAGTCAAACTATTTATATACCATCACCTAATAACTTAAGCTTTTAGAAGAGTTGTTTCATAACAATAAACAATGTGGGTTATTCTGATTCTTTGTAGTACTCATTTGTGCTATTCATACAGGGATGTGATGCCTCCATTCTTTTGAACCATGATGGAAGTGAGAGGACAGCACAGGCAAGCAAGACATTGAGAGGGTTTGAAGTGATCGATGATATCAAGGCAAAGCTAGAGAAGCATTGCCCCAAAACAGTGTCTTGTGCAGACATTCTGACTGCTGCTACCAGGGATGCCACGATTGAGTTGGGTGGTCCATATTGGGCAGTTCCTTATGGCAGGAAAGATGGGCTGGTCTCCATTGCCAAGGAAGCTGAAATGGTGCCCATGGGTCATGAAAATATCACTTCCTTGGTTGAGTTTCTCCAATCCAAGGGCCTGAATGTGCTTGACTTGGTTGTTCTCTCAGGTAAACTAAATGAAACATTTATTAGTTACACTTGTATCATGCATTGGCACCAAATTCCATCAAGAGTAATGCTACGTAGCAAAAAAAAAAAAAATGACAAGATTTAAACTAGAATTTGCCAAGATTTAAGGGTGATTATTGGATAAGTCGAAGTGATAGGGACCACTCATTTATCAAAGAGTCAATAATAATGCAAATTCGTTCTGACAAAAATTTTGACAAAAGAGTTCTGGCTATTTAGTATTATCCTTTCCTTCAAAATCTTCCACTAAAATGATGATCATGATGAAGATGTTGTTTTTGGTGTTCAGGGGCTCATACTATTGGAAGGGCTTCATGTGGCTCCATTCAATATAGGCTATACAACTACCAGGGAACTGGGAAACCAGACCCATCCATAGATCCCAAGTACCTCAACTTCTTGCAAAGAAAGTGTAGATGGGCCTCAGAGTATGTGGATCTTGATGCTACAACGCCAAGGGCCTTTGATACTTTCTACTATATAAATCTCAAGAAGAATATGGGGTTGTTATCCACAGATCAGTTGTTATATTCTGATGCAAGGACTTCTCCCATTGTTTCTGCATTAACTTCCGCACCCTACATTTTCAAGCAGCAATTTGCTGTGTCCATGGCAAAGCTTGGCATCGTTGATGTTCTCACGGGCCAGTATGAAGGGGAAATTAGGACCAACTGCAATTTTGTCAATGCTTATTGATTGATATTTCTCTGTTTTGCTTCCAACAATTTTTAATGTGTACTTGGCTGTTGTTATCCTACTTTCTTCTTTCATGCATACTTATACTTGAAATTTTTACATCAAATTATTACACTTTTCTCCTTTTCATGGTATTAAGATTTAAACTTTTGGTAACTGAATTTAGTATAGTAATTAGGACTTAAAAGATGAGAGATAATTTAAGTAAAAATAGTGAAATTGAAACTGTGAATGGGTGTGAAAGAAAAAAAGGAGCCATAGTAAATACTAAATAAAAAAAATTAAAAGAATAATAACAATAAAGTCGAAAGAAACTGGTAGCTAGCCTAAATGGTGGGTACCACCATCCTAGATTTTGTGGTGCATTTTGACTCTAGAATGCCTTCTTGTTAAAGAAATGTTACTTCTACAAACAAATTTTGTACATATTCCTCACAGATGGTGAGGTGTCCAGTTATCATATCAATCATATTTTTTCTCTCCCTCTCGATGTTTGCCACCTCACACTTTAAGTGGAATTTGTACAAAACTGTTTGTGAGTGAGACTAATATTTCTCTTCTTGTTACTACTTACTAGTGGTTACAAGTTGCAAAGCAAGAGCTGAGGAAAATGCTTTAGATTTAGATACCATTCGCTGTGTCCTGACACCTGTGCGTGTCTCTTGCTTACTTTAGATTTAGATGCCAATGCTATTGTTGCAATCACATTGCCACTCATCACAAAGAAGTTGAATATGGCCATGCAGAAATTTTCATCAATCCCCGCTTTCCCTTTTCATATATTCAGGAGACTTTCTCTTTCTCTCTTTTATTTATAGTTGAACTTCTTTTTCATTTTATAAACCCCAATATCTTCCCCGGAACACTTTTAGTTACCTTCTCTTTGTCACCTTGAGCTCCAAAAAGTTTCACCATATATGTTCACATACCCAACTGTTGTCCCTTTAATTTGTTGATAATAAGCTAGCCACGCTTCTTGAATGATTTTTATAAGGCACTTTGTTTTGCATGGCTGGTGATGCAGCATCTCCCTTTTCCACTTGCATGGCCCTCTTCTTCTCTTTGCTCTTAGCTTCTCACTTCACTATGGCTGTGCTAGAACACAGCTTCTCCCCTTTAACTTCTACCAAAGAGGGTGCCAAGAAGAGGAACACCATGGTAGATGCTTCAGCAAGAGAAGGCAGCACACAAAATTCCAAGAAGGATATGGCACTGAGAGAAACTGGCAAAGGCATTCATAATGTTACTGATCAACTGCATGGTCCAAAGAGAGGACGCTCTCGAGCTCCACGGCCACCACTGCAATGGCAGAATGGGATCGTCAATGCCAGTGCACATGAAGTCCCCAGTGGTCCAAACCCCATTTCAAACAGGTAAATTCAGTAATGCAAGAAAGAGGATCCTGCGGAGGTTTATGGTTTTCAGGTTTTCTTTTTGCTTTCTTCTTATTTTTTTTTGGGGTATTTTTTTGTCCATTTGCAAAAGATTAATTTACATTTCTAAAGCTTCAAAGAGGTTTGATATGAGTGCAGTCTTTGTTCATATTATTGTTCTGAAATTGAAACCATGATCATGTACCAATCATTTAAACATGAGGATGTGTATATGAGATTCTACTTCTAGTCATCATTATGTTCATGTTATGTTCACTTATATGCTATTGGATAAAAAGCGATGAGGGAAGGGACATGATGATTCAAATTTGCAATGAAGGCTTTGGCTGCTTTGCTCACTAAACACAATAATGAAAGGGGAAATAGAGTTGAAGAAAAGGAGCCAGAAACCTCCCTCACCCACCATTGTTTTGCGTGAAAAAGTTCATAAGGATTTGGCATCCAAAGCAGTGTTTGAAGGGTCAATATCCTTCTTCCTCAATATCCCAAAATATCCTCATCACTTTCTCTGGAACTCCCATAGTACCCTTTGTCCCTTTCCTTTAAAACTGAAGTTGGATAGTAGTAGTACATACCCTCTATCTTGTTCATTTATCATTAGAAAGTGACAAACTTAACTGGAATAAATTATTGGGTAATTTTTCTTTGCTTTGCTTGTCTAGGAGATGGTGTGTCATGTGTGTATTGGATTTTTGGTAGCTCCATTGGTACACTCTTTGATCATGATTTCAAAATTTGGGATAAAGCTACCAAGATTCCAAAGTGCTAATCATCATATATTGTCCTATTGCATTTTGTGGGATGAAATACAATCACATTTCAAACACTGTGACACAGTTCCACTTACTAAATTCAATGTTAAATGTAATGGATGCAATGCATGGAAGGACACTTTCGACCACATTCCATCTCTTTAGAACTTTTAACGCAAAATTTAGGTTTAAGAACAAAGAACTAGAAGAGGAGGTAAGCCTGTTCTCTATAGGCACTGAGACATGATTTGGCCCTCACTTTTGGGGTTTTAAAGGGTCTTGTCGCTTTAATCTCTTACTTTAATTTGTTATCAAGACTCAACTTCACTGTTTTGTAATGACTATGGCTCTTGAGAATGTTTGTCAAACAAAAAAAAGAGATGAAAAGAACTGGTTGCCTGCTTTGCCAAAAGCAATCAAAGTGCTTTGACAGCTTTCCTTTTACCGACTGTTTTCTTTATTTGGTTATTTCCATTTTTCTTTATTATTATTCCTCTTCTTTGTTTGAACTTTGGTGGAGTGGTTTTTCAGTGCTGATCTGCTGGAGCTTATAACTGTTCAACTATGGGTTACAATTTCTCTGTTTATGAAATCAAAACTGGATAAACATACACAACATTTAATTACTCAGTCATGAATTTATGAGGCAAGTTTTACTTTAATGTTTTTTAGAATTGCTCCTCCATGAAATTATTATAACTTTGCATTGGATGTAATATCACAGCCATCAAACATGTAAATCAAAAGGGAAATGGAAAAAAATAAGTAAAGAAATGATTTATGATTGAAAATACACACACACATATAATATAAATTAGAAAACAATATAAATCTAAGCCCCAATCTCCAAGAAAAAGGAAGGTAATTTGACTGAGCAATGGCTTTGTAAATCATGCTTTGCTAATGAACTCCACATCGAATAAGAGGACCGAATCAGGAGGAATTACACATGAACCTGCATCAAACCAGGTATAAATTTCTGGTTGGCTAGGCAAAAAGGGTAAAAGAAAAATTCATGCAGAAAAAAGATGTAAAAACTATTCTAATCAACTGCTAAACATCTACGGGTACAGTACTAATTTAGATTCATTAATAAAACAAAACATTGCTAGCCTACCGCAGCTTGACATGCTTTCTTGGTTCAAGCTTTTCAGAATTTGCTATATGTTTTCACTATTGTTTTATAATCATCCTTCTACAGTCTCCATGTTCTTTACAATCAAAGGATAAGTATGTATTGGCATGATTTTTGGACAAATGTCCTTTCTTCACGAAATTAATTTAAGAATTCCAATTTCTCTATAAATTAAGAAATAGCTACTGTAAATTTTATGTCTAACAAATCCATGCAAGTTTTGACAGAGATATGTTAGTAGCTACTAGCTAGTAATATTAAGCGAAGTTACTATTAGAGGAACAACTTTAAGTTCCTCCTAACAAATTACCCTTTTCCTCATAGTGAGTGTGCAATTTTATTGTTTATTATCTTGCACTTCTAAGTGAACAGGAAAAAAAAACAGAGAAATAGAGCTCTCATTGAGTCCTTTCCCTTCTCCTATTTTGTCTTGTTATCTCACTTTCAGCAAATTTGATTAGTGCCATAACCATCACGCTCAAGTCAACTTTTATATATTGAAAATTAAGCTGATCCTAAACTCACTAACCAGCACTTATCTCTACAGTAACACTATTAATACCAATTAAAGATAAGACACTAACAAACCTCCATAAGACCTACTTGGACGCAGAGCAAAACAACCAAGATCAAACAAATTTTCACCTTTATTTGCCACACAAATATATGGATAAATTTGTGATAATAATGTCAAAGTAATAGTATTATTTAGCAACATTACAAAAAAAGGAGTACTTGCCTCCTCTACAACCAGCCCCTCTTGACCCATATCCAAGTTCTGGAGGAAGCTTCAATGTACGTTTCCCTCCTATGTTAGAAAAGAATAAATAATTTTATCTTGGCATGTTATAAAACAATGAATTTACAATGTCAATAATAATAAAAGAAATGTACCAGCAAGCATGGGAGGAACTCCATCACCTCCTAAAATGCCTTCATCCCATCCTTTGATGACCTATGAGATTCATGAATAATTTTTAATCCTGGATGTGGCAGTACAGAAGTGTACTCAATCATATGGCTACTTATGATGGGTGGCTTACAGTGAAGGGCTCATTAAATAAACATGGAAAATTTACTCTATGGTTTTCATTAACAATTCTTCAGAAGCAATGCATTCTGTGATTTCACAAATTATAATCCTAAAATAGCTTTCTTTACTTCATTTTTAAAGAAAGGAGACTGCTTATAATGCCACTCTTCAATCAAAATGCTATTTCTCAGACTCCTGTGTATGCCAATCTTGTACAATGAATTCTATATCTTGTCTCAGACTTAGGTTCTCAAATAATAATGTAAAAATGGACAAGTTGAGAAAAAAACACAAATACTATTTGTGTTGTATTATTGTATATTGCTGCTGGTAGTGTATGAAAGTATAACACATTTATCATATCATACCTCTCCAACACCCACACGAAATGTAAGTGGCATGCCACGGTTATAGCTGCTGTCGAAAATTTTCCCGTTCTCCAATCTCCCTACATAATGTGCCTGAGAGGACATTGGTCAAACATAGGATCAAGGTGAAGTTTATAAAGAATTCTTAAGTAAACAGGGCCTATACCATATCATCTCTTAATCACTTCATTCAATAAATAACGTGTATGAAGACATTCTTTAAGGTGCATTCTTAATATAGCCTCACAACCTTACACATGTTTAATATTGAATGGAGTGTGCAGTCACTAACCAATAATTACTTGTAGTTCACTTGGCCCAAAGGGGAAAGTAACTAATACATAAGATTCTGCCAGTTTCACAAATTAACCATGAACGATAACTGAAATTGACTCTATAAGTATAAACTAAAGGGGTGTATGTTAAAAAAATGCTTACCTTAATAAGCTGTCCCTTAACAGCCTGAGGACCAGTCCCTACAACTTTATCACAGAAGGCAAGGCCTGAAGGAGCTACTGTTAATTCACATGGAACTGCTTCAGCTGCAGAAGATGTGGGTTGTGGTTGCAAGAAAGCATGAAGAAGGCCAAAACTTAAGGCAAGGCCTATTGCATCTCTTCTCTTGAACTGGGTGGTTGGGTTGGTCTCATTTTGTAGGAGTGCTAGTGGTTGGACAGCAGATGTTTTGTGATGATGATATTGATAACTAGAGAATACAACAGGTGATGATTTTGCTGCTGAATAGTTACTACATTTTTGGGGTTGCAGGGAACTAAGGAAAGTCCCAACTGAATATGGTGCCAGTGAACTCATCTTCACCAAATCCAGGATGTGGCTCTCAGGCTATGCATGGGTTTGGGTAGCAACAGGGAATGAATGATTGTGGTTCAAATTGTTCCATGGTGTTGTTGAAAATATCAATCAGAAACCCAAAATACTATTTTTGGTACATACCCAAAACACCATTATTGCACTTAGCCTCTCAGATGGCACTGGCCCATTTCATTCACGGATCAGGAAAACCTCAATCTAATTCGATCCATAATAAAATTGTGGGCCAAACACAAAGCTGAAAAGAAAAATACAAAAATTTGATATTTAGAAAAATTGAGAGGTAAACAGTTTAGTCTGAAAAAGAAAAATATTTTTAGTTAAATAATAAAACCTTTTTCGTGTAAACATTTAGATAAGAGGGGGAAATAAACAGTCCAATAGAAGATCAAAACAAATTAAACCTTCAATATCATTACACCCTAGTCTAGAAGAGAATTATTTAGAGAAAAAATTATTCAAACACATTTTATAATTTTTGTTCTTTAAAATTGTTTTTGAATCTTACTTTACAAAATTGATTTCAAACAACAATAGATCAAAAAGCAGAATCAAATAGGGCATTAAGTATAGATCAAAATTTGATTTGATTTATTTTTTTAAAAAAAATTGTAAGTTAACTTGTTCAGAGTTTAGACTAGGGTTGCACACGGGTTCGGGTAGACCCAACTACCGACCCGACCCGACCCGATCCAACTTTATATTTTCGGGTTAATTCGAGTCATTGGGTCAGTTTGGTAAAATTCGATTAACCCGTTCAAAAGTTAGTTCGAATGATAGGTTCAGAAATGCAACCCATGAATTCAACTCGACTATCAGATGACTTGAAGTAAAGCACTGTTGTTTTGTGCCATTTCCCATTTACATAGAAACTTCAAAGCTTTTCTTTCATTTCCCATTGCCTCTTCCTGTCTTCCTCTTTTCCATTCTTGATCTTGAACCCTAGCTTCCCTCCCATCGGTGTTGCCACCTTCGTTTGTCCCCCCACCATGATGTCGACGACCGACGTCCGACCAGCCACCATGAGAGTCAGCGAGGTGCATTATTGCTTAGCGTCAAGGTGTGGATCTAGTCGATGGTTGCTTATGTGAGGTGCGTCGTTACCCAATCACTGCGATGCGTGCGACACTTTAATGGTGAGGCACAAATTTGATCGATTGGTGCTTCTGTGAGCCTATATTTGTTGCAGCTTCTGTGTTGAATGGCAAATCAACAATTTCAGGGTATGTGTGGTGAATGACTATTCTAAGGTGTGTGGTGAACGGTGATTTCAGGGTGTGTGGCTAGGTGGTAGCAAGAGTGGCTAGGCGATGGTGAACGACGGTTTCAAGGGTTCATTTACAATTTTTTATTTTTTATTTTTTTTATTCTTTTTGATGCATTCTTGTTCTTACTATTTCCATATTTTTAAATTTTATATTTTACCTTTTTTGAGGTATATTGTGTGGATTGATTAAAAAAGAAGATATAACCCGACTACCTAACCCAAACCAACCTATCTACATATTAGGTTGATTTGGTTCAAGTTACTCAATTTTTTTTTTTCAAAACTGACCTAACCTAACCCAACTTTAGCTAATTGGTTTAAACCTTGATTTTTTCTAAACCCGACCCAACTCAAATCGTGTGCAATGCTAGTTCAGACCTACATTAACTAACCACTCAAAGGGAATGAATCAATGTAATATAATAACCTAAAAAAAAAATTGTCAACCAAAATCACCTGAAAAACAAGAAGGGACAGATCCATCCCAATAGACCAACCCATTTTCACATATCTTAAGTTAGGCCCAAAAAAATTCTATACCCCAAAAAAATGGGCCTGAGAATTCATTCTATTCAAAAGACTATTCTGCCCTTGGTTACTCTTCTTGCTATTTCCATCCCATGTAACCTAGCTAACCACCACCGACCGCAGTTTGTATTCATTTGGGATCCTTTGTTTCCTCCTCAAACCAAACCAGGTAATGAAACAACCTTATGTTCTTCCTCCTTAAATTATGTTTCTTGCTCAAATCTGGTTTTTGTTTTTTTTTTCCTTAAAAAAAATAAAACCTTGATGCTGGTTATTTTTGGGTGAGTGTAAGATTGGTTTGTGTAAAGTTTGTTTTTTTTTTTCTTTTGGGTATGTGGGTTTTCCTCCGTTGGTTCTAGTTCACTTCCAGTAATATATCTTTTGGTGAATGAGTTTCATTTGTGGTCTTCTCTGGTCAGTAGGAATTTGCTGTTATATTTTATTTTTGTGTCTTCAGATGCATTACATGGCTGCCTATTGAAATTTAATTTTACTAGAAGATGTTTCAAATGATCATAGACTCAGTGCTTTGTGCCTGTTCTAGGATTTCATGTGCATGTTTGTTGAGAATATATATATATATATATATATATATATATATATATATATATATATATATATATATATACATATATATATAAGTTGAATTTAGAGGTCATGTTTGGAATTGGAAAGAAGGAAAGCCCCCTTTGGTGGAGTGGGGTGTGGCAACTGATGGTACAAGGGAGGGAAACTGGAATTATAGAGAGATGTTCTTCTGACTGTAAGACTGCAACTGTCTTCTTTTAGATTAGGCCTACATGCTTGCTGTACTACTGAAATAATTTGTTTGGCTATTTCATGTTATCTAGTTTTTCACCTGTAACCAATGTATGTAGTTTGACTAATGATATGATATTTTTAGTTACCGAAAAAAATTATGATATCCTTTAGGAAGTTATAATGCAGAATTTCTTTCAATAAAGAGATAGTTCATAATCAAAATTCAAAATGTTTGGGAGATTCATGCTGTTGCTTTTTATCTTCTTGATGGATGATTATTTTTCATGGAATTCAATTGTTGTTCCATTGGTAAGATATTTATTGTAAAATTATAAATTAAAATGAATTCCATTAATTTAAAATACATTTGAAACAATGGAATTTATTTGAATAAATCTTAATATTTGTTCCAAACATTACAACTCGTTAAATTATAAATAATTGCATTTAATTGAATTCCTAATGGATTTGATTCCAAACAGGGCCTAAGTAATACCCTGAAACCCCAAATTGAAGGATAGCAAGGTGAAAGGGAGTACAAGAGAATGGCGAAATCGTTGAGATCAAAGAGGGAGAAGAGGCTGAGGGCTATTCGGAGGGAGATAGTTGAGCCTTTCTATGACAAGAAAGAAGCTGCTAAGCTGGCCGCCCAAGAAGCTGCCCTTGCTGCACCTAAGCTGCCAGTTTTCTCCCCATCAAACACTGCCATGGACGCCTCCACCTCCACTAACAACACCAACCTGGGTATCATATCATCTCTTTTACTTTATTTCTTCCCTCTGCTTTGTTTGTGTGCAATCTATGGATTGATGTGAATTTCGATGAGCAGTTCTAGTCTTATTGAGGTTTTTGTGAGAATGATGTTATTAGTATATATGTTAAAATGCAATAAATAGAGTCAAATTGATAATACTATGCTGTTCCTGTATGCAATACATCAGTAAGCCTGGAATTGAGTCTGTAGATTCTGTTCTTTCAAACTCCAAAGAAGCTAAGCTAATTGGGGAACTGCCAATCATATGCTGATTGGAAATAAGTTTAAAAGATGGTGTTGCTTTACCCTGCTTATCATTCGTGATCTCACTGAGCATCAACTAAATGTTCTTGTGAAGACTATGTGTTGCACAATAAAATTGTTATGTTAAAGAAAAATCCCAAATTCATTTTTTTTTTCTAAATTATGTATTGACAATTGGTTGCCTTGCAAGCACAATATAATGTCCTGTATTTGATTTTAAATTTGCCAGATGTGGAGATGGCTGATGGCAGTCAAAGCATGGCTTCCTTAAAGCCTGTTGGTGGAATAGGGAAGAAATCCAAAAAGAAATTCAAGATGGCTAAAAGCAAGCGCCGTGGTAAGGGAAAGCTCAGGGGAAGGCGTAACATATAACTCCAATAGAGAATGGTAATGATATCTCATTTACCTCCAGCACAAATTCTTACATTGTATCTTGCCATTGCATGCTACACACATCAGTTTTTTGTTTTATTTTGGTAATATAACCATCAATTTTATATTTGAGAATCTCTGGTTATTCAAATGGCAAGTTTTTAATAATTAACATTGTGATTTAAGAAAAACAAATATTGTAATAAACATCTTTATCTAGTAAGTAGCGAAATAAGTAAGTTATGACCATTGCAATTTCCAATACATATGAAGCTCTAGAAATTGATATAGCTCGAGATTTCATGCTTAGACCTTTAATGGCTTTCTCATAACACCTAAAACCTTGTAGCCTAGCCTCCACAATGCTATGAGTGACCTGGAAATTGTTGGATGTCTACTTTGACAGCTGTTTACTGCTATTTATACCTCAAAACTGCTTAGCAGAAGTACATGACAGACATCTTTATTGACAACATTCAGTCTCCCCTTTCATTTAGCATTAGTACTCATTGACAGTGTGTATCATGTAATTCAGTAGCTGAAATAGATAGAAGCCTTTGGAACTAGCATTGTTTCCTAATTGTAATGCATTTGATTTGTTGTGACTCCTTATCAGTGAAAATTGCCTATCTGAAATAATTTCTAGTGGAGCAATGCTAAATACTCCTAAATAATCATTTTAAAATCCTCCTAATTGCCTAAAACAGACGGTATTAAATGAAAAGCTAGAAGCTTTTAATATCTTGGGAACCCAAAAAGCATTTAATACTTTCTTCTTTAGGCATTTTGGATGATTATTAGGCAGATTCATTAGGAGGTTTTAGAATTTCTCTTTCTAGTGTTCTAGGTCTTGATTACTTTGGGTATATGAAATCTTGAACTTGCTTTAAAAAAGTTTAATTTGAATGAATTATAGTCTTTTTTGTTTCCTTCATCTTTTATTTGTCCTTTTCCTTTGTACCGTATTTTATTTTGGCAATCAATGATTGAGGTGTTTCAGTCATAAACATCTTTAACAGTGCACAGCATATCTGTTTCAGCATCGTGCAAATTTTTCAGCATGAGCTCTGATTACGTGGATTGACTGTTTGACTTAATGCTTTGATACCATGGTTGTGGTATTTGCTATTGTAGGTTGCGGTGGGCTAGTTAAGAGTTGCTGTGTTTTTTCTCTTGATTCATGAAGACTGTTCAAATTTTGATCGAAAAAACGTGAAGACCATTCAAATCTCTTCATTATGAGCTGAGGACATTTTATAAACTAGACTTAAATATTGAGGAACAACACAATTTTAGTTTTTAGAAGTGGTTAATGTTGATGACTCCTGAACATGAAGGATAGGATATTTTATTTCTGTACCAACCTTGTTCTTGAATGTGGAATTTGATAGGACTAGTTTACGTTTATCATCATTCTAGTTTTCTCATAGTCTTTTGTTCCTTTGTGAAAGTGACCTTGAAAAACCTACTAATTTTATGTTACTTTAAAGGTGTCTGTCGTCAATTGAAAATGCTTTATTGAAGATATGAGTAACTTTGAGGAGATCAAAATGTAATTTTATTGAGAACCTTGATTGCTTTTTAAGGTTCCACCATCCTCAAACTGGGTGAATTTGGAGTTTCTGACGTGAATGACTTGTTAGTGCCGTCTTATTAAATGGGATTCAACTGGATTTTCTTGTGGCTTCTAACCAACAATTGATAACATGTTGGTAATCAACTAAAGTTGCGTTTGGCGTACAATGTAAGAAAAACTTGATAGTATAAACTCGTACTAACTGAAACACTTACCTAATAACGTAGTTAAGTCATGTTAACTTTTTCATCTTATTATAACTCGATGACTTTATCATCTTTCCTATTACATGATAAGACCAAATGAGAATTCTATTCTCCTTGTATTCCTCAACTTCATCTCTCTAAGGTGTCCTCTCCCTTTGTTAGGTCATTTGCTGTGTTGATTTTGCCTGATCACCACCGTTGCCATGCTTATTTGTCGGAATTGTTTTCCTTCATCTTTGAATTTCACTTCTCTTCATTCCCTTGCTCATTTCCACGCTCATTTGCCCATTAATGCCTTATCTTCCAATTATATTGTAGGATCATGGGACTTGCGCATTATATCTTTTTTCAATACTATTTTTTACATTACTCTTATTTCTTCATAGCAATTTATTCTTTGCGTCAATATAGGAATAATTTTCAGAACTTAAATGTGAATGTATTCTTAGAAAAAAGTTTAACGATAATTTTTTTGTTATTATTATTATATGCATCACTAAAAATCTTTCCTATGAAATTTCTTGTTGATAGTTGAAAAGTTGCATCTTTACCATGTTTACTTAATCCATGTCTAAAAACTTCAAGTATAATTGATTTTATCTGATTTTGTATTGTTCATCTAGGCTACTCCAAATTCGGGCCAGTTAATACTATGATGTATCCTCTTGATTTGTGTATTCTTAGAATTTAATCATAACGGGAAGTACTTTGTGCAGCTTGTCATACTAATGGCAACTAAAGAAGCCAGAAGTTTATATAATTTTGCAGATGTATATACTGCATAGTGAAAGCCACTTAGGAATTGAAACTAACAATCATGATATAGGAGCTATTCCATGCTTCATGAGACATTCATACATAATAATCTCAATAGCACTTGAATTTTATAAACCTAAGTCTAGGGGCGGAGCTAGCCTCTTTTGGTTAGGTGGGGCCATACTGAGAAAATATAATGTTTGGGGCCAAATTTTTTTAAGAATTATTTTTGAAAATATGTACATGTAAAACTAAAACCTAGAATATAATTTTGAAGGAAGGCCCCCTTGCAGCCTAAGTCTATAATTTTGACCTCTGTTAAAAAAATAATATTTGGATTAATTTGTAAATCAATTTTTATGTTTGAAATACTTTAAAAATGAATGAAATTTATTTTGTTTTAATAATTTTATTTTGTTATCCTTAATTATAATGGGTATACTGAGTAAAAAAAACAATGATTAAATTGTCAATTCAAGCATTTAAAACTAAAATCAAATTAAGTCTACTCAAATTCAACCAGGTTTGACTGGATTTTTAAATACTTACAACTTAAATTAAAAAAAACTTAAAATCAAATCAAATCTTATTTTAAAACTTTCTAAACAAAGAATTTTATTTATAAATCAAATCAAAATCCTAATTAATGATTCGAAACATACTCTTATGTCACGTTTGGTATAATAATTTTAAAGAGTTGAAATGGAATCATAATGAAATAGAATGAGCTAGAATGAAATAATTATTCTTAATTCATAATTTGGTAATTTTTGAAATACAACCAATTTCCAAGTTGTTTGGTACATGAAATCAATGAGCATCAAATTTGATGTAAATTCTATGTTAAATATTTTTTAAAGTATGTAATTACTGTTACCACGCGTAAAAGTAAGAGATAAATTGCAAGATTCATCATAAATTAATCTGTAATCCATACACAAGTATACTAGAGAAAATTCGGGTTTATTAACCTTAGTTTTGCAAACATCCCAATCATACATAGTAAGTAAACACACCTCGCAAACAAATTAAAAGAAGAACGTCGGGGAATCGGCGCATGTTGCAAATTTTTAATATTATCATTGAAATTGTTGTTTTAGAAGTCTCACATCGGTGGGTTCTTAAGAATGGAGGCTCCTGAAAGCCTATATAAAGAGACTTAAGTTCCTCTTGTAAATCATTTCAAAAATTTCTTTTTCTTTCTCTTGTATAGTTCTTTCCTTGTATTTAGAGAGTGGTCTTGTAATTTCTTCTTCATAGTAAAAACTTTTCTACTCTTGTCCGTGATTTTTCTCTCATCATCATTAGAGGGTTTTTCACGTTAAATATTGTGTGTCAGTTCCTCTTTTCTCAACTCTATTTTAGTTGTGTGATATTGTTTTCTATAACTCTGATACCTAAAAGTGGTATCAGAGCTTTCGGTTATTACGGTGCATGGTTCAAAAGAAAATTCTTAGTATGCTTTGTGGTTGCAGTATTGACTGATCTTCCACATCAGAAAAGAATTATTCTTGTTGATAGAATTAAAGTGTGATGGGACCACGGCAAGTGTATCGGATCATCAAGTAATAAAAACGGTGAGAAACCGGATATCGTTCTCAGGGATCGATGGCCAAGTACCAATTCACGAAGTTAGCTACTATTTAAACCAAGATTTGAATAAAAGAGAGTTCCAATAACAATAACACAATCAAAAGAAACAAAAGCAATGACAATATTTTTGGATTTTTCTAGTTGGCAATTTATCAAACACTTGGTAT
This sequence comes from Ormosia emarginata, assembly GCA_029884605.1. Lineage (NCBI taxonomy): Eukaryota > Viridiplantae > Streptophyta > Magnoliopsida > Fabales > Fabaceae > Ormosia > Ormosia emarginata. The sequence continues at coordinate 6,518,720 of JAQQTP010000025.1, forward strand.
GCAAGATGAAAAACAATCAATTAATGGAAGAGTTGGGATCAAGTTTCATTTGATTTCACTTGTTGCATATCAATTGGAATTAATACAAGCTACTATTCCTATTTTGTTACCAAATTCTCTAAAATACTCAACTCCTAATTCCTTAGGTAGTTAACTCTTTGTTTCCAATTAAAAACCCTAATTCCTTAGGTGATTCTAAGAGATAACAAGCATTGCGGTTTAGAATTCAAAGAGGTAACGAGCAAATCAATGACTATTCCTAGCCTAGAGATAAGCAAGGTTCATAATCTCATAACACAAATCATATATCAAATTTTCATTCAACATACAACCCTAAAATCATTCCAAAGAGGATCAATCCTTAGAAAGCATTAAGAGAAGAGATCATAAACTCAAAATAGAGATAGCAACTTATATTAATTGAATCCAACATCAATAACAATTAAGATCCATCAAAATCCACCTAATCCCAATAAGGGAGAATTTAGCTAGACATAGAAATAAATGTAAAAACTAGAACAATAGGGAAGAAGATGCAAAACTCCATGGAAGATTGAAGAAAATCTGTGCTCCCACTTTTCTTCTCTTCAAATCCACCGTAGAGCTCCCAAAATAGGGTTTTTCTCTGCTCCAAAACGGCTCCCCACTCTTCTCTCCTCGCAGCCTCCCTCATTTAGGTCAGAAAAGATGAATTTAAACTCTGGTATGGGCGCCTAGGCGCTGCGTCTGGAGCGCCTGGGCGCTAAACGTCCAGAACGCATTTGCTGTCATGAGCGTGAGCGCCTAGGCGCTTCGTTTTGAGCGCCTAGGCGCTCAACATCCAGCGTGTCTCCTTTGAAGCCTTAAGGGCGCTTAGGCGCTCCTTATGTAGCGCCTAGGCGCTAGATGCTCAGCAGACTTGCTCTTGATCTTTCTTGGAAGCTTTTAGTCCTCTCTTCTTGAGTGCTTTTCCTTGCCACATTGAGTTTCATCATATTTCTCTTGGTGCCTACAATCAAAACAACAACAAATGAGTTAAAGCACTAATAATTTTAATCAAAATGAACTCAATCTAACAAACTAAAATGGATCAACTAAAAAGATAAAATAAAACTGTTTTAAGGTCAAAACAACGTCAAAAGTTGGGCTTAAGCAGTGAAATCCCCTCAAAAGGCTTTGGAAAACAGATAATCTAGCAGATTATCAAAGTGTGGTAGTGTGGGAGTGTATGTCTAGAAAAGTTTTGGTTAGAAAAGACTTGGTATTTAAGCATGTCTATTAGTGACCCACCTCTCTTTCCTGGAAACTTGTCTGGTATACTATTCACGATCTACGGTCATTATTCCAGAATACGGCACTATTCTAGTATATGGATACTATTCACGCTACGGATATTGTTCACTGTTACTATTTATACGTATAGTTGTATACTTTTTCAATATTGTTAACGTATACGAGGTTTGTCCCTATACGGTATAAATATATAATACTATTCACGTATACAATACTGTTCACGGTAAAATAGAGTAAGCCGGTTCAGTTGAAAAATAGATCGTTGTCAATATCATGGTGATAAAATATGAGATTGAGAGGTTCAATGGGAGTAATTTCTCCTTATGGAAACTGAAGATAAATGCAATCTTGAGGAAGGACAATTGCTTAGCAGCAATTGAAGGCAGACCCACTGGGATACTTAATGATAAGTGGAAGGAGATGGATAACAATGCTGTTGGCAACCTGCATCTAGCTTTGGCAGATTCAGTTTTGTCAAGTGTTGCAGAAAAAGGGACGGCGAAGGAGATTTGGGATGCTCTCACCAAATTGTACGAGGTCAAGTCACTTCACAACCGAATATTCTTAAAAAGGAGGTTTTATACACTTCGAATGAGTGAATCCATGATAGTACCAGATCACATCAACAATCTGAACACGTTATTTGCTCAGCTTACAACATCAAAATACAACATGGTGGAAAATGAATGTGTAGAGCTTCTACTTCAAAGTCTACCTAACTCTTATGATTAACTCATCATCAACATAACAAATAATAATGTTGCTGATAATCTTCGATTTGATAACATTGCTGCTGCTATTCTTGAAGAAGAATCCAGGCGGAAGAACAAAGAAGACAGATTGGAAAGCTTAAAGCAAGCAGAGGCTTTGTCGATGACGAGAGGAAGATCAACGGACCGTGGCTCTAATGGGAGCCGAAATCAGAGTAGATCAAAGTCACGAAGAAGGAAGAACTTCAAATGCTACCTTTGTGGCATGAGAGGGCACTTGAAGAAAGATTGTTGGCACAACAAGAAAAATACAGATAAAGCTCCTGAAGCAACAATACTTCAAGGATGTGTTGCGAGTACCTCTGATGATGGAGAAATCCTTTACAGCGAAGTAGCAATTGGTTCCAAAGGAGGAAAACAACTCAATGATGTTTGGATTATGGATTTAGGAGCAACATGGCACATGACTTCACAACGAGATTGGTTTAGTACTTATGAACCTATCTCAGAGGGATCTATATTCATGGGAAATGATCATGCCTTGGAGATTGCTGGAGTTGGTACTGTCAAAATAAAATTACGCGATGGTACTGTTCGCACAATTCAAGGGGTACGACATGTGAAAGGTTTAAAGAAGAATTTATTGTCTATTGGGCAATTGGATGACCTCGGGTGTAAGACTCATATTGAAGGTGGGATCTTGAAGGTTGTTAAAGGTGCTCTAGTGGTGATGAAAACATAAAAAATTACGGCAAATCTATACATGCTTGTGGGAGATACACTACAAAAGGCAGATGCATCAGTTGCATTAGCAGGCCAAGAAGAATCAACGATAATGTGGCATCGCAAATTAGGCCATATGTCGGAACGTGGTTTGAAGATTCTCACGGAATGTGATCTCTTTCCCGGGCTCAAATCGGTAAACTTACCTCTTTGTGAGCACTGTGTTACAAGCAAGCAGCATAGATTAAAGTTTGATAAATCAACTGCTAGAAGCAAGCGCATACTAGATTTGATTCATTCTGATGTGTGGGAGTCACCAGAAATGTCCTTAGGAGGAGCAAAATACTTTGTATCATTCATTGATGATTTCTCTAGGAGATTATGGGTGTACCTAATCAAGAAGAAGTCAGATGTGTTTCCAATCTTCAAAGACTTTAAAGCAAGAGTAGAACTTGAATCCGGAAAGAGGATCAAGTGCTTGAGGACAGACAATGGAAGAGAATATACAGATGGCAATTTTCTCACATTTTGCAAGCAAGAGGGTATTAAAAGGCAGTTTACAGTTGCACACACACCTCAACAAAATGGTGTAGCAGAGCGGATGAATAGAACTCTCCTAGAAAGAACAAGAGCTATGTTGCAAACTGTAGGTTTAGCCAAGTCTTTCTGGGCAGAAGTAGTCAAAACTGCATGTTACGTGATAAATCGACCGCCATCAACTGCAATTAGTTTAAAGACACTAATGGAGATGTGGAATGGGAAGCCAACAGATTATTCTTATCTTTATGTGTTCGGATGTCCTGCATATGTGATGTACAATTCCCAAGAAAGAACGAAACTGGATCCAAAATCCAAGAAATGCATATTCTTGGGTTATGCTGATGGTGTTAAGGGGTATCGCCTGTGGGATCCCACTGCCCACAAGGTTATTGTCAGCAGAGATGTGATATTTGCAGAAAATGAACTGCAAAGAGAACAAGAAGATGACAGCACTTTGAAAGAGACTACTACGGTACAGATAGATAGAAAAGCTGGAGAAGAAGATTCCTTTAAAGCAGAACAAGAACCAGAGCATGAGGAACAAGAACCATATGAGGCCAATGATACAAAAGTTCGACGATTAACTCGTCAGATAAGAGCACCATCATGGCACTCAGACTATGTTATGGCAAGCCACGATGCATATTGTCTTCTAACAGAAGAAGGAGAGCCGTCAACCTTTCAGGAGGCTGTGAGTAGCTCAGAAGCTTCTCTATGGATGGCAGCAATGCAAGAAGAAATAGAAGCCCTACATAGAAATAAGACATGAGAACTTGTTGAACTTCCAAAGGGACGGAAAGACATTGGTAACAAATGGGTCTATAAGATCAAAAGAGATGACAACGATCAAGTGGAACGATATCGTGCAAGGCTGGTGGTCAAAGGGTATGCTCAGAAAGAAGGAATTGATTTCAATGAGATATTCTCTCCGGTTATCAGACTTGCCACTATTAGAGTAGTCCTAGCTATGTGTGCTGCATTTGATTTACATCTTAAACAATTAGATGTAAAAATAACTTTTCTTCATGGAGAACTTGAAGGGGAGATATACATGCTCCAACTAGAAGGTTTTAAAAAACAAGGAGAAGAAAACTTAGTTTGCAGGTTAACCAAATCTCTGTACGGTCTAAAGCAGGCGCCAAGGTGTTGGTACAAGAGATTTGATTCCTTCATTATTAGCCTCAAATACAACAGACTGAGTTCAGACCATTGTACATATTACAAGAAGTTTGGTGACGATGATTTCATCATCTTACTGTTGTACGTGGATGATATGTTGGTGGTAGGCCCCAACAAAGATCGAGTCCAAGAATTGAAGGCACAGTTGGCTAGGGAGTTTGATATGAAGGACTTGGGACTAGTAAACAAGATTTTATGGATGCAAATTCACCGAGACAGAAAAGATAGGAAGATTTGGCTTTCTCAAAGGAACTTTTTGAAGAAAATCTTGTGGCGCTTCAATATGCAAGATTGTAAGTCAGTCTCTATCCCACTTCCTGTCAATTACAAATTATCCTCAACTATGAGTCCTAGCAGTGAAGCAGAGAGGATGGAAATGTCTCGAGTACCGTATGCATCAGTAGTGGGAAGCCTTATGTATGCTATGATATGTACAAGACCAGACATTGCACAAGCAGTGGGAGCGGTCAGTCGTTTTATGGCAGATCCTGGTAAAGAGCATTGGAATACTGTTAAGAGGATCCTAAGATACATTCAAGGGACCTCAGGTGCTGCATTATGTTTTGGAGGATCAGAATTTATTGTCAGGGGTTATGTTGATTCAGATTTTGCAGGTGATCTTGATAAAAGAAAATATATTACTGGTTATGTGTTCACAGCGGTCAGCTGGTTATCTAAGTTACAGACTGTTGTAGCCCTGTCTACTACAGAAGCTGAATACATGGCAGCTACCCAAGCTTGTAAGGAAGCTATTTGGATTAAAAGGTTAATGGAAGAACTCGGACACAAACAACAGATAATTACTGTGTATTGTGATAGTCAAAGTGCCTTGCACATTGCAAGGAATCCAGCTTTTCATTCAAGGACAAAACACATAGGTATCCAATATCACTTTGTTCGAGAAGTAGTAGAAGAAGGGAGTGTGGATATGCAAAAGATTCACACCAAAGACAACCTAGCAGATGTTATGACAAAGTCAATCAACACTGACAAGTGTATTTGGTGTCGATCCTCCTATAGCCTATCAGAAACGTAAGCAACATGGAATGACAAGGTAAAAAGAGTAGTGTGAAGATATGATTGACTCAATCAAATCTTCAAGTAGGAGAATTGTTGTTTTAGAAGTCTAACATCGGTGGGTTCTTGAGAATAGAAGCTCTTGAAATCCTATATAAAGAGGCTTAGTTCCTCTTGTAAATCATTCTAAAAATTTCTTCTTCTTTCTCTTGTATAGTTTTCTCCTTGTATTTAGAGAGAGGTCTTGTAATTTCTTCCTCATAGTAAAAACTTTTCTATTCTTGTTCGTGGTTTTTTCCTCATCATCATTAGAAAGTTTTTCATGTTAAATATTATGTGTCAGTTTTTTTTTTCAACTCTATTTTAATTATGTGATATTATTTTTTATAACTCTAGTACCTAACAGAAATCTCATGAATGATTGAGAATTATCTAAGCTCCATGATGTATACACAAAGTAATGACTTTGTTATATACGGTAATATTTTCAATTCTTGGATAATCATATTTTGAATTTTCAACACTGTTACTTTCAAACTTTGGCAAAGTCAGCTAGCAATGGAAATTTAAATATTAAATTGATTCTACCTTAATAAGTTAATAATATCTATTGCAATAAGTTCTAAGTTACTGCCGTCATATTCTACTATTATCTCGCATTCCAGTTTTAAATGATGCAACCAAAATATTTAACGCTGAAGGCTCAACTCCCCTCAATTTTTCTTTAACAAAAATTTAGGGTTAATGATGATTACCTTATCTCAAGGTTAAGACAAACTTAGGTTAAACCAATGTTTATAAAAATATTTATAAATAATTCACCAACAATAAACACTAATAAAATTGAAATCTTGAATAATTAAATTCATGTGATTAGCCTTTATCGATTATACCAACCGATATTTGCCTAGATTCTCGTCACATAAGGAATCATTATTCGGACACTTTTCTTTTTTAATTTATCTTTTTTGACTTTCTTTATACAGACGGGCGTTAGTTTGAAAACAGTTCTCTATAAAATTTTAGATCAGCTTATGTTTATAATATTTTTTTTAATAAATCAAAGCTTCTTTGCTAAGCAGTTAATTATGCATACACTTCTACATATTTTTTTTAACACATTTTATAAACTTTTTTTGGAACATACATTTTATAAACTTTATACAGTGCTAATATAATAATAACAAATGTGGCATAATGGTATCTCAATTAGTAAGAAATTGAAACATGTAAGGAAAGTAATAGATTCAATCTCTGCAAAATGCGTCCCATCACACTTTCTCATTTCCTATCCCATCACCCGCTCTCCTAAGCTCCGTCAGGAAACCACCTAATAACCCTATTAGGGGGTTCCCTCTGCGTTAATAAGTGTCATAGACCTCACTGTATATATATATTACAATGACAAAATGAAAGAAACGAATGTTTTAATTTGTATCCCATGAACGAATAGTAAAATACTTTTCTTACTGAAAATGAACATTCCAAAATTCAATTTATTCTTTTTATTTGTAATTTTGAAACATTAACTATTTGATAAATAAATAAAAAATTCACTATTTGAGGAGTGCGACCGTATGCCTTATTTTGTTCTAGAGCTACTTATCTAACTTAAATAATCTTTTCTAGAAAAAAAAACCAAACTGGTTATTCCACCAAGTTTGAGTATTTTTACAATTATAATTGTACCAAACAATTTTATATATTCTTGAATTAATATAAAGTTAAAACAAACATTTTTAAATAAATTTATTTCTAACTAGTGTATTGATCAGCACTACTACGTGCATGCTATTTTTTTCAAGATAAAAATAAATAATAATAAAAAGTATTTGAAGTGAATTATAACTACATTGTGAGAAGTTGGTAATAAAGAGTACTTGAAGTGAATTTTACAACTATATAATAAGAAGTTGAAAAGTATTTGAATGCAATTGAAAATTGTAGAGTAAAAAATATTTATAATTTTTTCCTTATTATATTTATGTTTTTGTATTTACAATTTTATCCTTTCTATATTTTTTCTTATTTTTTTAGGTGATATTCTTTTTATATTCTTCTTTAATTCATTAAATAAGTAATTAATACTATAATTTTTCAAACAAATATTAAATACCGAAATAGAAAAACCTCCTTATAATATTATAGAATAGATCGATAATAACACTTTAGTAAAAAATAATAATATATAGCATATTAAAAGGTAAGGGGTATATGATTTAAAAGTCACATTTAAACATTAAATAAATGTTTTAAAAAATTACAAAAACTAAAATATATGATATCCATTCAAAAAAGAAATTATTCACCAAAAGAAAAATGGAGAACTGGTTGATCACGTTATTAATGTCTTTCACCTTAAATAAATTTAGTCATCCACAAGTCCGAATCTGCATAGTGTCTTGATATGTAAGACTGAATCCACTCACCAATAAGGACAATGCATGCAAGTAATTTGTTTATTTTCTTTTCACAGTCTCTCTCTGTTTGTAATCTCCTTGGCCTACTGTTTCTAAATAATTGTCCACATATTATCTTTACTTTTTTCTCTTTCTATATTGTCAAAGAAATTTTGTTTTGGTTTTACTCTCCCTGAATAAAACCCATGAAAATTTTCCATCCTAAAGTTTTGTTGTAGTAGATGTGGAGACCATTGAAATTAAGGTCGTCAATTGTTTTACTGAAAAACAGACATGGAAAGGATAAGAATCCCTCATAAAAATGCCATCCTTATCATATTATCACTAGATCAAGTTTAAGTCTTGGACTCTTCACAATTAAAACGAAACCAAAGCTTGTGAAAACCATAGCGCATCTTTGACCAGTTTTTATTCTGAAGTCTTAGACCCTCAGTGCCATTCAATAAGCGGGTTTGTTTTATTGGTCAGGAGAAGAGTAAGAAGACTGTCACTATTGTTCCACATGATTTTTTTTATTATTATTTTGTGCAAACTCAGAGCTAAAGTTACTTAATAATAATGAAATATACAAATTTTATAATAAAAATATTTTTACGTATAACTAATTTCACATAAATTTATATACATGTACCAAATATTTTGACAAAACGAAAGTTTAAGTTCTGTTTTAATTTTTTTACCATATTTTAAGGTATATATCCTAATATTTTTTAAGTTAAAGTATACAACATCAATCACATTATATAATAACAATCAAGCGTTTCCCGCAGCTGACGCGGATAGCTACAGAGATCAACCAAGCTCATTGGACTTTATTAAAGTACAAAAACCAATACTATCCAATAAAATCGTTTAGTTGCAAGATTTTTTTTTAATGGTTTCTCTCAAAATTTTTTTATCTTCTTGTAGACCTTTAATCAGATTATATTTTGCATTTTATTAAATTTTCGTATTGAATTCTCTAAGGATCTTCTCTTCACGTTACGAAACTTACTTTTATAAAATTCTATCATATTTTATTATTAGATGGTTTTGAAATTTATCGTTCATAAAAAGTTATTTAAAGGAGTAAAATTATCAAGATTCACTTCTGGAATCTGTATATATACTTACTATAACGCAATAACCATTTCAGTATCCAAAAACAAACACTTGATATCATCATTCATCAACCATGGGGATCCTTCCCTTGATATCCTACTCTCTCCTTTATCTTGCTTTGCTTTTCATTTTCAAACTTGTTGTCCAAGCAAGAAGGTTCAAAAACCTCCCACCAGGTCCACCTTCTCTTCCCATAATCGGCAACCTCCACCACCTCAAAAGGCCACTCCACCGCCATTTCAAACTGCTGTCTGAAAAATATGGCCACGTCTTTTCCCTCTGGTTTGGATCACGTCTTGTGGTCGTTGTTTCTTCACCATCTATATTCCAAAAATGTTTTACCAAAAACGACATAGTCCTTGCAAATAGGCCACCCTTTCTCTCAGGAAAATACATCTTCTACAACTACACCACTTTAGGGTCCTCCTCCTATGGCGAGCACTGGCGCAACCTCCGTCGTGTCACTGCAATCGATGTCCTCTCAACCCAAAGAATCAACAACTTTTCCGGAATCCGAAGGGATGAGACTCATAGGCTAATACAAAAGCTTGCTGAGGACTCATTCAATGACTTTGTTGAAGTGGAACTCACTTCTAAGTTCTATGACATGACGTTCAACAATATCATGACAATTAAGGGTGTCAAATGGATGGATTGGTTTGATTTTGGATTGGATCATAATGGATGGATCCAAAATAAATCATTAATCCATTTAAGATCCATTACAAAATACTTAATATTATCCAATCCATCCATGACCTAATTTAATGGATGGATATTCAATCCATCCATTAATCAATTTTAATGGATGGATATCCAATCCACTCATTAAAAAAAAAATTATCTCTAAAATTTATCTTTAAAAAAATACTTTAGTGAAAGTGAAAGTGTTGAAATAATTAAAAAGATAAAATACATTGGATATCCATTGGATTGGTTTTTAATTGGATATCCAACTGATATCCAATGGATCCAATGGATATTTTGGTTGGATTACTAACTATCCATAACTAAATTTAATCCATTAGATCCAATCTAATAAAATACATTATTCTAATTAGATGGACTGGATTGGTTTTAATATGGATGGATTTGATGGATTAAAAATTAATAAATTTTTTTGCCAGCCCTAATGACAATGATCCCTGGAAGGAGATACTATGGTGATGACTGTGACATGGCGGATGTTGATATGAAAATCATTAGTAGCAATTTTGCTATTCACACACTAAATTTTGTATAATACTTTTGATAATCAGCGTACAAATACTTGGTGAACAACATATTATTATTATTATGTGGTGATAGAAGATGTTAATCGATTACTAATATTGATTAACATTCCTCATCAACACATAATATACATATGCTGTTCATTCATTGTAAAAGTAATGTATAAAATTTGATGTATAAATATCTTTTTCAAATTAGTAGTGCTACTTACATGATACTATTTTTCTTTAATAATATTACAATTATATATAATTCTATTGCGTTGTCATTAAACTAAATACTTTTAACTTTATTTGATCAAGTTTATATCGATTAATATTGATTAATATCCCGATCAATATATAACATATATACGTTGTTTACTCATTGTTTACATGTTGATTATCGATGTAAAAGTGATAAATAAAATTTAGTTTGCAAATATCTTTTTCGAATTAGAAGTGCAACTTAAATGATTTCATCTTTCTTTATTAATATTACAATCATATATTCTGTTGCGATATCATTAAATTAAATGCTTTTGACTTCATTTGAAAGTTTAGATCGATAGCCAATATTGATTAACATCCCCAATCAACATATAATATATATACTCCGTTCACTCATTATTTGCATGTTGATTAATTGGTAAATAAAATTTGATGTGCAAATATCTTTTTCGAATTAGAAGTGCAACTTAAATGATGTCATCTTTCTTTATTAATATTACAATCATATATAATTCTGTTGCAATACCATTAAATTAAATGCTTTTGACTTCATTTGATCGAGTTTAGTTGCACTGCGGGGTATGCTCATTGCTGGAGCTGACTCATTAGCTGTAACTTTAGAGTGGGCATTATCTTGTGTATTGAACCATCTAGAGGTGTTGAAGAAGTTAAGGGATGAATTGGAAACCTATGTAGGCCAAGACCGTTTTCTAGATGATGCAGATTAAAAAATGTAAATTCAAGTACAAGTTGTCTTAAGTAATAAATTTTTTGGGAGTCCGAAGTCGATCTATAAGGAATTGCTGAAGAAAAATTCTTTGAGGTAAGGGAAGACTTTGTCATAACAATAAAGATAATAAAACTTGTTTACAATTAAATTAAAGAACTTGCTTGGGTTAGGAGATCCACTTTTGGTAATAAATTAAGGACAAGATTAATTCTTTTTATAACTCAATTAAAATCCACGCACAACGGAAGTTCCAATTGGAGAATAAAACATTTAAAGTCCATTTAGAATTATATACGTAGTTATATTATGGTTCTTTTAATTGTTTACCGATACCTACACTTGTAAATGGGTTCAAGCATTCATTGTGCCAAACTACTTGTTTACAATGAATCAAGAACTCCACTTTACAAGGAAGGTTTCTAAATTGATTGGAAACAAAATACAACTCGTATAATGATCACTTGATAATATATCATCTAAACACAAAAAAGAAATTAATCTAACCTTATTTTATTACCAAAAGCTTCACTCCTTCACCCAAACAAGATGAAAATTAATTACCCATGAGCAAGAAGAAAGAAAGAGAGAAGAAGAAAAAGATGATCATAACTTCTATTTACAACAAAAGAAAATTACTACAAGTAAATAACATAATAACATGAACTTAATCTAAAACCAAGATTCTCCAATTGATCTGCCTATGGTCCCTTTTATAGAGGATTAGGGATACAAAATGACAAGGAAATTGATTAATGAGTGAGTGGATGAATGGAAAATGCCAAAGTACTTTTGTGAATAGAAAATTATTGAAATTTCCTGTCTCCAAAATCATTCAGTGATGAACTCATGGATAACATCAGAACAAAGCAAAGTGATTTTCATGAAAGTTCTAGGAAATTGTCTTAGCTTTCCAATGCCACCAAAATCATCCAAAAATTCGTCCTACAACCCAAGATATGGCCCAATTACTGCAGACTACTCAGGCCCAGCTTCAGTACCTCTGTTTTGACTTCCAGACCCAATATGACCTCTAAGCTGTCCGAATGAGCTCTTATGTTCTTCATGAAAGTTGTAGATATGAGTCTTAAATTTCAGATGCCAAATTTTCAGCCCATTTCAGTTCCTTTAACTCGAATTATGCAATGATTACTGCACACTGTTCGGGTTCCAATCACAAAACTAATGTTCTGACTTGCAAGCCCAATTAGCTCCACTAGATGTCCGATTTTTCACTAGAGCTCTTCATGAAAGTTGTAGAGCTCTCTTACATTTCTTACAAGGTAAGATACATAATTATAAGACATCTAGAACTCAAGATATGACTGAAATACAGAAACAATGTAAGACTAAAATAATGCTGAAAAAATCAATTATGTCCAATTTGAGTCTAAACTTACAAAACATAACCAAGCTTAATCAATTAAGTACATGGAGAGTGTAAATGACTAAAAATGAGGGTTTATTAATGTATAAAATATATGATTATCAAATTCCCCCACACTTAACTTTTTGCACTCCTGGGCAAAAGACATTAGATCAAAGCTAGGAAAAAAAAATGACAGACTCAAAAATTAAAAACTCTAAAAGACTCGATGAATCAAGAAGAGCAACCAGAAATTCAAGGGATCAAAACATTAATGAGGTAGCACTTTTTCACATCCCAAACCAACAAGTAAAGAAACTTTAGTTGAAAAGAATGAATAAAAAATGATAGATCCTCATAACATTCCCTCTGAATCCCTCAAGTGTTTAAAAGGTAAGTATTTCACTCTATTCAACCCATGAAAAATTGCACTACCATAAGCTTGCTTATCTTCTACTTCTCCACTACTCAGAACATATACACACAAAAATCAAGAGGACTTTATTTAAGGTTGTAATGGGGTCATGGTAAAGGAGATTAGATAATATAGCTATGAGAAGACAAATATCAAATAAAATAGAAGAGCATTATGGTATAGTTAGAGTGAAAAAGATGTTTGAGAACATTCACCATAAAGGACAATGACCAATATTTGATTAATGTTTTGTTGAAGATCAATCCCAAATTGGTGAAATGAATTCATTGTTAAGTCTGAACCTTCTCCTTCTGTTTCTGTTGTTTCCAAGCATCCATCTTTATTCTAAGTATGGATGTCACATGTTGTATCAGGAGACTTTGATAATCCTTTGATTACAACGGTGGTCAGTTCTTTCTCTCTCTCTCTCTTTTTTTTTTTATTTTTTTTAACATTTTGCATACATACCCCCCACTTGTTCAAGAACAAGGTCAATGCTATCTTATTCCCTAAAGTTGGGTAAAAACATATTTTTTTTAAAGGCACGTAATGAACTAAAAATAAGGAATGGTCAAATAAGCTCAAAGGGGTTACATAAGGAAAAATATGTAAGGATGACTATTTGGTCAAAGTAACTATTTCAAAATGCCTTAATCATATTTAAGTATACATGTAAAAATGCAGTCTAAAAAAGAATAAAAACAAGTTTTAGAGTAATAATTCATGAGTGAAAAAAAATCACATAAGAAAGAAGAGAATGATACAGATATTCAATTCATTCATCAATAGGCTCAAAATCTCACAAGACATATTTCTATCATTTTCAATCCACCATATCAACATTCATATCCAAGCTTGTGATTTTTAAGAAAGAAGACAATTTATACTAAGATCTAAGAATCCATTTGCTACTTCTACACACAATAATTATTTCCTGAACTAAGCTGTGCCTCAAGAGTAAACTTACCTTCAAGGCAAAATTTACTTCTTACTCTGCTATCCTTAATTGGTTTTACTACGAATAGGTTTCTGACAATCATATCACTAAACATACTTCCTAATTTAGATGTGTCTCAAGAGTAAAACTACTCCTTACTCTACCATCATTCATTGGTTTAGTAAGTCCATGACAATCATATCATACTTCCTAAAAAAGAATTTTTTTTTCTTTTTTTTTTTTGATTTTTTGGTCAACTATCATTCCTCCCAACCAGATTACAACATTGTCCTCAATGTTAAAATATAGATGAGTAAATGATAGAAGATATTACCTGTTGGATAAATTTGACACAAAGTACGGTAAATAAAATCAAAGGTAAAGAAAAGTTATAAACGAAGTGTCAGATCAAACTTTCATTTCAAGCTGCTTCCTGCTGACCAATCTATCTGAACTATTGCTGGGTCAGGTTTATAAACAAAAGCTTCTAATTTATCAATCAACTCATCAATAGTGGAAACAAAGATAAGAAGTTATCTTGCCGAAGGTGTGATAAATTTCTGTTCTACAACATGGTCAATAAAAGATAACAAAAGATCAAAGAAGTTATTTACATTGAACAAACTTATGGTTTATGATGGATGTTCAGTTGGGCCCAAGAGACAATTTGAAAAAATTCTTTCAAAGTACCAAAATCACCTGATAAGACAATGAATGCATCAAAATTGTCAAGCATTATCTTCATTCGTTCATGCATAAATGATACCTTAAGTTCCTCTCCAATTGTCTTTCCAGTGATGTTCTATTGAGTGAAAGGTTCAGGAATGACACCTAAAACCTGACTACCTCCCATATATGCAGCAAGTGATACAATTCCCATTAACCTACGGCAACCTCTCCCATATATAAGATGAATATTTTTTGCAGTAAATGATCGACCAAGAGTGGTAGCTGCGTTTACAAACTTTAAACATTTCCCATACCTTTAAGTTGACGAATAGAAACACCTTCTATTTCTATACTCACATTTCCTTTTGAATGATTCTGAGTTAGAGGAAAGTGAAGAAAATGTAGTGTTTAAATAGGAAAAAGAATGGAAATGGTAATAATAGCACCTATAAGGGTAGGTTGGTTGTTGTCAGAAAAGTTTGAAATTAAGAAACACATAATTTTTTTTTATTTTTTTTTTATTTTTTTTAACTTCAAGAAAACCATTAGGGTAAAGAAGTCTAAAAACCCATGAAGGACCTTGTTTAAAGGATCGTCTGTCCAAAATCAAAATACAGCAAAATCATACTAAAATAAAATAAATATAATAGTAAATGATGACATACCTTTATGTACAGTTTTCATAGCATATCTTTATACTGCGCGTCATGAGTGCAGTAATACCAAGATAGCTCAGCCAATCTTGGAATTCTTCTCCCTCCCGCTTATGGAATATATTGGATTGAGTTACGACGCAACTAATTAAAGTGCGTAAATCTGACAGCTGCCACCAAAGGACCACAAAAGGTCGCTGGAGAGCCCATGACATAAAATCACAGGATCCAGCTCAGTTGCATAGTCACGTGAGTATGCCAACATGGGGTGCTTCTATCTGTCCATCATCTCAGCTTACCCAGAAGATAAACTTTAGGACACTGAGAACGACTCTATACAGAGTATAACACACAAACTTTATTTATATACCGGTGTGTGAAGGTCTCCTCTTGAGTATATGAAAAGACGGACATCCATCCGGAACTCCTAATCTAATTATAGGCCAAGTTAAACCGAAGTTTCGCCATCGGTTTCTCATTTTTGTCTCTGTTAACCTTTTTTTTCTTTTTCTTTTTTTAAGAAAACATGAAGAAGAAGATAATATGTACAGATTGTTATGGATATGGCTCACATCTGTCTCTAGTTTCACGTCCAGTAACAGCTTTAACGCCTTCTATGAGTCGAGGATAAGCTTCTCATCTAATTTTCTTATAAATTGACAAACATGATCTTTTAGAGTCAGATTTCCAAGACTGTAATATTTTTCTTCATCGTTGAAGAGATTCCACAAATTAAGATGTTCACGAAACACAAATACACAAGAATGTGTCTCAAGAGTTAATAAGATATCATCTAATGACTCATTACTCAGTCTATTCTTAATGAAGAAAATTTTATCTTCTCTGTTTACAGAAACCATCCCCAAAGAACGACATCGCTTGTTACAATTCCATCGTGCACATTTGTGATAGGCTTGTAACCTTTTTGCTCTTCTCCTTTTAGAATATGAACTTCTTCCAAGACCTGGTATGTATGAGTCAAATGAAATTGAAGACTCACCTGCTAACCTGGCCTTTGCTTCAATTATCCAGCGTACATCTTCTGGCATACCCTTGTGCATTAACAGTATCAATCTTTCACATCTAGCTTTGTAGATTTTTGTCAGAGCATTTTGAGGGAGGGAAGGAAAATATTTTCTCAGGTTTGAAAGAATGACATCCATTTTAAAGGAGAAGGAATCAGTTATTTTGGGAAATTGAAAAACAAACCAACTTGAGAGTCAATGAGTATAGTTATCCGCCATTTAATCGGGAACACAAAGAACTCTAAAAAGAAGGCAACAAAATTAGAATAAATTCTATTCATAATAAGGATCAGAAAGAGAAATGAATTCTACCTCAGCAACTTGATTTTCTAGAAATGATTTGAGTCTTTGTCCATTGACTTTAAACACATTACCATTTCTTGAATTCTCAAAGTTTATGGCCCCATGATGATACATATGTTTGACAACAAAAGGACCACTCCACCTAGATCTCAATTTTCTAGGGAATAAGTGCAAACGAGAATTATAAAACAGAACTTTTTGACCAATTTCAATTTTTTTTTTCAAAATTGTCTTATCATAAAAAAACTTTTGTTCTAGCTTTATAAATTATTGAGTTTTCATATGCATCATTTCTTAATTCCTCAAGTTCATTTAATTGCAATTTGTGTATCTTGCAAGCATCATCAAGGTTTAGGTTGAAAGATTTAATGACCCAAAATGCTTTATGTTCTAATTCTACAGGCAAGTGACAAGGTTTTTCATAGACTAACCGATAGGGTGATATGCCCAAAGATGTTTTAAAAGCAGTATGGTAAGCCCAAAGTGCATCGTTTAGTCTTAAAGACCAATCTTTACGATTTGGGTTAACCGTTTTTTCCAAAATTTGTTTAATCTCCCTATTTGCTAATTCAACTT
This sequence comes from Ormosia emarginata, assembly GCA_029884605.1. Lineage (NCBI taxonomy): Eukaryota > Viridiplantae > Streptophyta > Magnoliopsida > Fabales > Fabaceae > Ormosia > Ormosia emarginata. Next base: position 6,535,795 of record JAQQTP010000025.1, read on the forward strand.
GTCCATTTGTCTGAGGGTGATAAGGGGTGGTATTTTTGTGTGTAATACCATATTTCTTTATTAAAGATTCAAATGGTTTATTGTAAAAATGTGTTCCCCCATCACTGATGATAGCTCGAGGGATTCTAAATCGGCACAAGACATTTTCTTTTAAAAATTTGAGAACAGTTTTATGATCATTGTGTCGGCATAGAATCGCCTCAATCCATTTTGAGACATAATCAACTGCAACCAAAATATACACAAATCCAAATGAGGATGGAAATAGGCCCATGAAATCAATTCTCTAACAATAAAAAATTTCAATGACAAGGATAGGGTTCAGAGACATCATATTTCTTTTTGAAATAGAACCCAATTTCTGACAGTTTTCATAACTATTGCAAAAAGTGTAGCAGTCCTTGTCACAATCGAAATCGCGACTGGACGACTAAAAAAAAGATTTAGATTTTGAAAATCAATGGAGTCGCCACCAATGTTTGTTTTGATTGGGAAAACATTAGAAAAACCCTTAAAATAGGCAAAACTGGTCTTTTGGAAAAAAATGAGTTCGAGTTCGGGTCGGGAGTCGATTACAGGTAGGTAAGGTATTAGCACCCTACACTGCCCGTTCTAAGAATGGTACCTTGTGTTAGTTGTGCAAATTTTAATAATCTCGGATATATTTATTTTACCCCTTTTAAAAAGACTTTGTATCTATTTTTATTATTTAAAAAAAAAATAAAATAAAGAACTAAATTGTGAAAATTTAATTTTTGGCTTGACAGAATAAGAATTCTGCTCCTACGTATCCTCAAGTGCAATGAAGAACTCAAAGTCACGTAGTTCTATAGAAAATGAGTGCGGGTTGATTGCTTTTAATTAAAAGATTTTTTTAAAAAGAGATTTTATTTGAAAATAAAATTATTCTTGCACAAAATTCAAAGTAGCACCAGACTACTCAATAAACCTATATGATCCTAAAGACATTAAAGATAACATCCGTTATTCAATTAACATCATTGATCACTTTGCATTAATTTAAAGATTTTTTATATTTTCATTTTTTTTCTATTTTTTTTGTTTTCATTTTTTTTTTTTTTTCCATTTTTATTATTTATTTATTTATTCTTTTTTTTTACTTCCCATTACTCACAAGACACAACATAAAACATTCTGTAAGCACTATTAAACAAGAATAAATCATTAAAAAAAACTCAAAATACATACTTTTATTATTAATTTTTTTCTTTTCTTTTTTGACATTTTCTTATAAATAAAAAAAGAACAAACGTGACCCAAAACGAAATGGGCTACTAGCCTATTTGCTCACTTTAATTGGCCTTCAGCTTCTAAGAAAGCAAATGAAACATAATAAAAGATGAAGATGAATACCAGAGCACCAGGGAGGAGACAAGGCTGGCAGGACGAGGTGGAGGAGTTGGGTCAACGGTGGCTGGGTTCCAGTGCAGCTTGGATGGGTACTGGTCGGCGGTGTCGGCGATTCCGACTGCAGTGGTGTGTCGCGGGTCTAGGCTTTCAGATGTGGCGCGGCTCAGATCTGGATTGGATCCGATAGGATCAGAGCGGTTCGGGCGACGCTGACGGCGGCGTGGTGCTGTTGAGGCGTTATGGGGTGGTGGGTCACTTGGAGCTCGCCGAATTTGGGTTGTTTGAGTGGCAGGGCGTTGCACGGTGAGGGTGATCAGAGTTACGGTCGGACGTTGGTGGCGTCGGCGGCGACGCGCTAGTCTAGAGATTTGGTGCGGTCGGAACGGGTTCGGCTGGTCAGATCTGGTCTGGGGGAGCTGAGGTGCGGTGCAGTCAGTGGTTTGGGAGGTCAGGGTCGACGCTGGCTGGTGGGCTACGACGGTTCGGTCTCGGTGGAGGTGGTTCGGTTGAGTGGTTGATGGTAGTTCTTGTATGGGGTTAAAGGTGGTGATGGTGGATGGGGTTTACGGTTGTTGTTGGTGGTGGCCCACCGAGTTGACTCGGTTATGGGTGATGAGTTGGTGAAAGTGGAGATGAATGGTGATGGTTATGGTGGAGATGGAAGCTTGAAGAAGATGGTGGTAGGTTGCTTGGTCAAAAATAGTGGAGATGGAAGGTTGAAGAGATGAATAGTGAGAGTGGTGGTGGTTGTTGGAGGTGGTGAGAATGGTGGTTTGTGAGGGTGAGGAAGAAGGAGTTGATGGTGGCTTGGATGATTAGAAGATGGATGATGAAGTTAATGGTTGTGAGTGCTGTGTTGGTATACTCTGCAAAATGCTCCTTCTCAAAATCCTCCGAAAACTCTCCACTCCTCTGTAATCCTTTTCTCTCCAATCCAAAAAAAACCCCCCAATGCTTCTCGTTTTCCTTCTCTTGTAAGCAGAAAACCAAATATGCAAACCCAATGAAACTAGCATAGGTAGCAGATAGAGTGGCTTCTTGCAAACGTAGCCATTTCCATTTCTATGTATTTTCATTGTGGTTGTCACCTTCTTATCCCTGTAATTTTCCATTTTTGTGCTGCCTTGAGGATTAAAATTTGCTGGTTGCAGCAATGTGACAAATGACAGACTTTGGCAACGGGTAACAAATGGGTTTTAGCTGAATTCCAACTAATAGTTAAAACTTGGTTCTTGTTGTTGGAATGTAATATGCTAAAAAAAATGATTTTTCACTTATTTTTTTTATTTTTGCTTTTTTATTGATTTATTTTTACACAAAATAAGAAAGTCCAAATTAGATGGCAACAAACAAAATCATTAATCCTTGATTAAGCAATAAAATTTTATGGACAAAATTAGGTATCAACAGCAACCCCCCTTTGTTTTTCATTTAAAATAAATGGGAAACAAATGAATTGATTCAATTTTATCTATGAAAATTTTCATTTCTTTTTCCCTTTCTTCTTTTCTTTTTGCAAAACGTAGCGATATTAAAACAAGAAAAACCTTTTGGGTACGAGAACCTTGAAAGGTAACAAGATGATGGGTGCAGGGACCTGAAAACTAAACATGATGGGTGCGGGGACCCGAAAAAACTAAAGGCAATGGGTGCAGAGACCCGGAAACTAAAAGACGATGGGCGTGGGGACCCAGAAACTAAAGGCAATGCGTGCGGAGACCCGAAAACTAAAAAATGATGGGCGCGGGGACCTAGAAACTAAAAGACGATGGGCGCGAGGACCCGAAAACTAAAGGCAATGGGTGCGGGGACTCGGAAACTAAAAGACAATGGACGCGGGGACCTAGAAACTAAAGGCAATGGGTGCGGGGACCCGAAAACTAAAGGCAATGGGTGCAGGGACCTGGAAACTAAAGACGATGGGCGTGGAGACCCGTAAACTAAAAGACGATGGGTGCGGGGACCCAGAAACTAAAAGACAATGGGTGCGGGGACCCAGAAACTAAAAGACGATGGGCGTAGGGACCCGGAAACTAAAAGACGGGGCGCGGGGACCCGGAAACTAAAGGCAGATGGGTGCGGGGACCCGAAAACTAAAAGACAATGGGCGTGGGGACCCGAAAACTAAAAGACAATGGGCGCGGGGACCCAGAAACTAAAGGCAATGGGCGCAGAGACTTGGAAACTAAAAGATGATGGGCACGGGGACCCAAAAACTAAAGGTAATCGGTGCGGGGACCCAGAAACTAAAAGGCAAATAGGTACGGGGACCCAAAAAACTAAAGGCGATAGGCGCGGGGACCCAGAAACTAAAGGCGATGGGTGCAGAGACACGGAAACTAAAAGACGATGGGCGCGGGGACCCAGAAACTAAAAGATAATGGGCACGGGGACCCAGAAACTAAAAGACGATGGGCGCGGGGACCTAGAAACTAAAGGCGATAGGCGTAGAGACTCAAAAACTAAAAGACGATGGGCGTGGAGACCCGGGAGCTTAAAAAGGGTTTTCCCCCCCCCCCCTTTTTTTTAAAATGCATGTGATATTTGAGTTGATGTTTGATGCAATAGATGCATGATAATGCAATGGATGTGATAATGTAATGGATGTCCTACTGTAGAGATTCTCATGGACAAATTGGGTAAACAAAAAATTGACACATCAGAGCTTTAGTTGGATCGCTCTTGGTTCCATAACACCCTTAAGAACTTCTTCCCATAACAGGATCAAGGTTGAATAGTAACCAAAATTCATTGATTGGCTTCTTGATTTGCTGGTGATTCTTTCTTTTCTCATCAATACTCTTATAAGGAAATTCATCGCATTCCCTATGACCTTTCAAGATTGTTAAAACAAAACTGAATGCTTTTGCAATATGATCACATGTTTCATATCTCAATATAAATCTATCATGATAAATGCATATTGAATCAACAATGGGTTGCAATGAAAATGGACTATCATTATGGAAAGGAACAGTACAGGAAATGCGGTGCCACAAAGGTTAGAATTGAAAGGTTTACAAAAGAATATTAGAGTAGATTTTTTCAGCTCTTCCATTGATGCTCTCTAGTATGATCAGTGCTAATTTCCCATGTATAAGACCCTAAACACCATATTTTTTGTTTCTGAGAACACGATTTGACCCAGTTTTCACACATTGGAAGCATACATGACAAGACTTTCTATTCAAACTGCCCCTGTTTAGCATAAAGAAACTCAAACTGCCCCAGTTTGTGACTCGAGGCGACTCCACTTCTTCGGATGTGTCAGGAACCATCTTTGACCCTAACTTTTGCCTAGGTCGCTCTTTTCGCGTTTTCAACCTAGCGTGTCATTCTAATTTTTGCCTAGGCCGCCTTTTCAGGTTTTCAGCCTAGCGAGCCACTTTCTTTTTTTTTTCTTTTTTTAAAAAAATTGGTTTTTTTTAAGCATAATACATTTTGACTGCATCCGAATTTACAAGAAGTGATAAATCTGCATTATCCATGTTTGTGAGAATCAAAGTTCCTCCCGAGAAAGCCTTTTTCACGACGTAAGGTCCTTCATAGTTTGGAGTCCATTTTCCTCGATGATCATTTTGAATGGGAAGAATCTTCTTGAGTACTAGGTCTCCTTCTTGAAACTGTCGCAGACGCACCTTTTTTGCATAGGCTTTCATCATTCTCTTTTGATAAAGCTGGCCATGACACAGTGCGGTTAATCTATTTCCTTCAATGAGGTTCAACTGATCAAGTTGAGTTTGGACCCATTCAGCTTCTTCTAATTCTGCCTCTATCAACACCCTTAATGATGGAATTTTCACTTCAATAGGGAGTACTGCCTCCATTCCTAAACCAAAGAGAAAGGGGTTGCCCCAGTTGAAGTACGAACAGACGTGCGATAACCATGCAGTGCAAATGGTAGCATTTCATGCCAATCTCTGTACGTTACAACCATCTTCTAAACAATCTTCTTGATGTTCTTGTTCACCGCCTCAACCGCCCCATTCATCTTAGGGCAATAAGGTGAGGAATTGTGGTGCTCAATCTTGAAATTCTCACACATCTCTTTCATCATCTTATTATTCAGATTAGTGGCATTATCAGTGATAATTTTGTTGGGTAAACCGTAACGACAAATTAGTTCCCTTTTAACAAATCTGATCACTATATTCCTGGTCACATTAGCATAAGAAGCAGCTTCGACCCATTTTGTGAAGTAATCAATTGCAACAAGAATAAAGCGATGTCCATTTGAGGCCTTCGGTTCAATGGGCCCTATGACATCCATTCCCAACATTGAGAATGGGCAGGGTGCTGTTAAAACATTCAAAGGTGCTGGCGGTGCATGGACCTTGCCAGCATATGTCTGGCATTTGTGACATTTTTTCACATAATTGAAGCAATCGGTTTCCATTCTTAACCAATAGTACCCAACTCTTAGTATCTTTCTTGCCATTGCATGCCTACTTGCATGAGTTCCAAAAGAACCTTCATGGACATCTTTGATGATTTTCTCTGCTTCCGTTGCATCAACACATCTTAGTAGCACCATGTCGTGGTTCCTCTTGTAGAGAACTTCCTTATTTAGAAAGAAACCCATTGTGAGTCTTCTGAGGGTCTTTTTGTCATTTTATGAAGCATCTGGAGGGTACTCTCTGTTCTTGATGAAGCATTTGATGTCATGGTACCACAGTGTCCTATCTGGCTCCATTTCTACTATTTGACAATATGTCGGTTGGTCACAACTTTCTATTTTTATGAGTGGCAAGTCCTTATCATGACTTACTTTAAACATTGACGACAACATGGCCAAAGCATCAGCCAACTGATTATCTTCCCGAGGGACACGATGGAATGTGACTTCGTCAAGTTGTTCAATCAACTCCTTGATGTAAGCATGATAAGGGATCAACTTAGCATCTTGAGTTTCTCATTCTCCCTTTAGCTGATGGATGACCAAGGCAGAGTCCCCATATACCTCAAGAAATTTTGCCTTTGATTCTATTGCTGCTTGGATTCCCATGGCACATGCTTCATACTCGGCTATGTTGTTTGTACAGTCAAAGCACAATCTAGCAGTGATTGGAATGAAATTATTTTTAGGGGAAATCAATATGGCCCCAACTCCATGCCCTAGTGAATTAGAAGCGCCATCGAACAACAAAGTCCATTTTTCTTTTTCCGAGGATTCTTCTTCTCCAAACAAAGCCATTATATCTTCATCAGGGAATTCACACTGCATAGACCCATAATCTTTCACTGGTTGACTAGCCAAGAAATCTACCAGAGCGCTATCTTTAACTGTTTTTTGGGTAACATAGACAATGTCATATTCTGATAGCAAAACTTGCCAACATGTAATCTTCCCAGTGAGGGCAGGTTTTTCAAAGATGTATTTGATCGGGTCCATTTTGGACACTAACCAAGTGGTGTAACACAACATGTACTGCCTCAACCTGTGGACCGCCCATGCCAAGGCGCAACACATGCATTCCAACAATGAGTATTTTGCCTCATAGTTGGTAAACTTCTTACCTAAGTAATAGATGGCCTGCTCTTTTTTGCCGATTTCATCATGTTGTCTTAGTACACAACCCATGGATTCATCCAACACAGTCAAGTACACGATGACTCAAGTACATGATGAGAGGCCTTCCTGGCACTTGAGGTACCAAAACTAGGGGTTCTTGCAGATACTGCTTGATTTTCTCAAATGCTTCCTGACAATCCTCGTTCTATTCTACTGTCTGGTTTTTACGCAACAACTTAAAGATTGGCCGCATGTTGCAGTCAATTGGGATATAAACCTAGCAATATAGTTCAACCTCTCCAAAAACCCACAAACTTCTTTTTCAGTTCGAGGAGCTGACATCTCTATAATTGCTCGAACTTTGTCTGGATCAACTTTTATCCCTTTCTCGCAAACCATAAACCCCAAGAGCTTGCCTGATTTTACACCAAAAGTGCACTTAGCAGGATTCAGTCTGAGCCTGAACTTTCTCAATCGCTCAAAGAGCTTTTGCAGATCGGTTATGTGATCTTCTTCTGTTTTTGACTTTGTAATCATATCATCCATATAAACTTCTATTTCTTTGTGCATTATGTCGTGGAACAATACCACCATCGCCCTTTGATAAGTGGCTCCGACATTCTTTAATCTGAACGGCATCACTTTATAGCAAAAAGTCTCCCACAGAGTGATGAATGTGGTCTTCTCCATATCTTTAGGTGCCATCTTGATTTGATTGTATCCCGAGAAACCATCCATGAAGGAGAAAAATACATGTTGAGCAGTGTTGTCCACCAAAATATCAATGTGAGGTAAAAGAAAGTCGTCTTTAGGGCTAGCCCTATTCAAATCTCTATAGTCAACGCACATCCCATCTTTCTTCGGGACAGGTACGATGTTGGCAACCCATTGAGGGTACTTTGCGACAACGAGGAAACCTCCATCAAACTGCCTTTTGACCTCCTCTCTAATTTTCAGCGACATTTCTGGCTTCATTCGTCTCAACTTTTGCTTGACGGGAAGACATTTTGGTCTTAATGGCAATTTGTGCTCAACTATGCTGGCATCTAGGCCCGACATATCTTGCTATGGCCATGCGAAAATGTCACAATAATCAGATAGGAGCTTGACCAACTTGCTTCGCTCATCTTCTTTCATGGAAGTGCCGATTTTAACTTCTTTTTTATCATCTTCTATCCCTAAATTAATCACTTCAATTGGCTCTTCATAGGGTTGAATCTCTTTGGCCTCTTGTTCTATGAATCTCATTAGCTCAGAAGAGGGCTCCCAACTGTCATCATTATCCTCATCAACATGATTAATGAGATGGTCAAAATTATACAATGGGGTCATAGCACTGTCATTTTCAAGAGAATCACTTTCAGATCTGCATTTATTGATGTCAAAACAAGTAAAAAAAAGGGTAATGAATAAAGGCTAATGTAATGGTTGAACAGAAAAACTAAAAGGGAAGATAATTAGAAAATGTATTTTATTGATAGCAAATATTGAAAAGGAAACATGTGAGCCCGTTTTTACAACATATTTTCCTAAAGCCTTGGGCATAGCTATAGGATTCACATTACAGAATTACTTTGAATCAGTTTTAAAAGTCATGGGAAAATCGACGATCTCCCAATTGTTGAGCTCTCCATCCGGGGAACAAGGGTACACCAGACTGAGACCATGATCGATGGATTGATCATCATTGATAGCGGTCACCTGGTTCAGAAACACCAATCCTGCACTTCGAAAACTCTGTTGGATGTCACAGATAGGAATCCCTTCAGTTTTAGGCTCCCGATTTTTCAACCGAGCCAATCTCTTTTCTCTTTTCTCTTCTATGACCCTTCTATTGTCAGCTTTAGTCGGTTTATACCCTAACCCGAACCTGTCCTTATTTTCACATGGCTGTAGAAACTTTGCAATGCCTTGTTTATTCATTCGTAGTCTATTTCCACTTTGATATCCTCTTTTAAGCATAACCTTAGCCATCATTATGGATGTACTAGATGACTGCGATTTTGGAATTCGAGCTCCTTCCTTTACATAAATAGTATTGATAACCTCAAATGTTGGAATGCTGTTTCAAGAGTTTCTTCTGCAGCTTTAATGTAAGGAGTCGATGGGAGCTTACTCACTAACAGGTCTTCCTCACCCGAGACGATCACCAACCTATTGCCAACTATGAATTTCACTTTCTGGTGCAAAGTGGATAGCACTGCCCCAGCAGAATGAATCCAGGGTCGTCCCAGGAGACAACTGTAAGTTAGTGTGATATCCATCACCTGGAAAAATATATGAAAAGCAGTAGGTCTAATTTGAACTGGGATCTCTATTTCTCCCATCACTTCTCTTCGGGTCCCATCAAAAGCCCTCACGATCATTGTACTTAGTTTCATGTATGTCCAATCAAAAGGCAACTTGGAGAGAGTTGATTTTAGCATTACATTCAAAGAGGAACCATTGTCAATGAGCACTCTAGCCATTATATGATGTTGGCATTTGACAAAAATATGCAGTGCCTTATTATGCTCTATCCCTTCAGCAGGTATCTCATCATCGGTGAAAGTGACATAATTATCAGCAGTAATGTTGCCAATAATACCACCCAACTTGTCAACTGTAATGTCATGAGAAACATGGGCTTGGTTTAGTATCTTTATTAACACTTTCCTATGCGGCTCATAATTCATTAACAAGGACAAGAGAGATATCCTTGCAGGGGTGCGATTTAACTGATCAATTACCCTATACTCACTTTGCTTAATGAACTTCAGGAACTCACAAACTTCTTCATCAGATGCCTCTTTCTTATACTCATTTAGCTTTGTCAACCCTCCTTTTTCTTTCACATCATTCTCCATGGAAGTCTCTCCTATCTTGCTCTTCCCCTTGTAGTTTCTCTTTTCTTTTTCGTCTTGCCCCTTTCGCAATTCGTCAGGAGTGTAAATGCGACCACTTCGTGTCATCCCTCCAATCCCCGATATATTAGTGACAATAGAGGTCGAACAAGATGAAACTTTTGGCTGATCATTTGTGAGATTATTTCTAAGGACTTGTACATCATAATTCCACGGTACTGCTCTGGTGTCCTTAAATGGAAAAGGATTAGGGTCTTGAATGGTGATGGGCCTCGGGCCATATAAAGGTGACGAAGGCGCACTTGCAGTGTAATAGATAACCAACGGTTTGATAGCTGGATTTGCAATGAAAGGGACCAGAGAGTTTACGGCTTCCTGACCTTCTTGAAATTGTGGAATAGTACATTCATCCACCATTCTTATGCCACCATTGTCACATAGATGACCTATTTGCACTAGTTGCATATCCATTAGATCTTGGAGGATTTGTCTGAACTCACCACATTCCTCAATAGAATGCTCCACATTCCCTTGGAGATTACACATTATTTCATCCTCGTCACCCCATTTTCTTCAATCTGAACTTCCATCATCTCGAATTTGAACAGCTCTTCAAAAATGACCATCATGGGGGTTTTGACATCTGTCGCTCGTCTTATAAGCAGCTGGGTATAGCACTCCTCTATAGCATTGACTGTAGGATTCCTATGGTTAGGTAAAGGGTTGTGGCCCTCACTGGGAGTATTTGCCTTGAAATTCAACCATTTAGCGTCGATTAGGTCTTGCACCTTAAACTTCAGCGTTTTGTAATTTTCTGTGAAATGGCCTGTGGTCCCCGCATGGTAATCGCATTTGGCATTTGGGTCAAATCCTTTAGGGTATGGGGGTTCCACTAGCTTCGTCGGGCAAGGAGCTAAGAGAGAGTTACGGAAAAGTTAGGGTAGTAACTCGGTATAGGTCATAGGGAATGGGTCGAGATGAACAAGCTTCCTTTATTGGTTATTTGGTGGTCTTCTATGGTTTGTGTTTAGATTTTGGGTCCATGTTTGAGCTGTTTGAGGCGGTAAGGTATGGGGTGTCTGGTATTGAGTAGGAGATGGCATTTGGTGAGGCCTTATTGGGTGGTGAGGTTGAGGATAAGGAATGTGTGAAACGTTAACATCATGGGGGTGATAAGGATGGGGATATGGAATCGGTGGAGTAATGGGAAAGTACGGGTGGTAAGGTGTGAAAGGGATTTGGAAGGATGATTGATGGTTCACTGATGTTTGGCTATATCTCCCTTGGGTGAAGTTTCTCTTATCAGAGGTAACAGCATGAGTTTCTCCTTCTTTTTTCTTCTCCATCGGGGGCCTCTTAGCGTTAAATGTTCTTGTTGAACTTTCAACGATCTTCCCACTTCTCATTCCTCCCTCAACTCTTTCTCCGATGATGACCATGTCCGAGAAATTTGATGACACACTCCTTATCATTTTGTCATAAAAGGGTGGTTACAGAGTGTCAATGAACGTGACCACCATTTCTCTTTCTGTCAATGGGGGCTCTACTTAAGCAGCCATTTCTCTTCATCGCTGAGCATATTCCTTAAATGTTTCAACATCCTTGTTAGCCATATTATGCAATTGTAGTCTATCCGGTGCCATATCAATGTTGTACTTATACTGCTTCAAGAAAGCATCAGCCAAGTCTTTGAAACATCGAACATAGGCATGCTTAAGATGAGTGTTCCAATTTGAAGCTGCCCCAGTCAAGCTGTCTTGGAAGAAATGAATCTGCAGCTTGTCATCGTGAGCACACGAAGCCATCTTGCAGATATACATAGTCAGATGGTTCTTTGGACAAGTGGTCCCTTTGTATTTATCAAAATCTAGAACTTTGAACTTTGGTGGGATCACCACATTAGGGACAAGGCAGAGTTCTGAAGCATTAAGGATACCGTAGCTACTTGCCCCTTCTATGGCTCGTAGTCTCTCTTCCAGAGTTTCCAACTTCTCTTTGGACCGAGAATTTTTGACAGAAGAATTCAATGGGTAATGTAGCATAAAAGTGAGGATAAAATGTTGCGCCGGCAAGTTTCCGTTGGCAGGTGGTTGGGTTGTGTTCAAAGAGCTAGTAGCGGGCGTGCTGCTATCCGGGGGATTAGTCGCTTGTGGTGGTATAAAGCCGACAAAAAAACCATACGATGGAAAAAAGAAGGGGAATGGGTGCTGTGTTTGTGGAGTTTCATTAGCACTTGGCTGAGTAACCTGAGTTTCAGTAGTATTTGGCGGGTTTGGGATTAGTGTTATAGTTGATGTGCTATTATCAAGGGAATTTATGGCCAATGGTGATACATACCCGGGAGGGAGGCCATATGGTGGGAACAGTGGAGCCTGAGTTCCCTGCAAACTAGTGCAACGAGTTGAGTGGTGCTGTTTGGATAAACAGTTAGCGGCATCATAACTCATTGAGGGTTGAAGCCTTGATATTGCAGAGGGGTTGGAGAGAAGCCATGCGGGTGAAGAGGTGTGACCTGGTGTCCTTCGTTTGCCGCTGAGGGATTCCCATCTGTGCTCCTTCTATTCTCCATAGACTGCAACATCTCTATCATCTTCGACATTTGCTCTCTAAGCTGGTTCACTTCATCCTTCAACTCTTGAGTTTGCTCTATCTCATCCATAATCCTTGCTTGGGAATAAGTCCTGTAAGAATGTCATGGAAGCAGTTTTCCTGCTATAGTGTCTACTTTTCTGCTCAAGGAAACATGATGCAATTATTAGTATTGACTGAACCAAAATGACAAAATGCGTGTATGCAAAGCATTGACTGCATATGATTTTTTTTTTTAAAAAAAATGCTATGGATGTCATGATAATGCAAGATGATGTAAATTTTTTTTTTTACAAGTGAGAATGAATGAAAATGTAAACCATGAAAATGCAAGAAGATATACCTTTTCTTTTTATTTTTTATTTTTAAGAATGCTAGAAGTGTAGGTAAATGCAAGCCATGAAAGGGATGTATGGATGAATGACATGAGAAAAAGGTAGACAAAAAAAAGTACGCTCCCATTGTACCCTAGTCAGGTGGAACGTTAGAAGCTGGATATCCTTAAAGTCATGACTCTAAATTGGTAGTCCCTATGTTTAATCTATCAGTGCAAGGTTTTTCACGACAGATCTAAACTTCGAAAAAGTCATGGTCCCCAGATTGCCCCCATCTCGAAAGACAAGGATCCAATTCATGAATTAATCACAAGTAGGGATAAACCCTCTCAATATGACTAGTTCATGATATTAGTAACAATCTGAGTAGTGTCTCAACAAATGTCAAGTGAGCATAAAGCCCCTCAATAACAAAAGTGAGACCCCTCTTATTCCTCGGGTTCGCACAGACTCGGGTATAGAGCCCAAAAAGTATGTGAGGTAAGTGATGGTGATGTGTGTGTGGGAGCATATAAATTTGTACCAAAAATTTAAAAAGACCAAATTACCCCCCAACTTGCAAAAGTATATATACAACAACTAGCCAGCAATCATCTACCCTAAGGTTTCAACGATTAAACACAAAAAATATATATACAAGTAAATAAATAAAAAAACACAGAATAATGCTAGCAATTATTTACATACAAAAATATTCACAAATAAATAAATAAATAAACAAAGACAAAAATGGTAAAATAAATAAATAGAAATTATTAATAATTTGCACAACTAACATCAATAGGCCTGACTCTCTAAATGTCCCCAGTGGAGTCGCCAGCTGTCACAACCAAAATCGCGACTGGACGACCAAAAAAAAGATTTAGATTTTGAAAATCAATGAAATCGTCACCAATGTTTGTTTTAATTGGGAAAACATTAGAAAAACCCTTAAAATAGGCAAAAGTGGTCTTTTGGAGAAAAATGAGTTCGGGTTCGAGAGTCGATTACAGGTAGGGAAGGTGTTAGCACCCTACATTGCCTGTTCTAAGAACGGTACCTTGTGTTAGTTGTGCAAATTTGAATAATCTCGGATATATTTATTTTACCCCTTTTAAAAAGACTTTGTATGTATTTTTATTATTTTTTTTAAAAATAAAATAAAGAACTAAATTGTGAAAATTTAATTTTTGGCTTGACAGAATAAGAATTCTACTCCTACGTACCCTCAGATGCAATAAGGAACTCAAAGTCACGTAGTTCTGTAGAAAATGAGTGCGGGTTGATTGCTTTTAATTAAAAGATTTTTTTGAAAAGAGATTTTATTTGAAAACAAAATTATTCTTGCACATGATTTAAGGTAGTACCAGACTGCTCAATAAACCTATATGATCTTAACGACATTAAAGATAACATTCGCTATTCAATTAATATCATTGATCATTGCATTAATTTAAAGATTTTTTATATTTTGCTTTTTTTTATTTTTTTTATTTTTCTATTTTTTTTTGTTTTCATTTTTTTTCCATTTTTATTTTTATTTATTTTTACTTCCCATTACTCACAAGACACAACATAAAACATTCTGTAAGCACTATTAAACAAGAATAAATCATTAAAAAAAACTCAAAATACATACTTTTATTATTAATTTTTTTTTATTTTATTTTTTGACATTTTCTTATAAATAAAAAAAGAACAAACGTGACCCAAAACGAAATGGACTGCTAGCCCATTTGCTCACTTTAATTGGCCTTCAGCTTCTAAGAAAGCAAATGAAACATAATAAGAGATAAAGATGAATACCAAAGCACCAGGGAGGAGACAAGGTTGGCGGGACGAGGTGGAGGAGCTGGGTCAGCGGTGGCTGGGTTCCGGTGCGACTCGGATGGGTATTGGTCGGCGGCGTCGGCGGTTCCGACTATAGCGATGTGTCGCGGGTCTAGGCTTTCAGGTGTGACGCGACTCGGATTTGGACTGGATCCGACGGGAATGGAGCGGTTTGGGGGAGGGTGATGGCGGCGTGGCACGATTGAGGCGTTCTGGGGTGGTGGGTCGCTTGGAGCTCATCGGATTTGGGCTGTTTGAGTGGCAGGGGGTTGCGCGGTGAGGGTGGTCAGAGTTGCGGTCGGACGTTGGTGGCGTCGGTGGTGATGCGCTGGTCCAGAGATCTGGTGCGGTCGGAACGGGTTCGACTGGTCAGATCTGGTCTGGGGAAGCTAAGGTGTGGTGCGGTCGGTGGTCTGGGAGGTCGGGGTCGGTGTTGGTTGGTGGGCTACGGCAGTTCGGTCTCGGTGGAGGTGGTTCGGTTGAGTGGTTGATGGTAGTTCTTGTATGGGGTTGAAGGTGGTGATGGTGGATAGGGTTTATGGTTGTTGTTGGTGGTGGCTCATTGAGTTGACTCGGTTGTGGGTGATGAGTTGGTGAAAGTGGAGATGAATGGTGATGGTTATGGTGGAGATGGAAGCTTGAAGAAGATGGTGGTAGGTTGCTTGGTCAAAAATGGTGGAGATAGAAGGTTGAAGAGATGAATAGTGAGAGTGGTGAGTGGTTGTTGGAGGTGGTGAGAATGGTGGTTTGTGAGGGTAAGGAAGAAGGAGTTGATGGTGGCTTGGATGATTAAAAGATGGATGATGAAGTTGATGGTTATGAGTGTTGTGTTAGTATACTCTACAAGATGCTCCCTCCTAAAATCCTCCGAAAACTCTCCACTCCTCTGTATCCTTTTCTCTCCAATCCAAAAAAAACCCCCCAATGCTTCCCGTTTTCCTTCTCTTGTAAGGTAAAAACCAAATCTGCAAACCCAATGAAACTAGCATAGGTAGCAGATAGAGTGACTTCTTGCAGACGTAGCCATTTCCATTTTTATGTATTTTCATTGTGGTTGTCACCTTCTTATCCCTGCAATTTTCCATTTTTGTGCTGCCTTGAGGATTAAAATTTGTTGGTTGCAGCAATGTGACAAATGACAGACTTTGACAACGGGTAACAAATGGGTTTTAGCTGAATTCCAACTAATAGTTAAAACTTGGTTCTTGTTGTTGGAATGTAACATGTTGAAAAAAATGATTTTTCACTCATTTTTTTTTATTTTTACTTTTTTATTGATTTATTTTTACACAAAATAAGAAAGTCCAAATTAGATGGCAACAAACAAAATCATTAATCCTTGATTAAACAATAAAATTTTATGGACAAAATTAGGTATCAACAGTCCTTAAATAAAGTGGGCTAATAAAATCCGCACTGCAAGAATTTCGCAACTGTTTTCTTTGAAGAAAAGTGACCTCCACATGCTTATGAGTGACAAAATTTAATGACACTACCTACCTCATTGTCGAGCACACATCTCTGAAAGATTTGGTCAGGACAATATTTGAACAAGTATGGGTCATCCCAATAAAAATTTTTCACCTCTGTTAAGAATTTCCTTCTATCTTGGTGCGTTCATTGAGATGACATCTTTCTTGTTACAAGAAAGTTGACTATGCTAGCAAACCAAGACATGGAATTGACAGAAAATAAAAATTCACCAGGAAAAGAATTATTGATGGGTGTGCTATCAAAAGGCGAGACTGTTATAAGCCTGGACAAATGATCTGCGACAACATTTTTGGTTCCTTTATTATCTTTTATTATGATGTTGAATTCTTGAAGCAACAAGATCCACCGTATTAATCTTGGTCTGACATCCTGCTTAGACATCAAATATCTAAGGGCAGCATGATCGGTGAAAGTCACAATAGAAGAACCATTTAAATAAGATTGAAATTTGTCCAGTGCAAATATTACAACAAGTAGTTCTTTTTCAGTAGTGTTGTCATTCATTTGTGCACTATTTAAAGTTCTACCTACATAACAAATCGCATGAGGCTTACCTTCCTTTCTTTGGCTTAAAACAGCACCCACAACAAAATCACTAGCATCACACATCAACTCAGAAGGCAAATACCAGTTAAGGGATTGCATGATAAAAACAGATGTCAGAAGTCTAATTAATTTTTCAAAAGATTTTTGACATTCTTGAGTCCAATCAAATTATGTATCTTTCAATAGAAAATTATATAATAGTCTAGATATGGCGCTAAAGTCCTTAATGAATCTTCTATAAAACTTTGCATGTTCTAAAAAAGAACGAACTTCTCTGACTGTTTTTGGGGAAGGTAAATGGGCAATTAATTCAACTTTGGCATTATCAACTTCAATTCCTTTAGAAGATATCACATGACCTATCACTATTCTTGAAGTAACCATGTAATGACATTTTTCTCAGTTTAACACAAATCTTTTTTCTTCATATCTTTTAAGAACTTTTTTCAAATTATCAAGACAATTTTCAAAAGAATTTTCAAAAACTGTCAGATCATCTATGAAAACCTCTAAATAATGCTCAATCATGTCACTAAAAATACTTAGCATGTATCTTTGGAATGTTGTTGGAGCATTACAAAGGTCAAAAGGCATCATTCTATATGTAAAAAAGTACCAAAGGGACATGTAAAAGTGATTTTTTCTTGATCTTCTAATGCAATTGATATTTGATTATAACCTGAATAACCATCAAGAAAACAATAGTATGGATGTCCTGCTACCCTTTCCAGAATTGGATCAAGAAATGACAAGGGGAAATGATCTTTCCTAGTAGTAGCATTTAATTTTCTAAAATTAATACACACACACTAACTAGATGAGATTTGCGTAGGTATTAATTCACTTTCATCATTTTTGACCACTATTATTCCAGATTTCTTAGGTACAACTTGTGTAAGGCTTATCCACTGGCTATCAGAGATAGGATAGATAATTCCAACATCAAGCAATTTAAGGACTTCAGCTCTAACTACCTCTTTCATGTGCGGATTTAATCTTCTTTGAGGTTGTTGAGAAGTTATAGCATTATTCTCTAAATTTATTCTATGTGTACAAATTAATGGATTAATGTCTTTTATATCCTTTAATGTCCATCCAATTGCACTTTTATGCCTTTTAAGTACTTCTGTTAACATACTTTCTTATTCTTCACTAAGAGATGAGGAAATTACCACTGGAAAACTTTGCTCTTTTCCCAAAAATGTGTACTTCAACCCAACATGTAATGGCTTTAGTTTCAGTGTGGGTACTTCTTCATGGGCATTATTGTTCATAGGTTTTAGTTCTTCAAATCTTGGCTTTCATCCCTTGTACTCCATTACCTGTGTACAATCAAGTAAATAGCATATTTCAGTGATATCATCATTTAATTGCATGCCTGAATCAAATGAATTGACTAAACAAATTTCTAATGGGTCAGCAGAACTCTTTATTTGAAGATGATCATCTACGATGACTTCAATTCCTTCAACTTCCTCATTTTCTTCAAGGACTTCCTATGGTTACTTGCACATGTTAAAAACATTGAGCTCCAATGTCATATTTCCAAATGTTAGCTTCACCACTCCATTTCTGCAATTTATCAAAGCATTAGATGTTGTTAAAAATGGACGGCCTAAAATAACAGGAATGGACTTGCAACTATCAACCATAGGTTCAATATCTAAGATAATAAAATCCACAGGATATATGAATTTATCAACTTGCACCAACACATCTTTCACTATTCCTCTTGGAATTTTAATTAATCTATCAGCAAGTAGAAGAGTTACAGAAGTTGGTATTAACTCACCCAAGTTGAGTTACTGATAAACTGAATATGGAAGCAAATTGACACTAACACCAAGATCAAGTAAAGCTTTTTCAATTTTATGTTCTCCAATAATGCATTAAACTGTAGGACAACCAGGGTCTTTATATTTCAATGCATTATTATTCTGAAGAATTGAACTTACCTGTTTAGCTAAAAACGCTTTCTTTTTCACATTTAGTTTCCTTTTAACAGTGCACAGGTCCTTCAAATATTTGGAATAAAAAGGAATTTATTTGATAACATCTAACAGAGGAATATTGACCTTCACTTGTTTCAAAATTTCAAAAATTTCATTGTTATGGTTCAATTTCCTTGAATTGTTTAATGCTTGAGGAAATAGGGGTGCAAGCGAGAGTTTGGTCTCCTTTTGGTCAACTTCTTTATTTTCTTGGGGAATTGGTTCATTATCTTTCTCACAAGGTTCAAGAATTTATTTTTCAACGACCTTTCCACTCCTAAGAGTTATCACTGACATGACTTGATCTATTTGTTAGTTTTCTGAACTCCCATCATTTAGACTGTATAGACCCTTGGGATTTGGTTGAGGTTGAGAAAGAAATTTTCTTTTCTCGTGAATGGTAAGTGCAGCAGAAAGTTTAGCAAGAGTTTTTTTTATATCAATCATGGTTTGATTATTTTGTTTATTAATGACCTCTTACTTTTTTATTAATACATGTAGTGTTTCTTCAAAGTTTTCATATATGGTTGGACATAAGGTGGATATCCTTGAGAATTTTGAGAGTCCTGTTATGCCTGAGGAGGTGGTAGTTGCACAAATTATGACTGATTATTATTCCTCCAGCTAAAGTTCGAGTGATTTCTCCATCCCGGATTGTATGAATCTAAAAAAGAAGAAGTAAATGACTTTTTAAAATTATTCATTGCATTTACTTGCTCATGTACAACTTCTTTAAAAACATGAATTTTAGGACATTCATGTGTTGAGTGTCCTAAGTCATCACAAATTTCACAAATTTTTTAGTTTTGCACAGATTTAATTTCTTTTGCTTTTCCTAATTCCATTGCTTCAATTTTTCTAGTCAAATTGGCAAACCTAGCATTTAGATCTTTCTCTTGACTATGGTGATATTTTCCTTTATTAGCACTTGCAAGGTTTGATCCAATTGAATTTTCAAAAAGGTTAGTACTATGCCAAGATTGAGAAATTTCAGCCATCTGGTTTAAATAGTCTAAAGCTTCATCAGATTCTTTATCAAGAAACTCACCATTGCACATTGTTTTCACAAATTATTTAGTTTCAGGTGTTAAACCTTCATAAAAGAAGCTTATAGTGTGCCATTTTTCAAAACTATGATGTGAGAAAAAATTTAACAAATCTTTGAACCGTTTCCAGCATTGAAAATATGCTTCATTTGAATTTTGGAAAAAAAATTAGATTTGTCTTTTCATAATATTGGTTTTATGTGTTGGAAAAAATTTCTTTAAGAACTCACTTTGCATTTTTTGCCATGTGCCAATTGATCTTGGTTTCAAAGTATTAAGCCAAGTTTTTGCTTTATCTTTTAAAGAAAAAGGAAACAATTTAAGCTTAACAATCTCTTCACTACAATTTTGATCATTGAAAGTAATACATACTTCTTCAAATTCTTTTAGATGTAAATATGGGCTTTTAGGAAGTAAAGAAATCATACTTGACTTAAATCTAAAATTATTGGCATTGAGTGGAAAGATAAAACATGATGAACTAGAATTTCGAGGTGGTTACAAATATTCACACATGGTTCACAACGGTTGATTTTCATGTTCATCATGTACTCTTTCATTTTCAGCCATTATGTCAATTGTATATGATTATGATTCAAACAAATCAATATATAAAATACTATAATTAATTTTAACAAAACAATCAGAATTTAAATCACGATATTAATTAAGCATAAATAAATGACTTAAAATAGAAAAAATAATTTACAACTCAGCGATTTACACCAGCCATTAAATATTAAGTATAAATAATGACTTAAAAATAAAAAATAAAAAAAATAATGTACAAGTTAGTAAGTCGAGAAAGTAAAAATAAATGACATAAATTAAAAAGTTAGATAGCGTAAATAAATGACATAAATATAAAAGTTAGAAAGTTAGTAAGTATAAATAAATGACATAAATATAAAAATTAGAAAGTTAGTAAGTCAAAAAGCGTAAATAAATAAGATAGAAAGCATAAATAAATAAGATAATAAGTTAGTAAGTCAGAAAGCGTAAATAAAAAGCATAAATAAATAACATAAAAAAATAGTTAATAAGTTAGAAAGTTAGTAGGTTAGTAAGTTAGTAAGTTAGAGAATTACAAAGTTAGTAAAGAAACCGAAGGACCGGTAAGCCGATCTTTTACTCTGGTGAGGGAGAAGAGAGAATAGATTTTATTAAAGAATGAGAACCTCAATAAATTAAAAGTTCAAATCAAGTCCCCGGCAACGGTGCCAAAAACTTGATGCGGATTGAAGGATGCAAACTCAAGTACAAGTTGTCTCAAGTAATAAATTTCTCGGGAGTCCGAGGTCGATCCACAGGGAATTGATGAAGAAAAATTCTTTGAGGTAAGGGAAGGTTTTGTCACAATAATAAAAATAATAAAACTTGTTTACAATTAAATTAAAAAACTTGCTTGAGTTAAGAGATCTACTTTTGGTAATAAATTAAGGACAAAATTAATTCTTTTTATAACTCAATTAAAATTCACGCACAACGGAAGTTCCAATCGGAGAATAAAACATTCAAAGTCCATTTAGAATTATATATGTAGTTATATTATGGTTCATTTAAATATTTACCAACACTTACACTTGTCAATGTGTTCAAACATTCATTGTGTCAAACCACTTGTCTACAATGAATCAAGAACTCCACTTTACAAGGAGGGTTTCTAAATTGATTGGAAATAAAATATAACATGTATAATGATCACTTGATAATATATCATTTAAGCACAAGAAAGAAATTAATCTAACCTTATTTTATTACCAAAAGCTTCACTCCTTCACCCAAACAAGATGAAAATTAGTTACCCATGAGTAAGAAGAAAGAAAAAGAGAAGAAGAAGATGATGATCATAACTTCTATTTACAACAAAAGAAAATTACTACAAGTAAATAACATAATAACACGAACTTAATCTAAAACTAAGATTCTCCAAATGATCTGCCTATGGGCCATTTTATAGAGGATTAGAGATACAAAATGATAATGGAATTGATTAATGAGTGAGTGGATGAGTGGAAAATACCAAAGAACTTTTGTGAGTGGAAAATTATTGAAATTTCTTGTGTCTGAAATCATTCAGTGATGAACTATGGATAACGTCAGAACAAAGCAAAGTGGTCTTCATGAAAGTTCTAGAAAATTGTCTCAGATTTCCAATGCCACTAGAATCATTCAAAAATTCATCCTACAGCCTAAGATATGACTTAATTACTGTAGAATGCTCAGGCCCAGTTTTAACACCTCTGTTTTGACTTTCAGACCAATTATGACCTCCAAGCTGTCCGAATGAGCTCTTATGTTTTTCATGAAAGTTGTAGATATAAGACTTAACTTTCAGATGCCAAATTTTCAGCCCATTTCAGTTCCTTTAACTTGAATTATGCAATAGTTACTGCACACTATTCGGGTTCCAGTCACAAAACTCGTGTTCTGACTTCCAAGCTCAATTAGCTCCACTAGATGTCTGATTTTTCCCTGGAGCTCTCATGAAAGTTGTGGAGCTCTCTCTTATATTTCTTACAAGGTAGGATACATAATTATAAGACATCTAGAACTAAAGATATGACCGAAATACAGAAACAATGTAAGACCAAAATAATGCTGAAAAAATCAATTAAGTCCAATTTGAGTCTAAACTAACAAAACATAACCAGACTTAATCAATTAAGTACATGAATATTGTAAATAACTAAAAATAAGGGTTTATTAATGTATAAAATATGTGATTATCACTAGACGAGTCAGACCTTTTAGAACTCCCTTACCTTAAAAATATTATCAAACACTTCAGTTGTATACTCCTGCTCCATTGTTGTTACCACACTCGTCTTCAGATGAATGCACTATTGGAGGATGCAAAGTTCCACTATACACTATAGTGTTGATTAATGCTTGGGTCATTCATAGAGATCCTCAATTGTGGAGTGAAGTCACAAGTTTTAAGCCTGAGAGGTTTGAGAAAGAAGGAGAGCTAGACAAGTTAATTGCATTCAGGTTAGGAAGAAGGGCTTGTCTTGGAAGAGGCATGGTTATGCGTTCAATTTGCTTAACTTTGGGATTATTGATTCAATGCTTTGAATGGAAACGAGTTGATGATAAAGAGATTGATATGAGGGAGGAAAATGGATTCACCTTGTCAAGGTTAATCCCATTAAAAGCTATGTGTAAAGCACATCCAGTCATCAACAAGCTTATGATGAAGTAAGTTGTTATAACTTGTAGTAGATTTGTGTAAGGATATATCTACAATAAAATGGAATATGTAATTTTCATAGTATCAATATAGTACACATACATAAGCATCAATATTCTTGGTGTTAAAATATATAAGTGTACAAGGGTCATCCATGTAGACTAAGTATGCATTAGTATCATCAAAACTTTGTAAAACTACTAGATTTTCTCAAATAAATTTCTTTGCATATAATTCATATTATTTATTGTTAACAGTCTCACATCGTTTATCTCAATATTTTGAGTGCAGTTTATATATCTGTTAGGTCACATCACTTAATGTTAATTGATTTTAAGTTGAAATCTCACATTTACGATGAAGATTTTCCCTTTGCTTCCCCCTTGCAACTTGGATGAATAAAATAAAACGGTTGGTCCATGTATATGTGAACTAAAGCTGCTAGCCAATAACATGCAAAAATTATTCCAACATTTCTTTATTGATAAATAATCACGCATAAGGTCCTCAAATTTTGATAAGAGGGTTATTTGTGGTCCAATACATAAACTTACTCCACTAAATGTGGGAAGCGTTGCTGAAAAAATGAAACAAAAAAGGCTATTGCGAAGGAATATGTAACTAGCCATTTGTTTATTAAATTGTGGACCATATATCTATTATGAAGCAAAAAAGTGCTAGTAACACACTTTTTTGAACACTCCTTTTAATACTTGTTTTACTATTGGTCTAAAAGCAAGTGTTATTAGCATCTCTCTCTCTTAATAATCCTTCCAAGTGTTTGAGGTAAATCAATAGTAAAATAAGTGTTGAAAGAAGTATCAAAAAGAGTATATTACTAGCATTCTTCTTGTAAAGCAAACATAAAATTTTCAAATGATAGCACATGAAATTAGGAATGAATAAATTGTCTTTAAAGATAATTGGTGGCCACATTTGTAGACAAACTTCTGCCTTCATGGAACAAATTCCAATGGGAACAATATTATTACCATTAACGTAAATATTTTTGGTTCTACTGACTATTTTCCCAAAGGACAAAATTTTAAGAATATATAATGCACAATTATAGTTGTTAGCGTGTTAATATCTATTAGGATATCTAATTGATTTGATTTGTATATAGTTAACATGATATTATTTTGATTGTATTTATTTTATTTCCTTTCTTGTATAGCCCATTTTCTATAAATAAGAAACTCCTTTGTACTTCAAACATAATTCAGAATACACAGAAATATTCAATTTCTCTTTATCTTTGTTTCTAACATGGTATCAAGAGTTCAAGTTCTTGGTCCTTGTTAGAAATTCTCTTGTTGCTCCCACTGTTTTCTTCTTTTCTCCTTGTCGTACTTTTGTTGCCGTACTCTGCCACTGTGCTCCTGTACGCCGCTGCCGTACTTCGTCACTGTTCTCCCACTTGTTGTAGTCGTTGTATTATGTTTCACATCATTGTACTCTAGTTGGCATCGTTGTACTTTTTCTTGTAGTTGTTGTGCTCCTACTCGTTATCGTCGTAGTCCTATCAACATCGCCATATTTACTATACTCATGATACCATGACTTAGATGCTATCCACCACACATCAAGACTCATTGTTTTGTCATCACTGTCTTCAGTCTGTGCATTTACTCCCTAATTGTTTAACCATAGAATGTCATGATTGCATAAGGAAGGGTCACATTGCCTCCCATTGTTGTTGACACTGCAAAAAATTAGGACACTTGATTCAAAATTATCCAACATGTCCTCCAAGGTCTAATTAGAATAGGTTTTAGCCTTATCCCAATTCCTCAAAGCCTGTGTGCTTGCTGCTATAGTTATTGCTAACACGTCCCTTGCTTCTCCACCCACAACTCAGACTACCTTTTCTACTAATGATCTCATGTCCCTTCTTAAGCATCTATTGTCCAATTCTAGTAATACCTCTCATGCTTTATCAATCACACCAAGTAATACTATATGGTATTTTGATTCTGCTTATTATAACCATATGACACCCACATCTCAGTTATTTTCATCGCTATCTGTTAATGATAATACACATTCCATACATACAATCGATGAATTTCTTATAAATGTCAGTCATAAAGGTTTAGTCTCTCTGCCCACTCTTAGCTTACCCGATGCATATCTTATTCTCAATTTAAACTTCAATCTCATTTCTATTGATTAATTGTGTGATCTTAGTTATGAAGTCACATTTCCTTCTTTTGGTTGATGTGTGTAGGATCCACAGACATGACAAGTTATAAGGACTGAATGTAAAGTTGGAAGGTTGTTTGAACTCACCAACCTTCATGTTCCTCTTGCCTCAAATCTTTATGCAACATCCACCTTGTCCTCCCTTCAGTTGTGGCACCAACATCTTGCCTATAGTTCTCTAGAAAAGCTATATCCTTTTATATCTCAATGGGCTCTAGGTTCGGTTAATAATGAGTCTTTTTACTTCACTTTCTATCAAACTCCTAAACAACATTTACATTTATTCAGTAAAAATACTTCTATTTCTAAATCTTCTTTTGACCTTGTGTATTTTGATATTTGAGGGCCTGCCCCCACACTAATTATGCAAAGTAATCAATATTTTGTGATATTTATTGATATTTTTTTTTCATTTCACTTAGATATATCTAATGAAAAATCGTTTAGAACTTTTTCAAGTTTACATTAATTTTGCTACTATGATCAAACCCAATTCTAAAAAATAATTGAAGTTTTCAGTTGTGATAACATTTTAGAATATCGTGATTCATAACTTTTCACCTTTCTTTTTGAACATGGTACACTTTCTAAGTTTTCTTGTCTTAGTATCTCTCAGCAACATGGTCATGCCAAAAGAAAATACCATCATATCCTTGAACTTGTCTAAGCCATGCTTATTTCCTCTTTTTGTCTTGAATGTGCTTGGGTTGAAGCTGCTCTTACCGTTGTCTATATCTTTAACTGTATTCCTTCCTCTATTCTGGATAAAGCATCTCCCTTTGAATGTCTCCACCATACTTCTCTAGATTACAACTCGTTTAAAGTTTTTGGTTGTACTTGTTTTGTTCTCATTCAAACCTATGAGTACATTAAACTTAAGCCCCGAGCACGTTTATGTTACTTTCTCAATTATGGCACTGAACATAAGGGTTATCACTGTTGGGGTCCTATCTCTCAATACATTCATATCTCCTGTCATGTCGTCTCTAGGAAGACAATATGTTCTTCTCACTCTCCTAATTCAAGTTCATCCCTTCCACTTCGACTTCTCTTTTCACTAATCCTTTTTATGGATCTTTTTTCTAGTGATTCTGAGGCAGGTTCCTCCCAGTCACTTCTAATGTTCCAACCACTCCCGATGACGTCATTTTAGACGTAGATCCTACATATGTCATTGCACCCCCTCTTCCTTTTAAGCGTCCAACTAGGGTAAGAACTCAACCTACCTATCTTTATGATTATCACTGTTTTTCTACCATGCTTCACTTTCATTAACCTCAGTTCTATCAAGAAGTCTCCATAGATCCTCATTAGCAGCATGTTATGTAAGAAGAGTTATAGGCTTTCGAGAACAACAATACTTGGAACCTTATTGATTCTCCTTTTGGTAAGGCACTTGTGGGATGGAAATAGGTGTTCAAGATCAAGACTCATTCTGATGGCTTCATTGAATGCTATAAGGCTCGTTTGGTTGCCAAAGGCTTCACTCAAGAATATGACATTGATTATGAGGAGACCTTTGTACCTGTTGCTCGTATCACTTTAGTTCATACTCTCCTTACTATTACAGCCACTCAGAATTGGACTCTTAATTAGATGGATGTGAATAATGTCTTTCTTAATGGTGATTTGGAAGAATAAGTTTATATGCATCAATCTCCTGGTTACACTTGTCCATCAAATAAGGTTTGCTGTCTTCAAAAGACTTTATATGGCCTCAAACAAACACCTTGAGTCTGGTTTGTCAAGTTTCATAGTACTATCAGTCAATTTGGTTTTTCCTCCAGTGCTTATGATTCTACTCTAGTTACTCGCAAAACTGATAGAGGTACTCTTATGTTGCTTCTCTATGTTAATGATATGATTATTACTGGTGATGATACTACTTGTGTTATTGAGCTTAAATTATTCTTAAATCAACATTTTGAGATGAAGGATCTTGAACCTCTTAGTTATTTTTTGGGTCTTGAAGTCGTTTCCTCTATTGACGATCTTTTCTTGTCTCAAGCTAAATATGCCTCAGTTCTTATCTCTCGAGTCAGTCTCACTGATAGTCCCAACGAATAAACTCCTCTAGAGCCTAATATGAGATTCACACCTCTGAATGGTACAATACTTGATAACCCTACTCTCTATCAGCAGTTGGTTGACAGCTTGATTTATCTTATTGTTGCTCGCTCAGATATTTCATATGTTGTTCATTTAATTAGTCAATTCACGTTAACTTTGCACACCACTCACTATGTTGCTATTCTCCATGTTATCTACTATGTGAAGAGGACCTTGTTTCATAGGCTTCATTTTTCTACTGACTCCACCTTGATCCTTCAAGCTTATTCTAATGCTAATTGGGGTGGATACTCCATTGATCGTCGATCTACCATTAGTTACTATATCTTTTTTTGGTAATGCCCTTATTTCGTGACAAAGCAAGAAACAAACCTTGACTGCTTGTTCTAGTACTAAAGTAGAATATCGGACTCTTGCCAATACTATTTCTGAAATACTCTGGTTACGTTGGCTACTTGATGATTTAGGTTTCTTTTAGTCTTCTTTTACTGCTCTTTATTGTGTTAATCGAAGTGCTATTCAAATTACTCACAATGATATTTTTCATGAGCTTACCAAGCACATTGAAATTAATTGTCACTTTATTTGTCAACATTTTCTTCTTGGTGCTCTTCGTCTCATATCTATTGGAACTCTTGACCAGTCAGTTGATCTGTTTACCAAAGTTCATCATCCTAGTCACTTCCGTACTCTGATTTTTAAACTCAAGTTAGTTCCTTATGCATCCACTTAAGTTTGAGAAGGATGTTAGCATATTAGTATCTATTAGAATATTTGGTTAATTTGATTCATATATAGTTAACGTGATATTATTTTAATTATATTATTTTATTTTCTTTCTTATATAATCTCTTTTTTGCATAAATAACAAATCCCTTTATACTTCAAACACACTTCAAAATACACAGAAATATTCAATTTCTCTCTATCTCAGTTTCTAACAATAGCCATCAATTCCCTCAATGAGAGGGAACTTCACCCAAGGAAATGTGTACTAACCTCTAGAACTACCAAAAATCCAAATGAAGGATCTTTTGGATGTGGTAATGTTGGGCATGTTGCAAAAGAATATATAAATTCCGGAAACGTGAGCCCTATTGTATAAGCTAACGTGACCATGGAGCTACTTGTGGCAATGATTACCGAAATCACAGTTGTTGAAGGCTCTGAGGGTTGGTGAGCAGAATGCTAATAGATGTGCATGCAATGATTGGCTTCAAAAAATTTTCTCCATTTGAAACTCCAAATTAAAGGAGGTGATGCTTGGTGATCTTATAGTACCAAATTAATGGGTAAATGTGTACTTAAGTTGATTAATGTGCTTCATCGACCTCAAATCATCTTCTCAATAAGTCTGGCATTTAAGCAAACTATTGAATCTGGTAAAGATGTAATTTTCAAGAATTGGGTCTTTACGGGAAAGGAATATTGTCACAACGTACCCCTTGAACGCGAGGAAACTTAACTTATCAAGAAAATTTAGGAGTTATCACTAATTTTTATTTTAAGAAAATAATTAAAATACTTTTACTAAAAGGAAGCTCTTCAAAATAGAAACTGAACGTCTAAATCACAGCACCTTTAACATCCATACTAAGATTGTCTTAAAGCTAATTGTACAAATTATTAGTAATCTTAACAATATGTTTAACCCGTAAACAAAAGCAAACATTAACAAAAGCAAATATTTACCAATTGGAAACCATGATTAAATTACAAAATTTACAAGTTAATCTAGCTTGCTTTTTGTGCTTACATATCCCCAACAAGAAAATTAAAGCCACATAATTCTTTAAAAAATAATTATGGATTAGTTGATTTTAACTAAAAAATTTAAATTGTTTTAGAAAAGGATTTTTTTTAAAAGAAGGATTAATTTAATAGATTTGTGGAGAATTGAAAGAAGGTGACATAAGGAAATCTACTCTTGTACAAAATTTAGGATGACACTGAACCGTATAATAATTCCTTATAGACTTGAATGACAGATGACACAAGGCCATATAATCAACATTGTTGGTTGTCCTGTGGAAAGGAAAGGAATCCACATTTCCACGGAATTAAGGAAGACATTAGACCATACAATAGATCATTATGAACTCGAACGATACTTGAAGGTGGCATGAGGCCATACAATCAACATCACATACTGTTACGTGGATAAATTATAAATCCAATCTTGCATGAAATTCAGGATGACACTAAGTCATATAATAAATCCTTGCGAACTCAAATGATACTTGAAGATGGCATGAGGCCATACAATCTACATCACTGGCCGTTGTATTGATAAATTAAAAATCCAATCTTGTATGATATTCTAGATGACCTTAAGCCCTAAAATAAAAATGTACGAACACAATCTATAATTATAAATGAAACGAGATTACACAATCATCATCATTGATTGTTGCGTGAACAAATTTAAATTATTTTAAAAAGATTTCCTTGACAGAAATCGCAAATATTGGTCTAAAGCTATCAAGTAGCACAAAATTAAAATAATTCAACAATAGAGTATGCAAATAAACAAAGCCATGTAAGCAATCATGTAAACTAACTCATCAAGCCAACATAAGAATTCAGAATATTTTATTTTATTTATTAGTCATTACATTTTTTGTTTTTCACTTTCTTACCCAATCCCAATTATTCAATTATTTCTTTGTCCCATGTATTCATTGTTATTTTCTTTTATTTTGATAAAAGCAACATTTCTATCCATTTTAACAAATTGTAACCCAAGGAGAATCCAATTACTGATAAAAGAAAACGGTTAGTTAATCGACTAATAAAAAAAACTTGACCAACTAGTAGAAGCTCAACTAAAACCCAAACAACCAAACAGGCCCACACAAAATGGATTCAAACTAATAAGCAAAGTCAGCAAACACATAAAAACCAAATCATGAATGTGCCCCAAAAAAAACCAAATCATGTAAGTGTAAAAGAATGGCCCAAGTCAATGAGTAGAAACTAACACCGCAAATAATATAAAAACAATACAATGAATTAATCACTGCATAAAAATGGCCCAGAGTAACAAACAAAGAGATAGCTAAAATGAACCCAAAGATGCACAAATAAGGAACAATCGGCCTAAAGAAAGAAACGGTGAGTATTAGCCTAAAGACAAACAAAGCTATCTACAACAAAATCAAAGAAAAAAATGAATTTCTTGCATAAAACTCTCTGGAAATTGTTCAAATTGATAATTATATTCTCTCTGCCACAATCAAATGCTCCGTGTGAAGCAATGGTTTTATGCATACAAGAATGATCACTTTGTATACAACTTGTGGATATAAATATAATCATAGAACATATATTATACCATGGGCACTACTTACCCCAGAAAAATTGTTTCCAGAAAACCCTCCCAAGGCAATAGTTGGTTCAACCATATTTATGCAGAAGTGTAATGCAAAAATGAAAAATTAAGACAATCCGAGTCTAACATATCCCAGCTGCCTAGATAAATCAGATAATAAAGAAAGGGATTCCGCCATTGATTTACCCCCTTTCCTTTCACTACCTTAGACCCAATCAATGTAAAATTTTGCATTGGATATTGATAAAGGAACCAGGAGACTGCAAATAAAAAAATCCCATCAAATCAAATAACAACGTGAATTTCAAATCTTTTCTCTTTCCCGAAAAAAATTCCCATTTTGGGAAAATAATGTTAGGGAATCAGAATTATACATAATTCAAACGTCTTGAACACTTTATGAATATGAGTAAAAATGTACTTAAATCATTGAAGAATTACCTATAAAATTGTGGAGCATGTAAATAGTACTTTTATAATAAGATACACTTGTCAATATTATTTACACCAACAAAATAGATTAAGAAGTGCACATTAAATTTAACATGGAAAACCCTTTTGTACATTGAGAAAAAAACTACGAGACAAACTCTAAAAATATTTCACTATATCAAGAATAATTACAGTATCATATTTACACTCTTTCATATAAGAAATACAAAATATAGTATTTTTTAATGAAATTTTCTTCTACTACAATTTTAGTATTACAAAGCACTAAAAACTATACCTTAAAATCTCCAGTGTATACTCAAACACTACATTCTTGAAATTTCCTTGCACTTTATTTTTCTTCTCACTACAAAAGCTGTTGATGCTTTTTGCTTGATGTTTTGGATGAAGTAATGTTCTCTATAAAGACCTCTTCAAGCATTATATTTAATGCATCGTCACTTGCCAACTTCCAACCAACACCGAAATGGCTCAGTAAACAAAAGTCTTCCACCCCTTTTTGACAAATGCAAGCCACGACATGCATTTGTCAAAAAGGGGAGGAAGACTTTTGTTTCTTGAAGCATTTTGGTGTTGGTTGGAAGTTGGCAAGCGACGATGCATTAAATGTAATACTTGGAGAGGTCTCTATAATAAAGACAATTGCTGAAGTAGATCAGACAAAGACAAATCACGGTGTTGAGAAACAGGTGGAGCTAAAGATTGACACTGGAGAAGATAAAGTAGGAAGATGACATAAATCAGCCAAGTACTTCAAGTATTGCTCAACCTGAAGAAGAAGAACAAGATAAACCTGGCTATAGGGCTACTGGTGAAGAAACCATAGAAACAGAGCCATATAATATTGCTATTGGTAGATAATGGAAACAAATTCGGAAACCTTAAAGATATTTGAATTTTGTTGCCTCTGCACTTGACTCGATAGATGTAAATCCTATAACTTTTGCCTTGGCTATAAAAAATAGTGTAGGAGATGAACCATCTATCTATTATGATGCAATAAATGGCAAGGAGTTGAAGAAATTACTAATAGTAATGAATAAGGAGATTGAATCTTTTCAAAAAAAAATTAACGTGAAAAATCCTCTTGTACATTAAGAGAAAAAATCACGGGACAAACTCTAAAAATATTTTACTATATTAAAAATAATACAATATCATATTTACACTCTCTTAAATATGAGATATAAAATATAATATTTTTTAGTTAGACTTTCTCCAACTACAATTGTAGTATTACAAAGCACTAGAAAATATTTCAAAATTCCTAGTATATGCTCACATATTACACTCTTAAAATTTCTTCATACTCTCTATTTTTCTTCTCCCTACAGAAGCTATTGATGCTTCTTGCTTGATGTTTCAGATGAAGCAATGATCTCTATTTATAAAGACCTCTCCAAACATTAAATAACACCGAACTACCTCAGCGCACAAAAAGTCTTCCTCCATGAAAAATGCATGCCACCGACTACTAACAAATAACACTCTTAGGCCTTCGTATATTTTGACCAAATAACATTACGTTTAATGTTGTGAACGGAGTGTAATGCAAAAAATAAAAAATTAAGACAATCAGAGTCTAACATATCCCAGCTGCCTAGACAAATAAGATAATCCACATAAAGTAAGGGATTCCGCCATTGATTTACCCCCTTTCCTTTAACTACCTTAGACCCAATCAATGTAAAATTTTGCATTGGATATTCATAAAGGGAACCAGAAGACTGCAAATAAAAAAATCCCATCAAATCAAATAACAACGGGAATTTCAAATCTTTTCTCTTTACGGAAAAAATTCCCATTTTGGGAAAATAATGTTAGGGAATCAAATTATACACAATTTAAATATTTTGAACATTTTATGGATGTTAATGAAAGTATACTCAAATTTATAAAGAAGAATCGATAAAATTGTGGATCACGTGAATATTATTTTTATAATAAGATACAATTATCTATACTATTTATACTAGAAAAATAAATCAAAAAGTGCATACTAAATTTAACATGAAAAATCTTTTTGTACATTGAAAGAAAAATTACGAGATAAATTATGAAAAAATTTCACTATATCAAAGATAATTAAAATATTTTATTTATATTCTTTTACATAAGAAGTACAAAATATGTTTTTCAGTGCAATATTTTTCTATTATAATTGTAATATTATAGAGCACTAAAAAATATACCTCAAAATCTTTAGTATATACTCACATATTACACTCTTAAAATTTTACTCTATATTTTTCTTCTCACTACAAAAGTTATTGATGCTACTTGCTTGATGTTTCGGATGAAACAATGTTTTCTATAAAGACCTCTTCAAGCCTTACATTTAATGCATTGTCGCTTGCCAACTTCCAACCACTGCTGTTGTACCCTTGAGCCATGAACGTTACTTCATGTGGAACTATCATATTTATAACCGTAATGCAAGCCTCAATTTATGAGTCTACTTTACAGAGATGTCATTTGTTTGGTATCCCACTTAATCAGTGGTGGGGTTGGGGGTATTGCGAGGCTATCGTTTGAACTCGAAAATTCTTGATAATTGAAATTCATACGGAGTATCATATGCAACTATATTATAAGGAAGAAAATAATTTGTACACAATTAGTCTACATAAGTTATGTTGACTAAGCAATTTATAATTGACACATTAATATTTTTAATGTAAAATAATGAAATTTGCTACTTAACACTCGAGCTGATAAACGCTCAAATCTTATAGCCTTTAGATTACTAAATTTTGCATTGAGATATGTGAGCTCATGGAAAAAAAAAATAAAAAAACTTGAGCGTTCAGCAAATCTCAAAAATAATTGTTACACAAGAATCTGTGTAATTAGTGTATTTAGATTAGCTATAAAAATTTTAATTAGTTTAATAATTAATTATTATATAATCAATTATAATAAAATTAATTTTATATTTAAATATATTAATTAAAAAATAATTTTAAAATAATTTATTTTATTTAAATGACATAAAAAGAATTAATTTTATACATTAAATTATTAAAAAAGTATAAAATAAATAAAAAAATTATTTAATTAAAGATAAAATAATATTTATATATCAAAACCTTTATAATAATTTATAATTTAAAATTATATATTTCAAGCTTTAAAGTTATAAAAAAATTATTATTATACATTAAATTTCATAAAAAAACTAAAATCAAAGTTACCACGCATGTTATAAATAGTGTATAACAACTTTTTTTTTAAAAAAAAGATGCTGAAAAATCCTATTGAGAAGCTGAAACAAGCATATCCTATTGAAATGTTGATTTGGTCTAGTTTGTGTGGACGTTTCTCGATCACTACAATGGTGTAGGCCATTGACCGTTCCTGGTTTAGTCGCCATCAACTGATGTAAAATTAAAGTTTTGCTTACCAGTTAGGATTGATATATCGTTGAATTTTTAGTCATGTATTTTTATTTTTTATATTATATTAATGATTGATTTTTTTTACCAAAAAGAATATACATTAAAATTTACACATTGATTTTTTTTTATCAAAAAGGGGATAAAAGCCCAAAGAAAAAGAAAAAAAATATATATGTATTTTAAATTTTCAAAGGAAAAAAAATTCAATTATGAGTTGTTTTTTAATCACTCTTGATATAGAAAAGGCAGACTTGAGTTTTGGCCTTTTAAGCGCAAGTGTAGTCGTAACTCACAAGATTACATTCAAGATCAATAAGGGACCGACTACTGCTAAATCAGCAGGTAGCTGAGCTACGCTTAAATTTTTCAGCAAATGAATTATAATCAATTATTAACCATATAGTCAAATATTTGCACAGCTCCTGTTCAATCTCTTTGGTCCAAATACTAAAGTTTACGTGAAATAAAAATGTCTCCTTGAGTGTTAACAATGCCAAAAACTATTATTTTTCTTTCTTCGTAAGGCACCCACTTGAAGTACACAAGACAAGAGTATGGAAGAAAAGAGTCACAGTAGCAGTCCACGCGGCAAGAAACTCGAGAGCTTTCTTTACCTTTTGTGAATGAAAAAAGAAAAGATGAAGGAAAATGCAAAGGCTTTAAAAGGCCATGGGTGTGTACAACAAGGGAGGGAACTTACTGAAGAATATAGGAAAGCAAAGCCATGGGTGTGTACACCAAGCAACAGCTCCTTCAGCTATTTCTACTGATCCTAACAGCAGCAAAAGCAGCATTTGAACTCAAGCCCATGCCGAACTGCTCAAAAAGCTGTGGTTCTCTTTCCATTCATTATCCGTTTGGAACAAGCGAGGGCTGTTATTTGGATGACAGTTTCCTCATCAATTGCACCTAAGGTTTTAAATCTCGGTCGTGGTCGCGTTGCGGTTTTTGCGATTGCGGGCGTTGCGAGTGCTGCGATGCAGATTGCAGTCGCTGCGGCGTGAATTCTTCACAACTTAGCATAAATTAGATTAAATTATCTATTTTATTGTAGAATGTATCATAACTAATAATTTATAATTTTTTTCATTAATAAGAGATATCCAAAAGTAATAAATTAATTGACCAATATTAAAACATAAATAAATTAGTAACTACTCAACATAAATAAATCAATACCTGCTCATATATTTAACAAAGTTCATATATAAATGATTACTTCAACATAAATAAATCAATACCTGTTCATATATTTAACAAAATTCATATATAAATGATTATTTCAACATAAATAAATCAATACATGCTCATATATTTAACAAAGTTCATACATGAGTGATTACCTCAACTTCAACATAAACAAATCATTAGCTACTAATATATTAAACAAAGTTCATACATGAGTGATTACTTCACCACATGGTAGAATGACGTGCTGGATCATAACCTTCACTTTCACTTTGGTTATCATTATATCCTGCTCCGTCAAAGACATAATCAAAAAATCCTGAATTTCTTGGTGGTTCCATTTGTTGTTGTTGATCATAGGAAACACGTGATGATGGATACTGATAAGGCTCTTGGTAATTCATGAAAGGCTGATAATATGGTGGGGCTGGCATAGGTGGATAGTAGCCATGAGACATGTAAGAAGCATGTTGATAATATGGTGGATAGTTGCCTTGATTGCCTTCAGATGATGCACCAATACCAAAATCACCAAAAGATTGTGATACACTAGATGAGGAAGAATCATCTAACATAGCATTTTCACGCCTTCTGTTTTTCCTAGGTTGGGATCCACCTCTACTACTACCACCGATTACATCATCAGAAGGATCTACATCCACCTCCATCCTATAATTTGTCATGTCAATCATGAGATTTTGATCACGTCTGAAGTATGGTTCTTCCTGAAAAGAATGATACGACCATTCACCTCCTTCTTGACTTTGTTCTGTATTACCACCACTACCAGTGTTATTACTTGGTGGACTTAATCCACTATCATGACCTTGACTAGGTGTTTCACTTGAATCGAATCATCCCCACTTGCCTATTCCTTCACCATCATCATCGAATCAATAGGGAGCCATTCTGAGTTTTGGATCCCATCCAATAATGGTCCTTCTCTCTCCTCAAGCCATGGAGATAAAGGATCTTCTTCCTGAAATATATAATCAAGATTAATAGGATTGAAGCTAGCATCAATCTCTTCTTGACTTCTCCTCATAGAATCTCTCTTTCTCAGCTTCATGTTGTAAAATGTAAAGACAAGCTTCTGTAATTTCTGGTACTTCAATTTATTTCTCGTCTTTGTATGAATATAGCTAAATGTACTCCAATTTCTCTCACAGTTAGAAGCTGAAGTTGTTTGGCTGAGAACTTTTATAGCTATGCATTGAAGCTCAGGAGCACAAGATCCATATATCATCCACCATTCAGCTGATTAAATAAACGATTGTCCATTAACCATTATTATATATATTAATAAAAAAATAAAAGGTAAAAAACATCTTGCACTTACACATCAAACACCAAAAACTACAAAATCTTACCAGGATTCATTTGTGACCAAGCTCTTTGAGCTTGTGTTGTACCAAATGTCTCTTTTTTATCTCGAAAAAAGTAACAACTACAAGTACCAATAATTCATATAAGTCTTCAAAAACTATAAGTTTCTAAACATTAACATATCACAGTTTGGTTCCTAGATGACAAATTATGATATATTTCAAAATCTTAAATGCAAATTAATTCACCTGGTTGATAGCTTTGATTTGATGATCAATGTTTGCCTCCAATTTGCTTATTACTTTTGTAGTTCCATCCAAGGTTTCCCTTACTACATCTCTTCCATGTTCAACTCCAAATTGAAATTGAGGATTTAGAAAATAACCTTATGAATAAAAATAATAATAATTAGCATCTCAAAATCAAATATAAGCGTTTGGAAAAAAATTTAAATTAAATATATTGATATACCTGCAGCATGCAAGTCAGAGTGCATGAAGAACCATCTTTTGTCAATGATCTCATTATATTGAATATGATAACGACAATTTTTTTGAATGGATTGCTTTGCTCTATCAATTGCTTCATAAACAAAGCCCATTGTTGGTTTGTCATCACCATCCACCAATCTCAAAACCTTGACAATTGGCTCAAATACCTTTATAATATCATTGGCCTTACTCCAAAAATCTTTGCTCAAAACAATTTTTTTAGCTTCATATACAGGTCCTGATTTCTCCTTTCCCCACTTAGATTTTCTTAATTACTCGAGATCATACATATTTCTCAAAGCTTGTTTTTGCTTCACAATTGATTCAACTCGCAAAAGCGTGTTGCGAAACAGTGATTCTTTGGACGAATAATTTCCCTGCCACTGTATACTTCTTCATAAGATTTACTGTCCAAATGTGGTTGTAGATAAATAAAGTCACTTTCTTTGCATCATCTAGTATCTTTTGGACATTAGATTTTTTTCCAATATCTTCCAAACACAAATCCAAGCAATGATTTGCACATGCGGACCAATAAAGATGTGGTCTTTTCTCCATCAATTTCAAACCAAAGTGACTTTTAGTGCCTTCTCATTATCGGTGACCACTTGGACAACATTATCTTCTCCGACTTCTTCCACAACTTTACCAAGAAGCTTAAAGTAATAATCAGTGTTTCTACTGGGAACATTGGAAGCATCAACAGATTTTAAGAACATTGTTCCATTGCTGCAATACACTAGGAAATTCATAATGTGTATGTGATTTATGCTATTTATCCAGTCATCACACATTATTGTCACTCCCTTTTCCTTCCATGTTGGTTTAAGTTCATCATCTATATGTTGTCTCATTGACTGATATTCTTTTTCCAAGTACACCTCTAAAACCTCATAAGAAGTAGGGAATTTAACTCTTGGTCCCAACTCTGCAGCTTAAGTGAGTAAAATGTGTAGCCATGGAGAATTGTATAAATTCATAGGAAGACGCTCATATATTATCAATTTAGAGACTGCTGCTGCTAACTTATTTCTCAGTGTTTTCATCATATTTGTATTAATTTTGGTTTGTTTCATACTTTTACTTCTAGCCAAATCAACATCCACTGACCTCAATCGACGTTCAAGATTGCTTGGTTGATGTTGACGAGAAGCTCCGCTACTGCCACCAGCATGAGAGCTGCCTCCACCTTCATATATAGAATCTAATCTCTCAGATTGTTGTCTAAATCTTTGCCTGTCTTCCCATTGTCTCTGTGATATAATGCTTTCTTCAGTAGCTTGTTTTATAACTCTGTCTTCATCAAGAAAACCTTCAATATCATCATCTTCATCTCCTCTTAAACGTGCCACAACTTCTTCTTTTCTATTTCTGAAGTCTATTTTTTTTGCTTTATTATCCAACAAAAGTTTCATCATATTTTCTCTGACAAAAGTTGAGACCCTAGCACAACCCTTGACTTCTCTTTGCATGTGTGCAAGATGTTCTTTCAACCGAGTAACTCCACCTGTTAACACTCTACTACAGAATTTGCATTGCACATTATTTCTACTTTTACCAGGTACAAATCTTTCAAAGTGCCAACCAATATCTTCACTTGGAGCACCTTCTGCTTTACCTGTTGGAAATTCTTCTCTTGGTGGCATTGTTAAATTAACCTACATATAAACAAATATGTGTTTGTAATTTTTTTTAAATTAAAAATAAATTATATAATTTAAATTTAAATTTTATAACACATGCTTTAAACTAATTCATAAAACTTATTAACATTTAATTTTTTCATTCTATTTTCTACTCATTTTTTTTATAATTTCCCCCCTGCCCACAAACCGGACCCACGCCCCTACCTTCGATTTCACATCCTCCCCCTCCTAATTTTTTGATTCCCTCCCCCACTCCTAATTTTCCATCCCCCATTCCCCACCCACCCCCCCTCCCTCCATGTATTATCCTTATCAAGTTAAGAACTATCCTTAGTTTCCCATTAGAAACAAATACCTCACTTATCACAATTCAAATAATAGAATAATTAACAATAATTATCTTAATGAGAATTCGGGGCAACCCAACATATATAACCCTGTACTACACATCTACGCATAAAAGAAAATAATTAATAGATGTCTGTTGCAGTAAAACAAAATTTTTAAATATCTGACAATATTTGATTTAATGTCAACATAAATTTTTTAATTATAATAATATTAATAAGGGATTAAAAGTAAAACTTATTTAATACATGATAGCTTATGATCTATTGATATATCTTTATTGCCCCCACGATAATGGATCAAATTCAAATCCCTTGCATATTATTATTAAAATAACAATAAAACTGAGCTTCACATAAATAATGGCTTAAATTCGCTTTAAACTTAGATTCACGGTTTTATTATGTATTCTAAAATTCAGTTCGAGAAAAGTTTGCTTCATCATCTTGTCGTTTGTTGATGTATACTATTATAAAGGAGATTTCTTTAATTGTTCACAATTTTGTTTTTTCTAATATACACTCAGAGCTATTCTTTTCATTATTACTTATGTTTTTATCTATATTATTATAAAGGGATTCTCCCAAGTCATATTTTTGTTATTCTCGAAATATCAATATAATTTATTAAAAAAAACAATAAAACAAATACATTAGCACTTGCAGCTGCAATTACTTGAATATTTAAACACTCCTTAATTACTTTGAGGGAGGAGTCAAACTGTTTTTAAATTATTAACTTTGTTTATAATTCAACAAACCTGTACCCCCTCTGCTCCCCGTACCCACACCCCCTCCCCCCCTCCCCCTTCCCCCTCCCTCGCTCCCCGTACCCACACCCCCCTCCCCACACCCACGCCACCCCTCCCCCCTCCCCCTCTCGCTCCCCGTACCACGCCCACCTCCCCCCTCCCCGTACCACGCCCACCCACGCCCCCCCCCCCCCCCCTCGCTCCCCGTACCAACGCCCACCTCCCCCCTCTCCGTACCACGCCCACCTCCCCCCCTTCCCCCTCTCGCTCCCCGTACCCACGCCCACCTCCCCCCTCCCCGTACCACACCCCCCCCTCCCCCCTCTGCTTCCCGTACCCACGCCCCCCCATCTCTGTTTCATCAAGAAGAACATTGAGCAGCAGTGAGCACCCACAGGCCACAACCACACCTCTAATATACATAAATCACTAAATCAGCCATGGATTTGAGGGGTTACCTGAGGCTGAGGAAAGGGCTGAACCGGAGATCGCGAAACAGAGGTTGGAGGTCCAGATCGAGATGCGGCGGCAGGAGCTCCTTCTTCAACAGATCTGAGCGTTTCTAACTCTCTCAAGGTCAGACTTTCGTTAGGGTTGATTTGGTGTCATCTTTTCTTTTTATACTGAGAAAATTTGAAAGAAACGGGGTTGAAAACTAGAACGGAAGTGTGTTGCGGCTGAAACGCCATTGCGTTTCGTCCGTTGCGGCCGCAACACCGTTCCGTTGCGGCCGTCGCGCGTGATTGCCAAACTCAGTCGTGTTGCGGGCTGATGCGGAAACGGCGACAGCAGCGACCGTTTTGTCGCGGCCGCAACAGTGATCTCATTCCGAGATTTCAAACCTTGATTGCACCCATAATTCCAGCACTGCTATCCCTTACCTGCGAAGAAGCAGCCTAACTGTGCTCAACATATCACTAGATGGGGAACTGCGCATTTAAATTACGTAGGTCGTGATTGTTACGATGGATAACCGCCTGCAGCAGTTATGATGACGTCACGGCTAATGGATCTTGTTCTGGCAGTGGCTATTGCCAGATTTCTATACCCAAGGGACTATTAGCTTATGAAATGGTAATAAGCAGTTTCAACAATGACACCACCGTACTTGACTTCAATCCATGTGGTCCAAGAAAGTGCACTCAACTGACCTAAACTGAAGTTTATTATGATTATATGGTCTGATCAAAGGAAAACATGAGCAACCAAAATCCTTAAAGAAGATATAGTCAAGTAAAGAAGAGAATAAATTAGTGTATGGAACAGTATTTGAAACAAAAGAAGACAATCTATTTATGAGATACACAATAGCAACAAATGTCTCATCCCAAAATTTTAGAGGCATAGAAGCTTGAGCAAGTAAGATTAAACCAAGTTCTGTAATATAGTGATGTTTTCTTTCAACAACACCATTTTGATGATGTGTATGAGGGCAAATGAACCTATGAAAAATACCATAAGACTTGAGAAAAGCTGTGAGAGGACGAAATTAACCCCCCCAATTAGACTGTACACACTTGATCAGTCTACCTAATTGAAGTTCAACCACCTTTTTAAATTCAACAAAGATAAACATATCATCTGATTTTCTTTTTAACAGATATATCCAAGAATATCTGGTGCATGCATCCACAAAGCTAATATAATAGGATTAACCACCAGAAAAGAGATTAGGGGCTAGTCCCAACAAATAAGTAAAAATAAGATCCAAAGGTGCTTTATATGAAGTGGAAGATGCAGGTGAATGTAATCTATGAGCCTTGCCAAGACAACATGTAGAACAAAAATCATACTCATTTTTTGTTGGTATTGAAAGATTACAAAAAGACATAACTTGTTTGACCACTGTAGCAGCAGGGTGTCCAAGTCTACAATGCCACAAAAAGAAAGAAGATACATGTGATACATTTTTATTTGTTGAAATCAAAGGATTTACAGAAACTTGAAAAGATTGTAATGGTTTACAATGGAATCAGAGGATAAAACAGGAACTGAACTAATTTTGCTAGTAGCTTTTGAACCAATGGAAGAATGAGAAAGATGTTGAAGCTGAAAAGAATTGAAGCAGTACAGTCCATTAGGTCCAAGTGTGCCTCTTAAGAGCACCTCATTGGTTGCCTGTGATTTAACAAAGCAATGACAATGGTGAAACTCAAAGAAAACAAAATTATCCTTAGCAAATTTGCTGACACTAACTAAATTTTTAGTAATTTTAGGAACATGAAGAAGATAATGTAATTTGAGAGTGATAGAGAAATTATATGGAGATAGAACTTTAGAATAACCAATGTTTTTAATATTCAAATCTGTAACATCACCCGTGTGAAGCTTTTCCTATCCCTCATCAGGAGTTACATGAACAGTTGCTCCTGAATCAGGAAACCATGATTGATTAGTTAAAATTTCAGAAGCAACAAACATAGTAGATATATGTGCACTCGGAGGAGGAGCAGGATATCTAAATTGAGAGTATTGTGAAGTTGATGGTAAGGACTGAGATGGAATAGGTAAAAAGGAAAAGTGAGAATGTGGATGAGAAAAACCAGGAGGTGGTGATGTATAAGAAAAAGGAGAAAAACCAGGAGATGGTGATGTTGAAGGAAACTGTGAGGATGAGGTATAATGATGAGAAGAGTAAGAAGAAGGATTCACTGGAGGTGAAAAAGAGGGTGAGTATTGAGAGGAAGATACATTTTGAGAAGAAAACAAAGGTGAAACGTCATATCTATAGTAACAATTAGTTGCTAAATAGCCAGAACGATCACATAGCTGACAAATAATAAAAGAGGATCTACCTCTAAACCTACCAAACCCGCCTCTACCACGACCATAGGAAAACCTTCCACCACGAGAATAGGTATTAAATCCACGAAATACACTCTGATTGGAATCAAAATGACCACGATAACCCCCTGAAGGCTTATTTTTACCAATTTTGTCAAAATTATTTCGAAATATAGGTTGATTAGGATAAAAAAAACACCATGATAACCACCAGGATTCTACTCAAAAGAATAGTGTCGTGGATCAACAGAACAAGGACCATTTGAAGTACCACCATTATTAACTTTAGGTTGCAAATTGAAACTAGATTTAGTATCATTAAATTGAGCAACATTAGCAGTCAAATGATTACCAAGAACAAACTTAGATGATGCTCTTTCAATCCCAGCTTCTTGTGCAAGTAGTAAAGATTCTGTTTCTCTTACTATATAAGGATCTAGACTAGAATTAATGGAAAGTGACAAAAAGCATCCCTGCAAGACCATCAAGGATGATCTCAATGTGTTCTTCTGTGCTAATCTGGCTACCAATTGAAGTGAGAGCATCAATCAATGCTTTGATGCGTAAGAGATACTCAGTGACAAGTTTGAATCTTTCTTTGTATTACGCAACTCAGATCTATATTGTTTGATCTTGGCACGAGTCTAGGAAGCAAAGAAAATCTGAACCTACTTCCAAAGCTGCCATGAAAAATCACAACCTACCATTCTTGTTAACATGTTTTCACTCAGAGATGACAACATCCATGATAAGAGAAGTTGATCTTGTTGTTCCCAAGTGAGAAACGCGGGATTCATATTACCACATGCTTCATGATCGACAGAAAGATACTGAGGTGGAATTGAAGAACTAGTGAGAAAATCTTGAAGATGATGACCACAGATTGCAGCAGCAATCTGTTGTTTCCACACTAAGAAATTCTTTTCATCCAATTTCACAGAAATGAAATGAGTGAACGTAACAAGAGAAGAAGAAGCAGTAGAACTAAGATCAGGTGAAGCAATGGGAGGAAAAGAAGAATATGCCATTGCCTAAGAAATCAAGCTCTGATTACCATGCTAGAATTCTGAGATTGATGAAATAAAGAAAACAGAGAAAGAAAGTGACAGAAATGAAGAGAAACTTAATTGAATCATTATGAATTGATTTCACTCTTAACTTTGCACACACAAAATAGAGAATAATAGAAAATAGATGTATTAACTGTAATTCAGTTAGTATTCTGTTAGAAGTTGGTTAATACGTTGAGTTTGTTATTCTTTTAGATCAGGGTTGTTACTCTATTGATTACATAGTTGCTTGCACTACTATAAGTACTATATTATGTGTGTGCAAAGTTAAGAGTGAAATCAATTCATAATGATTCAATTAAGTTTCTCTTAATTTCTGTCACTTTCCTTCTCTGTTTTATATTTCATCAATCTTAGAATTCTAGCAGTATTTGATGGTTATGTGTGAACCTCTTTCCCTTGTTTTTATGTTTGATATAATAAATGAATTATGTTTAATCATCTTATGAAACTCATTTACAAAATGAGCTGAATTTTTGAAATAACATTAATTTATATTTCATGGCTAGAAACCAAAAATGTAAAATAAACGTGTGTGTTTTTGCAATATTAATATAGAATTCACCAATTAAACGAAGTAAATTACATGGTGCTTATGTTACTAGAGTTTTAAACCCCGCATATTATCAAATTTCATTTCAAGAGCTCAGGAGAAGTTCATTTATGCATGCGAAACCTCAATTTAAGATTTTTTATTTTTTATTTTTTGTCAAATTACAAGGTATTCTTATATGTTCGACTTTATTTGAATCGTCCATGAGACCAATCTCTATTGGA
Source organism: Ormosia emarginata (assembly GCA_029884605.1). Lineage (NCBI taxonomy): Eukaryota > Viridiplantae > Streptophyta > Magnoliopsida > Fabales > Fabaceae > Ormosia > Ormosia emarginata. Next base: position 6,580,362 of record JAQQTP010000025.1, read on the forward strand.
TCGCAGAAATACAATGGTTATGTGATTTCCTCACAAGAATTGTTTCTTTAGAATTTAAACTCACGTCCTCATCACAAAGAATCAAGCTTGCTTACCATCTTGACACGCCCTTTTGTGGGTTGTTTTAAGATTTTTAAACTCTGTCAAATTGTAAAATTGATTTATGTATTGTTATATTTTATATTTGAATTATACAATGAGTATATAGACTTAATTTTGATATACTGACGATGTAAAATTATTTTACATTGTTATTAATTATACATTATCAGGTTATTAAAAATACTTGACTCTTACAATTTTAAAAGTCATACATGTATTATTTTTTTATTAGTTAATAGTATAAACAATTTTACACTAATAATACATTAAAATTAATCTCCAAGTATATTTCTTAAGTCAGTTTATACATCAATCAATATTTAAGTTCCTCTCTAAACAATTGTAAGGGCATAAGCACATTGGTATCATGTATTTAAGGAAAATAATTTCTCAGCTAAGTGCTGGCCTAAGAACCCAAATAATAAAAGCACGAATAACACTTCCTTAATCATTGTGTCAAATCCATTGGTTTTATATGTAATATTAATAACTTAAATGTCATCAGATATCAAAACGACACCCAGTTTCATTATACGCTAAAAACTTGTGAGCAAATGAATGAACTTTTCCTCATAAACTTCCTCTTCCCGTCTTCCTTTGACTAAGAAATCAAGCATGTATTTATATGTTATTGCCTTTCCACTCACGCGTTTCCTTCCATCCACTGAAGGCCCGCTCAGTCATTGCTGCTTATCGAGCTGTTGTACCCTTGAGCGATAAACGTTACTTCATGTGGAACTATCATATTTATAACCGTAATGCAAGACTCAATTTATGAGTCTACTTTTCAGAGATGTCATTTGTTTGGTAATCCCTCTACTTTTCAACAGTGTTTTTTTTTAATTTTTTTATAAGGAAAAAATATATTAAGAAGAGTATAAGAAGTAATTTAACCGGTATATAAAAGTTCAACTAGTAGTAGAACTAACAACAATTTTTAATACAACATAGTGTAATATTTTCAATTCTTGGATAATCATATTTTGAAATTTCAACAGAGTGTTACTTTCAAACTTTGGCAAAGTCAGCTAGCAATGGAAATTTAAATATTAAATTGATTCTACCTTAATAAGTTAATAATATCTATTGCAATGAAGTTCTAAGTTATTGTTGTCATATTCTAGTATTATCTTGTATTCCAGTTTTAAATTATGCAATCAAAATATATAAGGCTGATGCCTCAACTCTCCACAATTTATTAATTTATTTTTATAAAAAAATAAAATTAATGATGACTATTTTATCTCAGAGTCAGGATAGACCTAGACTCAACTAACCTTTATAGAAATATTAATTTGCAGATAATTCACTAACAATGGACTCTAACAAAATTGAAATCTTAACTAATTTAATTCCTATGATTTGTCCTTACCAATTATAGCAACCATTATTTATCTCGATTCTCCTCAAATAAGGAATCATTAATTCGACACTTTTCTCTTTTAATTTATCTGTTTTGACTTTTTTTTATACAGACGGGTGTTAGCTTGAAAACAGTTGTGTATAAAATTTTAGATCAACTTATGTTTATAGTAAGAAAATTTGTCGAATAAATCAAAGCTCCTTTGCGAAGCAGTTAATTATGCATACACTTCTACATATTTTTTTAACACATTTTATAAACTATTTTTGGAACACACATTTTATAAACTTTATATAGTGCTAATATAATAATAACAAATGTGGCATAATGATAATCTCTGCAAAATGCTTCCCATGACAGTTTCTCATCACCTGTTTCCTCACCCGCTCTCCTAGGTCCCATTAGGAGACCACCTAATAACCCTGTTAGGGAGTTCCTTTGTGAGGCTTAATAAGTGAGTCATAAACCTCACTATATATATATATATGATTTTACTTTGGTGATAGGAGTATTTATTGTAAAAGGTGAGAGGAGTAAATATTAACCATTAGATCTTACATGAATGATCAAGATTAGAACATAAATGCATATGACTTTTTTGAGTGGTCACATGATCTTTAAGTAACTTTTAATCTTGACCATCCATGTATGGTTATATGGTCAAGATTTACTCCTCTCACCCTCTCACAATAAAAACTCCTCTCACTAGATATGTCCCTATATATATAACTTTTCCTTACTGAAAAAGAACATTCCAAAATTCAATTTCTTCTTTTTTATTGAAATTTTGAAATATTCACTATTTCATAAAATAAAAATAAAAATTCACTATTTGAGGTGTGCGGCCGTATGCCTTATTTTGTTCTAGAGCAACTTATCTAACTTAAATAATCTTTTCTAGAAAAAAAAATCAAACCGGCTATTCCACCAATTTTTAGTGTTTTTACAATTTTAATTATACCAAACATTTTATATATTCTTGAATTAATATAAATTTAAAACAAACATTTTTAAATAAATTTATTTTTAACTAGTGTATTGATCAGCACTACTGCGTACATGTTATTTCTTATTTTTTGTTAAAATAAAAATAAATAATAATATAAAGTGTTTGAAATGAATTATAACAACATTGTGAGAAGTTGGTAATAAAGAGTACTTGAAGTGAATTTTACAAATATATAGTAAGAAGTTGAAAATTATTTGAAGGCAATTGAAAATTTTACAGTAAAAAATATTTATAATTTTTTCCTCATTATAGTTATGCTTTTTGTGTTTACAATTTTATCCTTTCTATATTTTTCTTATTTTTTTGGTGATATTCTTTTTATATTTTTATTTAATTCATTAAATAAGTAATTAATAATAATAATAATTTTGAAAACAAATATTAAATACCAAAATAGAAAAACCTCCTTATAATATAGAATAGATGATAACACTTTAGTAAAAAATAATAATATATAGCATATTATAAGATAAGGGGTATGATTTAAAAGTCACATTTAAACATTAAATAAATGTTTTAAAAAATTACCAAAACTAAAATCTTTGATATCTATTCAAAAAAATGTTTATTCACCAAAAGAAAAATGGAGAACTGGTTGATCACGCTATTAATATCTTTCACCTTAAATAAATTTAGTCATCCACAAGTGTGAATCTGCCTAGTGTCTTGATATGTAAGACTGAATCCACTCACCAATAAGAACAATGCATGCAAGTATTTTGTTTATTTTCATTTCACAATCTCTCTCTGTTTGTTATCTCCTTTGTCCTACTATTTCTAAATAATTGCCCACATATTATCTTTACTTCTTTCTCTTTCTATATTGTCAAAGAAATCTTGTTTTGGTTTTACTCTTCCAGAATAAAAGCCATGAAAATTTTCCATCCTAAACTTTTGTTATAGTAGATGTGGAGAACATTGAAATTAAGGTCGAAATGTCAATTGTTTTACGTAAAAACAGACATGGAAAGGATAAGAATCCCTCATAAAAAAGCTATCCTTATCATATTATCACTAGATCAAGTTTTAGTCTTAGACTCTACGCAATTAAAACGAAACCAAAGCTTGTGAAAACCATAGCGCCTCTTCGACTAGTTTTTATTTTGAAGTATTAGACCCTTAGTGCCATTCAATAAGCGGGTTTGTTTTATTGGTCAGGAGAAGAGTAAGAAGACTGTCACTATTGTTCCACATGATATATAATTTTTTTATTTGGTGCAAACTCAGAGCTAAAGTTACTTAATAATAACGAAATATACAAATTTTATAATAAAATTTATTTTTACGTATAACTAATTTCACATAAATTTATATACATGTACCAAATATTTTGACAAAACGAAAGTTTCTGTTCAAATTTTTTACCATATTTTAAGGTATATATACAAATATTTTATACGTTAAAGTTTACAACATCTAATCACATTACATAATAACGATCAAGCGTTACCCGCAGCTGACGCAGTTAGCTACATAGATCAACCAAGCTCATTGGACTTTATTAAAGTACAAAAATCAATAGTATCCAAGAGTACATGTTTGGGTAAGCTTTTTTAGTTTAAATTAGCTTTTTTTTTTAGAAAAAAACTATTTTAACAGTATTTAATCATGTTTGGCAAAATCAGCTTTAGTTTTTGTACGAAATTCAATATAAAATAAAAAAAATTTTAAGCTAATTTTTATAATGCTGAAGATTGAAGTTTATGATTCTAGCTTATAGATTATTCTGTACATTTTGATATGTAAATATCATTTTGTCCTCAATCAAATAACTTTTTTAATCATTCTATACCTATTTTGGTAATTTAATGGATAAAAACGATTCTTGTTTATATCAACTAAATAAAATAGATTAATTTAAAATTACTTTTCATCTAATATATCAAAATATAAAAATAAATCGATTATAATCGATTATAACAAAAAGCTTTTATACAATAATCGATTATTGAAATAATCAAAGTTTTCACAGATGAACTACACACACACTGAAACTTATGATTCTAACTTATAGATTATTCCTTATATTTTGATATGTAAATACCATTTTATCCTTAATCAAATAACATTTTTAATCATTCTATACCTATTTTGGTAATTTAATGCATAAAAGTAATTCTTTTTTATATCAACCAAACGAAATAAATTAATTTAAAATTACTTTTCAGCTAACATATCCAAACATAAAAATAAATCGATTATAACAAAAAGCTTTTATACAATAATCGATTATTGAAATAATCAAAATTTTCACAGTTGAACCAAACACACACAGAGTGCATGTTTGGGTAAGCTTTTTTAGTTTAAATTAGCTTTTTTTTTTTAGAAAAAAGCTATTTTAACAGTGTTTAATCATATTTGACAAAATCAGCTTCAGCTTTTGTACGAAATTCAATGTAAAATAAAAACTTTTTTAAGCTAATTTTTATAATGTTGAAGATTGAGTGCATGTTTGGTTGCACTTTTTTAGTTGGAAACAGTTTTTTTTTGAAAAAAAATTGTTTCAACAGTATTTAATTATGTTTGACAAAATTAGTTTCAACTTTTACACGAAATTCAATATAAAATAAAAAAAATTTTAAGCTAATTTTTATAATGCTGAAGATTGAAACTTATGATTCTAACTTATAGATTATTCTTTACATTTTGATATGTAAATATCATTTTGTCCTCAATCAAATAATTTTTTTAATCATTCTATACCTATTTTGGTAATTTAATGCATAAAAACGATTCTTTTTTATATCAACCAAACGAAATAGATTAATTTAAAATTACTTTTCAGCTAATATATCCAAACATAAAAATAAATCGATTATAATCGATTATAACAAAAAGCTTTTATACAATAATCGATTATAATCGATTATTGAAATAATCAAAGTTTTCATAATTGAACCAAACACACACTGAAACTTATGATTCTAGCTTATAAATTATTCCTTATATTTTGATATGTAAATACCATTTTGTCCTCAATCAAATAACTTTTTTAATCATTCTATACCTATTTTAGTAATTTAATGCATATAAGCAATTCTTTTTTATATCAACCAAACGAAATAAATTAATTTAAAATTACTTTTCAGCTAACATATCCAAACATAAAAATAAATCGATTATAATCGATTATAACAAAAAACTTTTATACAATAATCGATTATAATCGATTATTGAAATAATCAAAGTTTTCACAATTGAACCAAACACACGCAGAGTGCATGTTTGGGTAAGGTTTTTTAGTTTAAATTTGCTTTTTTTTTTAAGAAAAAAGCTATTTTAACAGTGTTTAATCATGTTTGACAAAATCAGCTTCAGCTTTTGTACGAAATTCAATGTAAAATAAAAGCTTTTTTAAGCTAATTTTTATAATGCTAAGGATTGAGTGCATGTTTGGTTGCAATTTTTTAGCTGGAAACAACTTTTTTTTGGGTTTAAAAAAAATATTGTTTCAATAGTATTTAATCATGTTTGACAAAATCTGTTTCAACTTTTACACGAAATTCAATATAAAATAAAAAATTTTTTAAGCTAATTTTTATAATGCTGAAGATTGAAGCTTATGATTCTAGTTTATAAATTATTCTTTACATTTTGATATGTAAATATCATTTTGTCCTCAATCAATTGACTTTTTTAATCATTCTATACCTATTTTGGTAATTTAATGCATAAAACTGATTCTTTTTTATATCAACCAAACGAAATAAATTAATTTAAAATCACTTTTCATCTAATATATCAAAACATAAAAATAAATCGATTATAATCGATTATAACAAAAAGCTTTTATACAATAATCGATTATTGAAATAATCAAAGTTTTCACAGCTGAATCAAACACACACTGAAACTTATGATTCTAGCTTATAGATTATTCCTTACATTTTGATATGTAAATACCATTTTGTCCTCAATCAAATAACTTTTTTAATCATTCTATACCTATTTTGATAATTTAATGCATAAAAGTGATTCTTTTTAAAATCAACCAAACGAAATAAATTAATTTAAAATTACTTTTCAGCTAACATATCCAAACATAAAAATAAATCGATTATAACAAAAAACTTTTATACAATAATCGATTATAATCGATTATTGAAATAATCAAAGTTTTCACAGTTGAACCAAACACACACAGAGTGCATGTTTGGGTAAGCTTTTTTAGTTTAAATTAGCTTTTTTTTTTTAGAAAAAAGCTATTTTACTAGTGTTTATTCATGTTTGGCAAAATCAGCTTCAGTTTTTTGTACGAAATTCAATGTAAAATAAAAGTTTTTTTAAGCTAATTTTCATAATGCTGAAGATTGAGTGCATGTTTGGTTGCACTTTTTTTAGCTGAAAACAACTGTTTTTTTTTGGAAAAAAAGCTGTTTCAATAGTATTTAGAGCGTGTTTGGTTCAGCTTATAAGCTGAACCAACAATTTTTTTTCTAAAAAAAGCTATTGTAACAGTGTTAATCATGTGGTAAAATCAATTTTAGCTTTTACACGAAATTCAATGCATTCTAATAGCTTTTTTTCATAATGCTGAAATTTCAGCTTATGATTTTAGATTATAGATTATTCCTTATACTTTGAGATATAAATACCATTTTGCCCTCAATTAAATAATTTTTTAATCAATTAAATCACTTTTTTAATTATTCTATACCTATTTTGGTAATTTAATGCATAAAAGTGATTCTTTTTTATATCATCCAAACAAAACAGATTAGCTTAAAATTACTTTTCAGCAAACATATCCAAACATAATCGATTATTGAAATAATCAAGCTTTCACAGCTTGATTATTGAAATAATCGATTATTGAAATAATCAAGTTTTCACAGCTATCCCAAACACGCACTTAATCATGTTTGACAAAAGCAGTTTCAACTTTTACACGAAATTCAATATAAAATAAAAACTTTTTAAAGCTAATTTTTATAATGCTGAAGATTGAAACTTATGATTCTAGCTTATAAATTATTCTTTATATTTTGATATGTAAATATCATTTTGTCCTCAATCAAATAATTTTTTTAATCATTCTATACCTATTTTGATAATTTAATGCATAAAAAAGATTCTTTTTTATATCAACCAAACGAAATAGATTAATTTAAAATCACTTTTCATCTAATATATCAAAACATAAAAATAAATCGATTATAATCGATTATAACAAAAAGCTTTTATATAATAATCGATTATTGAAATAATCAAAGTTTTCATAGTTGAACCAAACACACACTGAAACTTATGATTCTAGCTTATAGATTATTCCTTATATTTTGATATGCAAATACCATTTTGTTCTCAATCAAATAACTTTTTTAATCATTCTATACCTATTTTGGTAATTTAATGCATAAAAGCGCTCAACCAAATGAAATAAATTAATTTAAAATTATTTTTCAGCTAACATATCCAAACATAAAAATAAATCGATTATAATCGATTATAACAAAAATCTTTTATACAATAATCGATTATAATCGATTATTGAAATAATCAAAGTTTTCACAGTTGAACCAAACACACACAGAATGCATGTTTGGGTAAGCTTTTTTAGTTTAAAATAGCTTTTTTTTTTTAGAAAAAAACTATTTTAATAGTGTTTAATCATATTTGGCAAAATCAACTTCAACTTTTGAACGAAATTTAATGTAAAATAAAAGTTTTTTAAGCTAATTTTTATAATATTGAAGATTGAGTGCATGTTTGGTTGCACTTTTTTAGTTGAAACAGTTTTTTTTGGAAAAAAATTGTTTCAATAGTATTTAATTATGTTTGACAAAATTAGTTTCAACTTTTACACGAAATTCAATATAAAATAAAAAAAAATTTAAGCTAATTTTTATAATGCTGAAGATTGAAACTTATGATTCTAACTTATAGATTATTCTTTACATTTTGATATGTAAATATCATTTTGTCCTCAATCAAATAACTTTTTTAATCATTCTATACCTATTTTGGTAATTTAATGCATAAAAACGATTCTTTTTTATATCAACCAAACGAAATAGATTAATTTAAAATTACTTTTCATCTAATATATCTAAACATAAAAATAAATCGATTATAATCGATTATAACAAAAAGCTTTTATACAATAATCGATTATAATCGATTATTGAAATAATCAAAGTTTTCACAGCTGAATCAAACACACACTGAAACTTATGATTCTAACTTATAGATTATTCCTTACATTTTGATATGTAAATACCATTTTGTCCTCAATCAAATAACTTTTTTAATCATTCTATACCTATTTTGATAATTTAATGCATAAAAGTGATTCTTTTTAAAATTAACCAAACGAAATAAATTAATTTAAAATTACTTTTCAGCTAACATATCCAAACATAAAAATAAATCGATTATAACAAAAAGTTTTTATACAATAATCGATTATTGAAATAATCAAAATTTTCACAATTGAACCAAACACACACAAAATCATTTAGTTGCAAGAATTTTTTTTTAATGGTTTCTCTCAAAGTTTTCTTTTTGTCTTCTTGTCTTCTTGTAAACCTTTAAGTCAGATTATACTTTTTATTTTACTAAATTTTCGTATTGAATTCTCTAATCATCTTCTCTTTTCTCTTCACGTGACCAAACCTACTTTTATAAAATTCTATCATATTTTATTATTGGATGGTTTTGAAATTTATCGTTGATAAAAAGTTATTTAAAGGAGTAAAATTATCAAGATTCACTTCTGGAATCCGTGTATACTTACTATAACGCAATAACCATTTCAGTATCCAAAAACAAACACTTGATATCATCACTCATCACCCATGGGGATCCTTCCCTTGATATCCTACTCTCTCCTTTATCTTGCTTTGCTTTTCATTTTCAAACTTGTGGTCCAAGCAAGAAGGTTCAAAAACCTCCCACCAGGTCCACCTTCTCTTCCCATAATCGGCAACCTCCACCACCTCAAAAGGCCACTCCACCGCCATTTCAAACTGCTATCTGAAAAATATGGCCACGTTTTTTCCCTCTGGTTTGGATCACGTCTTGTGGTCGTTGTTTCTTCACCATCTATATTCCAAGAATGCTTTACTAAAAACGACGTAGTCCTTGCAAATAGGCCACGCTTTCTCTCAGGAAAATACATCTTCTACAACTACACCACTTTAGGGTCCTCCTCCTATGGCGAGCACTGGCGCAACCTCCGTCGTATCACTGCAATCGATGTCCTCTCAACCCAACGAATCAACAACTTTTCCGGAATCCGAAGGGATGAGACTCATAGGCTAATACAAAAGCTTGCTAAGGACTCATTCAATGACTTTGTTGAAGTGGAACTCACTTCTAAGTTCTATGACATGACGTTCAACAATATCATGACAATGATCTCTGGAAGGAGATACTATGGTGATGACTGTGACATGGCGGATGTTGACATGAAAATGAAAATCATTAGTAGCAATTTTGCTATTCACACACTAAATTTTGTATAATACTTTTGATAATCAGCGTACAAATACTTGGTGAACAGCATATTATTATTATTATGTGGTGATAGAAGATGTTAATCGATTACTAATATTGATTAAGATTCCTCATCAACACATAATATACATATGCTGTTCATTCATTGTAAAAGTAATGTATAAAATTTGATGTATAAATATCTTTTTCAAATTAGTAGTGCTACTTACATGATGCTATTTTTCTTTAATAATATTACAATTATATATAATTCTATTGCGTTGTCATTAAACTAGATACTCTTAACTTTATTTGATCAAGTTTAGATCGATTAATATTGATTAATATCCCGATCAATATATAAGATATATACGTTGTTTACTCATTGTTTACATGTTGATTATTGATGTAAAAGTGATAAATAAAATTTAGTTTGCAAATATCTTTTTCGAATTAGAAGTGCAACTTAAATGATTTCATCTTTCTTTATTAATATTACAATAATATATTCTGTTGCGATATCATTAAATTAAATGCTTTTGACTTCATTTGAAAGTTTAGATCGATAGCCAATATTGATTAACATCCCCAATCAACATATAATATATATACTCCGTTCACTCATTATTTGCATGTTGATTACCGATGTATAATTGGTAAATAAAATTTGATGTGCAAATATCTTTTTCGAATTAGAAGTGCAACTTAAATGATGTCATCTTTCTTTATTAATATTACAATCATATATAATTCTGTTGCGATAACATTAAATTAAATGCTTTTGACTTCATTTGATCGAGTTTAGTTGCACTGCAGGGTATGCTCATTGCTGGAGCTGACTCATTAGCTGTAACTTTAGAGTGGGCATTATCTTGTGTATTGAACCATCCAGAGGTGTTGAAGAAGTTAAGGGATGAATTGGAAACCTATGTAGGCCAAGACCGTTTGCTAGATGATGCGGATTAAAGAATGTAAATCCAAGTGTAAGTTGTCTCAAGTAATAAATTTCTCGGGAGTCTGATATCGATCCATAGGAAATTGATGAGGAAAAATTTTTAAAGTAAGGGAAGACTTTGTCACAACAATAAAGATAATAAAACTTATTTACAATTAAATTAAAGAACTTACTTGGGTTAGGAGATTCACTTTTGGTAACAAATTAAGGATAAAATTGATTCTTTTTATAACTCAATTAAAATTCTTGCACAACGGAGGTTCCAATCGGAGAATAAAACATTTAAAGTCCATTTAGAATTATATACGTAGTTATATTATGGTTCTTTTAATTATTTACCAACACCTACACTTGTAAATGAGTTCAAGCATTCATTATGCCAAACCACTTGTCTACAATGAATCAAGAACTCCACTTTACAAGGAGGGTTTCTAAATTAATTGGAAACAAAATACAACTCGTATAATGATCACTTGATAATATATAATCTAAACACAAGAAAGAAATTAATCTAACCTTATTTTATTACCAAAAGCTTCACTCCTTCACCCAAACAAGATGAAAATTAGTAACCCATGAGCAAGAAGAAAGAAAGAGAGAAGAAGAAGAAGAAGATGATCATAACTTCTATTTACAACAAAAGAAAATTACTAAAAGTAAATAACATAATAACATGAACTTAATCTAAAACCAAGATTCTCCGAATGATCTGCCTATGGTTCCTTTTATAGAGGATTAGGGATACAAAATGACAAGGAAATTGATTAATGAGTGAGTGGATGAGTGGGTGGATGAGTGGAAAATGCCAAAGTACTTTTGTGAGTGGAAAATTATTAAAATTTCCTGTCTCCGAAATCATTCAGTGATGAACTTATGGATAACATCCGAACAAAGCAAAGTGATTTTCATGAAAGTTCTAGGAAATTGTCTCAGCTTTCCAATGCCACCAGAATCATCCAAAAATTCGTCCTACAACCCAAGATATAACCCAATTACTGCAGACTACTCAGGCCCTGCTTCAACACCTCTGTTTTGACTTCCAGACCCAATATGACCTCTAAGCTGTCCGAATGAACTCTTATGTTCTTCATGAAAGTTGTAGATATGAGTCTTAAATTTCAGATGCTAAATTTTCAGCCCATTTCAGTTCCTTCAACTCGAATTATGCAATGATTACTGCACATTGTTCGGGTTCCAGTTACAAAACTTATGTTCTGACTTGCAAGCCCAATTAGCTCCACTAGATGTCCAATTTTTCCCTGGAGCTCTTCATGAAAATTGTAAAGCTCTCTTATATTTCCTACAAGGTAAGATACATAATTATGAGACATCTAGAACTCAAGATATGACTGAAATACAGAAACAATGTAAGACTAAAATAATGTTAAAAAAATCAATTAAGTCTAATTTGAGTCTAAACTTACAAAACATAACTAGGCTTAATCAATTAAGTACATAGAGAGTGTAAATGACTAAAAATGAGGATTTATTATTGTATAAAATATGTGATTATCAAATTCCCCCACACTTAGTTTTTTGCACTTCTAGGCAAATCACATAAGACCAAAGCTAGGAAATAAAAAAACGACACAGAGTCAAAAACTAAAAGCTCTAAAAGACTCGATGAATCAAGAAGAGCAACCAGAAATTCAAGGGATCAAAGCATTAATGAGGTAACATTTTTTCACATCTCAAACCAACAAGCAAGGAAACTTTAGTTAAAAAAATGAATAAAAAATGATAGATCCTCACAACATTCACTCTGGATCCCTCAAGTGTTTAAAAGGTAAGTATTTCACTCTATTCAACCCATGAAAAATTGCACTACCATAAGCTTGCTTATCTTCTACTTCTCCACTACTCAGAATACATGCACACAAAAATCAAGAGGACTTTATTTAAGATTGTAATGGGGTCATGGTAAAGGAGATGAGATAATATAGATATGAGAAGATAAATACCAAAGAAAATAGAAGAGCATTATGGTATAGTTAGAGTGGAAAAGATGTTTGAGAACATTCACTGTAAAGGACAATGACCAATATTTGACTAATATTTTGTTGAAGATCAATCCCAAATTGGTGAAATGAATTCATTGTTAAGTCTGAACCTTCTCCTTTTGTTTCTGTTGTTTCCAAGCATCCATCTTTATTCTAGGTATGGATATGTCACATGTTGTATCAGGGGACTCTGATAATCCTTTGATTACAACGGTGGTCAGCTCTTTCTCTCTCTCAATCTCTCTCTCTTTTTTGGTTTTTTTTAACATTTTGCACACCCTCCCACTTGTTCAAGAACAAGGTCAATGCTATCTTATTCCCTAAGGTTGGGTAAAAACATGTTTTTTTTAAAGGCATGTAATGAACTAAAAACAAGGAATGATCAAATAAGTTCAAAGGGGTTACACAAGGAAAAATATGCAAGGATGACTATTTGGTCAAAGTAGCTATTTCAAAATGTCTCAATCATATTTATGTATGCATGTGAAAATGTAGCATAAAAAAGAATAAAAACATGTTCTAGAATAACAATTCATGAGTGAAAAAAAGTCACACAAGAAAGAAGAGAATGGTACAGATATTCAATCCATTCATCAATAGGCTCAAAATCTCACAAGACATTTCTATCATTTTCAATCCACCATATCAACATTCATATCCAAGCTTGTGATTTTTAAGAAAGAAGACAATTTATACTAAGATCTAAGAATCCTTTTGCTACTTCTACAGAAAATAATTATTTTCTCAACTAAGATGCGTCTCAAGAGTAAACTTACCTCCAAGGCAAAATTTACTTCTTACTCTGCTATCCTTAATTGGTTTTACTACGAATAGGTTTCTGACAATTATATCACTAAACATACTTCCCAATTTAGATGCGTCTCAGGAGTAAAACTACTCCTTACTCTGTCATCATTCATTGGTTTAGTAAGTCCATGACAATCATATCATACTTCCCAAAAAAAACTTTTTTTTCTTTTTTTTTTCTTTTGGTCAACTATCATTCCCCCAAACCAGATCACAACATTGTCATCAATGTTAAAATATAGATGAGTAAAGGATAGAAGATATTACCTGTTAGAGAAATCTGACACAAAGTATGGTAAATAAAATCAAAGGTAAAGAAAAGTTATAAACGAAGTGTCAGATCAAACTTTCGTTTCAAGCTGCTTCTTGCTGACCAATCTATCTGAACTATTGCTGGGTCAGGTTTATAAACAAAAGCTTCTAATTTATCAATCAACTCATCAATAGTGGAAGCAAAGATAAGAAGTTGTCTTACCGAATATGTGATAAATTTCTGTTCCACAGGATGGTCAAGAAAAGATAACAAAAGATCAAAGAAAAACTTATGGGTTTATGGTGGATGTTCAGTTGGACCCAAGAGACAATTTGAAAAAATTCTTCTGAAGTACCAAAATCACTTGGTAAGACAATGAATGCATCAAAATTGTCAAGCATTATCTTCATTCGTTCATGCATAGATGATATCTTAAGTTCCTCCCCAATTGTCTTTCCAGTGATGTTCTATTGAGTGAAAGGTTCAGGAATGACACCTAAAACCTGACTACCTCCCATATATGCAGCAAGTGATACAGCCCCCATTAACCCATGGCAACCTCCCCCATATACAAGATGAATATTTCTCGCAGCAAATGATCGACCAAGAGTAGTAACTGCGTTTACAAACTCTAAACATTTCCTATACTTTTAAGTTGATGAACAAAAACATCTTCCATTTCTATACTCACATTTCCCTTTGAATGATTCTGAGTTGGAAGAAAGTGGAGAAAATGGAGTGTTTAAATAGGAAAAAGAATGGAAAGGATAATAATAGTACTTATAAGGGTAAGTTGGCTGTTGTCAGAAAAGTTTGAAATTAAGAAACACATACTTTTTTTTTGTTTTTATTTTTATTTTTTTTGTTTTTGTTTTTGCTTCAAGAAAACCATCAGGGTAAAGAAGTCTAGAAATCCCTGAAGGACCCTGCTCAAAGGATCGTCTGTCCAAAATTAAAATACAGCAAAATTATACCAAGATAAAAGAAATATAATAGTAAATGATGACATACCTTTATGTACAGTTTTCATAGCGTATCTTTATACTGCACGTTATGAGTGCAGTAATACCAAGACTGTTTAGCCAATCTTGGAATTCTTCTTCCTCCCGCTTGTGGAATATATTGGATTGAGCTACGACGCAACTAATTAAATTGTGTAAATCTGACAGCTGCCACCAAAGGACCACAACAGTGAAAGGTCTCTAGAGAGCCTATGACATTAAATCATAGGATCCAACTCAGTTGCATAGTCACGCGAGTATGCCAACACGGGGTGCTTCTATCTACCCATCATCTCAGCTTGCCTAGAAGGTAAACTTTGGAACACTGAGAACGACTCTCTACAGAGCATGACACACGAACTTTATTTATATACCGGTGTGAAAGTCTCCTCTTGAGTATATGAAAAGATGAACATCCATCCGGAGCTCCTAATCTAATTAAACACTAAGTTAAATCGAAGTTTTGTCATCATTTTCTTATTTTTGTTTCTTTTAACCTTTTTTTTATTTTTTTTAAAGAAAACATGAAGAAGAAGATAATATGTACAGATTGTTGTGGATATGGCTTACATCTGTCTCTGGTTTCACGTCCAATAATAGCTTAAACACCTTCTATGAGTCGAGGATAAGTTTCCCATCCAATTTTCTTATAAATTGACAAATATGGTCTTTTAGGGTCAGATTTCCAAGACTGTAATATTTTTCTTCATCCTTGAAGAAATTCCACAAATTAAGAAGTTCACGATACACAAATCACAAGAATGCGTCTCAAGAGTCAATAAGATATCATCTAATGACTCATTACTTAGTCTATTCTTAATGAAGAAAATTTTATCTTCTCTGTTTACGGAAATCATCCCCAAAGAACGACATCGCTTGTTACAATTTCATCGTGCATATTTGTGACAAACTTGTAACATTTTTACTCTTCTCCTTTTAGAATACGAACTTCTTCCAAGACCTAGCATGTATGAGTCAAATGAAATTGAAGACTCACCTGCTAGCCGGACCTTTGCTTCAATTATCCAGCATACATCTTTTGGCATACCCTTGTACATTAACAATCTCAATCTTTGACATCTAACTTTGTAGATTTTTGTCAGAGCATTTTGAGGGAGGGAAGGAAAATGTTTTCTCAGGTTTGAAAGAATGACATCCATTTTAAAGGAGAAGGAATCAGTTATTTTGGAAAATTGAAAAACAAATTGACTTGAGAGTCAAGGAGTACAGTTATCTGCCATTTAATCGGGAATACAAAGAACTGCAAAAAGAAGGAAACAACATTAGAATAAATTCTATTCATAATAAGGATCAGAAAGAGAAATGAATTCTACCTCAGCAGCTTGATTTTCCAGAAATGATTTGAGTCTTTGTCCATTAACTTTAAACACATTACCATTCCTCGGATTCTCAATGTCTATGGCCCCATGAGGATACACATGTTTGACAACAAAAGGACCACTCCACCTAGATCTCAATTTTCTAGGGAATAAGTGCAGATGAGAATTATAAAGCAGAACTTTTTGATCAATTTCAAAAGATTTTCTCAAAATTGTCTTATCATGAAAAACTTTTGTTCTATCTTGATAAATCTTTGAGTTTTCATATGCATCATTTCTTAATTCCTTAAGTTCATTTAATTGTAATTTGTGTATCTTGCAAGCATCATCAAAGTTTAGGTTAAAAGCTTTAATGACCCAAAATGCTTTATGTTCTAATTCTACAGGCAGGTGACAAGGTTTTCCATAGACTAACCGATAGGGTGACATGCCCAAAGATGTTTTGAAAGTAGTACGGTAAGCCCAAAGTGCATCGTTTAGTCTTAAAGACCAATCTTTACAATTCGGGTTAACCATCTTTTCCACAATTTATTTAATCTCCCTATTTGCTAATTCAACTTGTCCATTTGTCTGAGGGTGATAAGGGGTGGCACTTTTGTGCGTAATACCAAATTTTTTCATTAAAGATTCAAATGGTTTATTGCAAAAATGTGTTCCCCCATCACTGTTGATAGCTCGATGGATTCCAAATCGACACAAGACATTTTCTTTTAAAAATTTGAGAACAGTTTTATAATCATTGTGTTGGCATAGAATCGCCTCAATCCATTTTGAAACATAATCAACTGCAACTAAAATATACATAAATCCAAATGAGGATGGAAATGGACCCATGAAATCAATTCCCCAACAATAAAAAATTTCAATGACAACGATAGGGTTCAGAGACATCATATTTCTTTTTGAATGGAGCCTAATTTCTGACAGTTTTCATAACTTTTGCAATAAGTATAGCAGTCCTTAAATAAAGTGGGCCAATAAAATCCGCACTGCAAGATTTTCGCAGTTGTTTTCTTTGAAGAAAAGTAACCTCCATATGCTTCTGAGTGACAAAATTTAATGACACTACCTACCTCACTGCCGGGCACACATCTCCAAAAGATTTGGTCAGGACAATATTTGAACAAGTATGGGTCATCCCAATAAATTTTTTTACCTCTGTCAAGAATTTCCTTCTATCTTGGTGCGTCCATTGAGACGACATCTTTCCTGTTACAAGAAAGTTGACTATGCTAGCAAACCAAGGCATGGAATTGACAGAAAATAAAAATTCACTAGGAAAACAATCATTGATGGGTGTGCTATCAAAAGGTGAGCCTGTTATAAGTCTGGACAAATGATCTGCGACAACATTTTCGGCTCCTTTCTTATCTTTTATTGTGATGTTGAATCCTTGAAGCAACAAGATCCACTGTATCAATCTTGGTTTGTCATCCTGCTTCGAAGATGGTGAAAATCATAATAGAAGAACCATTTAAATAAGATTGAAATTTGTCCAGTGTAAATATTATAGCAAGTAGTTCTTTTTCAGTAGTAGTGTCATCCATTTGTGCACTATTTAAAGTTCTACTTGCGCAACAAATCACATGAGGCTTACCTTCCTTTCTTTGGCTTAAAACAGTGCCCACAACAAAATCACTAGCATCACACATCAACTCAAAAGGCAAATACCAGTTAGGAGATTGCATGATAAGAGCAGATATCAGAAGTCCAATTAATTTTTCAAAAGATTTTTGACATTCTTGAGTCCAATCAAGTTATGCATCTTTCAATAGAAAATTATATAATGGTCTAGATATGGCGGTAAAGTCCTTAATGAATCTTTTATAAAACCCTACATGTCCTAAAAAGGAACGAACTTCTCTGACTATTTTTAGGGAAGGCAAATGGACAATTAATTTAACTTTGCCCTTATCAACTTCAATTCCTTTAGAAGATATCACATGACCTGTCACTATTCTTGAGGTAATCATGTAATGACATTTTTCCCAGTTTAACACAAATCTTTTTTCTTTGTATCTTTTAAGAACTTTTTCTAAATTATCAAGACAATTTTTAAAAGAATTTCAAAAAACTATTATATCATCTATGAAAACCTCTAAATAATGCTCAATCATGTCACTAAAAATACTTAGCATGCATCTTTGGAATGTTGTTGGAGCATTACAAAGGCCAAAAGACATCATTCTATATGCAAAAAAGTACCAAAGGGGCATGTAAAAGTGGTTTTTTCTTGATCTTCCAATGCAATTGATATTTGATTATATCCTGAATAACCATCAAGAAAATATTAGTATGGATGTCCTGCTATCCTTTCCAAAATTTGATCAAGAAATGGCAAGGGAAAATGATCTTTCCTAGTAGCAGCATTTAATTTTCTAAAATCAATACACATACGCCAACTAGATGAGATTCGCATAGGTATTAATTCACCTTTACCATTTTCAACCACTGTTATTCCAGATTTCTTAGGTACAACTTATATATGGCTTACCCACTGGCAATCAGAGATAGGATAGATAATCCTAACATCAAGCAACTTATGGACTTCAGCTCTAACTACCTCTTTCATGTGTGGATTTAATCTTCTTTGAGGTTGTTGAGAAGTTTTAGCATTATCCTCTAAATTTATTCTATGTGTACAAATTAATGGATTAATGTCTTTTATATCCTTTAATGTCCATCCAATTGTACTTTTATGCCTTTTAAGTACTTCTGTTAACATACCTTCTTGTTCTTCAGTAAGAGACGAGGAAATTACCACTGGAAAACTTTGTTCTTTTTCCAAAAATGTGTACTTCAACTCAACATGTAATGACTTTAGTTTCGGTGTGGGTACTTCTTCATAAGCATTATCGTTCATGCGTTTTAACTCTTCAAATCTTGGTTTCCATCCCTTGTACTCCATTACCTGTGTACAATCAAGTAAAAATCATATTTCAGAGATATAATCATTTAATTGTATGCCTGAATCAAATGAATTGACTAAACAAATTTCTAATGGGTTAGAAGAACTCCTTATTTGAAGATGATCATCTACAATGACTTCAATTCCTTCAACTTCCTCATTTTTATCAAGGACTTCCTGTGGTTGCTTGCATATGTTAAAAACATTGAGCTCCAGTCTCATATTTCCAAATGTTAGCTTCACTACTCCATTTCTGCAATTTATCAAAGCATTAGATGTTGTTAAAAATGAACGGCCTAAAATAACAAGAATTGACTTGCAACTATCAACCATAGGTTCAGTATCCAAGATAATTAAATCCATAAGATATATGAATTTATTAACTTGCACTAACACATCTTCTATTATTCCTCTTGAAATTTTAATTGATCTATCAGCAAGTAGAAGAGTTACAAAAGTTAGTTTTAACTCATCCAAGTTGAGTTACTGATAAACTGAATATGGAAGCAAATTGACACTAACACCAAGATCAAGTAAAGCTTTTTCAATTTTATGTTCTCCAATAATGCATGAAATTATAGGACAACCAAGGTCTTTATATTTCAACGCATTATTATTCTGAAGAATGGAGCTTACCTGTTCAGCCAAAAAGACTTTGTTTTTCACATTTAGTTTCCTTTTAACAGTGCACAGGTCCTTCAAATATGTGGCATAAGAAGGAATTTGTTTGATAACATCTAACAGAGGAATACTAACCTTCACTTGTTTCAAAATTTCAAAAATTTCAATGTTATGATTCAATTTCCTTGAATTGTTTAATACTTGAGGAAATGGGGGTGCAAGCGAGAGTTTGGACTTCTTTTGGTCAACTTCTTCATTTTCTTGGGGAATCTATTCATTATCTTTCTCACAAGGTTCGAGAATTTATTTTTCAACAACCTTTCCACTCCTAAGAGTTATCACTGACTTGACTTGATCTATTTGTTAGTTTTCTAAACTCCTATCATTTAGACTGTACTGACCCTTGGGATTTGGTTGAGGTTGAGAAGGAAATTTTCCTTTCTCGTGAATGGTGAGTGTAGCAGAAAGTTTAGCAAGAGTTTTTTTTTATATCAATTATTGTTTGATTGTTTTGTTTATTAATGGCCTCTTACTTTTCTATGAAAGCATGCAGTGTTTCTTCAAGATTTTACTATATGGTGGGACATAAAGTGGATATCCTTGAGAATTTTGAGAGTCCTGTTGTGCCTGAGGAGGTGGTGGTTGCATGAATTGTGACTGATTATTATTCCTCCAGCTGAAGTTCAGGTGATTTCTCCATCCCGGATTGTATGAATCTGAAAAAGAAGTAAATGACTTTTTAAAAGTATTCATTCCATTTACTTGCTCATGTACAACTTCTTTAAAAATAGGAATCTTAGGACATTCATGTGTTGAGTGCCCTAAGTCACCACAAATGCCACAAATTTCTTTATTTTGCGCAAATTTGATTTCTTTTGTTTTTCCTAATTCCATTGCTTCAATTTTTCTAGCCAAACTGGCAAACCTAGCATTTAGATCTTCCTCTTGACTAAGGTGATATTTTCCTTTATTAGCACTTGTAAGGTTTGATCGAATTGAATTTTCAGAAAGGTTAGTACTATGCCAAGATTGAGAATTTTCAGCCAACTAGTTTAAATAGTCTAAAGCTTCATCAGGTTCTTTATCAAGAAACTCACCATTGCACATTGTTTTCACAAATTGTTTAGTTTCAAGTGTTAAACCTTCATAAAAGAAGCTTATAGTGCGCCATTTTTCAAAATCATGATGTAAGAAAAAATTTAACAAATCTTTGAACCGTTCCCAGCATTGAAAATATGCTTCATTTGAATTTTGGAAAAAAAATTAGATTTGTCTTTTCATAATATTGGTTTTATGTGTTAGAAAAAAATTCTTTAAGAACTCACATTGCATTTCTTACCATGTGCCAATTGATCTTGGTTTTAAAGTGTTAAGCTAAGTTTTTGCTTTATCTTTTAAAGAAAAAAGAAATAATTAAAGCTTAACAATCTCTATAGTGCAATTTTGATCATTGAAAATAATACATACTTCCTCTAATTCTTTTAGATGTAAGCTCTTAGATTCTAAACCATGAAAATTAGGAAGTAAAGAAATCATACCTGACTTAAATATAAAATTATTGGCATTGAGTGGAAAGATAAAGCATGATGGACTAAGATTTCGAGGTGGTTACAAATATTCACGCATGGTTCGCAATGGTTGATTTTCATGTTCATCATGTACACTTTTATTTTCAGCCATTGTGTCAATTGTATGTTATTGTGATTCAAACAAATTAATATATAAAGTACCAAAATTAATTTTAACAAAACGACTAGAATTTAAATCACGATACCAATTAAGCATAAATAAATGACTTAAATAGAAAAAATAATGTACAAGTCAGCGATTTACACCAACCATTAAATATTAAGCATTTATAAATGACTTAAAAATAAAAAATAAAAAAAATAATGTACAAGTTAGTAAGTCAGAAAGCAAAAATAAATGACATAAATTAAAAAGTTAGATAGTGTAAATAAATGACATAAATATAAAAGTTAGAAAGTTAGTAAGTATAAATAAATGACATAAATATAAAAGTTAGAAAATTAGTAAGTCGGAAGCATAAATAAATAAGACAAAAAGCATAAATAAATAAGATAATAAGTTAGTAAGTCAGAAAGCGTAAATAAAAGCATAAATAAATGACATAAAAAATAGTTAATAAGTTAGAAAGTTAGTAGGTTAGTAAGTTAGTAAGTTAGAAAATTACAAAGTTAGTAAAGAAACCGAAGGACTGGCAAGCCGATCTTTTGCTCTGATGAGGGAGAAGAGAGAACATATTTTATTAAAGAATGAGAACCTCAATAAATTAAAACTTTAAATTAAGTCCCCCACAATGATGCCAAAAACTTGATGCGGATTAAAGGATGCAAACCCAAGTACAAGTTGTCTCAAGTAATAAATTTCTCGGGAGTCCGAGGTCGATCCACAGGGAATTGATGAAGAAAAATTCTTTGAGGTAAGGGAAGGCTTTGTCACAATAATAAAGATAATAAAACTTGTTTACAATTAAATTAAAGAACTTGCTTGGGTTAGGAGATCCACTTTTGGTAATAAATTAAGGACAAGATTAATTTTTTTTAACTCAATTAAAATCCACGCACAACAGAGGTTCCAATAGGAGAATAAAACATTCAAAGTCCATTTAGAATTATATTTATATTATAGTTCCTTTAATTATTTACCAACACCTACACTTGTAAATGTGTTCAAGCATTCATTGTGTCAAACCACTTGTCTACAATGAATCAAGAACTTCACTTTACAAGGAGAGTTTCTAAATTGATTGGAAATAAAATATAACATGTATAATGATCACTTGATAATATATCATTTAAGCACAAGAAAGAAATTAATCTAACCTTATTTTATTACCAAATGCTCCACTCCTTCACCCAAACAAGATGAAAATTAGTTACCCATGAGCAAGAAGAAAGAAAAAGAGAAGAAAAAGAAGATGATCATAACTTCTATTTACAACAAAAGAAAATAACTACAAGTAAATAACATAATAACATGAACTTAATCTAAAACTAAGATTCTCTAAATGATCTGCCTATGGGTCATTTTATAGAGGATTAAAGATACAAAATGACAAGGAAATTGATTAATGAGTGAGTGGATGAGTGAAAAATGCCAAAGAACTTTTGTGAGTGGAAAATTATTAAAATTTCTTGTCTCTAAAATCATTCAGTGATGAACTCATGGATAACGTCAGAACAAAGCAAAGTGGTCTTCATGAAAGTTCTAGAAAATTGTCTCAGCTTTCCAATGTCATCAAAATCATTCAAAAATTCGTCCTACAACCGAAGATATGATCCAATTACTGCAGAATGCTCAGGCCCAATTTCAGCACCTCTGTTTTGACTTTCAGACCAAATATGACCTCCAAGATGTCCGAATGAGCTCTTATGTTTTTCATGAAAGTTGTAGATATGAGATTTAACTTTTAGATGCCAAATTTTCAGCCCATTTCAATTCCTTCAACTTGAATTATGCAATGATTATTGCATACTATTCGGGTTCCAGTCACAAAACTCGTGTTCTGACTTCCAAGCCCAATTAGCTCCAGTAGATGTCTGATTTTTCCCTGGAGCTCTCATGAAAGTTGTAGAGCTCTCTCTTATATTTCCTACAAGGTAAGATGCATAATTATAAGACATCTAGAACTCAAGATATGGCCGAAATACAGAAACAATGTAAGACTAAAATAGTGCTGAAAAAATCAATTAAGTTCAATTTGAGTCCAAACTTACAAAACATAACCAGACTTAATCAATTAAGTACATGGATAGTGTAAATAACTAAAAATGAGGGTTTATTAATGTATAAAATATGTAATTATCACTAGACGAGTCAGACCTTTCAGAACTCCCTTACCTTAAAAATATTATCAAACACTTCGGTTGTATACTCCTGCTCCATTGTTGTTACCACACTCGTCTTAGATGAATGCACTATTGGAGGATACAAAGTTCCACGAGACACTATAGTGTTGATTAATGCTTGGGCCATTCATAGAGATCCTCAATTGTGGAGTGAAGCCACAAGTTTTAAGCCTGAGAGGTTTGAGAAAGAAGGAGAGCTAGACAAGTTAATTGCATTCAGGCTAGGAAGAAGGGCTTGTCTTGGAGGAGGCATGGCTATGCGTTCAATTTGCTTAACTTTGGGATTATTGATTCAATGCTTTGAATGGAAACGAGTTGATGATAAAGAGATTGATATGAGGGAGGAAAATGAATTCACCTTGTCAAGGTTAATCCCATTAAAAGCTATGTATAAAGCACATCCAGTCATCAACAAGCTTATGATGAAGTAATTTGTTATAACTTGTAGTAGATTTGTGTAAGGATATATCTACAATAAAATTGAATATGTAATTTTCATAGTATCAATATAGTACACATACATATGCATCAATATTCTTGGTGCTAAAATATATAAGTGTACAAGGGTCATCCATTTAGACTAAGTATGCATTAGCATCATCAAAACTTTGTAAAACTACTAGATTTTCTCAAATAAATTTCTTTGCATATAATTCATATTATTTATTATTAAGAGTCTCACATCGCCTACCTCAATATTTTAAGTGCGGTTTATATATCTGTTAGGTCACATCACTTAATATTAATTGATTTTAAGTTGAAATCTCACATTTATGATGAAGATTTTCCCTTTGCTTCCCCCTTGCAACTTGGATGAATAAAATAAAATGGTTGGTCCATGTTTATGTGAACTAAAGCTGCTAGCCAATAACATGCAAGAATTATTCCAACATTTCTTTATTGATAAATAATCACGCATAAGGTCCTCAAATTTTGATAAGAGGGTTATTTGTGGTCCAATACATAAACTTACTCCACTAAATGTGGGAAGCCTTGCTGAAAAAATGAAATAGAAAAGGCTATTGGGAAGGAATGTGTAACTAGCCATTTGTTTATTAAATTGTGGACCATATATCTATTGTGAAGCAGAGAAATGCTAGTAACACACTTTTTTGAACACTCCTTTTAATACTTGTTTTACTATTGGTCTAAAAGCAAGTGTTATTAGCATCTCTCTCTCTTAATAATCCTTTCAAGTGTATGAGGTAAATCGATAGTAAAATAAGTGTTGAAAGAAGTATAAAAAAAAGTGTATTACTATCATTCTTCTTGTAAAGTAAACATAAAATTTTCAAATGATAACACATGAAATTAGGAATGAATAAATTATCTTTAAAGATAATTGGTGGCCACATTTGTAGACAAACTTCTGCCTTTATGGAAAAAATTCCAATGGGAACAATAGTACTACCATTAACGTAAATATTTTTGGTTCTACTGATTGTTTTCCCAAAGGACAAAATTTTAAGAATATGTAATG
This sequence comes from Ormosia emarginata, assembly GCA_029884605.1. Taxonomy (NCBI): domain Eukaryota; kingdom Viridiplantae; phylum Streptophyta; class Magnoliopsida; order Fabales; family Fabaceae; genus Ormosia; species Ormosia emarginata. The sequence continues at coordinate 6,605,510 of JAQQTP010000025.1, forward strand.
CACAATTATAGTTGTTAGCGTGTTAATATCTATTAGGATATCTAATTGATTTGATTTGTATATAGTTAGTGCGATATTATTTTGATTGTATTTATTTTATTTCCTTTCTTGTATAGCCTATTTTCTAAATAAATAAGAAACTCCTTTGTACTTCAAACATAATTCAGAATACACAGAAATATTCAGTTTCTCTTTGTCTCTGTTTCTAACATGGTATCAAGAGTTCAGGTTCTTGGTCCTTGTCAGAAATTCTCTTGTTGCTCCCACCGTTTTCTTATTTTCTCCTTGTCGTACTTTTGTTGCCGTACTCTGCCACTGTGCTCCTGTACTCCACTGCCGTACTTCGTCACTGTACTCCCACTTGTTGTAGTCATTGTACTATGTTTCACATCATCGTACTCTAGTTGGCATCGTTGTACTTTTTCTTGTAGTTGTTATGCTCCTACTCGCTATTGTCGTAGTTCTATCAACATCGCCATATTTACTATACTCATGATACCATGACTTAGATGCTATCCACCACACATCAAGACTCATTGTTTTGTCATCATTGTCTTCAGTCTGTGCATTTACTCCATAATTACTTAACCATAGAATGTCATGATTGCATAAGGAAGGGTCACATTGCCTCCAATTGTTGTTGACACTGCAATAAATTAGGACACTTGATTCAAAATTATCCAACATGTCCTCCAAGGTCTAATTAGAACAGGTTTTAGCCTTATCCCAATTCCTCAAAGCTTGTGTGCTTGCTGCTATAGTTGTTGCTAACATATCCCTTGCTTCTCCACCCACAACTCAGACTACGTTTTCTACTAATGATCTCATGTCCCTTCTTAAGCGTCTATTGTCCAATTCTGGTAATACCTCTCATGCTTTATCAATCACACCAGGTAATACTATATAGTACTTTGATTCTGCTTATTATAACCATATGACACCCACATCTCAGTCATTTTCATCGCTATTTGTTAATGATAATGCACATTCCATACATACAATCGATGAATCTCTTATGAATGTTAGTCATAAAGGTTTTGTCTCTCTGCCCACTCTTAGCTTACCCGATGCATATCTTATTCTCAATTTAAACTTCAATCTCATTTCTGTTGATTAATTGTGTGATCTTAGTTATGAAGTCACATTTCCTTCTTTTGGTTGATGTGTGTAGGATCCACAGACATGACAAGTTATAAGGTGACTGTGGGATTTAAGGATGCAAACCCAAGTGCAGGTTGTCTCAAGTAATAAATTTCTCGGGAGTCCGAGCTCGATCCACAGGGAATTGATGAAGAAAAATTAATTGAGGTAAGAAAAGGATTTGTCACAACAATAAAAATAATAAAACTTGTTCACAATTAAATTTAAGAACTTGCTTGGGTTAGAAGATCCACTCTTGGTAATAAATTAAAGGCAAGATTATTTCTCTTTATAACTCAATTGAAATCTACACATAACGGAGGTTCCAATCGAAAAATATAGCATTCAAAGTTTAATTATATATGCAATTATATTATGATTCCTTTAATTATCTACCAACATTTGTAAATGAGTTCAAGCATTCACTGTGCCAATCATATTGTCTACAATAAATCAAGATCTCTATTATACAAAGAAGGTTTCTAAATTAATTGGAAACAAAATACAACACATATAATGTTCATTTGATAATATATCATTTAAGCACAAGAAATAGAATAATCTAACCTTATTTCATTACCAAGAGCTTCACTCTTTCACCCAAGTAAGATGAAGATTTAGTTACTCATAGATAAGAAGAAAGAAAGAGAGGAGAAGAGAAAAATAAACATAGCTTCAATTTAAAACAAGAGAAAATTACAACAAAGTAAAATAATAAACAAGCATAACCATAACTTGTAAAAACTAAGCCTAACACCAAGAACCCAACACTAAGCTCTCAACATCCAGCTCATGGTGTCTTTTATAGAGGAGTAGGGATACAAAATTACAAGGAGAATGATTAAGAGTAGGTGGATGAGTGGGTGGAGTGGTTGGATGAGTGGTTGAGTGGTTGGATGATTGGATGAGTAGTTGGATTATTGAGATTCTTTGTCTCCAAAATAATTCATTGCTTAAGTCATTGATTCCGTCATTTTCGAGCCAAGTGGTTTTCATAAAATTCTAGGAAATTGTCTAAGCTTTCCAATGGCTCTGGAATCACCCAAAAATTCGTCCTACAGCCCAAGATATGACCTAATTACTACAGACTGTTCAGACCCAATTTCAGCACCTCTGTTTTGACTTTCACACCCAATATCACCATCAAAGAGCCTGAATCAAGTTTTGTGTTCAACATGAAAGTTTTAGATCTGGGTCTTAACTTTCAAATATCCAAATTTCAGCCCAAGATAATTCTTGCAGCCCGAGTTATGCTTTGATTACTTTACACTGTTCAGGTTTCAGACACAAAACTCGTGTTCTGTTTTTCAAGCCCAATTAGCTCCACTAGATGTCTGATTGAGACTTTGAGCTCTTCATCAAAGTTGTAGAGCTCTCTCTTATCTTTCCTACAAGGTAAAGTTCATAATTATTATATATTTAGAACTCAAGATATGGCCGAAATACAAAAATAATATAAGACCAAAATAGTGCTGAAAAAAATCAATTAAGTCCAATTTGAGTCCAAACTTACAAAACATAACTAGGCGTAATCAATTAAGTACATGGAGAGTGTAAATAACTAAAAATGAGGGTTTATTAATGTATAAAATATGTGATCATCAAATTCCCCCACACTTAGCTTTTTGCACTCCTGAGCAAAACACATAAGACCAAAGTTAGGAGACAAAGAAAAATGACACAGACTCAAAAGCTAAAAACTCTAAAAGACTCGATGAAGCAAGAAGAGCAACAAGAAATTCAAGGGATCAAAACATTAATGAGATAACATTTCTTCACATCTCAAACCAACAAGCAAGGAAACTTCAATTGAAAAGAATGAATCAAGAATGATAGATCCTCACAGAATTCACTTTCAATCTCTCAAGTGTTTAAAAGGTAAGTATTTCACTCTATTCAACCCATGAACAATTGCACTATCATAAGCTTGCTTATCTTCTACTTCTCCGCTACTCAAAACACATGCATACAAAAATCAAGAGGACTTTATTCAAGGTTGTAATGGGGTCATGGTAAAGGAGAGGAGATAATATGGATATGAAAAGATAAATACCAAAGAGAATAAAAGAGCATTATGGTACAGTTAGAGTGGAGAAAATGTTTGAGAACATTCATCATAAAGGACAATCACCAATATTTGACAAATGTTTTGTTGAAGATCAATCCCAAATTGGTGAATTGAATTCATTGTTAGACTTGAACATTCTCTTTTTTTTTTTCAAGCATCCACCTTTATTCTGACTCTGATAATCCTTTGATTGCAATAGTGATCAAATTTTTTTTTTATGATCATTTTGCACACACACCCCCGTACTTGTTCAAGAACAAGGTCAATGTTCTCTTATTCCCTAAGGTTGAGTAAAAACATGTTTTTTTTTTAAGGTACGAAGTGAGCTAAAAACAAGGAATGGTCAAATAAGTTCAAAGGGGTTACACAATGGAAAATATACAAGGATGACTATTTGGTCAAAGTAGCTATTTCAAAATGCCTCAATCATATTAATGTATGCATGTGAAAATGTAGCCTCAAAAAGAATCAAAGCAAGTTCTAGAGTAACAATTCCATGAGTGAAAATCACACAAGAAAGAAGAGAATGGTACAGATATTCAATCCATTCATCAATAGGCTCAAAATCTCACAAGGCATATTTCTATCATTCTCAATCCTTCATATCAACATTCATATCCAAGCTTGTGATTTTTAAGAAAGAAGACAATTTATGCTCAGATCCAAGAATCTATTTGCTACTTCTACACAAAATAATTTTTTCCTCAACTAAGATGTGTCTTAAGAGTAATAAATTGTTTCCAAAATTTACTCCTTACTCTGCAATCCTTAATTGGTTTTACTACAAATAGGTTTCTGACAATCATCTCACTAAACATACTTCCCAATTTAAATGCATCTCAGGAGTGAAATTACTTCTTACTCTGCCATCATTCATTGGTTTAGTAAGTCCATGACAATCATATCATACTTCCCAAAAAAGAAAAGAAAAAAAATTGGTAGTCAACTATCCTTCCCCCCCAACTAGATCACAACATTGTCCTCAATGTTAAAATATAGATGAGTAAAGGATAGAAGATATTACCTGTTGGAGAAATCTGACACAAATTTAAACAAAAACAAAGTACGATAAATAAAATCAAAAGTAAAGAAAAGCTATAAATGAAGTGTCAAATCTGGCTCCTTTGTCATCTTGTTTTCCTCTCTGCCTCCTGCTGACCAATCTATCTGAGCTATTGCTGGATCAGGATCATAGATCAAAGGTAAAGGAATTTTTTTTTTGTGACTTCAAGAAAACCATCAAGGTAAAGAAGTCTAGAAACCCCTGAAGGACCCTGCTCAAAGGATCGTCTGTCCAAAACCAAAATACAGCAAAATCATACAAAAATAAAAGACATATAATAGCAAATGATGACATACCTGTATGTACAACTTTCATGGCGTATCTTTATACTATACGTCATGAGTGCAGTAGTGGCATATCTTTATACTGCGTGTCACCAGTGCAGTAGACACTCACGAATTTTTTTATGGGACTAGTGTGCAAAGATCCACCCGAGTCAATGACGGGTCAGCCAAAGGCTGTGGCTCCACAACTAATTAAAGCCATGGTACTCCTTTCGAATCACCCTTGTTCAAACATTTTTTTTCTTTTTCTCCTTTTTTTTGAATTTTTTTTTGAAAGATGACATGAAGAAGAAGAAGATGATGATATGTACAGATTGTTATGGATATGACTCACATCTGCCTCTGGTTTAACGTCCAGTAACAACTTAAATGTCTTCTATGAGTCGGGAATAAGCTTCCCATCTAATTTTCTTATAAATTGGCAAACAGGGTCTTTTAGAGTCAGATTCCCAAGACTGTAGCGTTTTTCTTCAACCTTGAAGAGATTCCACAAATTAAGAAGTTCATGATGCACCAATCCACAAGAATGCGTCTCAAGAGTCAATAAAATATCATCTAATGACTCCTTACTCAGTTTATTCTTAATAAAAAAAAATTTATCTTCTCTATTTGCGGAAACTATCCCCAAAGTACGACATCGCTTGTTACAATTCCATCGTCCACATTTGTAACAGACTTGTAACCTTTTTGTTCTTCTCCTTTTAGAATACGAACTTCTTCCAAGACCTGGCATGTATGAGTCAAATGAAATTGAAAACTCACCTACCAGTCGGACCTTTGCTTCAATTATCCAGCGTACATTTTCTGGCATACCTTTGTGCATTAACAGTCTTAATCTTTCACATCGAACTTTGTAGATTTTTTTCAGAGCATTTTGAGGGAGAGAAGGAAAATGTTTTCTCATGTTTGAAAGAATGACATCCATTTTAAAGGAGAAGAATGATTCAGTTATTTTGGGAAACTGACAAACAAACCGACTTGAGAGTCATGGAGTACCGTATCCGCCACTTAACCGGCAACACAAAGAACTCATCAACTTGGTTTTTTCAGAAATGGTTTGAGCTTTTGTCCATTGACTTTAAACACATTACCATTCTTAGGATTCGTAATATCTACGGCCCCATGAGGATACACGTGTTTGACAACAAAAGGACCACTCCACTTAGATCTCAATTTTTCAGGGAATAGGTGCAAGCGAGAATCATAAAGCAGAACTTTTTGACCAATTTCAAAAAATTTTCTCAAAATTGTCTTGACTGTGGATTTTATTGGATTTGTCTTTTGACAATTTTCACAACTTTTGCAAAAAGTATAGCAGTCCTAAAATAAAGTGGGCCAATAAAATCCATTCACAACTATTTTCTTTGAAGAAAAATGACCTCCACATGTTTCTGAGTGACAAAATTTAATGACTCAACCTACCTCATTGTCGGGCACACATCTTCGAAAGATTTGGTCTGCATAATATTTGAACAAGTATGAGTCATCCCAATAAAAAATTTTCACCTCTGTCAAAAATTTCCTTCTATCTTGGTGCGTCCATTGAGGCGACATCTTTCCTTCTTGTTCTTCAGTAAGAGACGAGGAAATTACCACAGGAAAGCTTTGTTTTTCTCCCAAAAATGTGTACTTCAACCCAACAGGTAATGACTTTAGTTCCGGTGTGGGTACTTCTTCATGGGCATTATTATTCATGGGTTTTAGCTCTTCGAACTTCTTTGTATTCTATTTCCTCTGTACAATCAAGCAAATCAAATGAATTATTTAAACAAACTTCTAATGGGTCAGAAGAACTCCCTTTTTGAAGATGATCATCTATAATGGCTTTAATTCCTTCAACTTCCTCATTTTCATCAAGGACTTCCTGTGGTTGCTTGCACATGTTAAAAACATTGAGATCCAGTGTCATGTTTCCAAATGTTAGCTTCGCCACTCCATTTTTGCAATTTATCAAAGCATTAGATGTTACTAAAAATGGACGGCCTAAAATAACAGGAATTGACTTGCAACTATCAACCAGAGGTTCAGTATCCAAGACAATGAAATCCACAGGATATATGAATTTATTAACTTGAACTAACACATCTTCCACTATCCCTCTTGGAATTTTAATTGATCTATCGGCAAGTAGAAGAGTTACAGAAGTTGGTTTTAACTCACCCAAGTTGAGTTGCTGATAAACTGAATATGGAAGCAAATTGACACTAGCACCAAGATCAAGTAAAGCTTTTTCAATTTTATGTTCTCCAATAATGCATGAAACTGTAGGACAACCAGGGTCTTTATATTTCAACGCATTATTATTCTGAAGAATGGAGCTTACCTGTTCAGCCAAAAATGCTTTCTTTTTCACATTTAATTTCCTTTTCATAGTGCACAAGTCCTTCAAATATTTGGCATAAGAAGGAATCTGTTTGATAGCATCTAACAAAGGAATATTGATCTTCACTTGTTTCAAAATTTCAAAAATTCCAGTGTTATGGTCCAATTTATTTGGATTTTTCAATGCTTAAGGAAATGGGGATGAAGGCGAGAGTTTAGTCTCCTTTTGGTCAACTTTTTCATTTTCTTGAGGAATTGATTCATCTTCTTTCTCACAAGATTCGGGGATTTGTTTTTCAACAACCTTTCCACTCCTAAGAATTATCACTGACTGGACTTGGTCCATTTGTTGGTTTTCTGAACTCCCCTCATTTAGACTGTACTGACCTTTGGGATTTGGTTGAGGTTGAGAAGAAAATTTTCCTTTTTCGTGAATGGTGAGTGCAGAAGAAAGTTTAGCAAGAGTGTCTTTTATGTCATTCATGGTTTGATTGTTTTGTTTATTAATGGCCTCTTACTTTTCCATGAATGCATGCAGTGTTTCTTCAAGGTTTTTCTTATATGGTGGGACATAAGGTGCATATCCTTGAGAATTTTGAGAGTCCTGTTGTGCCTGAGGAGGTGGTGGTTGCACAAATTGTGACTGATTATTATTCTTCCAGTTGAAATTCGGGTGATTTCTCCATCCTGGATTGTATGTATCTGAAAAAGAAGAAGTAAATGGCTTATTAAAATTATTCATTGCATTTACCTGCTCATGTACAACTTCTTTAAAAATAGGAATTTTAGGACATTCGTGTGTTGAGTGTCCTAAGTCATCACAAATGCCACAAATTTCTTCATTTTGCACAGATTTGATTTCTTTTACTTTTCTTAATTCCATAGCCAAACTAGCAAACCTGGCATTTAGATCTTCCTCTTGACTAAGGTGATATTTTCCTTTATTAGCACTTGCAAAATTAGATCTAATTGAATTTTCAAAAGGGTTAGTACTATGCCAAGATTGAGAATTTTCAGTCAATTGGTTCAAATAATCTAAAGTTTCATCAGGTTCTTTATCAAGAAGCTCACCATTGCACATTGTTTTCATAAATTGTTTAGTTTCAGGTGTTAAACCTTCATAAAAGAAGCTTATAGTGCGTCATTTTTCAAAACCATGATGTGGGCAAGAATTTAACAAATCTTTAAATCGTTCCCAACATTGAAAATATGCTTTATTTGAATTTTGGGAAAAATTTTGGATTTGTCTTTTAATAGCATTGGTTTTATGTGTTGGAAAAAATTTCTTTAAGAACTCACCTTGCATTTCTTGCCATGTGCCAATTGATCTTGGATTCAAAGTGTTAAGCCAAGATTTTGCTTTATCTTTTAAAGAAAAAGGAAACAATTTAAGCTTAACAATCTCTTAAGTGCAATTTTGATCATTGAAGGCAATACATACTTCCTCAAATTCTTTCAGATATAAATATGGACTTTCAGATTCTAAACCATGAAAATTAGGAAGTAAAGAAATCATACCTGACTTAAATCTAAAATTGTTGGCATTGAGTGGAAAGATAAAACATGATGGACTAGAACTTCGAGGTGGTTGCAAATATTCACGCATGGTTTGCAACGGTTGATTTTCATGTTCATCATGTACACTTTTATTGTTAGCTATTGTGTCAATTGTGTGTGATTGTGATTCAAACAAATCAATATATAAAGTACCAGGGTTAATTTTGACTAAACGACCTGAATTTAAATCACGATACCAATTAAGCATACAGACCTAAATAACTTAAAATAAATAAACAAAAATAATGTACAAGCTGCGGTGTAACCCACCATTAAATATTAATAAGGATGTGGTATAAACTAACCACCCGAAAATAAAAATAAAAATAAAATGTAAAAAATAAAGTGCGAGAAATTAAAATACGAGAAAATAAAGTGCTAAAAGTAAATTTAAAATATGAAAACGAGAGAGGCAAAGCCCTACCAGAGCGAAATGAAAGAGAAGAAGAAGAAAGATTATTTTGTTATGTTAGAGGGCAGAAAAAAATGTTTACAAAGATGGGGTAATAAACCAACCACCAAATGAAAAAAAATGCAAAAAAAAAAGTAAATTACCGAAAAGTAAAAGGGAGAGTTACCCCTACTAAGTGCATAAAATAAAAGGGAGAGTTACCCTCATTGTGAAAATAAAAAAAAAATTAAAAAATAAAAATAAATGACATAAATATAAAAGTTAGTAAGTTAGTATGTTAGCAAGTTAGTAAGTTAGTTAGTAAATTAGAAATTGAAAAGAGTAGAGGAAGAATATACCTGTTGGTGAAGTTTTTCTTACAGAAAGGAAACCTCAATACATTAGAACTTCAAATCAAGTCCCCGGCAACGGCGCCAAAAACTTGACTGCGGGATTTTAGGATGTAAACCCAAGTGCAGGTTGTCTCAAGTAATAAATTTCTCGGGAGTCCGAGGTCGATCCACAGGAAATTGATGAAGAAAAATTAATTGAGGTAAGAAAAGGATTTGTCACAACAATAAAAATAATAAAACTTGTTCACAATTAAATTTAAGAACTTGCTTGGGTTAGAAGATCCACTCTTGGTAATAAATTAAAGGCAAGATTATTTCTCTTTATAACTCAATTGAAATCCACACACAACGGAGGTTCCAATCGGAAAATATAGCATTCAAAGTTTAATTATATATGCAATTATATTATGATTCCTTTAATTATCTCCCAATATTTGTAAATGAGTTTAAGCATTCACTGTGTCAATCCTATTGTCTACAATAAATCAAGATCTCCATTATACAAAAAAGGTTTCTAAATTAATTAGAAATAAAATACAACACATATAATGTTCATTTGATAATATATCATTTAAGCACAAGAAATAGAATAATCTAACCTTATTTCATTACCAAGAGCTTCACTCTTTCACCCAAGCAAGATGAAGATTTAGTTACTCATAGATAAGAAGAAAGAAAGAGAGGAGAAGAGAAAAATAAACATAACTTCAATTTAGAACAAGAGAAAATTACAACAAAGTAAAATAATAAATAAGCATAACCATAACTTGTAAAAACTAAGCCTAACACCAAGAGCCCAACACTAAGCTCTCAACATCCAGCTCATGGTGCCTTTTATAGAGGAGAAGGGATACAAAATGATAAGGAGAATGATTAAGAGTAGGTGGAAGAGTGGGTAGAGTGGTTACATGAGTGGTTGAGTGGTTGGATGATTAGATGAGTAGTTGGATTATTGAGATTCTTTATCTCCGAAATAATTCATTGCTTAAGTCATTGATTCCGTCATTTTCGAGCCAAGTAGTCTTCATGAAAGTTCTAGGAAATTGTCTAAGCTTTCCAATGGTTTTAGAATCACCAAAAAATTCGTCCTACAGCCCAAGATATGACCTAATTACTACAGACTGTTCAGGTCCAGTTTCAGCACCTCTGTTTTGACTTTCAGACCCAATATCACCATCAAGGAGCCCGAATCAAGTTTTGTGTTCAACATGAAAGTTTTAGATCTGGGTCTTAACTTTCAAATGTCCAAATTTCAGCCCAAGATAATTCTTGCAACCCGAGTTATGCTCTGATTACTGTATACTGTTCAGGTTTCAGATACAAAACTCGTGTTCTGTTTTCCAAGCCCAATTAGCTCCGCTAGATGTCTGATTGAGACTTTGAGCTCTTCATCAAAGTTGTAGAGCTCTCTCTTATCTTTCCTATAAGGTAAATTTCATAATTATCAGACATTTAGAACTCAAGATATGACTAAAATACAGAAACAGCGTAAGATCAAAATAGTGCTAAAAAAATCAATTAAGTCCAATTTGAGTCCAAACTTACAAAACATAACTAGGCTTAATCAATTAAGTACATGGAGAGTGTAAATGACTAAAATTGAGGGTTTATTAATGTATAAAATATGTGATCATCATAAAGACTGAATGTAAAGTTAGAAGGTTGTTTGAACTCACCAACCTTCATGTTCCTCTTGCCTCAAATCTTTATGCAACATCCACCTTGTCCTCTCTTCAGTTGTGGCACCAACATCTTGCCCATAGTTCTCTAAAAAAGCTATATCCCTTTATATCTCAAGGGACTCTAGGTTCGATTAATAATGAGTCTTTTTACTGTATTTTCTGTCAAACTCCTAAACAACATGTACATTTTTTCAGTAAAAATACCTCTATTTCTAAATCTTCTTTTGACCTTGTGCATTTTGATATTTGAGGGCCTACCCCCACACCAATTATGCAAAATAATCAATATTTTGTGATATTTATTGATGATTTTTTTCATTTCACTTAGATATATTTAATGAAAAATCGTTTAGAACTTTTTCAAATTTACATTAATTTTGCTACTATGATCAAAACCCAATTCTAAAAAATAATTGAAGTTTTTAGCCATGATAACGTTTTAGAATATCGTGATTCATAACTTTTCACCTTTCTTTTTGAACATGGTACACTTTCTAAGTTTTCTTGTCTTAGTATCTCTCAGCAAAATGGTCATGCTAAAAGAAAACACCATCATATCCTTGAACTTGTCTAAGCCATGCTCATTTCCTCTTTTTGTCTTGAATGTGCTTGGGGTGAAGCTACTCTTACCGTTGTCTATGTCTTTAACTGTATTCCTTCCTCTATTCTGGATAAAGCATCTCCCTTTGAACGTCTCCACCATACTTCTCTAGATTACAACTCATTTAAAGTTTTTGGTTGTACTTGTTTTGTTCTCATTCAAACCTATGAGTACATTAAACTTGAGCCTCGGGCACGTTTATGTTACTTTCTCAATTATGGCACTGAACATAAGGGTTATCGCTATTGGGCTTCTATCTCTCAATGCATTCATATCTCCTGTCATGTTGTCTCTAAGAAGACAATATGTTCTTCTCACTCTCCTAATTCAAGTTCATCCCTTCCACTTCGACTTCTCTTTTCACTAATCCTTCTATTGATCTTTTTTCTAGTGATTTTGGGGTCGATTCCTTAACTGAGCTCCTAGTCACTTCTAATGGTCCAACCACTCCTGATGACGTCGTTTTAGACGTAGATCCTGCATATGTCATTGCACCCCTTATTCCTTTTAAGCGTCTAACTAGGGTAAGAACTCAACCTACCTATCTTTTTGATTATCACTATTTTTCTACCATGCTTCACTTTCATTAACCTCAGTTCTATCAAGAAGTCTCCATAGATCCTCATTGGCAACATGCTATGTAAGAAGAGTTATAGGCTTTCGAGAACAACAATATTTAGAACCTTATTGATTCTCCTTTTGGTAAGGCACTTGTGGGATATAAATAGGTGTTCAAGATCAAGACTTATTCTGATGACTCCATTGAATGCTATAAGGCTCGTTTGGTTGCCAAAGGCTTCACTCAAGAATATGACATTGATTATGAGGAGACCTTTGTACCTGTTGCTCGTATCACTTTAGTTCAAACTCTCCTTACTATTGCAGCCACTCAGAATTGGACTCTTAATAAGATAGATGTGAATAATGTCTTTCTTAATGGTGATTTAGAAGAAGAAGTTTATATGCATCAATCTCCTGGTTACACTTGTCCATCAAATAAGGTTTGCTGTCTTCAAAAGGCTTTATATGGCCTCAAACTAACACCTTGAGTCTGGTTTGCTAAGTTTCATAGTATTATCAGTCAGTTTGGTTTTTCCTCCAGTGCTTATGATTCTACTCTAGTTACTCACAAAACTGATAGAGGTACTCTTATGTTGCTTCTCTATGTTGATAATATGATTATTACTGGTGATGATACTACTTGTGTTATTGAACTTAAATTGTTCTTAAATCAACATTTTGAGATGAAGGATCTTAAACCTCTTAGTTACTTTTTGGGTCTTGAAGTTGTTTCCTCTATTGATGATCTTTTCCTGTCTCAAGCTAAATATGCCTCAGTTCTTATCTCCCGAGTCAGTCTCACCGATAGTCCCAACGAATAAACTCCTCTAGAGCCTAATGTGAGATTCACACCTCTGAATGGTACAATACTTAATAACCCTACTCTCTATCAGCAGTTGGTTGTCAGCTTGATTTATCTTATTGTTACTCACTCAGATATTTCATATGTTGTTCATTTAATTAGTCAATTCACGTTAACTCTGCACACCACTCACTATGTTGCTATTCTCCATGTTATCTACTATGTGAAGAGGACCTTGTTTCATAGGCTTCATTTTTCTACCGACTCCACCTTGATCCTTCAAGCTTATTCTAATGCTAATTGGGGTGGAGACTCCATTGATCGTCGATCTACCATTAGTTACTATATTTTTTTGTGGTAATGCCCTTATTTCGTGACAAAGCAAGAAACAAACCTTGACTGCTTGTTCTAGTACTAAAGTAGAATATCGAGCTCTTGCTGATACTATTTCTGAAATACTCTAGTTACGTTGGCTACTTGATGATTTAGGTTTTTCTTAGTCTTCTTTTATTGCTCTCTATTGTGTTAATCGAAGTGCTATTCAAATTGCTCACAATGATATTTTTCATGAGCTTACCAAGCACATTAAAATTGATTGTCACTTCATTTATCAACATTTTCTTCTTGGTACTCTTCGTCTCATATCTATTGGAACTCTTGACCAGTCAGTTGATCTATTCACCAAAGTTCGTCATCCTAATCACTTCTGTACTCTGATTTTTAAACTCAAGTTAGTTCCTTATGCACCCACTTGAGTTTGAGAGGGATGTTAGCATATTAGTATGTATTAGAATATTCGGTTGATTTGATTTATATATAGTTAATGTGATATTATTTTAATTATATTATTTTATTTTCTTTCTTATATAATCTCTTTTTTGTATAAATAGCAAATCCCTTTATACTTCAAACACACTTCAAAATACACAGAAATATTCAATTTCTCTCTATCTCCGTTTCTAACAATAGCCATCAATTCCCTCAAAGAAAGGGAACTTCACCCAAGGAAATGTGTACTAACCTCTAGAACTACCAAAAATCCGAATGAAGGATCTTTTCGATGTGGTAATGTTGGGCATGTTGCAAAAGAATATATAAATTCCGGAAACGTGAGCCCTATTGTATAAGCTAACGTGACCATGGAGCCACTTGTGGCAATGGTTACCGAAATCACAGCTGTTGAAGGCTCTGAGGGTTGGTGAGCAGAATGCTAATAGATGTGCATGCAATGATTGGCTTCAAAAAAATTTCTCCATGTGAAACTCCAAATTAAAGGAGGTGATGCTTGGTGATCTTATAGCACCAAATTAACGGGTAAATGTGTACTTAAGTTGATTAATGTGCTTCATCGACCTCAAATCATCATCTCAATAAGTCTGGCATTTAAGCAAACAATTGAATCTGGTAACGATGTAATTTTCAAGAATTGGGTCTTTATGGGAAAGGATATTGTCACAACGTACCCCTTGAACGCAAGGAAACTTAACTTATCAAGAAAATTTAGGAGTTATCACTAATTTTTATTTTAAGAAAATAATTAAAATACTTTTACTAAAAAGAAGCTCTTCAAAATAGAAATTGAACGTCTAAATCACATCACCTTTAACATCCATACTAAGATTGTCTTAAAGCTACTTGTACAAATTATTAGTAATCTTAACAATATGTTTAACCCTTAAACAAGAGCAAACATTAACAAAAGCAAATATTTACCAATTGGAAACCATGATTAAATTACAAAATTTACAAGTTAATCTAGCTTGCTTTTTCGTGCTTACATATCCACAATAAGAAAATTAAAGCCACATAATTCTTTAAAAAATGATTATGGGTTAGTTGATTTTAACTAAAAAAATTAAATTGTTTTAGAAAAAGATTTTTTTAAAAGAAGGATTAATTTAATAGATTTGTGGAGAATTGAAAGAGGGTGACATAAGGAAATCTACTCTTGTACAAAATTCAGGATGACATTGAACCGTATAATAAATCCTTATGGACTTGAATGACAGATGACACAAGGCCATATAATCAACATTGTTGGTTGTCCTGTGGAAAGGAAAGAAATCCACATTTCCATGGAATTAAGGAAGACATTAGACCATACAATAGATCATTATGAACTCGAACGATACTTGAAGGTGGCATGAGGCCATACAATCAACATCACAAACTGTTACGTGAATAAATTATAAATCCAATCTTGCATGAAATTCAGGATGACACTAAGTCATATAATAAATCCTTGCGAACTCAAGTGATACTTGAAGATGGCATGAGGCCATACAATCTACATCACTGGCCGTTGTATTGATAAATTAAAAATCCAATCTTGCATGACATTCTAGATGACCTTAAGCCCTAAAATAAAAATGTACGATCACAATCTGTAATTAAAATGAAACGAGATTATATAATCATTATCATTGATCGTTGCATGAATAAATTTAAATTATTTTAAAAAGATTTCCTTTACAGAAATAGCAAATATTGGTCTAAAGCTATCAAGTAGCACAAAAATAAAATAATTCAACAATAGAGCATGCAAATAAACAAAGCCATGTAAGCAATCAAGTAAACTAACTCATTAAGCCAACATAAGAATTCAGAATATTTTATTTTTTTATTAGTCATTACATTTTTTGTTTCACTTTCTTATCCAATCCCAATTATTCAGTTATTTCTTTGTCCCATGTATTCATTGTTATTTTCTTTTATTTTGATAAAAGCAACATTTCTATCCATTTTAACAAATTGTAACCCAAGGAGAATCCAATTACTGATAAAAGAAAAAGGTGAGTTAATCGACTAATAAAAAAAACTTGACCAACTAGTAGAAGCTCAACTAAAACCCAAACAACCAAACAGGCCCACACAAAATGGATTCAAACCAATAAGCAAAGTCAGCAAACACATAAAAACCAAATCATGAATGTGCCCCAAAAAAAACCAAATCATGTAAGTGTAAAAGAATGGCCCAAGTCAATGAGTAGAAACTAACAGCCCAAATAATATAAAAACAACACAATGAATTAATCACTGCATAAAAATGGCCCACAGTAACAAACAAAGAGAGAGCTAAAATGAACCCAAAGATGCACAAATAAGGAACCAATCGGCCTAAAGAAAGAAACGGTGAGTATTAGCCTAAAGACAAACAAAGCTTTCTACAACAAAATAAAAGAAAAAAATGAATTTCTTGCATAAACCTCTCTGGAAATTATTCAAATTGATAATTATGTTCTCTCTGCCACAATCAAATGCTCCGTGTGAAGCAGTGGTTTTATGCATACAAGAATGATCACTTTGTATACAACTTGTGGATATAAATATAATCATTGAACATATATTATACCATGGGCACCACTTACCCCAGAAAAATTGTTTCCAGAAAACCCTCCCAAGGCAATAGTTGGCTCAACCATATTTATGCAGAAGTGTACTGCAAAAAATAAAAAATTAAGACAATCAGAGTCTAACATATCCCAGCTGCCTAGACAAATCAGATAATCCACATAAAGAAAGGGATTCCGCCATTGATTTACCCCCTTTCCTTTCACTACCTTAGACCCAATCAATGTAAAATTTTGCATTGGATATTGATAAAGGAACCAGAAGACTGCAAATAAAAAAATCCCATCAAATCAAATAACAACGTGAATTTCAAATCTTTTCTTCGGGAAAAAAAATTCCCATTTTGGGAAATTAATGTTAGGGAATCAGAGTTATACATAGTTCAAGCGTCTTAAACACTTTATAAATATGAGTAAAAGTATACTCAAATCATTAAAGAATAACTTATAAAATTGTGGAGTATGTGAATAGTACTTTTATAATAAGACACACTTGTCAATATTATTTACACCAACAAAATATATCAAGAAGTGTAAAGACTATGGACATCACATATCTCCACAATAGTATGATATTGTCCACTTTGGGCCAAAGCTCTCATGGATTTGCTCTTGGGCTTTTACCCCAAAAGGTCTCATACTAATGAAGATATATGTCCATACTTATATATCCATGATCCTCCCCACTTCTAGCCAATGTGGGACTTTGGTTGCACACCCAACAATCCTCCCCTCGAACAAAGGACCATCGAGCCTCCCCTCAAACGATCATTCATCCGTCCACTCTTATTGACCAGGATTCTCCACTCTACTGCGATTCTGCACACGCCTTATCATGAAGTACCGTTTGTCTCGATAGAGCTCATAGATAACCGGGGCCCACCACCTTCGTTTGGCATTCCGAGAATTCATCCACCATGGCTAACTTCTAAGGCGTGGCTACGATACCACTTTGTAGGGTATGGACATCACATATCTCCACGATAGTATGATATTGTCACTTTAGTAGCCAAAGCCTCATGGATTGCTTCTTGGGCTTTTACCCCAAAATGCCTCATACTAATGGAGATATATGTCCATACTTATATATCCATGATCCTCCCCACTTCTAGCCAATGTGGGACTTTGGTTGCACACCCAACAAGAAGTGCACATCAAATTTAACATGAAAAACCCTTTTGTACACTGAGAAAAAAAGTACAAGACAAACTCCAAAAATATTTCACTATATCAAGGATAATTATAATATCATATTTACACTTTTTCACATAAAAAGTATAAAATATAATATTTCTCAGTGAGATTTTCTTCTAATACAATTGTAGTATTACAAAGCACTAGAAAGTATGCCTTAAAATATCCAGTGTATACTCATATACTACATTCTTGAAATTTCCTTGCACTCTATTTTTCTTCTCACTACAAAAGTTGTTGATGCTTTTTGCTTGATGTTTTGGATGAAGTAATGTTCTCTATAAAAACCTCTTCAAGCATTACATTTAATGCATCGTCACTTGCCAACTTCCAACCAACACCGAAATGCCTTAGCAAATAAAAGTCTTCTTCCCCTTTTTGACAAATGCAAGCCACAACATGCATTTGTCAAAAAGGGGAGGAAGACTTTTGTTTCCTGAGGCATTTTGGTGTTGGTTGGAAGTTGGCAAGCGATAATGCATTAAATGTAATGCTTAGAGAGGTCTCTATAAATAAAGACAATTGTTGAAGTAGATCAGGTAAAGACAAATCACAGTGTTAAGAAATAGGTAGAGCTAAAGATTGACACTGGGAAGATGATGCAGGAAGAGGACATAAATCAGCCAAGTACTTGAAGTATTGCTCAACCTGAAGAAGAACAACAAGATAAACCTGGCGACAGGGCTACTGATGAAGAAATCATAGAAACAGAGCCATATAGTATTGCTACTGGAAAATAATGGAAACAAATTTGGAAACCTTAAAGATATTTGATTTTTGTTGCTTGTGCACTTGACTCGATAGATGCAGATCCTATAGGTTTTGCCTTGGCTATGAAAAATAGTATATGAGATGAATCATCTATCTACTATGATGCAGTAGATGGCAAGGAGTTGAAAAAATGACTAATAACAATGAATAAGGAGATTGAATTTTTTCAAAAAAATTTAACGTGAAAAATCTTCTTGTACACTGAGAAAAAAAAAATTACAGGACAAACTTTGAAAATATTTTTCTATATTAAGAATAGTTACAATATCATATCTACATTCTCTTAAATATGAGATATAAAATATAATGTTTTTTAGTTAGACTTTCTCCTGCTACAATTGTAATATTTCAAAGCACTAAAAAATATTTCAAAATTTCTAATATATACTCACATATTACACTCTTAAAATTTTTTCACACTCTCTATTTTTCTTCTCACTACATAAGCTATTGATGCTTCTTGCTTGATGTCTCAGATGAAACAATGGTCTCTGTTTATAGAGACTACATTTAATGCATTCTTACCTACCAACGCCCAACTAACACCAAACTACCTCAGCACACAAAAAGTCTTCCTCCTTGACAAATGCAAGCCACCGACTACTAACAAATAACACTCTTAGGCCTTAGTATTTTGACCAAATAACATTACATTTAATGTTGTGAACGAAGTGTAATGCAAAAAATAAAAAATTAAGACAATCAGAGTCTAACATATCCCAGCTGCCTAGACAAATGAGATAATCCACATAAAGAAAGGGATTCCGCCATTGATTTACCCCCTTTCCTTTCACTACCTTAGACCCAATCAATGTAAAATTTTGCATTGGATATTCATAAAGGGAATCAGAAGACTGCAAATAAAAAAAATCCCATCAAATCAAATAACAACGTGAATTTCAAATATTTTCTCTTTACGGGAAAAATTCCCATTTTGGGAAAATAATGTTAGGGAATCAAATTATACACAATAAGTATTTTGAACATTTTATAGATATAAATGAAAGTATACCCAAATTTATAAAGAAGAATTGACAAAATTGTGGAGCACATAAATAGTATTTTTATAATAAAATATACTTGTCTGTACTATTTGCATCATAAAAATAGATCAAGAAGTACATACTAAATTTAACATGAAAAATCTTTTTTTTATATTGAAAGAAAAAACTATAAGACAAACTATGAAAAAATTTCACTATATCAAGAATAATTAAAATATCTTATCTACACTCTTTTACATAAGAAGTACAAAATATATTTTCCAATGAAATATTTTTTTATTACAATTGTAGTATTACAAAGCACTAAAAAATATACCTCAAAATTCTTAATATATACTCACATACTACATTTTTAAAATTTCTTCACACTCTATATTTTTCTTTTTCACTACAAAAGTTATTGATGCTACTTGCTTGATGTTTCGGATGAAGCAATGTTTTCTATAAATACCTCTTCAAGCCTTACATTTAATGCATTGTCGCTTGCCAACTTCCAACAACTGCAGTTGTATCCTTGAGCCATAAACGTTACTTCATGTGGAACTATCATATTTATAAATAACCGTAATGCAAGACTCAATTTATGAGTCTACTTTACAGAGACGTCATTTGTTTGGTATCCCTCTTAATCAGTGGTGGGGTTGGGGGTATTGTGAGGCTATCTTTTAACTCGAAAATTCTTGATAATTGAAATTCATACGGAGTATCATATGCAACTATATTATAAGGAAGAAAAATATTTATACACAATTAGTCTACATAAGTTATGTTGACTAAGCAATTTATAATTGACACATTAATATTTTTAATGTAAAATAATGAAATTTGCTACATAACACTCGGGCTGATAAACGCTCAAATATTATAGCCTTTAGATTACTAAATTTTGCATTGAGATATGTGAGCTCATGGAAAAAAAATAAAAAAACTTGAGCGTTTAACAGCAAATCTCTAAAATAATTGTTACACAAGAATCTATGTAATTAGTGTATTTAGATTAGTTATAAAAATTTTAATTATTTCAATAATTGATTATTATATAATCAATTATAATAGAATTAATTTTATGTTTAAATATATTAATTAAAGAATAATTTTAAAATAATTTATTTTATTTAGATGACATAAAAAAATAATTTTATACATTAAATTACTAAAAAATAAAATAATTAAAAAATTATTTAATTGAAAATAAAATAATATTTATATATTAAAACTTTTATAATAATCTATAATTTAAAATTATAAGTTTCAAGTTTTAAAGTTATAATAAAAATTATTATTATGCATTAAATTTCTTACAAAAATTAAAATCAAAGTTACCACGCATGTTACAAATAGTCTTTAATAATTTTTTTTTAAAAAAAGCTGAAAAATCTTATTGAGAAGCTGAAACAAGCATATCCTATTCAAATGTTGATTGGATTGGTTTAGTTTGTGTGGACATTTCTCGATCTCTAGAATGGTGTAGGCCATTGACCGTTCTTGGTTTAGTCGCCATCAACTAGAATACATATTACCCTCCAATATACAAACTATACTACGTAAAAGTTGTGGGCTTAAAAGGCCCGTAAACTCAACAAGGGAGGGAACTTACTGAAGAATAGGAAAGCAAAGCCATGGGTGTGTACACCAAGCAACAACTCCTTCAGCTATTTCTACTGATCCTAACAGCAGCAAAAACAGCATCTGAACTCAAGTCCATGCCGAACTGCCCAAAAAACTGTGGCTCTCTTTCTATTCCTTATCCGTTTGGAACAAGCGAGGGCTGTTATTTGGATGACACTTTCCCCATCAATTGCCCATAATTCCAGCATTGCTATCCCTTACCTGCGAAAAAGCAACCTAACTGTGCTCAACATATCACTAGATGGGGAACTACGCATTTTAAGTTACGTAGGTCGTGATTGTTACGACTTGAATGAGTATAAAGCCAATCGTTGGGGCCGGGCCTTTTTCAAGTTGACTTATTTTTACATCTCATGGAAAAGGAACAAATTCACCGCAGTTGGTTGTGACACATACGGAGAATTCCTGGGCTATGATCTGGCGAAGGGAAAGTACACTACATTAGATGGATGCATAACCACCTGCAGCAGTTATGATAACGTCACGGCTAATGGATCTTATTCTGGCAGTGCCTGTTGCCAGATTTCTATACCCAAGGGACTATCAGCTTATGAAATGGTAACAGGCAGTTTCAACAATCACACCACCGTACATGACTTTAATCCATGCGGCTTAAGAAAGTGCACTCAACTGACCTAAACTGAAGTTTATTATGATTATATGGTTTGATCAAAGGAAAACATGAGCTACCAAAAATCTTAAGGAAGGTGTAGTCAGGTAAAGAGGAGAATAAGTTGGTGTATGGGACAGTATTTGAAACAGAAGAAGAAGGCGGTTTATTTATGAGATACACAACAACAACAAATGCCTCATCTCAAAATTTTAGAGGCATAGAAGCTTAAGCAAGTAAGGTTAAACCAAGTTCAATAATGTGGCGATGTTTTCTTTCAACAACACAATTTTGATGATGTGTATGAGGATAAATGAGCTTATGAATAATACCATAAGACTTAAGAAAAGCTGTGAGAGGACGAAATTCACCCCCTAATCAGACTGTACACCCTTGATCAGTCTACCTAATTGAAGTTTAACCATTTTTTTTTAAATTCAACAAAGATAGACGTATCATCTGATTTTCTTTTTAACAGATATATTCAAGAATATCTAGCGTATGCATCCACAAAGCTAATACAATAGGATTAACCACCAGAAGAAAGATTAGGGGCTAGTCCCCACAAATAAGTAAAAATAAGATCCAAAGGTGCATTATATGAAGTGGAAGATGCAGGTGAATGTAATCTATGAGCCTTGCCAAGACAACATGCAGAACAAAAATCATATTCAGTTTTTGTTGGTATTGAAAGATTACAAAAAGACATCACTTGTTTGACCACTACAGTAGCAGGGTGTCCAAGTCTATAGTGCCACAAAGAGAAAGAAGATACATGTGATACATTTTTATTTGCTGAAATCAAAGGATTTACAGAAACTTGAAAATATTGTAATGGTTTTACAATGGAGTCAGAGGACAAAACAAGAACTGAACTAATTTTACTAGTAGCTTCTGAACCAATGGAAGAAGGAGAAAGAAGTTGAACCTGAAAAGAATTGAAGCAGTACAGTCCATCAGGTCCAAGTGTGCCTCTCAAGAGCACCTCATTGGTTGTCTGTGATTTAACAAAGCAATGATAATGGTGAAACTCAAAGAAAATAGAATTATCCTTAGCAAATTTGCTAACACTAACTATTTTTTTTTAGTAATTTTAGGAACATAAAGAAGATCATGTAATTTGAGAGTGACAGAGGAATTATATGGACATAGAACTTTAGAATAACCAATGTTTTTAATATTCAGACCTGTACCATCACCAGTGTGAAGCTTTTCCTATCCCTCAAATGGAACCTTGTACACAAAGTTATGATCATCAGGAGTTACATGAGCAGTTGCTCCTGAATTAGGAAACCATGATTGATTAGTTAAAATTTCAGGAGTAGCAGACATAGTAGATATATGTGCACTTGGAGGAGGAGCAGGATATCTAAACTATGAGTATTGTGAAGTTGATGGTAAGGACTAAGATTAGAATAAGTACAAAGGAAGAGTGAGAATGTGGATGAGAAAAACCAGGAGGTGGTCATGTATAAGAAAAAGGAGAAAAACCAGGAGATGGTGATGTTGAAGGAAACTGTGAGGATGAGGTATAATGATGAGAATAGTAAGAAGAAGGATACATTGGAGGTGGAAAAGATGGTGAGTATTGAGAGGAAGATACATTTTGAGAAGAAAACTGAGGTGAAATGTCATATCTATAGTAACAATTAGTTGCTGAATGGCCAAAACGATCACATAGCTGACAAACAATAAAATAGGATCTACCTCCAAACCTACCTCTACCACGACCATAGGAAAACCTTCCACCACGAGAATATGTATTAAATCCACAAAATCCACTCTACTGATTGGGATCAAAATGACCACGATAACCCCCTGAATGCTTATTTTTACCAATTCTATCAAAACTATTTCGAAATGCAAGTTGATTAGGATAAAAAACACCATGATAACCACCAGGATTATGCTTAAAAGAACAGTGTCATGGATCAACAGAACAAGGACCATTTGAAGTACGACCATTATTAGCATTAGGTTGCAAATTGAAACTAGATTTAGTATCATTAAATTGAGCAGCATTAGTAGACAAATGATCACCAAGAACAAACTTAGATGATGCTCTTTTGATCCTAGCTTCTTGTGCAAGTAGTAAAGATTCTATTTCTCCTACTATATAAGGATCTAGACGAGAATTAATGGAAAGTGACAAAAAGCATCATACTCATCTGGAAGACCATCAAGGATGATCTCAATGTGTTCTTCTGTGCTAATCTGGCTACCAATTGAAGTGAGAGCATCAATCAATACTTTGATGCGTAAGAGATACTCAGTGACAAGTTTTGAATCTTTCTTTGTATTACGCAACTCAGATCTATATTGTTTGATCTTGGCACGAGTCTAGGAAGCAAAGAAAATATGAACTTGCTTCCAAAGCTGCCATGAGAAATCACAACCTACCATTCTTGTTAACATGTTTTCACTCAGAGTGGACAACATCCATGATAAGAGAAGTTGATCTTGTTGTTCCCAAGTTAGAAACACAGGATTCATATTACCACATGCTTCATCATCAGCAGAAAGATACTGAGGTGGAATTGAAGAACCACTGCGAAAATCTTGAAGACGATGACCATAGATTGCTGCAGCAATCTGCTGTTTCCACACTAAGAAATTCTTTTCATCCAATTTCATAGAAATGGAATGAGTGAACATAACAAGAGAAAAAGAAGCAGTAGAACTAAGATCAAGTGAAGTAGCAGGAGGAGAAGAAGAATCTGTCATTGCCTAAGAAATCAAGCTCTGATTACCATGCTAGAATTCTGAGATTGATGAAATAAAGAAAACAGAGAAAAAAAGTGACAGAAACGAAGAGAAACTTAATTGAATCATTATGAATTGATTTCATTCTTAACTTTGCACACACAGAATAGAGAATCATAGAAAATAGATGTATTAATTGTAATTTAGTTAGTAAGTTAGTATTCTGTTAGAAGTTGGTTAATAAGTTGAGTTTGTTATTCTGTTAGATCAGGGTTGTTACTCTATTAATTACATAGTTGCTTGCACTACTATAAGTACTATATTCTGTGTGTGCAAAGTTAAGAGTGAAATCAATTCATAATGATTCAATTAAGTTTCTCTTTGTTTCTGTCACTTTCTTTCTCTGTTTTATTTATTTCATCAATCTCAGAATTCTAGCAGTATTTGATGGTTATGTGTGAACCTCTTTCCCTTGTTTTTATGTTTGATATAATAAATGAATTATGTTTAATCATCTTATGAAACTCATTTACAAAATGAGCTGAATTTTTGAAATAACATTAATTTATATTTCATGGCTAGAAACCAAAAATGTAAAATAAACGTGTGTGTTTTTGCAATATTAATATAGAATTCACCAATTAAACGAAGTAAATTACATGGTGCTTATGTTACTAGAGTTTTAAACCCCGCATATTATCAAATTTCATTTCAAGAGCTTAGAGTAAGTTTATTTATCCATGCGAAACCTCAATTTAAGATTTTTTATTTTTTATTTTTTGTCAAATTACAAGGTATTCTTATAGGTTCGACTTTATTTGAATCGTCTATGAGACTAATCTCTATTGGATCGCAGAAATACAATAGTTATGTGATCTCCTCACAAGAATTGTTTCTTTGGAATTTAAACTCACGTCCTCATCACAAAGAATCAAGCTTGCTTACCATCTTAACACGCCATTTTGTGGGTCGTTTTAAGATTTTTAAACTCTGTCAAATTGTAAAATTGATTTATGTATTATTATATTTTATATTTGAATTATACAATGAGTATATAGACTTAATTTTGATATAATGACGATGTAAAATTATTTTACATTGTCATTAATTATACATTGTCATGTTATTAAAAATACTTGACTCTTACAATTTTAAAAGTCATACATGTATTATTTTTTTATTAGTTAATAGTATAAACAATTTTACACTAATAATACATTAAAATTAAACTCCAAGTATATTTCTTTAGTCAGTTTATACACCAATCAATATTTAAGTTCCTCTCTAAACAATTGTAAGGGCATAAGCACATTGGTATGATGTATTTAAGGAAAATAATTTCTAAGCTAAGTGCTGGCCTAAGAACCCAAATAATAAAAGAACGAATAACACTTCCTTAATCATTGTGTCAAATCCATTGGTTTTATATGTAATATTAATTAACTTAAATGTCATCAGATATCAAAACGACACCCAGTTTCATTATACGCTAAAAACTTGTGAGCAAATGAATGAACTTTTCCTCATAAACTTCCTCTTCCCCTCTTCCTTTGACTAAGAAATCAAGCATGTATTTATATGTTTTTGCCTTTCCACTCATGCGTTTCCTTCCATCCACTGAAGGCCCGCCCAGTCAATGCTGCTTATCCAGCTGTTGTACCCTTGAGCGATAAACGTTACTTCATGTAGAAGGAAAACGTTTTTCGTCCAACTAAATACTCCAACTTTCATCCACCGTATGTTTCCGTATGTATGTTTGTTGACTGTTTCATATGCCAATATTTTCATTTCCCACTTATCATTTCTTTTTTTTCACCAGAAACCTATACAGATTAACCACTTATTCCTAACGTATTAACCAGTTATTCATTATTTAAAATTATAGTTGGATTAACCAGAAACCTATATTGATTAACCACTTATTCCTAATGTATTAACCAGTTATTCATTATTCGGAATTCTTACTTAGATTCACCAGAAACTGATATAGATTAACCACTTATTTCTAATGTATTAACCAGTTAATTTGGATTCACCAATTAATGAGATTCACCAGAAACCTATACTGATTAACCACTTATTCCTAACATATTAACCAGTTATTCATTATTCGGAATTCTTAGTTGGATTCACCAGAAACCTATACTGATTAACCACTTATTCCTAACGTATTAACCAGTTATTCATTATTAGAAATTCTTACTTGGATTCATCAGAAACTGATAAAGATTAACCACTTATTTCTAATGTATTAACCAGTTAATTTAGATTCACCAATTAATGAGATTCACTAGAAACCTATACTGATTAACCACTTATTCCTAACATATTAACCAGTTATTCATTATTCAGAATTCTTGGTTGGATTCCCCAGAAACCTATACCTATACTGATTAACCACTTATTCCGAATGTATTAACCAGTTATTCATTATTCGGAATTCTTACTTGGATTCACCAGAAACCTATACTGATTAACCACTTATTCCTAATGCATAACCAAAAATCTTGTGCTACGTCTACAGTGTCGTTGCGTGAACAGTTTAGCTTCAAATTTCAAATTCTCTCAAGTGAATCAACAAAATACGGAAGTGGATGAAAGTTGGAGTCTTTTAGGTGGACAAATAGCATGACCGCATGTGGAACTATCATATTTATAACCGTAATGCAAGACTCAATTTATGAGTCTACTTTTCAGTGATGTCATTTGTTTGGTATCCCTCTACTTTTCAACAGAGTGTAATATTTTCAATTCTTGGATAATCATATTTTGAAATTTCAACAGTGTTACTTTGAAACTTTGGCAAAGTCAGCTAGCAATGGAAATTTAAATATTAAATTGATTCTACCTTAATAAGTTAATATTATCTATTGCAATGAAGTTTTAAGTTATTGTTGTCATATTCTAAGTTAATAATCCTAGTTTCATTTATGAGGAATTCTTCAGAAATAGATACGGTGTGACTAATTTTAAGATTTAGATAATTTTTTCATGGGTCAGGTTGATGTCTCCTCATGTTTTCTTCTCTTGTTTTCTCTTTATTTATTTTAATAAATTTTGGTGTACTGCAGATGATCAGTAATAGTTAAGATGCCAACTTAATTGAGATGTCAGTTATTATTGTGATACGTTTGCATGTCATTTTTGTTTAAAAAAAATTATGCAATCAAAATATCTAACGCTGATGGCTCAACTCTCCTCAATTTATTTATTTTTATAAAATAATAGGATTAATGACGGCTATCTTCTCTCAGAGTCAGGATAGACATAGACTCAACTAACCTTTATGGAAGTATTAATTTGCAGATAATTTACTAACAACGGACTCTAACAAATTCAAAATCTTAACTAATTTAATTCATAGGATTTGTCTTTACCAATTATACCAACATTATTTACCTTGATTCTCCTCAAATAAGGAATCATTATTGGACACTTTTCTCTTTTAATTTATCTGTTTTGACTTTCTTTATACAGACGGGTGTTAGCTTGAAAACGGATGTGTATAAAATTTTAGATCAACTTATGTTTATAGTAATAAAATTTGTCGAATAAATCAAAGCTCCTTTGCGAAGCAGTTAATTATGCATATACTTCTACATATTTTTTTAACACATTTTATAAACTTTTTTTGGAACACACATTTTAGAAACTTTATATAGTGCTAATATAATAATAACAAATGTGGCATAATGATAATTCAATTAGTAAGAACTGGAAATATACAGAGAGAGTAACGAGTTTAATAATCTCTGCAAAATGCTTCCCATCACACTTTCTCATCATCTGTTTCCTCACCCGCTCTCCTAGGCCCCATTAGGAGACCACCTAATAACCCTCTTAGGGAGTTCCTTTGTGAGGCTTAATAAGTAAGTCATAGACTTCACTATATATATATAAATGAAAGAAACGAATGTTTTCATTTGTATCCCATGAACGAATACTAAAATACTTTTCCTTGCTGAAAAAGAACATTCCAAAATTCAATTTCTTCTTTTTTATTGAAATTTTGAAACATTCACTATTTGATAAAATAAAAATAAAAATTCACTATTTGAGGTGTGCGGCCGTATGCCTTATTTTGTTCTAGAGCAACTTATCTTAACTTAAATAATCTTTTCTAGAAAAAAAAAAACCAAACCGGCTATTCCACTAATTTTTAGTGTTTTTAAAATTTTAATTATACCAAACATTTTATATATTCTTGAATTAATGTAAATTTAAAACAAACATTTTTAAATAAATTTATTTTTAACTAGTGTATTGATCAGCACTACTGCGTGCATGTTATTTCTTATTTTTTGTTAAGATAAAAATAAATAATAATATAAAGTGTTTGAAATGAATTATAACAACATTGTGAGAAGTTGGTAATAAAGAGTAGTTGAAGTGAACTTTACAACTATATAGTAAGAAGTTGAAAATTATTTGAAGGCAATTGAAAATTTTAGAGTAAAAAATATTTATAATTTTTTTCCTTATTATAGTTATGTTTTTTGTATTTACAATTTTATCCTTTCTATATTTTTCTTCTTTTTTTATGGTGATATTCTTTTTATATTTTTCTTTAATTCATTAGATAAGTAATTAATAATAATAATAATAATTTTGAAAACAAATATTAAATACCAAAATAGAAAAACCTCCTTATAATATAGAATAGATGATAACACTTTAGTAAAAAATAATAATATATAGCATATTACAAGATAAGGGGTATGATTTAAAAGTCACATTTAAACATTAAATAAATGTTTTAAAAAATTACCAAAACTAAAATCTTTGATATCTATTCAAAAAAATCTTTATTCACTAAAAGAAAAATGGAGAACTGGTTGATCACGCTATTAATATCTTTCACCTTAAATAAATTTAGTCATCCACGAGTGTGAATCTGCCTAGTGTCTTGATATCTAAGACTGAATCCACTCACCAATAAGAACAATGCATGCAAGTACTTTGTTTATTTTCATTTCACAATCTCTCTCTGTTTGTTATCTCCTTTTGGCCTACTATTTCTAAATAATTGCCCACATATTATCTTTACTTCTTTCTCTTTCTATATTGTCAAAGAAATCTTGTTTTGGTTTTACTCTCCCAGAATAAAACCCATGAAAATTTTCCATCCAAAACTTTTGTTGTAGTAGATGTGGAGAACATTGAAATTAAGGTCGAAATGTCAATTGTTTTACGTAAAAACAGACATGGAAAGGATAAGAATCCCTCATAAAAAAGCCATCCTTATCATATTATGACTAGATCAAGTGTTAGTCTTAGACTCTACGCAATTAAAACGAAACCAAAGCTTGTGAAAACCATAGCGCCTCTTTGACTAGTTTTTATTTTGAAGTATTAGACCCTCAGTGCCATTCAATAAGCGGGTTTGTTTTATTGGTCAGGAGAAGAGTAAGAAGACTGTCACTATTGTTCCACATGATATATTTTTTTTTTATTTGGTGCAAACTCAGAGCTAAAGTTACTTAATAATAACGAAATATACAAATTTTATAATAAAATTTATTTTTACGTATAACTAATTTCACATAAATTTATATACATGTACCAAATATTTTGACAAAACGAAAGTTTCTGTTCAAATTTTTTACCATATTTTAAGGTATATATACAAATATTTTATAAGTTAAAGTTTACAACATCTAATCACATTACATAATAACAATCAAGCGTTACCCGCAGCTGACGCAGTTAGCTACATAGATCAACCAAGCACATTGGACTTTATTAAAGTACAAAAATCAATAGTATCCAAGAGTGCATGTTTGGGTAAACTTTTTTAGTTTAAATTAGTTTTTTTTTTAGATAAAAACTATTTTAACAGTGTTTAATCATGTTTGGTAAAATCAATTTCAGTTTTTGTACGAAATTCAATGTAAAATAAAAACTTTTTTAAGCTAATTTTTATAATGCTAAAGATTGAAACTTATGATTCTACCTTATAGATTATTCCTTACATTTTGATATATAAATACCATTTTGTCCTCAATTAAATAATTTTTTTAATCATTCTATACCTATTGTGATAATTTAATGTCTAAAAGCAATTCTTTTTTATATCAACCAAATGAAATAAATTAATTTAAAATCACTTTTCAGCTAACATATCTAAACATAAAAATAAATCGATTACAATCGATTATAACAAAAAGCTTTTATACAATAATCGATTTAAGCACATATAATGATCAGTTAAAAATATATCATTTAAGCACAAGAAGGAAATTAATCTAACATCAACTTATTACCAAAAGCTTCACCCTTTCACAAAAGCAAAATGAAAATTAGTTACTCATTAACAAGAAGAAAGAAAGAGATAAAAAGAAAGAAATGAACATAACTTCAATTTAGAACAACGAAAACTATAACAAGATAAACAAATAACATAATAGCCTAATCTAAGCTAAGATAAAAAATGATCTGAATGAGCACCTAAGCTTCCTTTTATAGTGCTTAAAGAGTACAAGATGACAATAAAGTTGTTTGATGATGATGAATAAATGCCAAAGTAGTTGCTTGATGATGATGAACGAGTGGAAATTATAGAGATTCTTATCTCCGAAATGTTTTTGCTCTGAGCTCATGGCATGCGTTAGAACCAGATCAAGTGGTCTTCATGAAAGTTTTAGGAAATTGTCTTAACTTTTCATAGCCAGTGGTTTCAGCCAAAAATACCACCTACAGCTCGAGATATGGCCCAATTACTGTACATAGGTTAGGTCTAACTTTAGCTCCTCTGTTATGACTTCCAAGCCCAATATCACCTTCCAGACTTCCGATCTGGCTCTTGTGTTCTTCATAAGAGTTGTAGATTTAGGTCTTAACTTTCAAATGGCACTCATTCCCAAATCTCTCCTATAACTCAAAATATGATTTGATGAGTATGCATAGGTCAAGTTGTCAGGTTCAGAACTCTAGATTTTACTTCAACTCCAATTTGAGTTATCCAAACGTGTGTTCCAAGTCTTGAGGTCTTCATGAAAGTTGTAGAAATTTGTCTTAGCTTTAAAACAAGACCAAAATCACATCCATCGGATATTTGTAACTCAAATTATAGCCAGTTTACTAAAAAATCCAAGTGAAAAGATTATATAATGAATGAAAAATATTGCTATCAATGTGACTCTTGTTATTAAGTGAATAGTTATTAGAAAATTATCTTAACTTTCCAACAAGACTAAAATCACATTAATTAGATAATTGTAACTCAAATTATAGCCAGTTCACTTAAATTAATGACAATTCAAACAATAATTTCTTCAATGATCCAATTAAGCTCAATTTCATAAAATGTGACAAAATCAACTTAATTAAGCCTAATTGAACCTTAAGAAGCCTAGTGAGAGGATTATAAATTGAATAAACTACATTGCTATCATGGGGCTCTTCCAAAAGAACGAACCTGAGTCTCTGATGGCAAATCAACAAGTTTTGGGTGGTGGATATCGAACGCAAATCAGGGCAGTGGGAGCAGAATCGTGCGTAGTGGCTCGTGGTTTGCGATGGAAGACGACAGAGGACGACACGAATCTAGTGAGACGCAGAGCTGCATAACCTGCTGGCGACAGTGGACGACTACGCGACGTGGTGGCGCGATGAGGCAGATCTGGTGGTCGAGACTGGCTTGGAGATCTGGGCGGCGGAGGACGATGGGGTGGTTCTGGTGAGGCGTGATGGTGCGGCTCACGGATCTGGGAATGACGGAAGACGACGAGGTGGCTGGTGGCTTGTGCGTGTGGGGGTTCACTCTACAGCCGACGAAGTGGTGGCTATGGTTCGATTGGGGTGGCTTGGATCTCAGGTTTAGGTGGTGGATCTGTTTGGTTTCCGGGTTTGGAGTTTTTTCTGCTTGGTTTCTAGATTATCTGATTTTGTTGGTCATTTTTTTAGATTATCTCATTATCTGATTTGCATATTTGATACTCAAATTTTGTTAGTCAAGGGAGCTGATGAGGTTCTGACTAGGGAGCTCGTCGAAAAATGGATTCCAGGTTGTCCTATTTCCTTCTCTTGTGAAAATCCTAATCCCGTGAAGTTTCTCCCGACCATCTTGTCCTTTAAAATATCCTTTTCTTCTTTAATTATTTTATGTTACTAAAGATTGCAGCAGCTAGTTTCTTGAAATCTAGCCAATCCTTCGTGTTCCATATGTCAATGTTCTTGAGCCTCTAATCTTTCTTCAACTTTTACATTTATCCCTAAATTCCAAAACCCTGTTTTATAAGCATTTAATTTGTATGTACTACATTAATAGGAAATGGATATGTTGAATCCTTCATACCTACAAAACATGACACCCGCACAATTTGTAACACGTGCATCCCTGCAGATATCCTGCAATGTATCCACCATTTCCATGTAGCCCCTACAATGCTTGGTTTTCTTTTATCTGAACTAAATCCCATTTCTAATCTATATAAGTAGCATTTTAAACTCTTAATTTGATTATGCTAATTTAATTTGATTATAGAGTCTGTGAGTAAAACTCTTAATGTGGATGATGAAGTTATTTTTGAAACTCCTCCTATAGTGTCAGCAAGTCCAAAGTATAAGGTGTAAAGATTCAATTGTAGTCCTAGACTATCAATATAAAAAACTAGATGAGTTTGGCTGTCTGCCATTCTTTTTTTGGTTAGTTTTAGGTGAATTATGGTAGTTCTAAACAACCGTTTTATGCTTTTTTTGTTGATTTTATATAAATTATGACAGTACTAACAGCCGTAATTTACATTTTTTTATTGGCGTTACGTAAATTATGGTAGTCCTAACCGCCGTAATTTACATTTTTTAGTTGGTGTTATGTAAATTACGACAATTCTAACCGTCGTTTTATGCAAAAAACTAAACCGCCATTTAATACATGGTAAATTGTCGTGGTTGTTATGGCAGTTAATGGGAAACCTCCGTATTATACAGAATGACGAATATAATTACGTCAGTTTTGAAAACTATCACAAATGCAAAAAATGACAATTAAAACTGCCGTAATATGCAAAAAAATTCACCGTAATTTATCCATTTTTTTTGTAGTGAAGTCTGAATCTGCCTAGTGTCTTGATAAGAACAATGCATGCAAGTAATTTGTTTATTTTCTTTTCACAGTCTCTCTCTGTTTGTTATCTCCTTGGCCTACTATTTCTAAATAATTGTCCACATATTATCTTTACTTCTTTCTTTCTATATTGTCAAAGAAATTTTGTTTTGGTTTTACTCTCGCAGAATAAAACCCATGAAAATTTTCCATCCTAAAGTTTTGTTGTAGTAGATGTGGAGACCATTGAAATTAAGGTCGAAATGTCAATTGTTTTACTGAAAACAGACATGGAAAGGATAAGAATCCCTCATAAAGATGCCATCCTTATCATATTATCACTAGATCAAGTTTAAGTCTTAGACTCTTCACAATTAAAACGAAACCAAAGCTTGTGAAAACCATAGCGCCTCTTTGACCAGTTTTTATTTTGAAGTCTTAGATCCTCAGTGCCATTCAATAAGCGGGTTTGTTTTATTGGTCAGGAGTAGAGTAAGAAGACCGTCACTATTGTTCCACATGATTTTTTTTATTATTATTATTTGGTGCAAACTCAGAGCTAAAGTTACTTAATAATAATGAAATATACAAATTTTATAATAAAAAATATTTTTACGTATAACTAATTTCACATAAATTTATATACATGTACCAAATATTTTGACAAAACGAAAGTTTAATTTCTGTTTTAATTTTTTTACCATATTTTAAGGTATATATCCAAATATTTTTTTAAGTTAAAGTTTACAACATCAATCACATTATATAATAACAATCAAGCGTTTCCCGCAGCTGACGCGGTTAGCTACATAGATCAACCAAGCTCATTGGACTTTATTAAAGTACAAAAATCAATAGTATCCAAGAAAATCGTTTAGTTGCAAGATTTTTTTTTAATGGTTTCTCTCAAAGTTTTCTTTTTGTCTTCTTGTAAACCTTTAAATCAGATTATATTTTTCATTTTACTAAATTTTCGTATTGGATTCTCTAATAATCTTCTATTCACGTGATCAAACTCTCTTTTATAAAATAAAATTCTATCATATTTTATTATTGGATGGTTTTGAAATTTATCGTTCATAAAAAGTTATTTAAAGGAGTAAAATTATCAAGATTCACTTCTGGAATCTGTGTATATATACTTACTATAACGCAATAACCATTTCAGTATCCAAAAACAAGCGCTTGATATCATCATTCATCAACCATGGGGATCCTTCCCTTGATATCCTACTCTCTCCTTTATCTTGCTTTGCTTTTCATTTTCAAACTTGTGGTCCAAGCAAGATGGTTCAAAAACCTCCCACCAGGTCCATCTTCTCTTCCCATAATCGGCAACCTCCACCACCTAAAAGGCCACTCCACCGCCATTTCAAACTGCTGTCTGAAAAATATGGCCACGTCTTTTCCCTCTGGTTTGGATCACGTCTTGTGGTCGTTGTTTCTTCACCATCTATATTCCAAGAATGCTTTACCAAAAACGACATAGTCCTTGCAAATAGGCCACGCTTTCTCTCAGGAAAATACATCTTCTACAACTACACCACTTTAGGGACCTCCTCCTATGGCGAGCACTGGCGCAACCTCCGTCGTATCACTGCGATCGATGTCCTCTCAACCCAACGAATCAACAACTTTTCCGGAATCCGAAGGGATGAGACTCATAGGCTAATACAAAAGCTTGCTGAGGACTCAATCAAGGACTTTGTTGAAGTGGAACTCATTTCTAAGTTCTATGACATGACGTTCAACAGTATCATGAGAATGATCTCTGGAAAGAGATACTATGGTGATGACTGTGACATGGCGGATGTGGAAGAAGCCAAGCAATTCAGAGCGACGGTATCGGAGTTGCAGCAGTTGTCAGGGGCAAATAACAGGAACGATTTCATGCCAATACTTAGGTTGGTTGATTATGAAAAGTTGGAGAAGAGGCTAAGGAAGATTAGTAACAAAACCGATACGTTCCTGAAAGGACTTGTTGAAGAGCATCGCAGCAAGAAGCAACATGCAAATACCATGATAGACCATCTCCTAAGTCTTCAAGAATCAGAACCTGAGTACTATACTGATCAAATCATCAAAGGCCTTGCTTTGGTAATAATTAGTAGCAATTTTTCTATTCACACACTAAATTTTGTAAAACACTTTTGATAATGAGCGTGCAAATACATGGTAAACAACGTGTATTATTATTATTATGTGATGATGGGAGATGTTAATCAATTATCAATATTGATTAACATTTTCGATTAACACTTAATATATATAAGCTGTTCACTCATTATTTACATACTGATCATCAGTATAAAAGTAATGTATAAAATTTGATATACAAAATTTTTTTCAAATTAGTAGTACTACTTACATGATGTTATTTTTCTTTAACAATATTACAGTTATATATAATTCTATTGCAATATTATTAAACTAAATATTTTAACTTCATTTGATCAAGTTTAGATGGATTATCGATATTGATTAACATCCCCAACCAGCATACAATATATATATATATATATATATATATATATATATATATATATATATATATATATATATATATATATATATATATTATGTTCACTCATTATTTGTATGTTGATTATTGATGTAAAAGTGGTAAATAAAATTTAGTGTATAAATACCTTTTTCGAATTAGAAGTGCAACTTACATGATGTCATCTTTCTTTATTAATATTACAATCATATATAATTCTGTTGCTATATCATTAAATTAAATGCTTTTGACTTCATTTGATTGAGTTTAGTTGCACTGTAGGGTCTGCTTCTTGCTGGAACTGACACATCAGCTGTAACTTTAGAGTGGGCATTATCTTGTGTACTGAACCATCCAGAGGTGTTGAAAAAGTTAAGGGATGAATTGGAAAACCACGTAGGCCAAGACCGTTTGTTAGACGAGTCAGATCTTTCAGAACTTCCTTACCTTAAAAATATTATCTATGAGACACTTCGGTTGTATTCTCCTGCTCCATTGCTGTTACCACACTCGTCTTCAGATGAATGCACTATTGGAGGATACAAAGTTCCACGAGACACTATAGTGATGATTAATGCTTGGGCCATTCATAGAGATCCTCAATTGTGGAGTGAAGCCACAAGTTTTAAGCCCGAGAGGTTTGAGGAAGAAGGAGAGCTAGACAAGTTAATTGCATTCGGGAAGGGAAGAAGGGCTTGTCCTGGAGAAGGCATGGCTATGCGTGCAATTTGCTTAACTTTGGGATTATTAATTCAATGCTTTGAATGGAAACGAGTAGATGATAAAGAGATTGATATGAGGGAGGAAAATGGATTCCTCTTTTCAAGGTTAATCCCATTAAAAGCTATGTGTAAAGCACGTCCAGTCATCAACAAGCTTATGATGAAGTAATTTGTTATAGCTTGGAGTAGATTTGTGTAAGGATATATCTACAATAAAATGGAATATGTAATTCTCATAGTATCAATATAGAACACATACATATGCATCAATATTCTTGGTGCTAAAATATATAAGTGTACAAGGGTCATGCATGTAGACTGAGTGCATTAGCATCATCAAAACTTTGTAAAAGTACTACTAGATTTTCTCAAATAAATTTCTTTGCATGTAATTCATATTATTTATGATGAAGATTGTCCCTTTGCTTCCCCCTTGCAACTTGGATAAATAAAATAAAACGGTTGGTCCAAGTATGTGTGAAGTAGAGCAGCTAGCCAATAACACGCAAGAATAATTCAAATATTTCTTTATTGATAATAGATAGATTCTTGCATAAACTTAGAACACTCAGTTGGATGCACTAGATCAATCAACATTTAATATTTTTATAGAGTTTTTGTACTTTTAATTATGTGATACAAAATTCTTTAAAAATATTAAGTGTTAATTGACTTGATACATTTAATTTGAATGCTTCAGATTTAGGTAAGAATTTCTAATTAATAATAATCACGCATAAGGTCCTCAAATTTTGATACATAAACTTACTCCACTTCAAAGGAAATTTGGGAAGCCTTGCTGAAAAAATGAAACAGAAAAGGCTGTTGCGAAGGAATATGCAACTAGTCATCGACGTGGTTGAGACCAAAGCTTCTATCCTAAAATCTATTAATTTCGGGGCACTTAAGAAATTTATTCAATCTCTACCCATCCTAAATAATAACACGCATAAAGTACAAAACACAAACAGATTTTTAAATTCCTCCACCGATAAAAGACGCACACGAAAATAAACCATAACAACCACATTCAAGTATTGACAAATTATAGAGCATAGATCCCATTCAAGTTTCGGTGCGACTGGGCAAATAATGCCATCATTGCTTACTGTTAAAGGTGGAAATAGGACAGACTGTCTGTTAGGGGTCTATGACTTGGCCTGTCTTGGTCTGTTTATTAAATAAGTTAGGTTAAGACTTTTTTAAAAGTCTATTTAACTAAAAATATCAGATCTCAGGCTATATAATAGGTCTGTTAAGTCTGGCAGATTAGTCTGTTTAATTATATATAATATATATTATAATAATAATAATAATTATAAATTTATTATAATATATTAATATATTTTTAATTTGATTTTAATAAAAATTATAATTAAAACCTAAGTTAGTAAATTAGAATAGAAATAACATATTTATCAATATATTTAATGTAATATATTTATTAAAATAAAAATAATAAATTAACATTCACCTCCTACTTTTATAGATACTCACTACTTTCTTACTCTGGTCTTTGGTCGATGTGGGACTTAGAGATATACCAAATTGCAAAGTTTTGTAATTTAGTATATCTCCAAGTCCTACACCGACCAAAAACTAGAGTAAGAAAGTAGTGAGTATCTATAAAATTAAAAGGTAAGCGTTAAGTTATAATAAAAGTTTATTGACCTTGAATATACTCATTGATTTATTTCAAGTCTTATGCATGTTACCCTATGTAAAGGCATGGTGACCTATTTAAAAGTAAATTTGTTAGTTTATGTAAATGCATGTTAGTCTATTTAAAGGTAGGTCTGTTAACCTATGTAAAATTTTGTTGGCCAATTTAAATGTAGGTATGTTAACCTATTTAAAGACCTCATTCTAAAGTAGACTTTTAAATAGGATTTCAGGTTAGGTCAGACTTTTAAAAAGACCTGGCCAGACCTTAAAAATCTGCATATTACAATTTCTACTGCATGGGGCGCCTTATAATTGGGATACAGGTCAGACCTGTTTAAGGTAAAACTTGGTCTAACCTGACCTGTTTCCACTCCTACTTACGACACTTCAACTAGCTAGTAAACTATTTCCTTAAAATGACTGTTTTCTTTTATTATTTAAACCGTTATTTCTTTAAACAGCAATTAACGTGGAGATCCGTAATTGACTAAATCAAATTTGAAAGTTATTATTATCACTTAATGGAAATGCCTTAACTTTCAAGATATAATTAATAGAGGAAAAGAAATCACGCGAGAGATAGAATTTACATAAAGAATTCATAAATTAAGTGTTTAAAGTCCACAGCATCTGATACCACCCGTAAAAAACATGATGCATAAGATTGTTAAACATTGTAAAGCAAAAATTCTATTTTAATCCTTAAAGTTTTCCGTAAAATTTCAGTTTAGTTCTAAAAATTTGGTTTTTTCTTCTTATTCACATCCTAAACGTTATTTTTTTGTTTCAATTTTGTACTTTTGTACTTCTATAATACAAGATAGTATTTCTTTATAATACTTATCTTTGATTATAATTCGTTATAAGAACTGCTTCTGATGTTAGGTTGGGTTCACTTCTTCTAATAAAGTGATATGCTGTTTTAATAGTGTACCTCTGAACTTGGGACTCTCCCCAAAACAAATTTGTCTTGTAATTATTATTGTTGATTATTGATGTTGTGTAGGGTTTATGCTAATATAAACTACCATATTGACCCAATTCATGTTATATGCGTGTTAAGTTCTTAGTTCTTACTTCATTGTTGTAGATGAATGCATGTTGTTTCTAGCTAAAAGCAATATATATATATATATAGGATCTTACTCTGGTGAGAGGAGTGTTTATTATAAGAGGTGAGAAGAGTAAATATTAACTATTAGATCTTATATGAATGGTCAAAATTAGAATATAAATGCATATGACTTTTTAAGTAGTCACATGACTTTTAAGTAACTTTTAATCTTGACCATCTATGTATGATTGTATAGTCAAGATTTACTCCTCTCACCTTCTCACAATAAACAACTGCTATTGTATCCTTGAGTCATAAACGTTACTTCATGTGGAACTATCATATTTATAAATAACCGTAATGCAAGACTCAATTTATGAGTCTACTTTACAGAGACGTCATTTGTTTGGTATCCCTCTTAATCAGTGGTGGGGTTGGGGGTATTGTGAGGCTATCTTTTAACTCGAAAATTCTTGATAATTGAAATTCATACGGAGTATCATATGCAACTATATTATAAGGAAGAAAAATATTTGTACACAATTAGTCTACATAAGTTATGTTGACTAAGCAATTTATAATTGACACATTAATATTTTTAATGTAAAATAATGAAATTTGCAACATAACACTCGGGCTGATAAACGCTCAAATATTATAGCCTTTAGATTACTAAATTTTGCATTGAGATATACGAGCTCATGGAAAAAAAATAAAAAAACTTGAGCGTTTAACAGCAAATCTCTAAAATAATTGATACACAAGAATCTATGTAATTAGTGTATTTATATTAGTTATAAAAATTTTAATTATTTCAATAATTGATTATTGTATAATCGATTATAATAGAATTAGTTTTATATTTAAATATATTAATTAAAAAATAATTTTAAGATAATTTATTTTATTTAGATGACATAAAAAAATTAATTTTATACATTACATTACTAAAAAATATAAAATAATTAAAAAATTATTTAATTGAAGATAAAATAATATTTATATATTAAAACTTTTATAATAATCTATAATTTAAAATTATAAGTTTCAAGCTTTAAAGTTATAAAAAAAAATTATTATTATGCATTAAATTTCTTACAAAAACTAAAATCAAAGTTACCATGCATGTTACAAATAGTCTT
This sequence comes from Ormosia emarginata, assembly GCA_029884605.1. Lineage (NCBI taxonomy): Eukaryota > Viridiplantae > Streptophyta > Magnoliopsida > Fabales > Fabaceae > Ormosia > Ormosia emarginata. Next base: position 6,645,724 of record JAQQTP010000025.1, read on the forward strand.
TAACAATTTTTTTTAAAAAAAAAGCTGAAAAATCCTATTGAGAAGCTGAAACAAGCATATCCTATTCAAATGTTGATTGGATTGGTCTAGTTTGTGTGGACATTTCTCGATCTCTAGAATGGTGTAGGCCATTGACCATTCTTGGTTTAGTCGCCATCAATTGGAATACATACTACTCTCCCATATACAAACTATACTACGTAAAAGTTGTGGGCTTAAAAAGCCTGTAAACTCAACAAGGGAGGGAACTTACTGAAGAATATAGGAAAGCAAAGCCATGGGTGTGTACACCAAGCAACAACTCCTTCAGTTATTTCTACTGATCCTAACAGCAGCAAAAGCAGCATCTGAACTCAAGCCCATGCCGAACTGCCCAAAAAGTTGTGGCTCTCTTTCCATTCCTTATCCGTTTGGAACAAGCGAGGTCTGTTATTTGGATGACACTTTCCTCATCAATTGCACCCATAATTCCAGCATTGCTATCCCTTACCTGCGAAAAAGCAACCTAACTGTGCTCAACATATCACTAGATGGGGAACTACGCATTTTAAGTTACGTAGGTCGTGATTGTTACGACTTGAATGAGTATAAAGCCAATCATTGGGGCCGGGCCTTTTTCAAGTTGACTTATTTTTACATCTCTTGGAAAATGAACAAATTCACCGCAGTTGGTTGTGATATATACGGAGAATTCCTGGGCTATGATCTGGCGAAGGGAAAGTACACTACATTAGATGGATGCATAACTACCTGCAGCAGTTATGATAACGTCACGGCTAATGGATCTTGTTCTGGCAGTGCCTGTTGCCAGATTTCTATACCCAAGGGACTATCAGCTTATGAAATGGTAACAGGCAGTTTCAACAATCACACCACCGTACATGACTTTAATCCATGCGGCTTAAGAAAGTGCACTCAACTGACCTAAACTGAAGTTTATTATGATTATATGGTTTGATCAAAGGAAAACATGAGCTACCAAAAATCTTAAGGAAGGTGTAGTCAGGTAAAGAGGAGAATAAGTTGGTGTATGGGACAGTATTTGAAACAGAAGAAGAAGGCGGTTTATTTATGAGATACATAACAACAACAAATGCCTCATCTCAAAATTTTAGAGGCATAGAAGCTTAAGCAAGTAAGGTTAAACCAAGTTCAATAATGTGGCGATGTTTTCTTTCAACAACACAATGTTGATGATGTGTATGAGGACAAATGAGCTTATGAATAATACCATAAGACTTAAGAAAAGCTGTGAGAGGACGAAATTCACCCCCTAATCAGACTGTACACCCTTGATCAGTCTACCTAATTGAAGTTTAACCATTTTTTTTAAATTCAACAAAGATAGACGTATCATCTGATTTTCTTTTTAACAGATATATTCAAGATATCTAGTGTATGCATCCACAAAGCTAATACAATAGGATTAACCACCAGAAGAGAGATTAGGGGCTGGTCCCCACAAATAAGTAAAAATAAGATCCAAAGGTGCATTATATGAAGTGGAAGATGCAGGTGAATGTAATCTATGAACCTTGCCAAGACAACATGCAGAACAAAAATCATATTCAGTTTTTGTTGGTATTGAAAGATTACAAAAAGACATCACTTGTTTGACCACTACAGCAGCAGGGTGTCCAAGTCTATAGTGCCACAAAGAGAAAGAAGATACATGTGATACATTTTTATTTGCTGAAATCAAAGGATTTACAGAAACTTGAAAATATTGTAATGGTTTTACAATGGAGTCAGAGGACAAAACAAGAACTGAACTAATTTTACTAGTAGCTTCTGAACCAATGGAAGAAGGAGAAAGAAGTTGAAGCTGAAAAGAATTGAAGCAGTACAGTCCATTAGGTCCAAGTGTGCCTCTCAAGAGCACCTCATTGGTTGTCTGTGATTTAACAAAGCAATGATAATGGTGAAACTCAAAGAAAATAGAATTATCCTTAGCAAATTTGCTAACACTAACTATTTTTTTTTAGTAATTTTAGGAACATAAAGAAGATCATGTAATTTGAGAGTGACAGAGGAATTATATGGACATAGAACTTTAGAATAACCAATGTTTTTAATATTCAGACCTGTACCATCACCAGTGTGAAGCTTTTCTTATCCCTCAAATGGAACCTTGTACACAAAGTTATGATCATCAGGAGTTACATGAGCAGTTGCTCCTGAATTAGGAAACCATGATTGATTAGTTAAAATTTCAGGAGTAGCAGACATAGTAGATATATGTGCACTTGGAGGAGGAGCAGGATATCTAAACTATGAGTATTGTGAAGTTGATGGTAAGGACAAAGATTAGAATAAGTACAAAGGAAGAGTGAGAATATGGATGAGAAAAACCAGGAGGTGGTCATGTATAAGAAAAAGGAGAAAAACCAGGAGATGGTGATGTTGAAGGAAACTGTGAGGATGAGGTATAATGATGAGAATAGTAAAAAGAAGGATACATTGGAGGTGGAAAAGATGGTGAGTATTGAGAGGAAGATACATTTTGAGAAGAAAACTGAGGTGAAATGTCATATCTATAGTAACAATTAGTTGCTGAATGGCCAAAATGATCACATAGCTGACAAATAATAAAATAGGATCTACCTCCAAACCTACCTCTACCACGACCATAGGAAAACCTTCCACCACGAGAATATGTATTAAATCCACAAAATCCACTCTACTGATTGGGATCAAAATGACCACGATAACCCCCCTGAATGCTTATTTTTACCAATTCTATCAAAACTATTTCGAAATGCAAGTTGATTAGGATAAAAAACACCATGATAACCACCAGGATTATGCTTAAAAGAACAGTGTCATGGATCAATAGAACAAGGACCATTTGAAGTACGACCATTATTAGCATTAGGTTGCAAATTGAAACTAGATTTAGTATCATTAAATTGAGCAGCATTAGTAGACAAATGATCACCAAGAACAAACTTAGATGATGCTCTTTTGATCTTAGCTTCTTGTGCAAGTAGTAAAGATTCTATTTCTCCTACTATATAAGGATCTAGACGAGAATTAATGGAAAGTGACAAAAAGCATCATACTCATCTGGAAGACCATCAAGGATGATCTCAATGTGTTCTTCTGTGCTAATCTGGCTACCAATTGAAGTGAGAGCATCAATCAATACTTTGATGCGTAAGAGATACTCAGTGACAAGTTTTGAATCGTTCTTTGTATTACGCAACTCAGATCTATATTGTTTGATCTTGGCACGAGTCTAGGAAGCAAAGAAAATATGAACTTGCTTCCAAAGCTGCCATGAGAAATCACAACCTACCATTCTTGTTAACATGTTTTCACTCAGAGTGGACAACATCCATGATAAGAGAAGTTGATCTTGTTGTTCCCAAGTTAGAAACACAGGATTCATATTACCACATGCTTCATCATCAGCAGAAAGATACTGAGGTGGAATTGAAGAACCACTGCGAAAATCTTGAAGACGATGACCATAGATTGCTGCAGCAATCTGCTGTTTCCACACTAAGAAATTCTTTTCATCCAATTTCACAGAAATGGAATGAGTGAACATAACAAGAGAAAAAGAAGCAGTAGAACTAAGATCAAGTGAAGTAGCAGGAGGAGAAGAAGAATCTGTCATTGCCTAAGAAATCAAGCTCTGATTACCATGCTAGAATTCTGAGATTGATGAAATAAAGAAAACAGAGAAAAAAAGTGACAGAAACGAAGAGAAACTTAATTGAATCATTATGAATTGATTTCATTCTTAACTTTGCACACACAGAATAGAGAATCATAGAAAATAGATGTATTAATTGTAATTTAGTTAGTAAGTTAGTATTCTGTTAGAAGTTGGTTAATAAGTTGAGTTTGTTATTTTGTTAGATCAGGGTTGTTACTCTATTAATTACATAGTTGCTTGCACTACTATAAGTACTATATTCTGTGTGTGCAAAGTTAAGAGTGAAATCAATTCATAATGATTCAATTAAGTTTCTCTTTGTTTCTGTCACTTTCTTTCTCTGTTTTATTTATTTCATCAATCTCAGAATTCTAGCAGTATTTGATGGTTATGTGTGAACCTCTTTCCCTTGTTTTTATGTGTGATATAATAAATGAATTATGTTTAATCATCTTATGAAACTCATTTACAAAATGAGCTGAATTTTTGAAATAACATTAATTTATATTTCATGGCTAGAAACCAAAAATGTAAAATAAACGTGTGTGTTTTTGCAATATTAATATAGAATTCACCAATTAAACGAAGTAAATTACATGGTGCTTATGTTACTAGAGTTTTAAACCCCGCATATTATCAAATTTCATTTCAAGAGCTTAGAGTAAGTTCATTTATGCATGCGAAACCTCAATTTAAGATTTTTTATTTTTTATTTTTTGTCAAATTACAAGGTATTCTTATAGGTTCGACTTTATTTGAATCGTCTATGAGACTAATCTCTATTGGATCGCAGAAATACAATAGTTATGTGATCTCCTCACAAGAATTGTTTCTTTGGAATTTAAACTCACGTCCTCATCACAAAGAATCAAGCTTGCTTACCATCTTAACACGCCATTTTGTGGGTCGTTTTAAGATTTTTAAACTCTGTCAAATTGTAAAATTGATTTATGTATTATTATATTTTATATTTGAATTATACAATGAGTATATAGACTTAATTTTGATATACTGACAATGTAAAATTATTTTACATTGTCATTAATTATACATTGTCATGTTATTAAAAATACTTGACTCTTGCAATTTTAAAAGTCATACATGTATTATTTTTTTATTAGTTAATAGTATAAACAATTTTACACTAATAATACATCAAAATTAAACTCCAAGTATATTTCTTTAGTCAGTTTATACACCAATCAATATTTAAGTTCCTCTCTAAACAATTGTAAGGGCATAAGCACATTGGTATGATGTATTTAAGGAAAATAATTTCTAAGCTAAGTGCTGGCCTAAGAACCCAAATAATAAAAGAACGAATAACACTTCCTTAATCATTGTGTCAAATCCATTGGTTTTATATGTAATATTAATTAACTTAAATGTCATCAGATATCAAAACGACACCCAGTTTCATTATATGCTAAAAACTTGTGAGCAAATGAATGAACTTTTCCTCATAAACTTCCTCTTCCCCTCTTCCTTTGACTAAGAAATCAAGCATGTATTTATATGTTATTGCCTTTCCACTCACGCGTTTCCTTCCATCCACTGAAGGCCCGCCCAGTCAATGCTGCTTATCCAGCTGTTGTACCCTTGAGCGATAAACGTTACTTCATGTAGAAGGAAAACGTTTTTCGTCCAACTAAATACTCCAACTTTCATCCACCGTATGTTTCCGTATGTATGTTTGTTGACTTTTTCGTATGCCAATATTTTCATTTCCCGCTTATCATTTCCTTTTTTTCACCAGAAACTTATACTGATTAACCACTTATTCCTAACGTATTAACCAGTTATTCATTATTTGAAATTATAGTTGGATTAACCAAAAATCTATATTGATTAACCACTTATTCCTAATGTATTAACCAGTTATTCATTATTCAGAATTCTTACTTAGATTCACCAGAAACTGATATAGATTAACCACTTATTTCTAATGTATTAACCAGTTAATTTGGATTCACCAATTAATGAGATTCACCAGAAACCTATACTGATTAACCACTTATTCCTAACGTATTAACCAGTTATTCATTATTCGGAATTCTTAGTTAGATTCACCAGAAACCTATACTGATTAACCACTTATTCCTAACGTATTAACCAGTTATTCATTATTAGGAATTCTTACTTGGATTCACCAGAAACTGATAAAGATTAACCACTTATTTCTAATGTATTAACCAGTTAATTTAGATTCACCAATTAATGAGATTCACTAGAAACCTAACTGATTAACCACTTATTCCTAACATATTAACCAGTTATTCATTATTCAGAATTCTTGGTTGGATTCACCAGAAACCTATACCTATACTGATTAACCACTTATTCCGAATGTATTAACCAGTTATTCATTATTCGGAATTCTTACTTGGATTCACCAGAAACCTATACTGATTAACCACTTATTCCTAATGCATTAACCAAAAATCTTGTGCTACGTCTACAGTGTCGTTGCGTGAACAGTTTAGCTTCAAATTTCAAATTTCAAATTCTCTCAAGTGAATCAACAAAATACAAAGGTGGATGAAAGTTGGAGTTTTTTAGGTGGACAAATAGCATGACCGCATGTGGAACTATCATATTTATAACCGTAATGCAAGACTCAATTTATGAGTCTACTTTTCAGTGATGTCATTTGTTTGGTATCCCTCTACTTTTCAACAGAGTGTAATATTTTCAATTCTTGGATAATCATATTTTGAAATTTCAACAGTGTTACTTTCAAACTTTGGCAAAGTCAGCTAGCAATGGAAATTTAAATATTAAATTGATTCTACCTTAATAAGTTAATATTATCTATTGCAATGAAGTTTTAAGTTATTGTTGTCATATTCTAAGTTAATAATCCTAGTTTCATTTATGAGGAATTCTTCAGAAATAGATACGGTGTGACTAATTTTAAGATTTAGATAATTCTTTCATGGGTCAGGTTGATGTCTCCTCATGTTTTCTTCTCTTGTTTTCTCTTTATTTATTTTAATAAATTTTGGTGTACTGCAGATGATCAGTAATAGTTAAGATGCCAACTTAATTGAAATGTCAGTTATTATTGTGATACGTTTGCATGTCATTTTTGTTTAAAAAAATTATGCAATCAAAATATCTTACGCTGATGGCTCAACTCTCCTCAATTTATTTATTTTTATAAAATAATAGGATTAATGACGGCTATCTTATCTCAGAGTCAGGATAGACATAGACTCAACTAACCTTTATGGAAGTATTAATTTGCAGATAATTTACTAACAACGGACTCTAACAAATTCAAAATCTTAACTAATTTAATTCATAGGATTTGTCTTTACCAATTATACCAACATTATTTACCTTGATTCTCCTCAAATAAGGAATCATTATTGGACACTTTTCTCTTTTAATTTATCTGTTTTGACTTTCTTTATACAGACGGGTGTTAGCTTGAAAACGGATGTGTATAAAATTTTAGATCAACTTATGTTTATAGTAATAAAATTTGTCGAATAAATCAAAGCTCCTTTGCGAAGCAGTTAATTATGCATATACTTCTACATATTTTTTTAACACATTTTATAAACTTTTTTTGGAACACACATTTTAGAAACTTTATATAGTGCTAATATAATAATAACAAATGTGGCATAATGATAATTCAATTAGTAAGAACTGGAAATATACAGAGAGAGTAACGAGTTTAATAATCTCTGCAAAATGCTTCCCATCACACTTTCTCATCATCTGTTTCCTCACCCGCTCTCCTAGGCCCCATTAGGAGACCACCTAATAACCCTCTTAGGGAGTTCCTTTGTGAGGCTTAATAAGTAAGTCATAGACCTCACTATATATATATAAATGAAAGAAACGAATGTTTTCATTTGTATCCCATGAACGAATACTAAAATACTTTTCCTTGCTGAAAAAGAACATTCCAAAATTCAATTTCTTCTTTTTTATTGAAATTTTGAAACATTCACTATTTGATAAAATAAAAATAAAAATTCACTATTTGAGGTGTGCGGCCGTATGCCTTATTTTGTTCTAGAGCAACTTATCTTAACTTAAATAATCTTTTCTAGAAAAAAAAAAACCAAACCGGCTATTCCACTAATTTTTAGTGTTTTTAAAATTTTAATTATACCAAACATTTTATATATTCTTGAATTAATGTAAATTTAAAACAAACATTTTTAAATAAATTTATTTTTAACTAGTGTATTGATCAGCACTACTGCGTGCATGTTATTTCTTATTTTTTGTTAAGATAAAAATAAATAATAATATAAAGTGTTTGAAATGAATTATAACAACATTGTGAGAAGTTGGTAATAAAGAGTAGTTGAAGTGAACTTTACAACTATATAGTAAGAAGTTGAAAATTATTTGAAGGCAATTGAAAATTTTAGAGTAAAAAATATTTATAATTTTTTCCTTATTATAGTTATGTTTTTTGTATTTACAATTTTATCCTTTCTATATTTTTTTCTTCTTTTTTATGGTGATATTCTTTTTATATTTTTCTTTAATTCATTAAATAAGTATAATTTTGAAAACAAATATTAAATACCAAAATAGAAAAACCTCCTTATAATATAGAATAGATGATAACACTTTAGTAAAAAATAATAATATATAGCATATTATAAGATAAGGGGTATGATTTAAAAGTCACATTTAAACATTAAATAAATGTTTTAAAAAATTACCAAAACTAAAATCTTTGATATCTATTCAAAAAAATCTTTATTCACTAAAAGAAAAATGGAGAACTGGTTGATCACGCTATTAATATCTTTCACCTTAAATAAATTTAGTCATCCACGAGTGTGAATCTGCCTAGTGTCTTGATATCTAAGACTGAATCCACTCACCAATAAGAACAATGCATGCAAGTACTTTGGTTAACCATATTAACAACATGCCTCAGCCTCAGCTAGCGTAAAGTCATAAATTTAAAATTCGTTACACATATTGTTAAATTTAAATACCCAACACAAATCCACTACAAGCAAGACCAGCCATGCACAATCCAGAATTTAAGACTTGTACTGCAAGTCTGCAACTTAACCAGTTTATTGATACATGCACTGAAAAGACAACTTTGTCTTTAAATGATAAATTGAATTGTAAACCTCTTGTGTCAAAAGATATTTCTGGTGCTTTAAGTGAGTTGACAAAGTCAGATCATGGGGATATTGAAGTCCAATCACCCAGGGCTAATACGAGAGGTTACTGTAAACATGACTGTGTAAATCCGATTGATTTTATACTGCTATGGCAGCCAACTCAACATAAGAGAATCAGGTAATTTATAGAGGCAACAAGTGGCCAAAAAACAATGGAAATAATACCATGACTTAACAGTTATCGCATAACAAGATACAAAATACACGATTAAAAACATTATTCACAATGAAAGGATAATTGTACATCAATAACAGCCAGAACTCACAAATCAAAATTTGTCAATACCAATATCTCTCATATACCATAGTTATTTAAGACAGATCATGAGCAAGATTGAAAAGAGGCTTAAAGCATATTTAAGATCTATTCCATATTTCAAATCCAAAATCCAACAGATGAAGAGCATTTTCACATGATTATTTCTCTTGGTTTTGCTGCTATTATTCATAAACATGAAACAAGATTCCACCAAAAAATAGTTCAGGCATTTTGTTAACCAGCCAACATACAATCAAGACAAACAAGGTGGACTACATATATGCATGAGGCCAAGCTTAGAAACCAAACATTGAAATAGTCCTGGAGCTAGTCGTTTAGTTAGAATGTCTGCTACTTGTGCTTTAGATGAAACAGACAGCAAATGGACAACACCAGCATGATTTTTTTCTGTAATAGTATTACAAATCTTTCACTAAAGAGGATATTTAATTCAGCTCTAAATCAAGACCATATATATTTAAACCAAAAACACATTAAATTTTACTTAAAAGAACAATGAACAACAATGAACACCTAAACATTAACCTACCACCTTATACTCAGATCAAGTGTGTCCCTGGGCAACAAACTATAAAAACTCACAGCAAGAAACAACAAATTAATCATTTGTATAAGCATGTTATACATATAGCAGATAAGACAACAAAAACATTTCCCCCTTTTCCCATCTCAAATATCCAATGCAAATTGAAATCCCCACTAGATGCATAATTGAAACAAGCTCAACAACATCTATTGCCTCATCTTCCCCCTCCTTTTAGGTTGCTGAAGCTCCACAACATCTACAGTTTCACTCAAAATTTCATCACTCATTTTGGCACTAGCCCTACTGCCTTTTTTTTTAGAGGACTTCTTTTTACCTGAAAATGCAACTAGAAAAGCATCCTCCTCGTACTTTTTGATTTCCCCTTCTTCTTCTCATAAAAAATCATAAGGACACTTACTGTTTAAGTAAGAACTAGGCAGCCTATTTATTAAAAAAACTTAATGTGCTACTACAAAAGACTAAAACAAATCCCTGGCCATACTCAAAATATGTTGATGTAGTATAGTATATGGATCTAACATCACTCACCATTCTCCTACAGTGCTCTGTTGCAGATATGGATCCTCCGCTATGCACATTGAGACCTTCTTTCGATTGTCTATTTCGACTGTTTCTCATAGACATTGTTTGCCAAGCTGGATCACTCCATTTAGCCCACAACCGCTCCCTAGCATTTGGATGAATCCATTCACCCTTATTCTTTCTATCACGTACCTTGAATAGATTATTTGCTAGTGCACCGGATCCCTTAGTTTCAAATATCCTTCTGATCATATCATTGTCTTCAGGTAACCACTTGTATTTTGCCTATATTGATGATAGTATTAATTAATGAAATACAATATTTTTAAATTAATAACAGATTAATAACAAGACTTAAAAGGATATTACCCCAAAATCTTTAAACCACAACTCACGCACATTAATACATCCTTACTTGTCCAACTTGTCCAAGGCTCTTCATATTTCTTTTTGAAGATGAAAGTTATATCACGAGTTGTTCCAACGTCCGGGTAAAACACGTAAGTCAAACATCGTATATATATATATATATATATATATATATATATATATCTATATAACTATTATTTTTGAATTAATGTTCACAATTATAATAACTTACTCTTGTTTGTTGTTGGCTTGATCCAAATTCGTCCATCTACATCCTTTCTCCCCCACCGATGTTTTGTGGAATAGACGATTCAGCCACAAGTGTGTGGAGGTGCGGATGAACTTTGAAGGGTCACTAACTACATGTAAATTTGCAACCGAGGAGGGTGTAGGCCCGGTCGGAAATGGGGAGATGGGGTATGTGAAGATGGAATATGTGCAAGCCCGATCCGGGATTGGGGAGATGGAATAGATGTAGGTCCAATCTGGGAATGAGGAGATGGGGCATGTGAAGATGAAATAGGTGCAAGCCCAATCGGGAATAGGTAGATGGGATAAATGTAGGTTCAGTGTGAGAATGGACAGATGAGGTAGATCCAGGCCCGGTGTGAGATTGTGGAGATGGGGTATGTGTATGTGGAGATGTGGTATGTGTAGGCCCAGTGTGAGACTGTGGAGATGGGGTATGTGTAGGCGTAGTCTGAGAGGTATCCCTCCCTCTCCCTCTCCCTCTCCCTCTCCCTCTCCCTCTAACTACCATCTATATGCAAAGGGTAATGATAAAATTCAATTAGGTACAATTAAATTAACATATAAAATTAGTTCAAAACTATTAAAAGTCATGAATACATAACACATGATTACATGAATACGGGACATGGATACATAACACATGATTTCATTAATAAATTAGTACACATTATTAATAGATCATGAATAGATAACACATGATTTCATTAATAATTTCATTAAAAAAACGTGACAAAATCTAGTCGAATATGCTTCTTCTTCTTCTTCTTCTTCTTCTTCTTCTTCTTCTTCTTCTTCTTCTTCTTCTTCTTCTTCTTCTTCTTCTTCTTCTTCTCCTCCTCCTCCTCCTCCTCCTCCTCCTCCTCCCGCTCTTCTTCTTCTCCTACTTCAACATCTTCATCTACTTCAACATCTTCATCTACTTCTTCCAAATCAAATTGGTTCAAGGTTGGACCGTGTAATTCCTCTACTGGACCAGCTATATCAACAAGACTTTGTTCAAGATCATCGTTTGCAACTATCATAGGCATTTGCGAGAATGACTCATCTTGGTATGGATCATCTATTTCAGGTCTTTTTGTCTCTAAAGTTTGAATTATGCTACGTGCCTTAGTTTTAACCACAACCAACCACCCTAGCTGCCCTTCAGGATACTGTGCGTAATACACTTGCTCTGCTTGTTGTGCAAAAATAAATGGATCATAATTCTTATATCTTTTAGATGCTCTAATGTCAACAATTCCATAATTATCTATCTTTGTCCCTTGATTTGGTGTGGGATCAAACCAATCACATTTGAATAGGACTAGCATCTTTAATGGCCACCCAGTATATTGTATTTCAACAATATCAATTAAAACCCCATAATAATCATTCTCCATTGTGTCATTCTCGCCACCCCGAACACATACACCACAATTTGTTGTACCCATCCATTGACCATGATCTTTTGTATTGAATTTGTAGCCGTTTATAGAATATGTTTGCCACGTGTTTACTTTGTTTGAGGGCCCCTATGCCAAACTCCTCAAAAGGTCATCTTCAATGTTGTTGCTAAACACCTATATCACAAATGGGGGAGTTAATTGGTTTTACCTAAACAAGTTATGAGGGAATTAACAATGAAATTAGTAGATGATATTTAGCATACATGTTCTTTAAACCATGTGGGAAATGTTGTGGAGATTTGTTTGTCCACTTGTTGGTCATTTAGTCCAAGTTCTCGTAGTAAATCTGCATATATGCTGAATTGAAATCACAAATTAAATCACTTCACAGATTTAGTCATGATACGTGAAATCAAAAGAACTTATAAGCTTACTTCAAAAAAGGCTCCACCTCAGGACAATTTAGAAGAACATATAAGTGTGCAGCCTTCATTTCCCTCTCTTGTAAGATGCAAGATTTACGTTTTCCAATGGGACGACCAGGAAAATTAAAAATAGAAAACGGTGGATTGATTGAACAACCTTCACCTCCATCATCATTCCGTGAAACTCTTGTCCTTTTAGATGGAATAGTGGGTGGATAGTAGTAAGATGCAAAAGTAGAGGTCTCCTCCACTAAATAAGCTTCACAAATGGAACCTTCGACTGCAGCGGAATTGTTGACCTTATCTTTTAAGGTACGTATAAACCTATTAATTGAGAACGTTAGCGTAAAAAATACCTTATGAGGAATTAATTGAAAAGAACAAAGGTAGATAGGTGACTCAACCTTTCAAAGGGATACATCCATCGATATTGTATGGGACCACCGACCCTTGCTTCATAGGGCAAATGAATTGGAATGTGCTCCATCGAATCAAAGAAACTCGGAGGAAATATTTGTTCCAGTTTACATAAAATTATTGGAATGTTTTTCTCCATCTCCTGCAATTTACCCTTTCTCAGCAATGGCGAAGTTAATTCTCTGAAGAATTGACTGAACTCAGTAAGTGCATTCCAAATAGGCTTCAGTAATGCCTTGAATGCAATTGGAAGCAACCTTTGCAAGAACACATGACAATCATGACTCTTCATACCAAACAACTTTGCTTCCCTCATGTCAACGCATCTAGCCAAATTGGAGGCATACCCATCTGGTAGCTTCAATTGTTTAACCCATTCGCACACAGCTAATCGTTGTTGCTTAGTCAATGTGTATTGCGCTTTGGGTTTTTTTAGCTTTCCACCTCCACCATCCTGTAACTCTAGATCCTTTCGTCTACAATATTATGCCAAGTCCAATCTAGCGTTAAAATTGTCTTTCGTCTTGCCCTTAGTATCCATAAGCGTGTATAAGATATTAAGAAACACATTTCTCTCAATATGCATGACATCCAAATTATGCGGGAGAAGATTTGTTTTCCAATAAGGCGATTCCCAAAAGATGCTTCGTTTTGTCCAAGTTGTGATAAATACCATACCCTGGTTGACTTTCTCCTACTTCTTCGTTATGCTTGGTATATGTCTTACCCTATCCCACACTTCTTCGCGATCAACCTTCGTGGGGGTAACGAAGTCTCAACAAGTCTCTTTCTAAAAGCATTTTTATTTCTTCTATAGCAATGGTCATGTGGCAAGAATTGACGGTGACAATCAAAAAATGATGTCTTTCGGCTATGTTTAAGTGTAAAAGCTTTTGAGTTCTCCATACAAATTGGACAAGCAAGTTTTCCCATTGTCATCCAACCTGATAACATCCCATATGCAGGGAAATCATTAATCGTCCACATCAAACAAGCCTTCATGACAAAGTTTTGTTGTCGTGAGACATCATAGGTCACGACACCGGTATTCCACAACAATTTCGGTTCATCTATAAGCGGTGCAAGTACACATCAATTCTACTTTTTGGATTGGAAGGGCCTGGAATTATGATTGTTAAGAACATGAACTCTCTTCTCATGCACATCCATTGAGGCAGATTGTAAGGAGTAACGATTACTGGCCAACATGAATAAGTCCTACCTGTTTTGTCAAATGGACCGAATCCATCAGCACATAACCCTAGCCTCACATTTCGGGGGTCTTCTGCAAATTCAGGATATGTTTCATCAAAATATTTCCAGGCTTCTCCATCAGATGGGTGAGACAAAGATCCCGTATCTCGCTCATTCTCACGATGCCATCTCATTTGCGCCGCCGTTTGCATTGAGGAATAAAGTCTTTGTAGCCTTGGGATAAGTGGGAAATACCACATTTTTTTCTGAGAAATTTCTTTGACCTTACCGCTTCTACTGATTCTTCTATAACGGTCTTCGCCACAAAATCTACAACTACGAAGATTGTCATATGGAGGACGATAAAGCATACATCCATTTGGACAACAGGAAATCTTTTTGCAACCTAGCCCTAATCGTTCCACTGCTTTCTTTGCACGATAGAAGTTTTTAGGCATTCGGTTATCATTTGGCAATGCATTCCTCATAAAATCCACCCATTGATTAAAACAAGTCTCGGAAATATTGAAGTCAGATTTAATACTTAGAGCTTCACATGCAGCTGACAATTCAGAGTAATTGTCACAACCATCATACAAGGGAGCTTGTGCAGCTGACAACATTTCAAAAAATCTTTTTGCTTCTGGGTTAGGATCTTCCCTTATTTGTTCAGCATAACCAAACCCTTGTTGCTCAATGTAATTGCCAATAGAAGGTCCAGCAGCATCCATTACCATCTGCTCATACCTATTGAAGTCTTCCCTTACCCCACTACTTCCATAGTATGAGTTGTCTGCAACCACTGGGGGAATGGGAGGCCTTGGTTCATCATGGTTAGTCCAGCAGTAGTAATCACTCATAAACCCCTTCATACACAGGTGTGCCTTGACTTCGTCAACAACGTGATACACCATACATTTACATTTTTTACATGGACACCTCAACTTTCCTATTGCTTTAAAATGATCTTGTGCACAAACAAACTCAATAAACTCATTAACACCCTCCATGAATTCATCTGTAACTCTTCTCTTGTCAGGACCCACCTTATTATCCATCCACTTTCGATTCTCAGGAACTTCCATTCTGTTTATAATTTACAAAAAAATAGAACTCATTGTCATGAAAATACACAAGTCCAATACTATTCAAGGGAGATCCATGATTAATTGGTATAAATCATGATTAATTTTAAGTGTAATTAAGGTTTATGGTAGCTACTTCGTTTCCTCCTTTCCCTTATTTGAGGTAGTGTTTCTATTTATGTTCATCTGTGATCATAAGTAGAAATTTATACTGTAAGTGAACTATACAGAACAAAGATATAAAATAATAAACATAACAGTAAAGAGACTCATTTGTGGGTTTTTATGATTAAAATATGACACTCCATTTACTTGAGCTTGATTTATGAGGTTTGTGAATGTATTTGATATTTTAAATCTCTAAATCTTTTTCCTTTATAACTTTGATTTCTTGCACAAAAATATTCAAAGAGGAAATGAAGGAGACAGAATTATCATTTATGTACAGACAAATTTTTATAATAAGTAGTTCTTTGTTAATGATTTGAATTAGAATATACTTATGGTGATTATGTTAATGAATTATGAGAATGAATGCATGGCTTCATTGTGTTTTTCTTTTCTCATATTGCAGAGCATCCTTGGCTCCAAATTGCTAAGAAGGCTCCTAATGTTCCTCTTGGAGATGTTGTCAAGTCAATACTTAAGCAGTTTTCAATGATGAATAGATTCAAAAGAAAAGCCCTTAGGGTTGATATACTTCACACTGTTGCACAATTTTGTGTTGTTGAGAGATCTCTTTGTGACAAATTAATGGGGGCTCTAATACCTAGCCTATTTATAAATGGTTTGGAGATGATTCTAGGAATTTATTTGGATTGAGAATAATACCTTGCTGTAACAAACTCTCTCCCTGTTCTCTCTTATTATGTATCTATTGTCATGATTTTTTTTTAATAATTGTTTGCTTCATTTGTGCTCTCAAAAGACATGTTGTCCAGATTTCTGGTCAGCGAGAGGCTGAATTATATGAGGAATTGAGGAGAGCTAAAGCTGATACTTAAGAGCTAAGGGCGGGCTTGTTGGACAAGGAATCTCAGTTGCTGAGTATGTCAGAGGAGAATGAGGGGCTCAATTCCAGGATCAAAACTTGCATGTACAACCAAAGCTAGCTACTGGCATAATGGCTCTAACCTATATATAGGTTCCTCCCCTCTCCTAATATCCAAATTCAGAAATACTAACATATACACGAACCACAATACAATTTGCATGATGATGAAAGAAGACAGCTTAGCTGCACACTAACATATAACTCTTCACAACTATATCTATGTTTCAGAAATACTTGTACAGGCTATACATTAAAATTCAGCATAAAATCGTTGGTGCATGCTAAGTGCTAACTAGTACCTAATAGATGATCATATATACAAATCCAAACCTACAAACTCAGACATAACAGTTTATATTCCTGAAAGTTGGTGGGTACCAGCATCTTCAAATCTATAACTTACATTATAACCTCAAATGAATATGCCCTTTATTATTGGCTTTGTGTCACTCCTCTAGTCACTATGGGGAAAATATTGCAGATCTGCAATGACAAATTGCCCATTATTTCAGATGGTAATTAGTAAAAAAATAATTGTGTACTACGTTATACATAGATGGTAATTGGTACAGCATTTCAGTGGATTAGGATATTTGCCTTAATAGGTAAATCTTTGGTCAAATACATAGAACACTCGGTTCATATCATGAATTAAAGAATATCTCGTTCTCTAGCACGTTGATTGAAAGACCATAATTAGCTTAGGAAGAGTAAAAAAATGTGGGGGGGAGAGGGTACAATAATACCAAGGGAAATATAACACATCAAGTATTTACCTTGAGTGTTCTCAAATTCTACGAACTTAGCAAAGAACCTTCGAAGCACGAGAAATTGGAAGTCTGAAATAGGATTAATTCGTTTTATTAAAATACAAATTGGTTAAAAATGATATAACACATTAAAAGATATAGTTTAGCATATTCATAGCAAAGCAGTGTAGCCAACATAACATGCATATTTTAACATTTGGAAGGGATGAAACAGATAAAACAACAAAGAATGGTTATATTAACTATCACAAAAACGTTGAGGTCAATAAGAACAAACATATTATTATGACTACCAATATTAGAATGGTTGTCAAATCAGCTCATTAAATTATTTAAATGAAGCAAGATGTGTGTTAGGACTGAGTCAGCTCATTATTTAAATGCAGGCCACCACCCAGAAGAAACAGACCTTCCAGCAGAATTACAAGGCACCACAGGGAGTTACAAACCTCACAAAATTCTGGCCAGCCGCATAGTTACTCAATATGGCACATAAATTGAGGACAAGGTTGTTTTTGAGAGAAGAGGTATTGTTAGGACTGAGTCAGAACAAAATTGTTTTTTGGTGCTATAAATTCCCAGCTTCAAGTGTACAGAGTCCCTCTTCCACTTTTCTTCTTCTTTCTTATTATCAAACTTTTTAGATATTTGATATATAGTCTATGGTCCATGTGACCTCTGCCTCTATACCAACCCTTTCTTCCACGTGTTCTCACTGTTATTGAGCTTCAACTCCTGATTTCTTCACATCCTTCTCCTTTCTCCTTTAGTTTTCCTCTGGAAAACTCAGTTTCTTTATTTTTCAGTTCTGATAGGGATTAGAAAGAAGCTCATCTTAAATGCCCATACACTTGTTCTTGATGTTTGAGATTCATGTATCAAATTCTCAGTGAAATTTTCTTCTCTGGGTGTTATGATCAATTCCACTATCAGGCGCAGGACCCATCTTGTTCAATCCTTCTCAGTTGCCTTCCTTTACTGGCTTTACTACGTTTCATGATTTCTAACCCCTCCTCCTACTTTTCTGATTATTAACGCTAGCTATATATCGCTTATAGTTTATATAATATTATTTCTTGTTATTAATTATACGCAATATTTTTTTTTCGAGTTTCTTACGTTTAGTGTGCGGGTCCCGCTAACAAAGTGTCCATCTTGTTTTCAACTTTTGAATTGGTACGTGTCTCTGTCTCATATGGCTTCCCAAGCGAAACATGTTCGGGGTCGGGGTCGGGTCGTGGTCGTCCACGGTTCAAAACTCGGGTTCGGAGGAGGAGTTGCGGGCGATGGATCGGAGGAAGAGGAAGAGAATGATATCAAAGCGTGAATCGCAAGGCAATATCGGATGAGGAAACGAAGCACTTGGATGATCGGCTGCCCAAGTGACTCGGCTCGGGAACAAGAATCACCAAATACTCTCAACGGTCGGCATCACCTCCCAACAATACTTGACCGTTGAGGCTGAAAACTCAGTGCTAAGAGCTCAAGTGGATGAGCTAAGCCACAGGCTAGAGTCTCTAAACGAGATCATTAACTTCTTGAATGCCAAAGCAATGGAATTTTTGGACCTGCAGGGGCACCAACCACTTTCATTGAGCCTCCCAATAATATCTTCTTCAACCCTTTGAATATGGCCTATCTGAACCACCCCATCATGGCTTCTACAGACATGTTGCAATACTGAGATGAGATCTATTATTGTGCTTTCTGGATTTTAGTTTGAGACAAGAGGGTATTTGTTGATCTCTTTTAGGTTTGAGTTTGTTGAGAAATTATAATCACTGCCAGATAGTGATTAGGGAATAATCATGAATTGTGTATTATGACATAAAGCGGGTAAGCTTATTGGTTCTTTGGTTCTGTAAATGGGCCCTCTAGTGTTCGAGAGAAAGGTTGCATGAGTTGAGCCACTATTATTGTTGTCATTTGTCACTCTCCTATTATTTATTTCCTTTTTACCTCCCCGTTTTACCTATTTATGTATTGGTTCCATCATTTGCATAAATATGAAGAACAATAATTTCTCTCTCATCTAATAATAATTTCGAGTCCTCACGAGAGTAACTTCATCATAGGCAAGCTAAGACCTACAAAGTGTTAAAAATCCCAAACAAGAGATGGTGATTGTCATAGTATCAATGCCTCTATAACCAAGTGGTCAGAAGTTTGATCCTTGCTATCCTCATTCTTCTAAATAAAAGTTAAATTTCAGCAAAAGCTAGAGTGAGCCTATGCATTATCCACGCTTCAGCCCCAAAGGGCTCTTGCGTGAGGGATTGAGGGAGTGAGTAAGATATAAAACCATTCATTAGACTTTACCTAATAGCTTAAGCCTTTGGAAGAGTTGGTGATTGACACTTCACAAGTACACATATAAAATAAAATGCAAAAATTCAAGTCATTATATACAGCAGAAAAGAAAGGAAATGGAAGGGAGCAAAATAAAAATCTTCAAAACTCACATTACCAACATAGATTGATCGAGAATCCACTTCCTCCTTTTCAGCCTGACTTGCAGATGAACCAGATAAATCTTCAAATCAAAATAAAAAAAATATCATTTAACAGAAAGATATTAATATTATCATTAAATGCCTCAAATGTACAAATAATATTTAAAATCCAGCATTAGAAATGAAAAGTATGATAGGTAACTAGAGCAGAATTAAAGGTAAATATAGAACAACTGAATTATATCTCCTCTATTGTACTGATATCAGAGAAAATACCAGTAATAGTGGGGCTAAAATGTTAGGATAGATGAACAAGAATAGAAAAATACAGATAGCTCAGGCAATTTCAAGAGTGCCTGATTCTCTCCCTTCCTAAACCTTACTCTTACATTGTCTCTCTCTTCTCTATATAACCCTATTCCTTTCCCCCAATCAGCACCCCCCTGCCACTTAGGCAGTTAGTTAGTGAAGCCACAATGTGTCCCATATGCTTTGCCTTGGGGCTCAGATCCCCTACTTCTTCTAAAACTCTTCCTAAAATAGTCCTTCAACAGTGGTGGAGGTCTATCAAAGTATCTTAACAATCACATATGTCTCATAATTAAAAAATGATGGCAGGCATCGTGCACCATTTGAAATGGACAAGAGACCAATATGTTTAATTTAACAACACAAGATTTATGAATAGTGAAGTCATTTTACATCAAGTAGACAAATATCTAAACTATTGTGCCAAAACATTTATTACATCTTCCCTTCTCACCCCCGGCCCCACTTTCTCTTGCTCTCTCTCCAATCTCCATTACCTGTTGCTAATGGGACTTATTGTCCACCTAAATGATTGTATCAACCCATTAATTGCTTCTTCCTTCCATGCCCTCCACCCCCCGGGGGTTCTCATATGTAATACAGTAATAGTCGCCACATTGACCTGGATTCATGGTATGCAGGGGACCAAGTTTACTTCATAATTTCTCCTAAAGAAGTTCTATCTTAACCAACTTAAAAATAGGGTTAAAGTACCATAGACACGTGGCCCAATGAAGTGTTTATAATAATTTAATTATTTTTTAGCCAAGTAAGATAGAAACTAGAAAGTGACAAAAGTTTAGAATAAGTTCAGTTACATGAGTTTTTGCAATAAAAAAAAAATCATCTAAACATAGTAAAATATATCAAGTGTTTTTTCTTTAAAAAAGAAAAAAGAAAGCGTGCAAACTCCAAAGTAGCACAAAGTCAAGAAGAGGCTAATAACAAGTCCACTAAACTAAGATCCTTAACGTGTGGCGTAATATTTTACAGGCTAGGCTTGCTGCAGTGCAAAAATGAGAGAAGAAGACCAACCTCATTAGCATTTATGTTACTTTCAGTGCCACTTACCGTCTGCCATACAACGAGGGGAAAATGGTCATTTAGCTTTCCCTCGGCTACTTCTTGTCTTTGCTTGCAACACTTTGCTTTCCCAACGGTGGGATCAAGGCCATACTCTATGTTCACACTGCATTACAACAATTCAACAACTCCACCAATTGAGCAATTCAATCAAAATTTAAAACGAAATACTTATTAATTAGTTAGAAAAATTTTATTTTTCTATGTTCACCTGCATCTACAATTTTATTTCCTATGCTCACATATTCTCTATTTTCATGCTCATTTAAAATTAAAAGTGGCAAAATGTTAAAAAGAAATGTAAGAAATGGAAAGATAGATAGGGTCAGTTGCAAGCTCATAGAGGAAAATTAGGCAAAACGTTAAAAAAAAAAATCAAGAAATGTGGTTACGGAGGAGGATATGGTGAGAGAGGTGAAGCACATAAGGTCAGTTGCAAGCTCATGATTTCTAGGTTATCAAATGCAATACAGTATGAAATGGAAGATGTCGCAACCGGAATCGCGACGGGACGACCGAAAAAAGATTAGCGCATTTGAAAATCAATGGAGTCGCCACCAATGTTTATTTTAATTGGGAAAACATTAGAAAAAACCCTTAAAATAGGCAAAACTGGTCTTTTGGAAAATGAGTTTGGGTTCGGGAGTCGATTACAGGTAGGGAAGGTGTTAGCATCCTACACTGCCCGTTCCAAGAACGGTACCTTAAGTCAATTGTGCAAATTTTAATAATATCAAATTTATTTATTTTACCCCTTTTTGAAAAGACTTTGTAACTATTTTATTTTATTTATTTTTTATTTTTATTTTTTTTAAAGGAAAGAAAAGAGAAATAACTAAATTATGAAAATTTATTTTTCGGCTTGACAGAATAGAAATCCTGCTCCTACGTATCCTCGGGTGCAATGAGGAACTCAAAGTCACGTAGTTCTGTAGAAAATAAGTGTGAGTTAATTGATTTTAATTAAAAGATTTTTGAAAAGAAAATTTCATTGTTTGAGAATAAAATCATTCTTGCACAGGGTTCAAGTTAGCACTAGGTTACTCAATAAACCCTTGTGATCCAAACGACATTGAAGATAGTATCTACTATTCAATCAACATCAGTGGTCATTACATTAATTAAAAGATTTTTTTATTTTTATATTTTTTTATCTTTTTATTATTCTTTTATTTTTATCTTCCTTTTTATTTTTTTTAAAAAAAAAATTACTTCATTTTTTTTTTTTGTCTTTTTTATTTTTATTTTTGTTTTTTTATATATATCTTATATATATATATATATATATATATATATATATATATATATATATATATATATATATATATATATCAAAACACTTTAACATTAAAAAAAACGAAGAGTAATAGTAGTAATCAAAATAATATCAACAAAAATAATAATAATACTAAATAATAATAACAATAAAATAATAATAATAATAAAAAGAAGAAAGGTAGAGGAGTTGATAAAACCAGAAAAGGAAAGCTCACATTACGAGCTTACATACGTAAATTGAATTTCTTCTTGGTGTGAGTCTCGGTTGGAGGGAAATGGTGGCTTGGTGGTCACGGTGGGTAATGGTTCTTCTTGCCGGGTGAAATTTGTGAGGGTGATCTTGCCGGGCCGGGTTGTTAGTCACGTAGTCTATTTGGGTTGTGAAGTTGATGAGTGAAAGAGGATAGTAATTTATGAAAGAAAATGGTGGAGTCCCTCTCGGTTGGAGAGTGATATGTAAGCTTGGTGATTAGAGAAAAATGGTGGGTATGAGATGAAGGAGTGGCAGTGTTTGGAGGTGAATGTTGGTGGGTAGTCAAGTGAGCTTGAAGATGGAGTGAAGGTGCTGGAAATGGTTGGGAGGTGAAATGGATGAAGTGAGATGGTGGTGTTGTGATGAAGAAAAAGATGGTGAAGGAAGCTTGGATGGAGGTCGTGTGGAGGTTGAAAATGGAGGCTCTGAGTTTGGAGATGGAAAGAATGCTTTCTGTTGGTTTTTTCTCCCCTGTGTTGCCTCCCCTCTAATGTTCTCTTTTTTTTCTCGTTCAAAGCCAGAAAATCTAATCTTCTCCTCCTTCCTGTGTGTGTCTTTGTGAGTGAATATATAAGAAAAAGTGACGTGTGTGTCTGGTGGGTGAGTGCAGAGTGGGTGAGTGCAATTGAGTGCAATTTGGAGTGTAATGTGATTAAAGAGTGCAATTGAGTGCCGTGAGTGGAATGCAATTAGGTGCAAAGTGAATGGAGTGCAATTGAGTGCTGCAATTGAGTGCAATTGAGTGCTGTGTGTGTGGATATGCAAGAGTGATTAGTGAGTGCTTTGTGTGTAGAATGATTAAAATAGAAAAAAGAAGAAAGAGTGCGTGTGTCTTTGATGGGTGCAATTTGGGATTCGGTGGAGTGGGTGCAATGCATTATGAGAAAAAAACAATGGAGTGGGTGGCGGGTGGGTTTGATATGTTGGAGGAATAAAAATAAAAAAAAAAAATGTGTATAGTGTGGGAACGTGGAAGAGAAATGAAGAAAAAAAAAAAGAAAATGTGTGTGGGGGTGAGAAAGTGAGCTAC
Source organism: Ormosia emarginata (assembly GCA_029884605.1). Classification (NCBI taxonomy): domain Eukaryota; kingdom Viridiplantae; phylum Streptophyta; class Magnoliopsida; order Fabales; family Fabaceae; genus Ormosia; species Ormosia emarginata. The sequence continues at coordinate 6,669,268 of JAQQTP010000025.1, forward strand.
AAAATAATTTTTATTTTGCACAAATAAAATAAAATAAAAAAAGAAAGATAGAAGTAAATAAAATTTTAAAAAAAAAAATGGTGTGACCACAACATTGTAATTAAGCATCTTTTCACTAAAATATTAATCAATGATCAAGTAATAAAAAATTTATGGACAAAATTGGGTATCAACAGCTGCCCCCCTTTGCTTTACATTTAAAATAAATGGGAAGCAAAGGAATTGATTCAATTTTGTCCATGAAAATTTTCATTTCCTTTTCTTTTTCCTCTTTTCCTTCTTTCTCTTTTTTTTTAGAAAGCAGAGTGAGGCAAAAACAATGGTCATTGAAACGAGATAAAAAGCTTGCGGAGTCGGGTATCCGCCGAAGCTTAGCAAAAACTTAAAGCAAGAAAGGGAAAAAGCTATGAGTCGGATTATCCGCCAAAGCTTGATGAGAAACTTAAAAAGCTTGCATGAGTCAGTTATCGCCTTAAGCTTGGCAAAAACTTAAAAGCTTATGAGTGAGTCAGTTATCCATTGAAGCTTGAAAAAAACTTAAAGCAGAAAGGGAGAAAACTATGAGTCAGTTATCCGTCGAAGCTTGGAAAAAAAAAAAAACTTAAAGCAGGGAAGGGAAAAAGCACGGAATCAGTTATCCGAAGCTTAAGCGAAAAAGCTTGGAAACATAAAAACTTCATGGTCAGTTATCCATTGAAGCTTAGCGAAACAAAAAGCTTCATGGTCAGTTATCTGCCGAAGCTTGGCAAAACTTAAAAGCTTATGAGTCAGATTATCCATTGAAGCTTGAAAAAAAATTAAAGCAGGAAGGGAGAAAACATGAGTCAGTTATCCGTCGAAGCTTGGAAAAAAAAAAAACTTAAAGCGGGAAAGGAAAAAGCTCATGGAATCAGTTATCCGCCGAAGCTTAAGCGAAACTTAAAAGCTTGCTTGGTCAGTTATCGTGAAACTTGACCAAAACTTAAAGCAGGAAGGATAAAAAAGCTTGCGGAGTCGGGTGCCCGTCGAAGCTTGACAGAAAACTTAAAAAGATGGGTGCGAGGACCCAGAAAGGAAAAGGCATTGGGTCGAGGACCCGGAATTGAAAAGGCAACGGGCGTGGGGACCCGAAAACTAAAGGCAAATGGGTGCGGGGACCCAAAAAACTACAGAAAGGCTGTTGCTGCTTTTTTGTTGTAAATGCATATGACGCCTAAGTTGATGCTTGATGCAATGGATGCATGATAATGCAATGGATGTGAAGCTTGAGGACAGTGCATGTAATGCCTGGGATGATGCATGATGTAACGGATGCATGATGATGCAATGAATGTCCTACTATAGATATTCTCATGGACAAATTGGGTAAACAAAAATTGATACATCAGAGCTTTAGTCGGATCACTCTTGGTTCCACAACACCCTTAAGAACTTCTTCCCATAGTAGGATCCGGGTCGAACGGTAAACAAAATTCATCGATTGGCTTCTTGATTTGTTGGTGATTCTTTGTTTTCATCAATACTTTTATCAGGAAATTTATTGCATTCCCCATGACCTTTCAAGATTGTTAAAATAAAACTGAATGCTTTTGCAATATAATCACATGTTTCACATTTCAATATAAATCTATCATGATAAATGCATATTGAATCAGCAATGGGTTGCAAAGAAAATGGACTATTATTATGGAAAGGAACAGTACAGGGAATGTGGTACCACAAAGATTAGAATTGAAAGGTTTACAGAAGAATGTTGGAGTAGATTTTTCCAGCTCTTCCAGTGATGCTCTCTAGGATGACCAGTGCTAATTTCCCATGTGTAAGACCTTAAATACCCCATTTTCTATTTCTGAGAACATGAGTTGACCCAGTTTTCACGCGTCGGGAGGGTTCATGACAAGACTTTCCATTCAAACTGCCCCAGTTTGTGACTCGAGGCAACTCCACTTTTCCAGATGTGTCAAGAACCATCTTTGACCCTAACTTTTGCCTAGGTCGCTCTTTCCGAGTTTTCAACCTAGCAGGTCGCTCTAATTTTTGCCTAGATCGCCCTTTCAGGTTTTCAACCTAGCGAGCCACTTTTTTTTTGTGTTTTTTTTTTTTTTTTTTTTTTTTTTTTTTTTTTTTTTTTTTTTTTTTGTTTTTTTTAAGCATAATACATTTTGACAGCATCTGAATTTACAGGAAGTGGTAAATCAGCACCATCCATATTTGTGAGAATTAAAGCTCCTCCCGAGAAAGCCTTTTTTACAACATAAGGTCCTTCATAGTTTGGAGTCCATTTTCCTCGATTATCCTTTTGAATGGGAAGAATCTTCTTGAGTACTAGGTCTCCTTCTTGGAACTGTCGCGGACGCACCTTTTTCGTATAGGCTTTCATCATTCTCTTCTGGTAAAGCTGGCCATGACACAATGTCTTGTTAATCTCTTTCCTTCAATGAGGTTCAACTGATCAAGTCGAGTTTGGACCCATTCAGTTTCTTCTAATTCTACTTCTATCAGCACTCTTAATGATGGAATTTCCACTTCAATAGGGAGTACCGCCTCCATTCCATAAACCAAAGAGAAAGGGGTTGCCCCAGTTGAAGTACGAACAGATGTACGATAACCATGCAATGCAAATGGTAGCATTTCATGCCAATCTTTATACGTTACAACCATCTTTTGAACAATCTTCTTGATGTTCTTGTTTGCCGCCTCCACTGCCCCATTCATCTTTGGGCGATAAGGTGAGGAATTGTGGTGCTCAATTTTAAAACTTTCACACATCTCTTTCATCATCTTATTGTTCAAATTAGTGGCATTGTCAGTGACAATTTTGCTTGGCAAACCATATCGACAAATCAGCTCCCTTTTGACAAATTTGACCACTACATTCCTAGTCACATTGGCATAAGAAGCAGCTTCGACCCATTTTGTGAAGTAATCAATTGCGACAAGAATAAAGCGATGTCCATTTGAGGCCTTCGGTTCAATGGGCCCTATGACATCCATTCCCCACATTGAGAATGGCGAGTCTTTGTTAAAACATTCAAAGGTACAGGTGGCGCATGAACCTTGTCAGCATATGTCTGGCATTTGTGGCACTTCTTCACATAATTGAAGCAATCGGTTTCCATTGACAACCAATAATATCCAGCTCTTAGTATCTTTCTTGCCATTGCATGCCCACTTGCATGAGTTCCAAAAGAACCTTCATGGACATCCTTGATGATTTTCTCTGCTTCTGTTGCATCAACACATCTTAGCAGCACCATGTCGTGGTTCCTCTTGTAGAGAACTTCCCCATTTAGAAAGAAACCCATTGTGAGTCTTCTGAGGGTTCTTTTGTCATTTTCTGAAGCATCTGGAGGGTACTCTCTCGTTCTTGATGAAACATTTGATGTCATGGTACCACGGTTTCCCATCCGGCTCCGCTTCTACCATTTGGCAATATGCCGGGTTGGTCACGACTCTCCATCTTTATGAGTGGCAAGTCCTTATCATGACTTACTTTAAACATTGACGACAACGTGGCTAAAGCATCACCAAGCGATTATCTTCCCGAGGGACGTGATGGAATGTGACTTCGTCAAGTCGTTCACCAACTCTTTGATGTAAGTATGATAAGGGATCAATTTGGTATCTCGAGTTTCCCATTCTCCCTTTAGGCGATGGATGACCGGGCGAGTCCCCGTATACCTCAAGAACTTTTGCCTTTGATTCTATCATTTGCTTGGATTCCCATGGCACATGCTTCGTATTCGGCTATGTTGTTTGTACGGTCAAAGCACAACCGAGCAAAGTGATTGGGATAAAATTACTTTCGTGGGAAATCAATATGGCCCCGACTCCATGCCCCAGTGAATTAGAAGCTCGTCAAACAACAAAGTCCATTTTTCTTTTTCGAAGATTCTTCTTCTCCAAACAAAGCCATTATATCTTCATCGGGAATTCACACCGCATAGACCCATAGCCCTCAACTTGGTTGACTAGCTAAGAAATCGCGAGCACCGCCTTTGATTGCTTTTTGGGTGACGTAGACAATGTCATATTTCGATAGCAAAACTTGCCAACGTGCAATCCTCCCGGTGAGGCAGGTTTTTCAAAGATGTACTTGATCGGGTCCATTTTGGACACTAACCAAGTGGTGTAACACAACATGTACTGCCTCAACCGGTGGGCCGCCCATGCCAAGGCGCAACACGTGCGTTCCAATAATGAATATTTTGCCTCATAGTTCGTAAACTTCTTACTCAAGTAATAGATGGCTGCTCCTTTTTTGCCGGTTTCATCGTGTTGTCCAAGTACACAACCCATGGATTCATCCAACACGGTCAAATACATGATGAGAGGCCTTCCCGGCATTGGAGGTACCAAAGCGGGGTTCTTGCAGAGCATCTTGCTTGATCTTCTCAAATGCTTCTTGACAATCCTCATTCCATTCTACTGTCTGGTTTTTACGCAATAACTTGAAGATTGGCTCGCACGTTGCAGTCAATTGGGATATAAACCTAGCAATATAGTTCAGCCTCCCCAAAAATCCACGAACTTCTTTTTCAGTGCGAGGAGTTGACATCTCTATGATTGCTCGAACTTTTCTCGGATCAACTTCTATCCCTTTCTCGCTAACCACAAATCCCAAGAGCTTGCACGATTTTACACCAAAAGTGCACTTAGCAGGATTCAATCGAGCACGAACTTTCTTAACCGCTCAAAAAGCTTTTGTAAATCGGTTATGTGATCTTCTTCTGTTGACTTTGCAATCATATCATCCACATAAACTTCTATTTCTTTGTGCATCATGTCGTGGAACAATGCCACCATCGCCCTTTGATAAGTTGCTCCGGCATTCTTCAATCCAAATGGCATCACTTTATAGCAAAAAGTCCCCCATAGAGTGATGAATGTGGTCTTCTCCATATCTTCAGGTGCCATCTTGATTTGATTATATCCCGAGAAACCATCCATGAAGGAGAAAAATGCATATTGAGCAGTGTTGTCCACCAAAATGTCAATGTGAGGTAAAGGAAAATTATCTTTAGGGCTGGCCCTATTCAAATCTCTATAGTCAACGCACATGCGTACTTTCCCATCTTTCTTCGGGACAGGTACGATGTTGGCGACCCATTGAGGGTACTTTGCGACAGCGAGGAAACCTGCATCAAACTGTCTTTTGACCTCCTCTCTAATTTTTAGCGACATTTCTGGCTTCATTCGCCTCAATTTTTGCTTGACGGGAAGACATTCTGGTCTTAATGGCAATTTATGCTCAACTATGCTAACATCCAGCCCCGGCATGTCTTGGTACGACCATGCAAAAATGTCACGATAATCAGATAGGAGCTTGACCAACTTGCTTCGCTCTTCTTCTTTCATAGAAGTGCCAATTTTAACTTCTTTTTTATCATCTTCTGTCCCCAAATTAATCACTTTAACTGGCTCCTCATGGGGTTGAATCTCTTTGGCCTCTTGTTCTATTAATCTCATTAGCTCAGAAGAAGGTTCCCAATCGTCATCATCTTCATCAACATGATTAATGGGATGGTCAAAATTATACAATGGGGTCATAACTTGTCATTTTCAAGAGAACCACTTTCAGATCTGCATTTATTGATGTCAAAACAAGTAAAAAGGGTAATGAATAAAAGCTAATGCAATGGTCGGACAGAAAAATTAAAAGGGAAGATAATTTGAAAATGCATTTTATTGATAGCAAATACTGAAAAGGAAACATGTGAGCCCGTTTTTACAACATATTTTCCTAAAGCCTTAGGCATAGCTATAGGATTAACATTACAGAATTACTTTGAATCAGCTTCAAAAGTCATGGGAAAATCGACGATCTCCCAATTGTTGAGCTCTGCATCCGGAGAACAAGGGTACACCAGACTGACATCGAGGTCGATGGATTGATCATCATTGATAGCGGTCACCTGGTTCAGAAACACCAACCCGGCACTTCGAAAACTCTGTCGGATGTCACAGATGGGAATCCTCTCAGTTTTAGGCTCCCGATTTTCCAATCGAGCCAACCTCTTCTCCCTTTTCTCTTCTATGACCCTTCTCTTATCAGCTTTAGTTGGTTTATATCCTAACCCGAACCTGTCCTTGTTTTCACATGGGTGCAGAAACTTTGCAATGCCTTGTTTATTCATTCCTAGTCCATTTCCACTTTGATATCCTCTTTCAAGCATAACTTTAGCCATCATTATGGATGCACTAGATGACTGTGGTTTTGGAATTCGAGCTCCTTCCTTTACATAAACAGCATTGACAACCTCAAACGCTTGGAATGATGTTTCAAGAGCTTCTTCTGCAGCTTCGATGTAAGGAGTCGATGGGAGTTTGCTCACCAATAAGTCTTCCTCACCCGAGACGATCACCAAACTATTGTCAACTATGAATTTCACTTTCTGGTGCAAAGAGGACGGCACCGCGCCAGCGGAATGAATCCAGGGTCGTCCCAATAGGCAACTGTAAGTTGGTGTGATGTCCATCACCTGAAAGAGTACATGAAAGGTAGTAGGCCCAACCTGAACTGGGATCTCTACTTCTCCCATCACTTCTCTTCGGGTCCCATCAAAAGCTCTCACGATCATAGTACTTGGTTTCATATAAGTCTCATCAAAAGGCAACTTGGAGAGAGTTGATTTTGGCATTACATTCAAAGAGGAACCATTATCAATGAGCACTCTAGCCATTATATGATCTTGGCATTTGACGGAAATATGCAGCGCCTTATTATGCCCCATTCCTTCAGCAGGGATCTCATCATCGGTGAAAGTGACATAATTATCAGCAGTAATGTTGCCAATAATACCACCAAACTTGTCAACTGTAATGTCATGAGAAACATGTGCTTGATTTAGTATCTTCATCAACACTTTCCTATGCGGCTCAGAATTCATCAACAAGGACAAGAGAGATATCCTTGCAGGAGTGCGATTTAACTGATCAACCACCCTATACTCGCTTTGCTTGATGAACTTCAGGAACTCACAAACTTCTTCATCAGATACCTCTTTCTTATACTCATTTGGCTTTGTCAATCCTCCTTTTTCTTTCACATCATTCCCCATAGAAGTCTCTCTGTCTTGCTCTTCCCCTTATAGTTTCTCTTTTCTTCTTCTTCTTGCCCTTTCGCAACTCCTCGGGAGTGTAAATGCGACCACTTCGTGTCATCCCTCCAATCCCCGATATATTTGTGACAATAGCGGTCGAACAAGATGAAACATTTGGTGATCGTTTGTAAGATTATCTCCAAGGACTTGTATATCATAATTCCACGGTACTGCTCTGGTGTCCTTAAATGGAAAAGGACTAGGAACTTGAATGGTGATGGGCTTTGGGCCACATGGAGGTGGCGCAGGTGAACTTGCAGTGTAATAGATAACCAACGGTTTGATAGCTGGATTTGCAATGGAAGGGACCGGAGAGTTTACGGCTTCATGACCTTCTTGAAAGTGTGGAATAGCACATTCATCCACCATACTTATGCCACCATTGTCACATAAATGACCTATTTGCACTAGTTGCATGTCCATTAGATCTTGGAGGATTTGTCTGAACTCACCACATTCGTCAATAGAATGCCCCACATTCCCATGGAGATTGCACATTATTTCGTTATCGCCGCCCCCTTTCTTTTCAATACGAACTTCCATCATCCCGAATTTGCACAGTTCTTTAAAAATAACCTTCATGGGGGTTTTGACATCTGCCACTCGTCTTATAAGTTGCTGGGCAGAACACTCCTCTATAGCATTGACTGTAGGATTCTCATGGTTAGGCAAAGGATTGTGGCCCACACTAGGGGTATTTGTCTTGAAATTCAACCATTTAGCATTGATTAGATCTTGCACCTTAAACTTCGGCGCTTTGCAATTTCTCGTGGAATGCCCTATGGCTCCTGCATGGTAATCACACTTGGCGTTGGGGTCAAAACCTTTAGGGTATGGGGGTTCCAATGGCTTCATCGGGCAAGGAGCCAAGAGAGAGTTACGGATGAGTTGGGGTAGTAACTCGGTGTAGGTCATAGGAATTGGGTCGAAGTGGACAAACTTCCTTTCTTGGTTATTTGGTGGTCTTCTGTTGTTTGTGTTTGGATTTTGGGTCCATGGTTGAACTGTTTGAGGCGGTAAGGTAGGAGGTGTCTGGTATTGAGAATAAGATGGCATTTGGTGAGGTCTCATTGAGTGGTGAGGTTAAGGATGAGGAACGTGTGAAGTATTGGCGACATGGGGGTAATAAGGCTGGGGATATGAAATTGGTGGTGTAGTGGGAAAATATGGGTGGTAAGGTGCAAAAGGGGTTTGGAAGGATGATTGATGGTTTACTGGTGTTTGGCTATATCTCCCTTGGGTAAAGTTTCTTTGGTCGAAGGTAACAGCATGAGTTTCTCCTTCTTTTTTCTTTCCCATCGGGGGCCTCTTGGCGTTAAATGTTCCTGTCGAACTTTCAACGATCTTCCCACTTCTCATTCCTCCCTCAACTCTTTCTCCGATGATAACCATGTCCGAGAAATTTGATGACACACTCCCTATCATTTTGTCATAGAAGGGCGGTTGCAGAGTGTCAATAAACGTGGCCACCATTTCTCTTTCTGTCAATGGGGGTTCTACTTGAGCGGCCATTTCTCTCCATCGCTGAGCATATTCCTTAAAGGTTTCAACATCTTTCTTAGCCATATTCTGGAGCTGCAATCTATCCGGTGCCATATCAATATTGTACTTATACTGCTTCAAGAAAGCATCAGCCAAGTCTTTGAAACATCGAACATGGGCACGCTCAAGATGAGTGTACCAATTTGAAGCTGCCCCAGTCAAGCTATCCTGGAAGAAATGAATTAGCAGCTTGTCATCGTGAGCATACGAAGCCATCTTGCGGATGTACATGGTCAGATGGTTCTTTGGACAAGTGGTCCCCTTGTATTTATCAAAATCTGGAACTTTGAACTTCGGTGGGATCACCACGTTAGGGACAAGGCAAAGTTCCGAAGCATCAAGGAGACCGTAGCTACTTGCTCCTTCTATAGCTCGCAGTCTCTCTTCTAGAGTTTCCAACTTCTCTCTGGACTGGGAATTTTCAACAGAGGAATTCAATGGGTTTTGTGGCATAAAAGTGGGGATAAAATGCTGTGCCGGCAAGGTTCCATTGGCAGGTGGTTGGGTTGTGTTTAAAGAGTTAGCAGTAGGATTGCTGCCGTCCGGGGGATTGGTCGCTTGTGGTGGTATAAAGCCGGCAGGAAAACCATATGGAGGAAGAAAGAAGGGGAATGGGTGCTGTGTTTGTGGTGTTTCATTAGCATTTGGCAGAGTAACCTGAGCTTCAGTAGTGTTTGGCGGGTTTGGGATCTGTGTTACTGCTGACGTGCCATTATCAAGGGAATTTGTGGCCAATGGTGGTACATACCCAGGAGGGAGGCCATATGGTGGGAATGATGGAGCCTGAGTTCCCTGTGAACTTGTGACAGCAGGTTGAGTGGTGCTGTTTGGATAAACAGTTAGTGGCATCATAACTCCTTGAGGGTTAATGCTTTGATGTTGCAGAGGGGTTGGAGAGAAGCCAGGCGGGTGAAGAGGTGTGGCTGGGTGTCCTTCGTTTGCTGCTGAGGGGTTCCCATCCGTGTTCCTTCTATTCTCCATAGACTGCAACAGCTCCATCATTTTGGACATTTGCTCTCTAAGCTGGTTCACTTCTTCCTTCATTCTTCTTGCGACTGTCCCAGTTCATCCATGACCTTCGATTGGGAGCGAGTCCTATAAGGGTGTTTAGAGACAGCTTTTTTTTTTCGTGGTCATATTATTTTTATTATTAGGAATAATAAAATGCAAACTTAAGTAAAATGCATGCAAAGACATGATCCAATGAAGCAAACGATATCGATAAACCTCATTTATTCAAAGATAAAAGCTTCATAGGGAATTTCCTTTTACATCATGTTAATCATGCTACTCCTTAGGTCTAACTTGCCCTTATGTGCTTAAGATAGAAGAATAAGATGGAATGAACCAGACCATTTTCAATTTCCAGAAAGCCAACAAAAATAAAAGACTAATTTTGGTGATTTCTTTAGTGAAATTTGCCAAGAAAATTCAGGTCCATCCTAACCCGGGTCAGAAGCTCTTGGGTTTCTCCTGGTATCAACTTAGCTTCCACTTCGAGAATCTCTCTTGCCCTTTTTCTCGAACGGTTGGAGATCTCCCTCACATTATTAATCACCACTTGACTTTCCGCTTCATGTCTTGACTTGCATTTAGGTAGAAGTCTTTTTCATTAGTCAAAAAAATAACATCATTTTCCAAACTTATTCTTCTGGCGATTTAAGATTTCAACTTCAGCCTTGTAACCTTCAAGTTGACCATCTTTCCCTTGAATGATTGCCTCAAGAACTTGACAAGTCTCTCTTAGCTTCTCTATCTCAATTTCCTTAGAGACCATTTTCCGTTCTTGATTTTGGATTCTCTCTCTCGCTATGTCAAGTTGTGTCTTCAAGGATCTTCTCTCAGTGGCCCACTGTTGACAAATGATTTCATATCGGCCCCTCGCTTGACATGATAATCAATAGGTTCATTAAACCGGTGCATTGGTGGCTCCGGCCCCTGTACCTTAGGAGCAAGAAACCCTTTCTTCCTACCAGCTTGCCAAATTGGGTAGTCTTCCGTTGTTTTGGATGAGGGAGGCCAGGCTTTATACTTCTTACATCTTTCCAATCTCCAATGACCTCTTTGACCTTATGGTCGATTCCTTCATCATCATATGAGAATTCATATTTTGATAACCCATGAGTCATAGGAATGAATTGCAAGGATGCCATTTGCCTTCGGACCATCACTTGGGAGCATAGCTCACTACTCCCCATGGACCAATAAGTGGAACCCAAGGCTTACTCCCATATCGTATATGGTGTATGTAAGAGGAAACCACTTGGCTCTCCAAACCACTTCCTTCATCTCCGCAAAAAAAAACGATCCATTGCCCCATCATCGGAGTTCGGGAAGGCCAATTATCACGACCATATAGCGAGAGCGGGTGTTTAGGTATGACAAACCTGTTTAAGATCAATCTCAGGGTGACCAAAGCATTTCAAGGTCGATAGATGACTAAGCATCCATACAGCTAGCGTTGATGCACATCCCCAAAATCTTCCTTTTGATGAATTTGACAAGGTAATTCAAAGATCGAATTGTCTCTCGCCAAGATTGGTGGGGTGGGTGTACCCCATTGTCAATCTGCTCAAACAAATTGATTACATGTCCATCTATCTGATTCTTTACTCTTGGGAATATTACCAACCCGTAAATAGCTAGAGCTAGTGCTACCAAACCAAAACTTTGATCAACCTGAGTTTCAATGATCCTAAGCAGAAACTCGGAATCCAGGCTTCGCCCTCCATCCTTCATGTACCTATTCAATTCATTTGCCTGAACTCCTATGAGTTTGGACAACGTCCTTCTTGGCGTCTTCTTAGGGTCATGCGAGTATACTTTATCCTTGGGCATATTATCTTTATTGAGCAATTTAGCATACTCCTCAATTGTTGGTACCAGGTCAAACTCTCGAAAAGTGAAGCATCGATATGAGGGGTCCCAAAAGCGAAGCATGGCTTTCAACATTTGGGTATCAGGAGCAATGAACATCAGAGCTGCAATATCTCCATATTTGTCATTGAACTCTTCCTGTCTTTCCATGTTATACCACACATTACGGAGTCTTCTAATATCATTTTGCTCAAAGTCATGGCCTCTCATTAGAGGTGGTAAAAGAGTATCCCTGTGTTGCGAAAGCTTTCCTTCACTTACTTGAGCCCTTGCAGACTCTTCAATAACAGCCCATATACTTTCAGCAGCCTCAGACATTAGAGCTTTTTTCCCTTTATCCATGTTCGAGGTTTACCGATATCTTTGCAAAATTGGACCACACATGCAAATGCAAAAAGAAAATTAATGTCTACAAAAAATGAAATAAAGAAAAGAATATAGACAAAAAGAATTTTCTCATGTGTTAAAGGAAAATGATAATCTAGGCTTGGTACCCGACTTTGAAAAAAATTCTATGGACCATAATAGCTCTAAGGGTATTTCAATATGTGATATCTTGGTTCTAGACCCCTATCAGACAAAAGGTCCCCAAATTGTCCCTTACTGTCACCAACACTTTGGCTAGCAAGAGTTCTCCATCCTCACCCATGATAGGCTACAAGCGGAAAGAGTTCAACTGAGTGAGGGATTTTCATGTGTGCTATTCGGAGACCAAAGGTCTCTCAAAGCAACACTACTTCGCCTCTATCTAATCCTACAAGGTACCGAGCCGGGTATAGAGCTTGTGTGTGAGAGAGCATACAAAGCGTACAAAAATTTAAAAAGACTAAATTACCCCCAACCTGCAAAAGCATATATACAATAACCAGCCAGCAATCATCTACCCTAAGGATTCAACAATTAAGCACAAAATATATACAAGTAAGTCATGTCAAAATGGACACAAAATAATGCCAGCAAATATTTACATAAAAACATCATATAAAATTTATTCACAAACAAGTAAGAAAACATAAATAAAGACAAAAAGGGGTAAAGTAAATAAATAAAAATTATTAATAATTTGCACAACTAACATCAACAGGCCTGACTCTCTAAATGTCCCCAGTGGAGTCGCCATCTGTCGCAACCGGAATCGCGACGGGACGACCGAAAAAAGATTAGCGCATTTGAAAATCAATGGAGTCGCCACCAATGTTTATTTTAATTGGGAAAACATTAGAAAAAACCCTTAAAATAGGCAAAACTGGTCTTTTGGAAAATGAGTTTGGGTTCGGGAGTCGATTACAGGTAGGGAAGGTGTTAGCATCTCTACACTGCGTTCCAAGAACGGTACCTTAAGTCAATTGTGCAAATTTTAATAATATCAAATTTATTTATTTTACCCCTTTTTGAAAAGACTTTGTAACTATTTTATTTTATTTATTTTTTATTTTTATTTTTTTTAAGGAAAGAAAAGAGAAATAACTAAATTATGAAAATTTATTTTTTCGGCTTGACAGAATAGAAATCCTGCTCCTACGTATCCTCGGGTGCAATGAGGAACTCAAAGTCACGTAGTTCTGTAGAAAATAAGTGTGAGTTAATTGATTTTAATTAAAAGATTTTTGAAAAGAAAATTTCATTGTTTGAGAATAAAATCATTCTTGCACAGGGTTCAAGTTAGCACTAGGTTACTCAATAAACCTTGTGATCCAAACGACATTGAAGATAGTATCTACTATTCAATCAACATCATGGTCATTACATTAATTAAAAGATTTTTTTTATTTTTATATTTTTTTATCTTTTTATTATTCTTTTATTTTTATCTTCCTTTTTATTTTTTTAAAAAAAATTACTTCATTTTTTTTGTCTTTTTTTATTTTTATTTTTGTTTTTTTTTATTTTTATATATATATATATATATATATATATATATATATATATATATATATATATATATATATATATATATATATATATATATATATATATATATATATCAAAACACTTTAACATTAAAAAACGAAGAGTAATAGTAGTAATCAAAATAATATCAACAAAAATAATAATAATACTAAATAATAATAACAATAAAATAATAATAATAATAAAAAGAAGAAAGGTAGAGGAGTTGATAAAACCAGAAAAGGAAAGCTCTGTTACGAGCTTACATACGTAAATTGAGGCTGCTGCTGGTGTGAGTCTCGGTTGGAGGGAAATGGTGGCTTGGTGGTCACGGTGGGTAATGGTTCTTCCGCTGGTGAAAATCTGTGAGGGTGATGCTGGCTGGGCTGTTAGTCACGTAGTCTGCTGGGTTGTGAAGCTGATGAGTGAAAGAGGATAGTAATTTATGAAAGAAAATGGTGGAGTCCCTCTCGGTTGGAGAGTGATATGTAAGCTTGGTGATTAGAGAAAAATGGTGGGTATGAGATGAAGGAGTGGCAGTGTTTGGAGGTGAATGTTGGTGGGTAGTCAAGTGAGCTTGAAGATGGAGTGAAGGTCTGGAAATGGTTGGGAGGTGAAATGGATGAAGTGAGATGGTGGTGTTGTGATGAAGAAAAAGATGGTGAAGGAAGCTTGGATGGAGGTCGTGTGGAGGTTGAAAATGGAGGCTCGAGTTTGGAGATGGAAAGAATGCTTTCTGTTGGTTTTTCTCCCCGTGTTGCCTCCCCTCTAATGTTCTTTTTTTTTCTCGTTCAAAGCCAGAAAATCTAATCTTCTCCTCCTCCCGTGTGTGTCTTTGTGAGTGAATATATAAGAAAAAGTGCCGTGTGTGTCTGGTGGGTGAGTGCAGAGTGGGTGAGTGCAATTGAGTGCAATTTGGAGTGTAATGTGATTAAAGAGTGCAATTGAGTGCCGTGAGTGGAATGCAATTAGGTGCAAAGTGAATGGAGTGCAATTGAGTGCTGCAATTGAGTGCAATTGAGTGCTGTGTGTGTGGATATGCAAGAGTGATTAGTGAGTGCTGTGTGTAGAATGATTAAAATAGAAAAAAGAAGAAAGAGTGCGTGTGTGCTGATGGGTGCAATTTGGGATTCAGTGGAGTGGGTGCAATGCATTATGAGAAAAAAACAATGGAGTGGGTGGCAGGTGGGTTTGATATGTTGGAGGAATAAAAAAAAAAAAAAATGTGTATAGTGTGGGAACGTGGAAGAGAAATGAAGAAAAAAAAGAAAATGTGTGTGGGGGTGAGAAAGTGAGCTACAAAATAATTTTTATTTTGCACAAATAAAATAAAATAAAAAAAGAAAGATAGAAGTAAATAAAATTTTAAAAAAAAAAATGGTGTGACCACAACATTGTAATTAAGCATCTTTTCACTAAAATATTAATCAATGATCAAGTAATAAAAAATTTATGGACAAAATTGGGTATCAACAGAAGAAAGAAATAAAGGAAGAAAGAAATGTACCTGTATCTAGCCACTACCAAGCTCGACGCTTCTGTTTGTCTCGTACGCCCAAACGAGTTACCGCAATGGAGATTGGAGATCGAGAGAGAGATCGAGGGTTGAGAGGTACGAGAGAGACGAGCGAGACGTTAGAGACACGAGAGATAACAGAAGCTCAGACAATAGAGACACGAGAGAGACGAGCGAGACGTTAGAGACACGAGAGATAACAGAAGCTCAGAAAAATTGGGGCTTGAGAGACACGAGAGAGACGTCGTGGTAGATGGTTGGGGAATTAGGGCTTCAGTGAAAAGAAAATACATTTAGGGGAATTAGGGCTTCTAAAATTGGCTTATTTTTATTATTTTGCTGAGAAACTTAGAGACGGAAACATATCCGTCTCTATCTTTAAAAAAATTATTTGATATTAGAGACGGCAAAACATCCATCTCTAAATGTGTTTCATATTTTAAATTATTTATTTAACTGAATGGAGACGGAATTAGAGACGGAAAATTCTGAGACGGATAAATTCCATCTCTAAATTCCGTCTCTAAATAGATTTGACTTTGATTTGACCATATAGAGACGGAATTAGAGACGGAATTTAGAGATGGAATAATTCCGTCTCTAAATTTCGTCTCTAATTTTTAAAATTTTATTTTCCTCTCTAAATCGTTAAATCCGTCTCTGTTTCCGTCTCTATTAGAGATGGACTTTTTCCGTCTCTAATTTCCGTCTCTAAATCGAACTTTTCTAGTAGTGAAGTGTCAGGTTCAGAACTCTAGATTTTACTTCAACTCCAATTTGAGTTATCCAAACGTGTGTTCCAAGTCTTGAGGTCTTCATGAAAGTTGTAGAAATTTATCTTAGCTTTAAAACAAGATTAAAATCACATCCATCGGATATTTGTAACTCAAATTATAGCCAGTTTACTAAAAAATCCAAGTGAAAAGATTATATAATGAATGAAAAATATTGCTATCAATGTGACTCTTGTTATTAAGTGAATAATTATTAGAAAATTATCTTAACTTTCTAACAAGACTAAAATCACATTAATTAGATAATTGTAACTCAAATTATAGCCAGTTTACTTAAGAATGCAATCACCTAAATTAATGACAATTCAAAAAATAATTTCATTAATGATCCAATTAAGCTCAATTTCATAAAATGTGACAAAATCAACTTAATTAAGCCTAATTGAACCTTAAGAAGCCCAGTGAGAGGATTATAAATTGAATAAACTACATTGCTATCATGGGGCTCTTCCAAAAGAACAAACTTGAGTCTCTGATGGCAAATCAACAAGTTTTGGGTGGTGGATATCGAACGCAAATCAGGGCAGTGGGAGCAGAATCGTGTGTAGTGGCTCGTGGTTTGCGATGGAAGACGACAGAGGACGACACGAATCTGGTGAGATGCAGAGCTGCATAACCTGTCGGCGACAGTGGACGACTACGCGACATGGTGGCGCGATGAGGCAGATCTGGTGGTCGAGACTGGCTTGGAGATTTGGGCGGCGGAGGACGATGGGGTGGTTCTGGTGAGGCGTGATGGTGCGGCTCACGGATCTGGGAATGACGGAAGACGACGAGGTGGCTGGTGGCTTGTGCGTGTGGGGGTTCACTCTACAGCCGACGAAGTGGTGGCTATGGTTCGATGGGGGTGGCTTGGATCTCAGGTTTAGGTGGTGGATCTATTTGGTTTTCGGGTTTGGAGTTTTTTCTGCTTGGTTTCTAGATTATCTGATTTTGTTGGTCATTTTTTCAGATTATCTCATTATCTGATTTGCATATTTGATACTCAAATTTTGTTAGTCAAGGGAGCTGATGAGGTTCTGACTAGGGAGCTCGTCGAAAAATGGATTCCAAGTTGTCCTATTTCCTTCTCTTGTGAAAATCCTAATCCCGTGAAGTTTCTCCCGACCATCTTGTCCTTTAAAATATCCTTTTCTTCTTTAATTATTTTATGTTACTAAAGATTGCAGCAGCTAGTTTCTTGAAATCTAGCCAATCCTTCGTGTTCCATATGTCAATGTTCTTGAGCCTCTAATCTTTCTTCAACTTTTACATTTATCCCTAAATTCCAAAACCCTGTTTTATAAGCATTTAATTTGTATGTACTACATTAATAGGAAATGGATATGTTGAATCCTTCATACCTACAAAACATGACACCCGCACAATTTGTAACACGTGCATCCCTGCAGATATCCTGCAATGTATCCACCATTTCCATGTAGCCCCTACAATGCTTGGTTTTCTTTTATCTGAACTAAATCCCATTTCTAATCTATATAAGTAGCATTTTAAACTCTTAATTTGATTATGCTAATTTAATTTGATTATAGAGTCTGTGAGTAAAACTCTTAATGTGGATGATGAAGTTATTTTTGAAACTCCTCCTATAGTGTCAGCAAGTCCAAAGTATAAGGTGTAAAGATTCGATTGTAGTCCTAGACTATCAATATAAAAAACTAGATGAGTTGGGCTGTCTGCCATTCTTTTTTTGGTTAGTTTTAGGTGAATTATGGTAGTTCTAAACAACCGTTTTATGCTTTTTTTGTTGATTTTATATAAATTATGACAGTACTAACAGCCGTAATTTACATTTTTTTATTGGCGTTACGTAAATTATGGTAGTCCTAACCGCCGTAATTTACATTTTTTAGTTGGTGTTATGTAAATTACAACAATTCTAACCGTCGTTTTATGCAAAAAACTAAACCGCCATTTAATACATGGTAAATTGTCGTGGTTGTTATGGCAGTTAATGGGAAACCTCCGTATTATACAGAATGACGAATATAATTACGTCAGTTTTGAAAACTATCACAAATGCAAAAAATGACAATTAAAACTGCCGTAATATGCAAAAAAATTCACCGTAATTTATCCATTTTTTTTGTAGTGAAGTCTGAATCTGCCTAGTGTCTTGATAAGAACAATGCATGCAAGTAATTTGTTTATTTTCTTTTCACAGTCTCTCTCTGTTTGTTATCTCCTTGGCCTACTATTTCTAAATAATTGTCCACATATT
The DNA here is from genome assembly GCA_029884605.1 of Ormosia emarginata. Taxonomy (NCBI): domain Eukaryota; kingdom Viridiplantae; phylum Streptophyta; class Magnoliopsida; order Fabales; family Fabaceae; genus Ormosia; species Ormosia emarginata. The sequence goes on from JAQQTP010000025.1 coordinate 6,687,190, forward strand.
ATCTTTACTTCTTTCTTTCTATATTGTCAAAGAAATTTTGTTTTGGTTTTACTCTCGCAGAATAAAACCCATGAAAATTTTCCATCCTAAAGTTTTGTTGTAGTAGATGTGGAGACCATTGAAATTAAGGTCGAAATGTCAATTGTTTTACTGAAAACAGACATGGAAAGGATAAGAATCCCTCATAAAGATGCCATCCTTATCATATTATCACTAGATCAAGTTTAAGTCTTAGACTCTTCACAATTAAAACGAAACCAAAGCTTGTGAAAACCATAGCGCCTCTTTGACCAGTTTTTATTTTGAATTCTTAGATCCTCAGTGCCATTCAATAAGCGGGTTTGTTTTATTGGTCAGGAGTAGAGTAAGAAGACCGTCACTATTGTTCCACATGATTTTTTTTATTATTATTATTTGGTGCAAACTCAGAGCTAAAGTTACTTAATAATAATGAAATATACAAATTTTATAATAAAAAATATTTTTACGTATAACTAATTTCACATAAATTTATATACATGTACCAAATATTTTGACAAAACGAAAGTTTAATTTCTGTTTTAATTTTTTTACCATATTTTAAGGTATATATCCAAATATCTTTTTAAGTTAAAGTTTACAACATCAATCACATTATATAATAACAATCAAGCGTTTCCCGCAGCTGACGCGGTTAGCTACATAGATCAACCAAGCTCATTGGACTTTATTAAAGTACAAAAATCAATAGTATCCAAGAAAATCGTTTAGTTGCAAGATTTTTTTTTAATGGTTTCTCTCAAAGTTTTCTTTTTGTCTTCTTGTAAACCTTTAAATCAGATTATATTTTTCATTTTACTAAATTTTCGTATTGGATTCTCTAATAATCTTCTATTCACGTGATCAAACTCTCTTTTATAAAATAAAATTCTATCATATTTTATTATTGGATGGTTTTGAAATTTATCGTTCATAAAAAGTTATTTAAAGGAGTAAAATTATCAAGATTCACTTCTGGAATCTGTGTATATATACTTACTATAACGCAATAACCATTTCAGTATCCAAAAACAAGCGCTTGATATCATCATTCATCAACCATGGGGATCCTTCCCTTGATATCCTACTCTCTCCTTTATCTTGCTTTGCTTTTCATTTTCAAACTTGTGGTCCAAGCAAGATGGTTCAAAAACCTCCCACCAGGTCCATCTTCTCTTCCCATAATCGGCAACCTCCACCACCTAAAAAGGCCACTCCACCGCCATTTCAAACTGCTGTCTGAAAAATATGGCCACGTCTTTTCCCTCTGGTTTGGATCACGTCTTGTGGTCGTTGTTTCTTCACCATCTATATTCCAAGAATGCTTTACCAAAAACGACATAGTCCTTGCAAATAGGCCACGCTTTCTCTCAGGAAAATACATCTTCTACAACTACACCACTTTAGGGACCTCCTCCTATGGCGAGCACTGGCGCAACCTCCGTCGTATCACTGCGATCGATGTCCTCTCAACCCAACGAATCAACAACTTTTCCGGAATCCGAAGGGATGAGACTCATAGGCTAATACAAAAGCTTGCTGAGGACTCAATCAAGGACTTTGTTGAAGTGGAACTCATTTCTAAGTTCTATGACATGACGTTCAACAGTATCATGAGAATGATCTCTGGAAAGAGATACTATGGTGATGACTGTGACATGGCGGATGTGGAAGAAGCCAAGCAATTCAGAGCGACGGTATCGGAGTTGCAGCAGTTGTCAGGGGCAAATAACAGGAACGATTTCATGCCAATACTTAGGTTGGTTGATTATGAAAAGTTGGAGAAGAGGCTAAGGAAGATTAGTAACAAAACCGATACGTTCCTGAAAGGACTTGTTGAAGAGCATCGCAGCAAGAAGCAACATGCAAATACCATGATAGACCATCTCCTAAGTCTTCAAGAATCAGAACCTGAGTACTATACTGATCAAATCATCAAAGGCCTTGCTTTGGTAATAATTAGTAGCAATTTTTCTATTCACACACTAAATTTTGTAAAACACTTTTGATAATGAGCGTGCAAATACATGGTAAACAACGTGTATTATTATTATTATGTGATGATGGGAGATGTTAATCAATTATCAATATTGATTAACATTTTCGATTAACACTTAATATATATAAGCTGTTCACTCATTATTTACATACTGATCATCAGTATAAAAGTAATGTATAAAATTTGATATACAAATTTTTTTTTCAAATTAGTAGTACTACTTACATGATGTTATTTTTCTTTAACAATATTACAGTTATATATAATTCTATTGCAATATTATTAAACTAAATATTTTAACTTCATTTGATCAAGTTTAGATGGATTATCGATATTGATTAACATCCCCAACCAGCATACAATATATATATATATATATATATATATATATATATATATATATATATATATATATATATATATTATGTTCACTCATTATTTGTATGTTGATTATTGATGTAAAAGTGGTAAATAAAATTTAGTGTATAAATACCTTTTTCGAATTAGAAGTGCAACTTACATGATGTCATCTTTCTTTATTAATATTACAATCATATATAATTCTGTTGCTATATCATTAAATTAAATGCTTTTGACTTCATTTGATTGAGTTTAGTTGCACTGTAGGGTCTGCTTCTTGCTGGAACTGACACATCAGCTGTAACTTTAGAGTGGGCATTATCTTGTGTACTGAACCATCCAGAGGTGTTGAAAAAGTTAAGGGATGAATTGGAAAACCACGTAGGCCAAGACCGTTTGTTAGACGAGTCAGATCTTTCAGAACTTCCTTACCTTAAAAATATTATCTATGAGACACTTCGGTTGTATTCTCCTGCTCCATTGCTGTTACCACACTCGTCTTCAGATGAATGCACTATTGGAGGATACAAAGTTCCACGAGACACTATAGTGATGATTAATGCTTGGGCCATTCATAGAGATCCTCAATTGTGGAGTGAAGCCACAAGTTTTAAGCCCGAGAGGTTTGAGGAAGAAGGAGAGCTAGACAAGTTAATTGCATTCGGGAAGGGAAGAAGGGCTTGTCCTGGAGAAGGCATGGCTATGCGTGCAATTTGCTTAACTTTGGGATTATTAATTCAATGCTTTGAATGGAAACGAGTAGATGATAAAGAGATTGATATGAGGGAGGAAAATGGATTCCTCTTTTCAAGGTTAATCCCATTAAAAGCTATGTGTAAAGCACGTCCAGTCATCAACAAGCTTATGATGAAGTAATTTGTTATAGCTTGGAGTAGATTTGTGTAAGGATATATCTACAATAAAATGGAATATGTAATTCTCATAGTATCAATATAGAACACATACATATGCATCAATATTCTTGGTGCTAAAATATATAAGTGTACAAGGGTCATGCATGTAGACTGAGTGCATTAGCATCATCAAAACTTTGTAAAAGTACTACTAGATTTTCTCAAATAAATTTCTTTGCATGTAATTCATATTATTTATGATGAAGATTGTCCCTTTGCTTCCCCCTTGCAACTTGGATAAATAAAATAAAACGGTTGGTCCAAGTATGTGTGAAGTAGAGCAGCTAGCCAATAACACGCAAGAATAATTCAAATATTTCTTTATTGATAATAGATAGATTCTTGCATAAACTTAGAACACTCAGTTGGATGCACTAGATCAATCAACACTTAATATTTTTATAGAGTTTTTGTACTTTTAATTATGTCATACAAAACTCTATAAAAATATTAAGTGTTAATTGACCTGATACACTCAACTTGAATGTTTCAGATTTAGGTAAGAATTTCTAATTGATAATAATCACGCATAAGGTCCTCAAATTTTGATACATAAACTTACTCCACTTCAAAGGAAATTTGGGAAGCCTTGCTGAAAAAATGAAACAGAAAAGGCTGTTGCGAAGGAATATGCAACTACTCATCGACGTGGTTGAGACCAAAGCTTCTATCCTAAAATCTATTAATTTCGGGGCACTTAAGAAATTTATTCAATCTCTACCCATCCTAAACAATAACACGCATAAAGTACAAAACACAAACAGATTTTTAAATTCCTCCACCGATAAAAGACGCACACGAGAATAAACCATAACAACCACATTCAAGTATTGACAAATTATAGAGCATAGATCCCATTCAAGTTTCGGTGCGACTGGGCAAATAATGCCATCATTGCTTACTGTTAAGGGTGGAAATAGGACAGACTGCCTGTTAGGGGTCTATGGCTTGGCCTGCCTTGGTCTGTTTATTAAATAAGTTAGGTTAAGACTTTTAAAAGTCTATTTAACTAAAAATATCAGATCTCAGGCTATCTAATAGGTCTGTTAAGTCTGCAGGTCATTCATGTTAAGTCTGGCATAGATTAGTCTGTTTAACTATATATAATATATATTATAATAATAATAATTATAAATTTATTATAATATATTAATATATTTTTAATTTGATTTTAATAAAAATTATAATTAAAACCTAAGTTAGTAAATTAGAATAGAAATATCATATTTATCAATATATTTAATGTAATATATTTATTAAAATAAAAATAATAAATTAACATCCACCTCCTACTTTTATAGATACTCACTATTTTCTTACTCTGGTCTTTGGTCGATGTGGGACTTAGAGATATACCAAGTTGCAAAGTTTTGTAACTTAGTATATCTCCAAGTCCTACACCGACCAAAAACTAGAGTAAGAAAGTAGTGAGTATATATAAAATTAGAAGGTAAGCGTTAAGTTATAATAAAGGTTTATTGACCTTGAATATACTCATTGATTTATTTCAAGGCTTATGCATGTTACCCTATGTAAAGGCATGATGACCTATTTAAAAGTTAGTTTGTTAGTTTATGTAAATGCATGTTAGTCTATTTAAAGGTAGGTCTGTTAGCCTATGTAAAATTTTGTTGGCCAATTTAAATGTAGGTATGTTAACCTATTTAAAGACCTCATTATAAAGTAAACTTTTAAATAGGATTTTAGGTTAGGTCAGACTTTTAAAAAGACCTGGCTAGACCTTAAAAATCTGTATATTACAAGCTTACAGACCAGACTCAGGCCTTATAATTGGAATACAGGTCAGATTTGTTTAAGGTAAAACTTGGTCTAACCTGACCTGTTTCCACTCCTACTTACGACACTTCAACTAGCTAGTAAACTATTTCCTTAAAATGACTGTTTTCTTTTATTATTTAAACCGTTATTTCTTTAAACAGCAATTAACGTGGAGATCCGTAATTGACTTAATCAAATTTGAAAGTTATTATTATCACTTAATGGAAATGCCTTAACTTTCAAGATATAATTAATAGAGGAAAAGAAATCACGCGAGAGATAGAATTTACATAAAGAATTCATAAATTAAGTGTTTAAAGTCCACAGCATCTGATACCACCCGTAAAAAACATGATGCATAAGATTGTTAAACATTGTAAAGCAAAAATTCTATTTTAATCCTTAAAGTTTTCCGTAAAATTTCAATTTAGTTCTAAAAATTTGGTTTTTTCTTCTTATTCACATCCTAAACGTTATTTTTTTGTTTCAATTTTGTACTTCTGTACTTCTATAATACAAGATAGTATTTCTTTATAATACTTATCTTTGATTATAATTCGTTATAAGAACTGCTTCTGATGTTAGGTTGGGTTCACTTCTTCTAATAAAGTGATATGCTGTTTTAATAGTGTACCTCTGAACTTGGGACTCTCCCCAAAACAAATTTGTCTTGTTATTATTATTGTTGATTATTGATGTTGTGTAGGGTTTATGCTAATATAAACTACCATATTGACCCAATTCATGTTATATGCGTGTTAAGTTCTTAGTTCTTACTTCATTGTTGTAGATGAATGCATGTGGTTTTTGACTTCGGGGTTTACCTTGTTTCTAGCTAAAAGCAATATATATATATATATATATATATGATCTTATTCTGGTGAGAGGAGTGTTTATTATAAGATGTGAGAAAAATAAATATTGACTATTAGATCTTATATGAATGGTCAAAATTAGAATATAATATATATATATATATAGGATCGTACTCTGGTGAGAGGAATGTTTATTATAAGAGGTGAGAAAAATAAATATTGACTATTAGATCTTATATGAATGGTCAAAATTAGAATATAAATGCATGTGACTTTTTAAGTAGTCACATGACTTTTAAGTAACTTTTAATCTTGACCATTCATGTATGATTGTATAGTCAAGATTTACTCCTCTCACCTTCTCACAATAAACAACTACTGTTGTATCCTTGAGCCATAAACGTTACTTCATGTGGAACTATCATATTTATAAATAACCGTAATGCAAGACTCAATTTATGAGTCTACTTTACAGAGACGTCATTTGTTTGGTATCCCTCTTAATCAGTGGTGGGGTTGGGGGTATTGTGAGGCTATCTTTTAACTCGAAAATTCTTGATAATTGAAATTCATACGGAGTATCATATGCAACTATATTATAAGGAAGAAAAATATTTGTACACAATTAGTCTACATAAGTTATGTTGACTAAGCAATTTATAATTGACACATTAATATTTTTAATGTAAAATAATGAAATTTGCAACATAACACTCGGGCTGATAAACGCTCAAATATTATAGCCTTTAGATTACTAAATTTTGCATTGAGATATACGAGCTCATGGAAAAAAAATAAAAAAACTTGAGCGTTTAACAGCAAATCTCTAAAATAATTGATACACAAGAATCTATGTAATTAGTGTATTTATATTAGTTATAAAAATTTTAATTATTCAATAATTGATTATTGTATAATCGATTATAATAAATTAGTTTTATATTTTTAAATATATTAATTAAAAAATAATTTTAAGATAATTTATTTTATTTAGATGACATAAAAAAATTAATTTTATACATTAAATTACTAACAAAAATATAAAATAATTAAAAAATTATTTAATTGAAAGACAAAATAATATTTATATATTAAAACTTTTATAATAATCTATAATTTAAAATTATAAGTTTCAAGCTTTAAAGTTATAAAAAAAATTATTATTATGCATTAAATTTCTTACAAAAACTAAAATCAAAGTTACCATGCATGTTACAAATAGTCTTTAACAATTTTTTTTTTAAAAAAGCTGAAAAATCCTATTGAGAAGCTGAAACAAGCATATCCTATTCAAATGTTGATTGGATTGGTCTAGTTTGTGTGGACGTTTCTCGATCTCTAGAATGGTGTAGGCCATTGACCATTCTTGGTTTAGTCGCCATCAATTGGAATACATACTACTCTCCCATATACAAACTATACTATGTAAAAGTTGTGGGCTTAAAAAGCCTGTAAACTCAACAAGGGAGGGAACTTACTGAAGAATATAGGAAAGCAAAGCCATGGGTGTGTACACCAAGCAACAACTCTTTCAGCTATTTCTACTGATCCTAATAGTAGTAAAAGCAGCATCTGAACTCAAGCCCATGCCGAACTGCCCAAAAAGCTGTGGCTTTCTTTCCATTCCTTATCCGTTTGGAACAAGCGAGGGTTGTTATTTGGATGACACTTTCCTCATCAATTGCACCCATAATTCCAGCATTGCTATCCCTTACCTGCGAAAAAGCAACCTAACTGTGCTCAACATATCACTAGATAGGGAACTACGCATTTTAAGTTACGTAGGTCGTGATTGTTACGACTTGAATGAGTATAAAGCCAATCGTTGGGGCCGGGCCTTTTTCAAGTTGACTTATTTTTACATCTCATAGAAAAAGAACAAATTCACCGCAGTTGGTTGTGACACATACGGAGAATTCCTGGGCTATGATCTGGCGAAGGGAAAGTAAACTACATTAGATGGATGCATAACCGCCCGCAACAGTTATGATAACGTCACGGCCAATGGATCTTGTTCTGGTAGTGCCTGTTGCCAGATTTCTATACCTAAGGGACTATCAGCTTATGAAATGGTAACAGGCAGTTTCAACAATCACACCACCGTACATGACTTTAATCCATGCGGCTCAAGAAAGTGCACTCAACTGACCTAAACTGAAGTTTATTATGATTATATGGTTTGATCAAAGGAAAACATGAGCTACCAAAAATCTTAAGGAAGGTGTAGTCAGGTAAAGAGGAGAATAAGTTGGTGTATGGGATAGTATTTAAAATAGAAGAAGAAGGCGGTTTATTTATGAGATACACAATAGCAACAAATGCCTCGTTTCAAAATTTTAGAGGCATAGAAGCTTAAGCAAGTAAGGTTAAACCAAGTTCAGTAATGTGGCGATGTTTTCTTTCAACAACACCATTTTGATGATATGTATAAGGACAAATGAGCCTATGAATAATACCATGAGACTTAAGAAAAGCTGTGAGAGGACGAAATTCACCCCCCAATCAGACTGTACACCCTTGATCAGTCTACCTAATTGAAGTTTAACCATCTTTTTTAAATTCAACAAAGATAGACGTATCATCTTATTTTCTTTTTAACAGATATATCCAAGAATATCTAGTGTATGCATCCACAAAGCTAATATAATAGGATTAACCACTAGAAGAGAGATTAGGGGCTGCCCCCCACAAATAAGTAAAAATAAGATCCAAAGGTGCATTATATGAAGTGGAAGATGCAGGTGAATGTAATCTATGAGCCTTGCCAAGACAACATGCAGAACAAAAATCATATTCAGTTTTTGTTGGTATTGAAAGATTACAAAAAGACATCACTTGTTTGACCACTACAGAAGCAGGGTGTCCAAGTCTATAGTGCCACAAAGAGAAAGAAGATACATGTGATACATTTTTATTTGCTAAAATCAAAGGATTTACAGAAACTTGAAAAGATTGTAATGGTTTTACAATGGAATCAGAGGACAAAACAAGAACTGAACTAATTTTACTAGTAGCTTCTGAACCAATGGAAGAAGGAGAAAGAAGTTGAAGCTGAAAAGAATTGAAGCAGTACAGTCCATCAGGTCCAAGTGTGCCTCTCAAGAGCACCTCATTGGTTGTCTGTGATTTAACAAAGCAATGATAATGGTGAAACTCAAAGAAAATAGAATTATCCTTAGCAAATTTGCTAACACTAACTATTTTTTTTAGTAATTTTAGGAACATAAAGAAGAACATGTAATTTGAGAGTGACAGAGGAATTATATGGACATAGAACTTTAGAATAACCAATGTTTTTAATATTCAGACCTGTACCATCACCAGTGTGAAGCTTTTCCTATCCTTCAAATGGAACCTTGTACACAAAGTTATGATCATCAGGAGTTACACGAGCAGTTGCTCCTGAATTTGGAAACCGTGATTAATTAGTTAAAATTTCAGGAGTAGCAGACATAGTAGATATATGTGCACTTGGAAGAGGAGCAGGATATCTAAACTATGAGTATTGTGAAGTTGATGGTAAGGACTAAGATAGAATAAGTAAAAAGGAAGAGTGAGAATGTGGATGAGAAAAACCAGGAGGTGGTCATGTATAAGAAAAAGGAGAAAAACCAGGAGATGGTGATGTTGAAGGAAACTGTGAGGATGAGGTATAATGATGAGAATAGTAAGAAGAAGGATACATTGGAGATGGAAAAGATGGTGAGTATTGAGAGGAAGATACATTTTGAGAAGAAAACTGAGGTGAAATGCCATATCTAAAGTAACAATTAGTTGCTGAATGGCCAAAACGATCACATAGCTGACAAACAATAAAATAGGATCTACCTCCAAACCTGCCTCTACCACGACCATAGGAAAACCTTCCACCTCGAGAATATGTATTAAATCCACAAAATCCACTCTGCTGATTGGGATAAAAATGACCACAATAACCCCCTGAATGCTTATTTTTACCAATTCTATCAAAACTATTTTGAAATGCAAGTTGATTAGTATCAAAAACACCATGATAACCACCAGGATTCTGCTCAAAAGAACAGTGTCATGGATCAACAGAACAAGGACCATTTGAAGTACGACCATTATTAGCTTTAGGTTGCAAATTGAAACTAGATTTAGTATCATTAAATTGAGCAACATTAGCAGTCAAATGATCACCAAGAACAAACTTAGATGATGCTCTTTCGATCCTAGCTTCTTGTGCAAGTAGTAAAGATTCTATTTTTCCTACTATATAAGGATCTAGACGAGAATTAATGAAAAGTGACAAAAAGCATCATACTAATCTGGAAGACCATCAAGGATGATCTCAATGTGTTCTTCTGTGCTAATATGGTTACCAATTGAAGTGAGAGCATCAATCAATGCTTTGATGCGTAAGAGATACTCAGTGACAAGTTTTGAATCTTTCTTTGTATTACGCAACTCAGATTTATATTGTTTGATCTTGGCACGAGTCTAGGAAGCAAAGAAAATATGAACTTGCTTCCAAAGCTGCCATGAGAAATCACAACCTACCATTCTTGTTAACATGTTTTCACTCAGAGAGGATAACATCCATGATAAGAGAATTTGATCTTGTTGTTTCCAAGTGAGAAACAGAGGATTCATATTACCACATGCTTCATCATCAGCAGAAAGATACTGAGGTGAAATTGAAGAACCACTGCAAAAATCTTGAAGACGATGACGACAGATTGCTACAGCAATCTACTGGTTCCACACTAAGAAATTCTTTTCATCCAATTTCACAGAAATGGAATGAGTGAACGTAACAAGAGAAAAAGAAGCAGTAGAACTAAGATCAAGTGAAGTAGCGGGAGGAGAAGAAGAATCTGTCATTGCCTAAGAAATCAAGCTCTGATTACCATGCTAGAATTCTGAGATTGATGAAATAAAGAAAACAGAGAAAGAAAGTGACAGAAACGAAGAGAAACTTAATTGAATCATTATGAATTGATTTCACTCTTAACTTTGCACACACAGAATAGAGAATCATAGAAAATAGATGTAGTAATTGTAATTTAGTTAGTAAGTTAGTATTCTGTTAGAAGTTGGTTAATACGTTGAGTTTGTTATTCTGTTAGATTAGAGTTGTTACTCTATTGATTACATAGTTGCTTGCACTACTATAAGTACTATATTCTGTGTGTGCAAAGTTAAGAGTGAAATCAATTCATAATGATTCAATTAAGTTTCTCTTCGTTTCTGTCACTTTCTTTCTCTGTTTTATGTGAATGCTTATGTCATGAAGCATATCAAATAAGTTTTTGATGATAACAAAGCCAAGAGAAAAAGACCAAGATCAAAAGAAAAGTTCAAGATCAAAGGAAAAGATCAAGACCAAGAAAAGAAGACCAAGATCAAAAGAAAAGACCAAGATCAAGAGAAGAAGACCAAGATCAAAAGAGGTATATTAGATATAGGTCTTAGATCATCAATGTAAAATGCTCTCAAGGTATCTCAATTATATTCAAATGGTTTTTCAAAGATCTCATAAATCAACATGTTTTTCAAAAGATCATATTTCAAAGAAATGTTGATTTCAATCTTGGATTATGGTAAACATTTGTAAATCTTGTTTTGTTCAAGTACCCAAATGATAAAAATGGCCTAGAGACTTAATTGGGATTGAAAAAATGTGTTCAAAGTGGAAAGTAATCGATTACACACTCTTGGTAATCGATTACAAGCAAGTCAGAGGACTTGTAATCGATTACAGAATCCATGTAATCGATTACCATGTTCCCAGAAATCCAAGAACACGATACAAAAGGCCATGTAATCGATTACATCAATATTGTAATCGATTACCAGAAAGTCAGAGAGCGTGTAATCGATTACACAAGTCTTGTAATCGATTACCACAAACCCAGAAAGCCAAGAACACGTTCTCTCAGCCATGTAATCGATTACAAAGAGCATGTAATCGATTACCAGTATTCTGACAGTGCTTAACGGCTATATTTGGTACATTTAATGATGCCCATTAAAGCCCCCAACGGCTCTTTTGTTCCAACAACTTATAAATACTCATCTTGGGGCATCATTTGTGGTTGAACAACACTTGAGAAACATCTATTAATTGCTTTAATCCGAGATTCATCCTTAAATCACTTTTGCTCTGTTTTTGTATATATTGTGAGATTTTCTTGAAGAGCATTATAGGGCTTCAATTTGTGTAATCTACTCTTGTGAGAGTTTTCATATTGTAAACACTTTGATTATTTGTAAAGGGGGTGAGGTATCCCTCTAGAGAAAAAGAGAGTGAGGTATCTCTCAAAGATTGTAAAGGGTGAGGTATCCCTTGTTGAAGGTGAGGCATCCTTCAAAGGTTGTAAAGGGGGTGAGGTATCCCTCTAGTGGAAAGGGTGAGGTATCCCTGGTTTGAGGCTCAAGCTCAAGGGTGAGGCATCCCAAGGAGTTGAGTGCTCTTTTGTGTAAAGGTTGTCAAGCACCTGTTGAAGCTTGAAGATATAGTGGAAAATCTCTAGCGGTTGCTTGAGGATTGGGACGTAGGTCACAAGTGGATTGGTGGCTGAAAGGATAAATCTTGTGTTTGTTCTTCTCAACTCTATCTCTTTACTTTGTGCTTTAATTATATATGCTTGAGTTGAGTTTGATATCTTGCTTTACTTGAATTCTTTCTATCTTGGGTTGTTTATTTATGAGTGAAGTATTCAATCTCATTTATCCATTCACCTCAATCATCCAATAGCTTCAACAAAAATTGTCAATCAAACGTTTTGCGAAAGATTTACGAAAATATTTTACATACTCAATTCACCCCCCCTCTTGAGTATTGAGGCCACTTGGTAACATTTTATTTATTTCATCAATCTCAGAATTCTAGCAGTATTTGATGGTTATGTGTGAACCTCTTTCCCTTGTTTTTATGTTTGATATAATAAATGAATTATGTTTAATCATCTTATGAAACTCATTTACAAAATGAGCTGAATTTTTGAAATAACATTAATTGATATTTCATGGCTAGTGTTGATCACATATTTTATACATTAATAAACTCTCATTTTTAGTCATTTACACTCCTCATGTACTTAATTGATTAAGCCTAGTTATGTTTTGTAAGATTGGACTCAAATTGGACTTAATTGATTTTTTCAGTATTATCTGGGTCTTACACTGTTTCTGTATTTTGGACATATCTTGAGTTCTAAATGTCTGATAATTATGAATTTTACCTTGTAGGAAAGATAAGAGAGAGCTCTACAGCTTTGATGAGTGCTCAAAGTCTCAATCAGACACCTAGTAGAGCTAATTAGGCTTGGAAGATAGAACACGAGTTTTGTGTCTGAAACCTGAATAGTGTACAGTAATTAGAGCATAATTCGAGTTTGGGCTTATTAAATGGGCTGAAAATTTGGAATCTGAAAGTTAAGACCCATATCTACAACTTTCATGTTGAACACAAAACTTGATTCGGGCTCCTTGATGGTGATATTGGGTCTGAAAGTCAAAACAGAGGTGCTGAAACTAGGCCTGAATAGTCTGTAGTAATTGGGTTATATCTTGGGCTGTAGGACGAATTTTTGGGTGATTCTAGAGCCATTGGAAAGCTTAGACAATTTCCTAGAACTTTCATGAAGACCACTTAGCTTAAAAATGACGAAATCAATGACTTAAGCAATGAATGATTTTGGAGACAAGAAATCTCAATGATTTTTCACTCTTATCCTCACCATTTGGCATTTTCCACTCATTCATCCACTCATCCACCTACCCCTAATCAGCCCCTTGTCATTTTGTATCCCTAATCCTCTATAAAAGGCACCATTGGCTAACCATTTGGAGCACTTGGTGTTAGGCTTAGTTTTTACAAGTTGTGGTTATGCTTGTGTATTATTTTACTTTGTTGTAATTTTCTCATGTTCTAAATTGAAGTCATGTTCATCTTTCTCTTCTTCTCTCTTTCTTTCTTCTTATCCATGAGTAACTAAATCTTTATCTTGCTTGGGTGAAAGAGTGAAGCTCTTGGTAATGAAATAAGGTTAGATTATTTTATTTCTTGTGCTTAAATGATATATTATCAATTGGATATTATATGTGTTATATTTTGTTTCCAATCAATTTAAAAACCTTCTTTATATAATGGAGATCTTGATTTATTGTAGAGAATAAGATTGGCACAGTGAATGCTTGAACTCATTTACAAATGTTAGTAGATAATTAAAGGAATCATAATATGATTGCATATATAATTGAACTTTTAATGTTATATTTTCCGATTGGAACCTCCGTTGTGTGTGGATTTCAATTGAGTTATAAAGAGAAATAATTTTACCTTTAATTTATTACCAAGAGTGGATCTCCTAACCCAAACAAGCCCTTAAATTCATTTGTGAACTTGCTTTATTACTTTTGGTGTTGTGACAAATCCTTTTCTTACCTCAATTAATTTTTCTTCATCAATTCCCTGTGGATCAACCTCGAACTCCCGAGAAATTTATTACTTGAGACAACCTGCACTTGGGTTCGCATCTTTAAATCCCGCAGTCAAGTTTTTGGCACCGTTGCCGGGGACTTGATTTGAAGTTTTGATTTATTGAGGTTTGTTTTCTTTAATAAAATCTATTCTCTCTTCTCCCTCACCGGAACAAAAGATCGACTTGCCGATCCTTTGGTTTCTTTACTAACTCTCCAACTTACTAACTTGCTAACATACTAACTTTCTAACTTTTATATTTATGTCATTTATTTTTGCTTTTTAATTTTTTTTATTTTCGTCATTTTTTTCGTCAGTGGGGGTAACTCTCCCTTTTATTTTATGCACTAACTTAGTGGGGGAAACTCTCCCTTTTACTTTTCTGTTATTTATTTTTCAACAATCTAACTTAATGAAATAATATTTCTTCTTCTCTTCTCTTTCGCCAGCTCTGTGGGGCTCTATCACTCTCCGGTTTTCATATTTAAATTTACTTTCTGCACTTTATTTTCTGTATTTTAATTTTTTGCACTTTATTTTTATTTTTATTTTTATTTTTGGGTAGTTGGTTTATTACCCCACCTTTGTTATATATATATTTTTGGTGGTTAGTTTCTACCACACTATTTTTTTTAATTTTTATTTGGTGGTTGGTTTATACCACATCCTTGTTAATATTTAATGGTGGGTTACACCGCCAGCTTGTACATTATTTTTTGTTTATTTATTTTTAGTTATTTATGTATTTATGCTTAATTGGTATCGTGATTTAAATTCTGGTCGTTTAGTTAAAATTAATCCTGGTACGTTATATATTGATTTGTTTGAATCACAATCACACACAATTGACACAATGACTGACAATGAAAGTGTACATGATGAACCTGAAAATCAACCGTTGCGAACCATGCGTGAATATTTGCAACCACCTCGAAGTTCTAATCCATCATGTTTTATCTTTCCACTCAATGCCAACAATTTTAGATTTAAGCCAGGTATGATTTCTTTACTTCCTAATTTTCATGGTTTAGAATCTGAAAGTCCATATTTACATTTGAAAGAATTTGAGGAAGTATGTATTGCCTTCAATGATCAAAATTGCACTGAAGAGATTGTTAAGCTTAAATTGTTTCCTTTTTCTTTAAAAGATAAAGCAAAATCTTGGCTTAACACTTTGAATCCAAGATCAATTGGCACATGGCAAGAAATGCAAGGTGAGTTCTTGAAGAAATTTTTTCCAACACATAAAACCAATGCTGTCAAAAGACAAATCCACAATTTTTTTCAAAATTCAAATGAAGCATATTTTCAATGTTGGGAACGATTTAAAGATTTGTTAAATTCTTGCCCACATCATGGTTTTGAAAAATGACGCACTATAAGCTTCTTTTATGAAGGTTTAACACCTGAAACTAAATAATTTGTGGAAACAATGTGCAATGGTGAGTTTCTTGATAAAGAACCTGATAAAGCTTTAGACTATTTGGACCAGTTGGCTGAAAATTCTCAATCTTGGCATAGTACTAACACTTCTGAAAATTCAATTAGATCTAATCTTGCAAGTGCTAATAAAGGAAAATATCACCTTAGTCAAGAGGAAGATCTAAATGCCAGGTTTGCTAGTTTGGCTAGAAAGGTTGAAGCCACAGAATGAAGAAAAGCAAAAGAAATCAATTCTGTGAAAAAAGAAGAAATTTGTGGCATTTGTGATGACTTAGGACACTCAACACACGAATGTCCTAAAATTCTTGTTTTTAAAGAAGTTGTACATGAGCAAGTAAATGCAATGAATAATTTCAACAAGCCATTTACTTCTTCTTTTTCAGATACATACAATCTGGGATGGAGAAATCACCTGAACTTCAGCTGGAGGAATAATACTCAGTCACAATTCGTGCAACCACCACCTCCTCAGGCACAACAAGACTCTCAAAATTCTCAAGGATATGCACCTTATGTCCCACCATATAGGAAAAACCTTGAGGAAACACTGCATGCATTCATAGAAAAGCAAGAGGCCATTAACAAACAAAACAATCAAACCATGAATGACATAAAAGACACTCTTGCTAAACTTTCTTCTGCACTCACCATTCATGAGAAAGGAAAATTTCCTTCTCAACCTCAATCAAATCCCAAAGGTCAGTACAGTCTAAATGAGGGTGGTTCAGAAAACCAACAAATGGACCAAGTCAAGTCAGTGATAACTCTTAGGAGTGGAAATGTTGTTGAAAAACAAATCCCCAAATCTTGTGAGAAAGAAGATGAACTAATTCCCTAAGAAAATGAAGAAGTTGACCAAAAGGCGACCAAAATCTCACCTTCACCCCCATTTCCTCAAGCATTGAATAATCCAAAGAAATTGAACCATAATACTGGAATTTTTGAAATTTTGAAACAAGTGAAAATCAATATTCCTCTGTTAAATGCTATCAAACAGATTCCTTGTTATGCTAAATATTTGAAGGACTTGTGTACTGTTAAAAGGAAATTAAATGTGAAAAAGAAAGCATTTTTGGCTGAACAGGTAAGCTCCATTCTTCAGAATAATAATGCGCTGAAATATAAAGATCCTGGTTGTCCCACAGTTTCATGCATTATTGGAGAACATAAAATTGAAAAAGCTTTACTTGATTTTGGTGCTAGTGTTAATTTGCTTCCATATTCAGTTTATCAGCAACTCAACTTAGGTGAGTTAAAACTAACTTCTGTAACTCTTCTACTTGCTGATAGATCAATTAAAATTCCAAGAGGAATAGTGGAAGATATGTTGGTACAAGTTAATAAATTCATATATCCTGTGGATTTCATTGTCTTGGATACTGAACCTATGGTTGATAGTTGCAAGTCAATTCTTGTTATTTTAGGCCGTCCATTTTTAGCAACATCTAATGCTTTGATAAATTGCAGAAATGGAGTGGTGAAGCTAACATTTGGAAACATGACACTGGATCTCAATGTTTTTAACATGTGCAAGCAACCACAGGAAGTCCTTGATGAAAAGGAGGAAGTTGAAGGAATTGAAGTCATTATAGATGATCATCTTCAAAAAGGGAGTTCTTCTGACCCATTAGAAGTTTGTTTAATTAATTCATTTAATTTGCTTGATTGTACAGAGGAAATAGAATACAAAAGAAGAAAGCCAAAATTCGAAGAGCTAAAATCCATGAATGATAATGCCCATGAAGAAGTACCCACACCGGAACTAAAGCCATTACCTGCTGGGTTAAAGTACACATTTTTGGGAGAAAAGCAAAGCTATCCTGTGGTAATTTCCTCGTCTCCTACTGAAGAACAAGAAGGAAAGATGCCACCTCAATGCACGCACCAAGATAGAAAGAAATTTTTTACAGAGGTGAAAAATTTTTATTGGGATGATCCATACTTGTTCAAATATTGTGCTGACCAAATTTTTCGGAGATGTGTACCCGACAGTGAGGTAAGTAGTGTCATTAAATTTTGTCACTCAGAAGCATGTGGAGGTCACTTTTCTTTAAAGAAAACAGCTGCAAAAATCTTGCAGTACGAATTTTATTGGCCTACTTTATTTAAAGACTGCTATACTTTTTGCAAAAGTTGTGAGAATTGTCAAAAGTTGGGCTCAATTTCGAAAAGAAACATGATGCCTCTGAATCCTGCAATCATGATGAAGAAAAACACTACAGTCTTGGGAATCTGACTCTAAAAGACCCTGTTTGCCAATTTATAAGAAAATTGGATGGGAAGCTTATCCTTGACTCATAGAAGGCGTTTAAGCCGTTACTGGACGTGAAACCAGAGGCAGATGTGAGTTATATCCACAACAATCTGTGCATATTATCTTCTTCTTCATGTTTTCTTTTTAAAAAAAATGAAAAAAAAATTAAAAAAAAATTAAAAAAAATGAATGAAAAAAAATGAAAAAAAATAAAAAAAATTGAAAAAAAAAGTCTGAACAAGGGCGATCCGAAAGGAGTACCATGGCTTTAATTAGTTGTGGACCCCCAGCCTCTGGCTGACCCGTCATTAACTCGGGTGGACCTTTACACGCTGGTTCTTAAAAAAAATCGTGAGTGTCTACTGCACTGGTGACACGCAGTATAAAGATATGCCACTACTGCACTCATGACGTGCAGTATAAAGATACGCCATGAAAGCTGTACATACAGGTATGTCATCATTTGCTATTATATTTCTTTTATCTTTGTATGATTTTGTTGTATTTTAGTTTTGGACAGACGATCCTTTGAACAGGGTCCTTCAGGGGTTTCTAGACTTCTTTACCCTGATGGTTTTCTTGAAGTCAAAAAAAAAAAAAAAAGATTCTGTGTTTCTTAATTTCAAACTTTTTCGACAAAATGACCAACCTATCCTTATCCTTATAGGTGCAATTATTACCCTTTCCATTCTTTTTCCTATTTAAACATTCCATTTTCTCTACTTTCTTTCAACTCAGAAACATTCAAAGGGAGGAAGAGTATAGAAATGGGGCCTTCTATTCGTAACCTTAAAAATGTCTGTGTTCTTTGTGGGTCAAATTATGGGAAGGGTTTAGAGTTTGTAAATGCAGCTAGCACTCTTGGTCGATCACTTACTGCAAGGAATATTCATCTTGTATATGGGGGAGGTTGCCGTGGGTTAATGGGGGCTGTATCACTTGCTGTATGTATAGGAGGCAGTCAGGTTTTAGGAGTCATTCCTGGACCTTTAGCTCAACAGAACATCATTGGAAAGACGGTTGGAGAAGAAATTCAGGTAATATCTATGCATGGACAAATGAAAAAAATGCTTGACAACTCTGATGCATTCATTGCTTTACCAGGTGGTTTTGGTACTTTAGAAGAAGTTTTTCAAAGAGTCTCTTGGGCCGAACTGAACATCCACTATAAACCCATTGGTTTGTTGAATGTTAATAATTACTTTGATCTTTTGTTATTTTTTCTTGACAAAGCTGTGGAACAGAAATTTATCACACCTTCGACAAGAAAAATTCTTATATCTGCCTCCACTATTGATGAGCTGATTGATAAATTAGAAGCTTTTGAGTATGAACCTGATAAAGTAATAGCTCAGATAGATTGATCAGCAGGAAGCAGTGAAGGGAGCAGGAAGAAAAGCAAGCCAGATCTGACACTTCATCTTTAATACCTTTGATTTTATTTATCATACTTTGTTTTTGTTTAAATTTGTGTCAGATTTCCCCAACAGGTAATATCTTCTATCCTTCACTCATCTATATTTTAACATTGAGGACAATGTTGTAATCTAGTTGGGGGAGAAGGATAGTTGACTACCAATTTTTTTTTCTTTTTTGGGAAGTATGATATGATTGTCATGGACTTATTAAACTAATTAGTGATGGCAGAGTAAAGAGTAAATTTTAGAAACAATTTTTTACTCTTGAGACGCATCTTAATTGGTGGCAGAGTAAGGAGTTTTTTTTTAGGTAGTAATTAATTAGTATTGATTTGTGGAAGTAACAAAGTTTTTGTCAATTGATTTCCTTTGAAAGATTCAAGTGAATGCACTCTCATATCCTTTGAAGCAATTGAGATTCTTGGATCTTAGCATAAATTGTCTTTTTTTAAAAAAAATCACAAGCTTGGAAATGAATGTTGATATGATAGATTGAGAATAATAGAAATATGCCTGGGGAGATTTTGAGCCTATTGATGAATGGATTGAATATTTGTACCATTCTCTTCTTTTTTGTGTGATTTTCACTCATGGAATTGTTACTCTAAAACTTGCTTTGATTCTTTTTGAGGCTACATTTTCACATGCATACATTAATATGATTGAGGCATTTTGAAATAGCTACTTTGACCAAATAGCCATCCTTGTATATTTTCCATTGTGTAACCCCTTTGAACTTGTTTGACCATTCCTTGTTTTAAGTTCATTTCATCCTTCAAAAAAAAAAGAAAAAAAAAGAGAAAAAAAGAGAAAAAAAATGTTTTTACCTAACCTTAGAGAATAAGTGAGCATTGACCTTGTTCTTGAACAAGTGTGGGGGTGTGTGTGTGCAAAAAAAAATTGACCACCGTTGCAATCAAAGGATTATCATAATAAAGGTGGATGTTTGGAAACAACAAGAAGAAAAGGAAAATGTTCAAGTCTAACAATGAATTCAATTCACCAATTTGGGATTGATCTTCAACAAAACATTAGTCAAATATTGGTGATTGTCCTTTATGATGAATGTTCTCAAACATTTTCTCCACTCTAACTGTATCATAATACTCTTTTATTCTATTTGGTATTTATTTTTTCATTTCCATATTAACCCCTCTCCTTTACCATGACCCAATCACAACCTTGAATAAAGTCCTCTTGATTTTTGTATGCATGCGTTTTGAGTAGCGAAGAAGTAGAAGATAAGCAAGCTTATGGTAGTGCAATTGTTCATGGGTTGAATAGAGTGAAATACTTACCTTTTAAACACTTGAGAGATTGAGAGTGAATTCTGTGAGGATCTATCATTCTTGATTCATTCTTTTCAACTGAAGATTCCTTACTTGTTGGTTTGAGATGTGAAGAAATGTTACCTCATTAATGCTTTGATCCCTTGAATTTCTTGTTGCTCTTCTTGCTTCATCAAGTTTTTTAGAGTTTTTAGCTTTTGAGTCTATGTCATTTTTCTTTGTCTCCTAACTTTGGTCTTATGTGTTTTGCCCAGGAGTGCAAAAAGCTAAGTGTGGGGGAATTTGATGATCATATTTTTTTATACATTAATAAACTCTCATTTTTAGTCATTTACACTCCCCATGTACTTAATTGATTAAGCCTAGTTATGTTTTGTAAGATTGGACTCAAATTGGACTTAATTGATTTTTTCAGCATTATTTGGGTCTTACACTATTTCTGTATTTTGGACATATCTTGAGTTCTAAATGTCTGATAATTATGAATTTTACCTTGTAAGAAAGATAAGAGAGAGCTCTACAACTTTGATGAAGAGCTCAAAGTCTCAATCAGACATCTAGTAGAGCTGATTAGGCTTGGAAGACAGAACACGAGTTTTGTGTCTGAAACCTGAATAGTGTACAGTAATCAGAGCATAATTCGAGTTTGGGCTTATTAAATGGGCTGAAAATTTGGAATCTGAAAGTTAAGACACATATCTACAACTTTCATATTGAACACAAAACTTGATTCGGGCTCCTTGATAGTGATAGTGGGTCTGAAAGTCAAAACAGAGATGCTGAAACTGGGCCTGAACAGTCTGTAGTAATTGGGTCATATCTTGGGTTGTAGGATGAATTTTTGGGTGATTCTAGAGCCATTGGAAAGCTTAGACAATTTCCTAGAACTTTCATGAAGACCACTTGGCTCAAAAATGACGAAATCAATGACTTAAGCAATGAATGATTTCGGAGACAAGAAATCTCAATAATTTTTCACTCTTATCCTCACCATTTGGCATTTTCCACTCATTCATCCACTCATCCACCTACCCCTAATCAGCCCCCTTGTCATTTTGTATCCCTAATCCTCTATAAAAGGCACCATTGGCTGACCATTTGGAGCACTTGGTGTTAGGCTTAGTTTTTACAAGTTGTGGTTATGCTTGTGTATTATTTTATTTTATTGTAATTTTCTCTTGTTCTAAATTGAAGTCATGTTCATCTTTCTCTTCTTCTCTCTTTCTTTCTTCTTATCCATAAGTAACTAAATCTTTATCTTGCTTGGGTGAAAGAGTGAAGCTCTTGGTAATGAAATAAGGTTAGATTATTTTATTTCTTGTGCTTAAATGATATATTATCAATTGGACATTATATGTGTTATATTTTGTTTCCAATCAATTTAAAAACCTTCTTTGTATAATGGAGATCTTGATTTATTGTAGAGAATAGGATTGGCACAGTGAATGCTTGAACTCATTTACAAATGTTGGTAGATAATTAAAGGAATCATAATATGATTGCATATATAATTGAACTTTGAATGTTATATTTTCCGATTGGAACCTCCGTTGTGTGTGGATTTCAATTAAGTTATAAAGAGAAATAATCTTACCTTTAATTTATTACCAAGAGTGGATCTCCTAACCCAAACAAGCCCTTAAATTCATTTGTGAACTTGCTTTATTACTTTTGGTGTTGTGACAAATCCTTTTCTGACCTCAATTAATTTTTCTTCATCAATTCCCTGTGGATCGACCTCGGACTCCCAAGAAATTTATTACTTGAGACAACCTGCACTTGGGTTCGCATCTTTAAATCCCGCAGTCAGCTAGAAACCAAAAATGTAAAATAAACGTGTGTTTTTGCAATATTAATATAGAATTCACCAATTAAACAAAGTAAATTACAAGGTGCTTATGTTACTAGAGTTTTAAACCCCACATATTAGCAAATTTCATTTCAAGAGCTCAGGAGAAGTTCATTTATGCATGCGAAACCTCAATTTAAGATTTTTTATTTTTTGTCAAATTACAATGTATTCTTATATGTTCGACTTTATTTGAATCGTCCATGAGACTAATCTCTATTGGATCGCAGAAATACAATGGTTATGTGATCTCCTCACAAGAATTGTTTCTTTGGAATTTAAACTCACGTCCTCATCACAAAGAATCAAGCTTGCTTACCTTCTTGACACGCCATTTTGTGGGTTGTTTTAACACTTTTAAACTCTGTCAAATTGTAAAATTGATTTATGTATTATTATATTTTATATTTGAATTATACAATGAGTATATAGACTTAATTTTGATATACTGACGATGTAAAATTATTTTACATTGTCATTAATTATACATTGTCATGTTATTAAAAATACTTGACTCTTACAATTTTAAAAGTCATACATGTATTATTTTTTTATTAGTTAATAGTATAAACAATTTTACACTAATAATACATCAAAATTAAACTCCAAGTATATTTCTTAAGTCAGTTTATACATCAATCAATATTTAAGTTCCTCTCTAAACAATTGTAAGGGCATAAGCACATTGGTATCATGTATTTAAGGAAAATAATTTCTCAGCTAAGTGTTGGCCTAAGAACCCAAATAATAAAAGCACGAATAACACTTCCTTAATCATTGTGTCAAATCCATTGGTTTTATATGTAATATTAATAACTTAAGGGCTCGTTTGGTGGTCAGGATAAGAGAGACAGGATATGATAAACTATCATATCCTATCTGAAATTATTGTTTGGTGAGCCAGCAGGATATGATAAATTAATCCTGTCACTTATCCTATCCTGACTATTTAGTTCAAATTCTATCACGAGGGAGTGGGTTAGAAGCTGATGAGGATAGGATAAGGTGATTTAAAGTATGATATAAAAAAATATTTTAAATATAAAATAATTAAAGTATAATAAAATATAACATGGTTACCAAAAAATATATAATAAATATAAAATATTTAAAATAATAAAATACTAATAATTAATTTTAAAAATTATTTTTATTTTGTCTCAAGGCTAATTTTGTTATTTATATTATTTTAAAAACTGAAAAATATAAAATTATTCTAATAATTTAACTATATGTAAAGTAAAAACTAAAAATGAATATTTAAAATTATAAAAAATTAATTTAAGTTAAACAATATTTTCAAAATTTTAAAAATTATATGTAATTTTATCATAAGGATAAATTTGTCTTTTTATATAATTTAAAAAAAATTAAAATTATAAAAAAATAAAATCAAATAAAATATGAAAATATTAGAATAAAAAAGAAAAATTTTAAAATCATACTAAAATTATAATGTTATCCTGTTGGTTATCTGGTGGACACCAAACGTCAAATAAGATAACAGCTTATCCTGCTAATATCCTATCCTACTCCTATCCTGCTCTCTTATCCTATCTGCTCTTATCCTATCCTGACCACCAAACGAGCTCTAAATGTCATCAGATATCAAAACGACACCCAGTTTCATTATACGCTAAAAACTTGTGAGCAAATGAATGAACTTTTCCTCATAAACTTCCTCTTCCCGTCTTCCTTTGACTAAGAAATCAAGCATGTATTTATATGTTATTGCCTTTCCACTCACGCGTTTCCTTCCATCCACTAAAGGCCCGCTCAGTCATTGCTGCTTATCGAGCTGTTGTACCCGTGAGCGATAAACGTTACTTCATGTGGAACTATCATATTTATAACCGTAATGCAAGACTCAATTTATGAGTCTACTTTTCAGAGATGTCATTAGTTTGGTATCCCTCTACTTTTCAACAGAGTGTAATATTTTCAATTCTTGGATGATCATTTTTTGAAATTTCAACAGTGTTACTTTCAAACTTTGGCAAAGTCAGCTAGCAATGGAAATTTAAATATTAAATTGATTCTACCTTAATAAGTTAATAATATCTATTGCAATGAAGTTCTAAGTTATTGTTGTCATTTTCTAAGTTAATAATCCTAGTTTCATTTCTGAAGAATTCTTCAGAAATAGATATGGTGTGACTAATTTTAAAATTTAGATGATTCTTTCATGAGTCAGGTTGATGTCTCCTCATGTTTTCTTCTCTTGTTTTCTCTTTATTTATTTTAATAAATTTTGGTGTACTACAGATGATTGGTAGTAATTAGAGTGCCAACTTGGTTGAGATGTCAGTCATTATTGTGATGCTTTTGCATGCTATTTTTGTTTTAAAAAAAATTATGCAATCAAAATATCTTACGCTGATGGCTCAACTCTCCTCAATTTATTTATTTTTATAAAATAATAAGATTAATGACGGCTATCTTATCTCAGAGTCAGGATAGACCTAGACTCAACTAACCTTTATGGAAGTATTAATTTGCAGATAATTCACTAACAACGGACTCTAACAAATTCAAAATCTTAACTAATTTAATTCATACGATTTGTCTTTACCAATTATACCAACATTATTTACCTTGATTCTCCTCAAATAAGGAATCATTATTTGGACACTTTTCTCTTTTAATTTATCTGTTTTGACTTTCTTTATACAGACGGGTGTTAGCTTGAAAACGGATGTGTATAAAATTTTAGATCAACTTGTGTTTATAATAATAAAATTTGTCGGATAAATCAAAGCTCCTTTGCGAAGCAGTTAATTATGCATACACTTCTACATATTTTTTTAACACATTTTATAAACTTTTTTTGGAACACACATTTTATAAACTTTATATAGTGCTAATATAATAATAACAAATGTGGCATAATGATAATTCAATTAGTAAGAACTGGAAATATACAGAGAGAGTAACGAGTTTAATAATCTCTGCAAAATGCTTCCCATCACACTTTCTCATCATCCGTTTCCTCACCCGCTCTCCTAGGCCCCATTAGGAGACCACCTAATAACCCTGTTAGGGAGTTCCTTTGTGAGGCTTAATAAGTAAGTCATAGACCTCACTATATATATATATATATATATATATATATATATATATATATATATATATATATATATATATATATATATATATATGAAAGAAACGAATGTTTTCATTTGTATCCCATGAACGAATACTAAAATACTTTTCCTTGCTGAAAAAGAACATTCCAAAATTCAATTTCTTCTTTTTTATTGAAATTTTGAAACATTCACTATTTGATAAAATAAAAATAAAAATTCACTATTTGAGGTGTGCGGCCGTATGCCTTATTTTGTTCTAGAGCAACTTATCTAACTTAAATAATCTTTTCTAGAAAAAAAAAAACCAAACCGGCTATTCCACTAATTTTTAGTGTTTTTACAATTTTAATTATACCAAACATTTTATATATTCTTGAATTAATATAAATTTAAAACAAACATTTTTAAATAAATTTATTTTTAACTAGTGTATTGATCAGCACTACTGCGTGCATGTTATTTCTTATTTTTTGTTAAGATAACAATAAATAATAATATAAAGTGTTTGAAATGAATTATAACAACATTGTGAGAAGTTGGCAATAAAGAGTACTTGAAGTGAACTTTACAACTATATAGTAAGAAGTTGAAAATTATGTGAAGGCAACTGAAAATTTTAGAGTAAAAAATATTTATAATTTTTTCCGTATTATAGTTATGTTTTTTGTATTTACAATTTTATCCTTTCTATATTTTTCTTCTTTTTTTATGGTGATATTCTTTTTATATTTTTCTTTAATTCATTAAATAAGTATAATTTTGAAAACAAATATTAAATACCAAAATAGAAAAACCTCCTTATAATATAGAATAGATGATAACACTTTAGTAAAAAATAATAATATATAGCATATTATAAGATAAGGGGTATGATTTAAAAGTCACATTTAAACATTAAATAAATGTTTTAAAAAATTACCAAAACTAAAATCTTTGATATCTATTCAAAAAAATCTTTATTCACTAAAAGAAAAATGGAGAACTGGTTGATCACGCTATTAATATCTTTCACCTTAAATAAATTTAGTCATCCACAAGTGTGAATCTGCCTAGTGTCTTGATATCTAAGACTGAATCCACTCACCAATAAGAACAATGCAAGCAAGTACTTCGTTTATTTTCATTTCACAATCTCTCTCTGTTTGTTATCTCCTTTTGGCCTACTATTTCTAAATAATTGCCCACATATTATCTTTACTTCTTTCTCTTTCTATATTGTCAAAGAAATCTTGTTTTGGTTTTACTCTCCCAGAATAAAACCCATGAAAATTTTCCATCCTAAACTTTTGTTGTAGTAGATGTGGAGAACATTGAAATTAAGGTCGAAATGTGTTGGGAAAAGATAACAAAATATTAATAACAAGCAGAAGCAAAATTGGATCACTTTTTCTCCTGTGCAAATAACAATCGGCTCTGGAAATTTCTCAGGCAACAAACAATAATTTTAGGCAAATAATAGGATGCGCAGACCAGAAAAATAAAATCAATAGGCATCAAATTTTTAACGTGGGAAAACCCCCAATGTGAGGGAAAAACCCATGAGACCTAGTCTAGTAAAAATCCTCCACTAATAAATTAATGGGTACACCACAAGTCCTCCTGGAACCACCAAGGATCAACAGAAAAATTAATCTTCACCAATAAAGTGGATAACTACACAATAAACCCACCAATGGGTATCTAGCTAGGCAACAGAGAGAACTCAAAATAGAGAGATATTAAAACTAAAAATAAAGCTCACAATACCAGGATCAACATATCAAAAAACATCTGATAGAAGAGTACAAATTTCCTCCCTTTATTTTTCTTTCTCCACTGCCGGAGCTGTTCTGCGTCTTCCTTTTTCTTTCGAATTCTCTCACTCTCTCTCGGCTTCTTTTCTTTCTTTTCTCCCAAGGCACACCCCAAAACCAAATAATAATGGGCCTTTTGTTTTTCCCTTTTTTTTTAAATTAAAGTCAAGGTGGGCCCACTTTTGGTGACCCACCTGACAATTCTCCCCCTCACCAATTAAGTGGGGCCATAGTCAACCAAACCCGCTTTCTCTTTGCAAGTAGCAAATTTTCCTGTGGGTAAAGTCTTTGTCATCATATCTGAACCATTCTCGTCAGTATGGATTTTCTCTAATGATAATTGCTTCATCTCCAGTGCATCCCGTATCTAGTGGTACCGAACCTCAATATGCTTAGACCTTGAATGAAAGGTCGAGTTCTTGCTGAGATAGATTGCACTTTGACTATCACAGTACAAAATATATTTTTCTTGTGAAAGACCCAACTCTTGTAGGAATTTTTGCATCCACAAGAGTTCTTTAGCAGCTTCTGTAATGGCAATATATTCTGCCTCTGTAGAGGATAGAGCAACACATTTCTATAATCTGGACTGCCATGACACTGCTTCCCCTGCAAAAGTCATCATATAACCAGAAGTAGACTTCCTGGAATCCACATCACCAGCCATGTCTGCATCTGTGTAACCATTTAACACAGGCTCACCACTCCCAAAACATAAACAGACTCCAGAAGTACCTCTGAGATACCTGAGTATCCACTTCACAGCTTGTCAGTGCTCTTTACCAGGATTGGAGAGGAAACGACTAACAATGCCAACAACATGAGCAATATCTGGCCTTGTACATACCATCGCATACATCAAGCTACCAACCGCAGATGCATACGAAATCTTCTGCATTTCTTCTTTATCTTTCTCACTTGTAGGACATTGCGCAAGGCTCAACTTGAAGTGACCTGCAAGTGGAGTACTAACAGATTTGGAATTGCCCATATTAAATCTCTCCAATACTTTCTCAATATACCTTTGTTGTGATAACCACAATTTACCATTCTTCCTGTCACGAACAATTTTCATGCCAAGGATTTGCCTTGCAGAGCCCAAATCCTTCATTGCAAAGGACTTGTTCAACTCTCTTTTAAGATTTTGAATCTCTTTAATGTCATGGCCAACAATCAGCATGTCATCCACGTAAAGCAAGAGAATAATAAAATTTTCATTAGGAAATTTCTTCACAAACACACAGTGATCAGAAGAAGTTTTACTATACCCGTGATCCATCATGAAGGAATCAAATTTCTTATACCACTGTCTTGGAGCTTGTTTGAGCCCATACAAGCTCTTCTTTAATCTGCAGACAAGCTTCTCTTTGCCTTTGACTGTAAAACCTTCAGGTTGCTCTATGTAAATTTCTTCCTCCAGGTCACCATGGAGGAAAGTTGTCTTCACATCAAGTTGCTCAACCTCTAAATTCAAATTAGCTGCTAAGCCAAGCACAACTCGTATTGAAGACATCTTGACCACAGGTGAAAATATTTCTTCAAAATCAACTCCTTTCTTCTGACTGAAGCCTTTCACAACCAACCTTGCCTTGTACCTTGGCTATGAGCAATTCTCCTCTGATTTTAGCTTGAACACCCATTTATTCCTAAGTGTTCTCTTGCCCTGGGGCAGCTTCACTAACTCAAACGTATGATTCTCATGTAAGGATTTCATCTCCTCTTGCATGGCTTTATGTCATTTATCCTTCTCCTTATGTGACATTGCTTCTTCATAGCTCTCTGGCTCTCCCCCATCAATCAACAACACATACTCATGTGGGAGATGTCTCTGTGAAGGATGATGCTCTCTTGCAGATCTTCTCACCTGAGGCTCTAAAGGTGGTTCTTGTGGAATTGGCTCAATTGGTTCATTGACTTGAGGCTCAGGCACATCAATTGTGTTCTCCACATCTGCATTTACATCTCCCCCGTTATCAGTGACCCTGGTAGGAGGTTCTGGCTCAAAATCAATGTACCCATGAACAACCTGTTTTGGCTTATCCTTTTTATCAATATCTTCAATAGTCTGGTCTTCAAGAAAGATAACATCTCGGTTTCTAATAACTTTCTTATCAATCGGATCCCAAAACCTGTAACTAAAAGCATCACGACCATAGCCCAAGAAGATACACTGTTTAGACTTACCATCAAGCTTGGACCTTTCATCTTTGGGAATGTGAACAAAAACCTTGCAGCCAAACACACGCAAATGATTATAGGAAACATCTTTCCCTGTCCATACCCTCTCAGGAACATCACCATTAAGAGGAATAGAAGGAGAAAGGTTGATCAAGTCTACTGCAGTTCTCATTGCTTCACTCCAAAAGGCTTTAGACAATTTGGCATGAGAAAGCATGCATCTGATTCTATCATTAATTATGCGATTCATTCTCTCTGCAACCCCATTGTGTTATGGGGTCTTTGGAATTGTCTTCTCAAGCTTGATTCCATGGTCCTTACAATACTGCTCAAATGGACCCCTGTATTCACCACCATTATCTGCTCTGACACATTTCAGCAATTTACCTGTTTCTCTTTCCACACTTGCATGAAAGTGTTTGAAGACGTCAAGTACCTGGTCTTTGGATTTCAAAACAAAAGCCCACACTTTTCTAGAATGGTCATCAATAAATGTAACAAATAAGAGTAACCACTAAGGAATTTAACATCCATAGTGCAAACATCAGTGTGAACTAAATCCAAGATATGTGGCCTCCTATGTGGAGGATAAGTGCGGAAGGAAACTCTATGTTGCTTACCAACAAGACAATGAGAGCAAGTTTTAAGAGATGTACCTCTAACAGGAAGCAACTTTTGCCTTGCAAGAGTGTCAAGGCCCTTCTCACTCAAGTGACCCATGTGTTTATGCCATAGCTCTGTAGAGCAATCCTCAATTGCATTCACCTGAGGTGTAGACAACTTTGCTGATGTCCAATAAAGAGTATTTCGTTTCACTGCTTTTGCTACCACCAAAGTCCCTTTGGTGCACTTCCATTTACTGTCACCAAAAGCATTATGATAGCCATCTTCATCAAGTACCTGTACTGAAATCAAGCTGAGGCGCATGTCAGGAATGTGTCTAACATTTTTCAAGTGCAACTTGCATCCGGCATTAGTCTCTAACCATATTTCTCCAATGCCAACAACCTTGCTTTCCTCTTGATTTCCTATCTTCACTTGCCCGAAATTCCCAGCAGTGTAGGATGTAAAATACTCACGATGAGGTGTAACATGGAATGAGGCAGCAGAATCAATAACCCATTCATAGTCTTGGCATGTGAGATTAATGGAGTCATCATCATAAACAATGACAACTTCACCATCAGATACAACTGCAGTAGTGTCTTTGTCTTTGTCTTCTCTTTTATTATTATTGCCTCTAGTCCTTGATTTTTCCCGCTTAAGGAACCTGTATTCTTTAATCATGTGTCCCATTTTATTGCAATGGAAGCACTTGATGTCTTTTCTGTTCTTTGACCTTCCTCTTGACTTGCTGCGGTCTTCAGATCTCTGAAAATTTCTATGTTGGCTTCTTCCCCGTGACTCTATAACCAAAGCTTCATTCTGAGTCGAAGAGCTAGCCATACCATGTCCCTTCCTCCTAGTTTCTTCATTCAAGAGACTATCTTTCACCATATTGAAAGTCAACTTTCCATTAGGAGCAGAGTTACTCAGAGATACCACCAGTGTTTCCCAACTGTCTGGTAATGAGCTAAGCAACAACAGTGCAAGCAGTTCATCATCTAACACAACCTCCATAGTATTCAACTGATTCACAACATTCTGAAAACTACTCATATGCTCAGCCACCGAGGACCCATCCCTGTATTTCAAGTTTACCAACTTTCGAATCAAGAATACCTTGTTCTGTGCATTTTTAGACTCAAACAAGTTACTCAATTTCTTCCACAAGCTGTGGGCACTAGTCTCACTAGATACATGGTGATAAATGCTTTGGTCTATCCATTGCCTGATCATGCCAATAGTTTTCCTGTTTATTCTCTTCCATTCTTCATCAGATTTATCTGCTGGTTTAGTACCATTACCCTCAATGGGATCATACAGGTCTTTGCAAAATAACAAGTCTTCCATTCGGGATTTCCATATTGAGTAATTGGTAAAATCCAATTTAATCATAGTACCAGCAACATCGCCTTCTCCCATTTTAAGAGCACAAACCAGAGCCCCAACCAAAGAGCTCTCTGATACCAGTTGTTGGGAAAAGATAACAAATATTAACAACAAGTAGAAGCAAAACTGGATCACTTTTTCCCCTGTGCAATTAACAATAGGCTCTGAAAATTTCTCAGGCAACAAACAATAATTTTAGGCAAATAATAGGATGCGCAGACCAGAAAAATAAAATCAATAGACACCAAATTTTTAACGTGGGAAAACCCCCAATGTGAGGAAAAAACTCACGGGACCTAGTCCAGTAAAAATCCTCCACTAATAAATTAATGGGTACACCATAAGTCCTCCTGGAACCACCAGGGATCAACAGAAAAATTAATCTTCACCAATAAAGTGGATAACTACACAATAAACCCACCAATAGGTATCTAGCCAGATAACAGAGAGAACTCAAAATAGAGAGATATTAAAATTAAAAATAAAGCTCACAATACCAGGATCAACATATCAAAAAATATCTGATAGAAGAACACAAATTTTCTCCCTTTATTTTTCTTTCTCTACTGCCGGAGCTATTCTGCGTCTTCCTTTTTCTTTCGAATTCTCTCACTCTCTCTCGACTTCTTTTCTCCCGAGACACACCCCAAAACCAAATAATAATGGGCTTTTTGTTTTTTCCTTTTTTTTTTAAATTAAAGTTAAGATAGGCCCACTTTTGATGACCCACCTGACAAAATGTCAATTGTTTTACGTAAAAACAGACATGGAAAGGATAAGAATTCCTCATAAAAAAGCCATCCTTATCATATTATGACTAGATCAAGTGTTAGTCTTAGACTCTACGCAATTAAAACGAAACCAAAGCTTGTGAAAACCATAGCGCCTCTTTGACTAGTTTTTTATTTTGAAGTATTAGACCCTCAGTGCCATTCAATAAGCGGGTTTGTTTTATTGGTCAGGAGAAGAGTAAGAAGACTGCCACTATTGTTCCACATGATATATTTTTTTTTTATTTGGTGCAAACTCAGAGCTAAAGTTACTTAATAATAACGAAATATACAAATTTTATAATAAAATTTATTTTTACGTATAACTAATTTCACATAAATTTATATACATGTACCAAATATTTTGACAAAACGAAAGTTTCTGTTCAAATTTTTTACCATATTTTAAGGTATATATACAAATATTTTATAAGTTAAAGTTTACAACATCTAATCACATTACATAATAACAATCAAGCGTTACCCGCAGCTGACGCAGTTAGCTACATAGATCAACCAAGCTCATTGGACTTTATTAAAGTACAAAAATCTATAGTATCCAAGAGTGCATGTTTGGGTAAGCTTTTTAAGTTTAAATTAGTTTTTTTTTAGATAAAAGCTATTTTAATTGGATTTAATCATGTTTGGTAAAATCAATTTTAGTTTTTGTACAAAATTTAATGTAAAATAAAAAAAATTTTAAGCTAATTTTTATAATACTGAAGATTGAAACTTATGATTCTAACTTATAGATTATTCCTTACATTTTGATATATAAATACCATTTTGTCCTCAATTAAATAATTTTTTTAATCATTCTATATCTATTTTGATAATTTAATGCATAAGTACGATTCTTTTTTATATCAACTAAACGAAATAAATTAATTTAAAATCACTTTTCAGCTAACATATCTAAATATAAAAATAAATAGATTACAATCGATTAAACAAAAAGTTTTTATACAATAATCAATTATAATTGATTATTAAAATAATCAAAAATTTTATAGTTGAACCAAACACACACAAAATCGTTTAGTTGCAAGAAATTTTTTTTAATGGTTTCTCTCAAAGTTTTCTTTTTGTCTTGTAAACCTTTAAGTCAGATTATATTTTTTATTTTACTAAATTTTCGTATTGAATTCTCTAATCATCTTCTCTTTTCTCTTCACGTGACCAAACCTACTTTTATAAAATTCTATCATATTTTATTATTGGATGGTTTTGAAATTTATCGTTGATAAAAAGTTATTTAAAGGAGTAAAATTATCAAGATTCACTTCTGGAATCCGTGTATACTTACTATAACGCAATAACCGTGTATACTTCTGGAGTAAAATTTGATGTATAAATATCTTTTTCAAATTAGTAGTGCTACTTACATGATGCTATTTTTCTTTAATAATATTACAATTATATATAATTCTATTGCGTTGTCATTAAACTAAATACTTTTAACTTTATTTGATCAAGTTTAGATCGATTAATATTGATTAATATCCCGATCAATATATAAGATATATACGTTGTTTACTCATTGTTTACATGTTGATTATTGATGTAAAAGTGATAAATAAAATTTAGTTTGCAAATATCTTTTTCGAATTAGAAGTGCAACTTAAATGATTTCATCTTTCTTTATTAATATTACAATCATATATTCTGTTGCGATATCATTAAATTAAATGCTTTTGACTTCATTTGAAAGTTTAGATCGATAGCCAATATTGATTAACATCCCCAATCAACATATAATATATATACTCCGTTCACTCATTATTTGCATGTTGATTACCGATGTATACTTGGTAAATAAAATTTGATGTGCAAATATCTTTTTCGAATTAGAAGTGCAACTTAAATGATGTCATCTTTCTTTATTAATATTACAATCATATATAATTCTGTTTCGATACCATTAAATTAAATGCTTTTGCCTTCATTTGATCGAGTTTAGTTGCACTGCAGGGTATGCTCATTGCTGGAGCTGACTCATTAGCTGTAACTTTAGAGTGGGCATTATCTTGTGTATTGAACCATCCAGAGGTGTTAGAAGAAGTTAAGGGATGAATTGGAAACCTATGTAGGCCAAGACCGTTTGCTAGATGATGACGATTAAAGAATGCAAATTCAAGTGCAGGTTGTCTCAAGTAATAAATTTCTTGGGAGTCCGAGGTTGATCCATAGGGAATTGATAAAGAAAAATTCTTTGAAGTAAGGGAAGACTTTGTCACAACAATAAAGATAATAAAACTTGTTTACAATTAAATTAAAGAACTTACTTGGGTTAGGAGATCCACTTTTAGTAATAAATGAAGGACATGATTAATTCTTTTTATAACTCAATTAAAATTCACGCACAACGGATGTTCCAATCTGAGAATAAAACATTTAAAGTCCATTTAGAATTATATACGTAGTTATATTATGGTTCTTTTAATTATTTACTAACACCTACACTTGTAAATGGGTTCAAGCATTCATTGTGCTAAACCACTTGTCTACAATGAATCAAGAACTCCACTTTACAAGGAGGATTTCTAAATTGATTGGAAACAAAATACAACTCGTATCATGATCACTTGATAATATATCATCTAAACACAAGAAAGAAATTAATCTAACCTTATTTTATTACCAAAAGCTTCACTCCTTCACCCAAACAAGATGAAAATTAGTAACCCATGAGCAAGAAGAAAGAAAGAGAGAAGAAGAAGATGATGATCATAACTTCTATTTACAACAAAAGAAAATTACTACAAGTAAATAACATAATAACATGAACTTAATCTAAAACTAAGATTCTCCAAATGATCTGCCTATGGTCCCTTTTATAGAGGATTACAGATACAAAATGACAAGAAAATTGATTAATGAGTGAGTGGATGAGTGGAAAATGCTAAAGTACTTTTGTGAGTGGAAAATTATTGAAATTTCCTGTCTCCGAAATCATTCAGTGATGAACTTATGGATAACATCAGAACAAAGTAAAGTGGTTTTCATGAAAGTTCTAGGAAATTGTCTTAGTTTTTCAATGCCACCAGAATCATCCAAAAATTCGTCTTACAACCCAAGATATGACCCAATTACTGTAGACTACTCAGGCCCAGCTTCAGCACCTCTGTTTTGACTTCCAGACCCAATATGACCTCTAAGCTGTCCGAATGAGCTCTTATGTTCTTCATGAAAGTTGTAGATATGAGTCTTAAATTTCAGATGCCAAATTTTCAGCCCATTTTAGTTCCTTCAACTCGAATTATGTAATGATTACTGCACATTATTCGAGTTCCAGTTACAAAACTTATGTTCTGACTTGCAAGCCCAATTAGCTCCACTAGAGGTGCGATTTTTCCCTGGAGCTCTTCATGAAAGTTGTCGAGCTCTGTTATATTTCCTACAAGGTAAGATACATAATTATAAGACATTTAGAACTCAAGATATGACTGAAATACAGAAACAATGTAAGACTAAAATAATGCTAAAAAAATCAATTAAGTCCAATTTGAGTCTAAACTTACAAAACATAACTAGGCTTAATCAATTAAGTACATGGAGAGTGTAAATGACTAAAAATAAGGGTTTATTAATATATAAAATATGTGATTATCAAATTCTCCCACACTTAGCTTTTTGAACTTTTGGGCAAAACACATAAGACCAAAGTTAGGAAACAAAAAAACTCAAAAACTAAAAGCTCTAAAAGACTCGATGAATCAAAAAGAGCAACCAGAAATTCAAGGGATCAAAGCATTAATGAGGTAACATTTTTTCACATCTCAAACCAACAAGTAAGGAAACTTTGGTTGAAAAGAATGAATCAAAAATGATAGATCCTCACAGCATTCACTCTGAATCCCTCAAGTGTTTAAAAGGTAAGTATTTCACTCTATTCAACCAATGAAAAATTGCACTATCATAAGCTTGCTTATTTTCTACTTCTCCACTACTCAGAATACATGCACACAAAAATCAAGAAGACTTTATTTAAGATTGTAATAGGGCCATGGTAAAGGAGATGAGATAATATAGATATGAGTAGATAAATACCAAAGAAAATAGAAGAGCATTATGGTACAGTTAGAGTGGAAAAGATGTTTGAGAACATTCACCGTAAAAGACAATGACCAATATTTGACTAATGTTTTGTTGTAGATCAATCTCAAATTGGTGAAATGAATTCATTGTTAAGTCTGAACCTTCTCCTTCTGTTTCTGTTGTTTCCAAGCATCCATCTTTATTCTAAGTATGGATATGTCACATGTTGTATCAGGGGACTCTGATAATCTTTTGATTACAATGGTGGTCAGTTCTTTCTCTCTCTTTTTTTTTCATTTTTTTAACATTTTGCACACATACCCCCACTTGTTCAAGAACAAGGTCAATGCTATCTTATTCCCTAAGGTTGGGTAAAAACATATTTTTTTAAAGGCACGTAATGAACTAAAAACAAGGAATGGTCAAATAAGCTCAAAGGGGTTACACAAGAGAAAATATGCAAGGATGACTATTTGGTCAAAGTAACTATTTCAAAATGCCTTAATCATATTTATGTATGCATGTAAAAATGTAGTCTAAAAAAGAATAAAAATAAGTTCTAGAGTAATAATTCATGAGTGAAAAAAAATTCACACAAGAAAGAAGAGAATAGTAAAAATATTCAATTCATTCATCAATAAGCTCAAAATCTCACAAGACATATTTCTATCATTTTCAATCCACCATATTAACATTAATATCCAAGCTTGTGATTTTTAAGAAAGAAGACAATTTATACTATGATCCAAGAATCCATTTGCTACTTCTACACAAAATAATTATTTCCTGAACTAAGATGCGTCTCAAGAGTAAACTTACCTTCAAGGCAAAATTTACTTCTTACTCTGTTATCCTTAATTGGTTTTACTATGAATAGGTTTCTGACAGTCATATTACTAAATATACTTCCTAATTTAGATGCGTCTCAGGAGTAAAACTACTCCTTACTATGCCATCATTCATTGGTTTAGTAAGTCCATGACAATCATATTATATTTCCTAAAAAAGAATTTTTTTTTATTTTTTTGGTCAACTATCCTTCCCCCCAACTAGATTACAACATTGTCCTCAATGTTAAAATATAGATGAGTAAAGGATAGAAGATATTACCTGTTGGATAAATCTGACACAAAGTACGGTAAATAAAATCAAAGGTAAAGAAAAGTTATAAATGAAGTGTCAAATCAAACTTTCGTTTCAAGCTGCTTCCTGCTGACCAATCTATCTGAACTATTACTAGGTCAGGTTTATAAACAAAAGCTTCTAATTTATCAATCAACTCAACAATAGCGGAAGTAAAGATAAGAAGTTGTCTTGCCGAATGTGTGATAAATTTCTGTTCCACAGCATGGTCAAGAAAAGATAACAAAAGATCAAAGAAATTATTTACATTCAACAAACTTATGGGTTTATGGTGAATGTTCAGTTGGGCCCAAGAGACAATTTGAAAAAATTCTTCCAAAGTACCAAAATCACCTGGTAAGATAATAAATGCATTAGAATTGTCAAGCATTATCTTCATTCGTTCATGCTTAGATGATACCTTAAGTTCCTCCTCAATTGTCTTTCTAGTGATGTTCTATTGAGTGAAAGGTTCAGGAATGACACCTAAAACCTGACTACCTCCCATATATGCAGCAAGTGATACAACCCCCATTAACCCATGACAACTTCCCTCATATACAAGATGAATATTTCTTGCAGTAAGTGATCGACCAAGAGTGGTAGTTGTGTTTATAAACTCTAAACATTTCCCATACTTTTAAGTTGACGAACAAAAACACCTTCCATTTTTATACTTACATTTCCCTTTGAATGATTCTGAGTTAGAGGAAAGTGGAGAAAATAGAGTGTTTAAATAGGAAAAAGAATGGAAAGGGTAATAATAGTACCTATAATGGTAGGTTGGCTGTTGTCAGAAAAGTTTGAAACTAAGAAACACATACTTTTTTTTTGTTTTTATTTTTATTTTTATTTTTTGTTTTTGTTTTCAAGAAAACCATCAGGGTAAAGAAGTCTAGAAACTCCTGAAGGACCCTACTCAAAGGATCATCTGTCCAAAACCAAAATACAGCAAAATCATACCAAGATAAAAGAAATATAATAGTAAATGATGGCATACCTTTATGTACAGTTTTCATAATGTATCTTTATACTACGCGTCATGAATACAGTAATACCAAGACTGCTCAGCCAATCTTGGAATTCTTCTCCCTCCCGCTTGTGGAATATATTGGATTGAGCTACGACGCAACTAATTAAAGTGAGTAAATCTGATAGCACTCACCAAAGGACCACAACAGTGAAAGGTCGCTGGAGAGCCCATGACATTAAATTACAGGTGATGCACAATTTTCTTGACCAAGTATAAAAACTTGATGCGGGATTAATTGTTGCATTGCGAACCCAAGTGCAGGTTGTCTCAAGTAATAAATTTCTCGAGAGTCCGAGGTCGATCCACAGGGAATTGATGAAGATTAATTAAGGTAAGGTAAATATTTTGTTACTACGGTAAAAAATATTTACTTGGGTAAAAAGATCCACTCTTGGTAAATAAAGTAAAGGTAAGATTAATTCTTTTTATAACTCAATTAGAATCCTCACATAATGGAGGTTCCAATCGAAAAATACAACATTAAAAGTCCATTACGTAATTATATTATGTTTTCTTTAATTATTACCACCACTTGTAAATGGGTTAAAGCATTCACTATGTCAATCCTATTGTTTACAATAAATCAAGAACTCCTCTTTACAAGGGTGATTTCTAAATTATCATAAACAAAATATAATACATATAATAGTTACTAGAAAATAAATCATTAAAGCACAAGAGAGGAATAAATCTAACCTTATTTCATTACTAAGAGCTTTACACTTTGACCCAAGTAGACTAGAATTTATTTACACATAGAATAAAAAGAAGAAAAAAAAAAAAAAAAGAAAAAGAAAAATAAAGGGAGACTGAAGAGAGGAGGCTGGGCACTGCCCAGAACCTCAACCCTCTCTCCCCTCCCCCCCCTCGATTGTGAATTCCCTTGCATTTAATTGCCTATTTATCGACAAATTTGCTACAGTGACGCTATAGTGATGCTACAACGCTACAGTGGTGCTACAATGACACTACAGTGATGCTACAGTGCTACAGTGACCAAACTTAATGGTTAAGTCTTAAACGTCATCAATGACATTTTTGTTTTAATAATAATTGAGTAAATATATACAGTCATGTCTCCTGTTTTTTTCATTTTTGAGAAAGTGGTCTTCATGAAAGTTGTAGGCCTGAATATTTGCTTTAAAATGGCTTTAGTTTGAGTCCAAAATCAAGTCTAGAACTCAAGATATGGTCCAATTAGTGTAGAGTATTTAGGCCCAGTTTCAGCTCTTCTATTTTGACTTGCAAGCCCAATATCACCTCCAAGGAGTCCGAACTAAGTTTTGTGTTCTTCATGAAAGTTGTAGGGAATTGTCTAAGCTTTCCTAGAAGACCAAAATCACATCAATCAGATATTTGCAACTCAAGTTATATCCAGTTTACTAAACATTTCCAAAGAGATAATTAAGGCTAATTAATGTAATAACTTGTTTAATGATCCAATAAGGTTCAATATCATAAAATGTGTCACAACCAACTAAATTAAGCTTAATTGAACCTTAAGAAGCTTAGTGAGAGGATTATAAAATGTATAAAATATAGTATTATCAAATCCCCCCACACTTAACTTTTGCACTCCTGGGCAAAACACAAAAAATATAAAAACTAGGGAACAAAGAAAAATGATACAGACTCAAAAACTAAAAACTCTAAAGGATTTAATAACTCAAGAAGAGCAACCAAATATTCAAGAGATCAAAACAGTCATGAGGTAACATATCTTCATATCTCAAACCAACAAGCAAAGAAACTTCAATTGAAAAGAATGAATCAAGAATGATAGATCCTCACAGAATTCACTCTCAATCTCTCAAGTGTTTAAAAAGGTAAGTATTTCACTTTATTCAACTCATGAATAATTGCACTACCATAAGCTTGCTTATCTTCTACTTCTCCGCTACTCAAAAATAACATATATACACAAATCATGAGGACTTTATTCAAGGTTATAATGGGGTAAAGGTAAAGGAGGAAGTAATATAGATAAGACAAGTTAAATACCAAAGAGAATAAAAGAACATTATATTACAGTTAGAGTGGAGAAGATGTTTGAGAACATTCAGTCTAACTTTCCCAAGATTTTCTTAATTCCTTCTCTATTTGTTTTTTTTTCTCATAAAGGGCATTGACCAATATTTGACTAATATTTCATTAAAGATCAATTGGTAGGTTGAATTCATTGTTAGACTTGAACATTCTCTTTCTATTCCTGTTATTTCCAAGAATTCGCTGGCCAGCTCTTTTTTTTTTTTACCGATCTGCACATGCACCCCCACACTTGTTCAAGAACTCATCAAATAACAAAGTCAATGCTCTCTTATTCCCTAAGGCTGGGTTAGAACATGGTTTTTCATTTAAGGCACGTAATGAGTTAGAAACAAAGAATGGTCAAATAAGCTCAAAGGGGTTAAGCAAAGGAAAATATGCAAGGTTGGTTATTTGGTCAAAGTAGTTAATTCAAGAAAATTGCCTCAATCATGTTTATGTATGCATGTGAAAATGTAGCTTCAAAAAGAATCAAAGCAAGTTCTAAAGTAACAATTGCATGAGAAAAAATCACACAAGAAAGAAAAGAATGGTATAGATGTTCAATCCATTCATCGATAGACTCAAAATCTCACAAGGCATAAATCCATCATTCTCAGTCCACAAAAATTTCAACATCCATAACCAAGCATGTGATATTTAAGAAAGAAGACAATTTACTCAATCATGCAAATTTCCCTGAATTAAAATTGCTACTTCTACACAAACTAGTTATCTACCCCAATCTAGATGCGTCTCAAGAGTAAAATTACCTCCACAGCAAAATTTACTCCTTACTCTGCTATCCTGAATTGGTTTAGGTTAAAAAATTGTTGACAAACATATAAACACATTAATAAACACACTTCCTAATTTTTTTTTTCAAACAATTTTTTTTAAACAATTTTTTTTACACAATTATTCACACAACAATTATTCATACTATCCTTCCTCCCAACCAGATCACAACATTGTCCTCAATGTTAAAATAAAATAGATAGGTAAAGGAAAAAAGAAAGTACCTGTTACTGCAATTACTGAAAAGAGAAACCTCACACAAATATAAATAAAAACAAAGTACGACCAAAGATTGAAATTATTTAAACAGATGGAGTGTCTTGACTGGCTTCCTTTTCTTACTGCTTCTCGCACCATTTCCTTCGGATCACTTCTTGCTCTTTTTTTAAAAAAAAATCTATACAAGAAAATATATACATGTAGTTGTGATTGTGGCTCACATCTTCCTCTGGTTTTACGTCCAGTAACAGCTTAAACGCCTTCTATGAGTCAAGGATAAGCTTCCCATCCAATTTTCTTATAAATTGACAAACAAGGTCTTTTTGAGTCAGATTCCCAAGACTGTAACATGCTTACTTGCCTTTGAAGAGATTTCACAAATTAAGAAGTTCAAGATGTACAACTCCACAAGAATGCGTCTCAAGAGTCGAAAATGACTCCTTACTCAGTCCATTCATAATGAAGAATATTTTATTGTCTCTGTTTGAGGAAACCATCCCCAAAGAACAACATCGTTTGTTTTTTTTAAAAAAATTTGATAATATTGATAGGTGTGATTTCAAAAAGGTGAGTCTATTAGAAGTATGGACAAAACATTTTCGACTCATTTTGAATTCTTAAAACAACAAAATCTATCGTATCAATCTAGGTTTACAAAAACTTGTTGAGAAAGTCGACAAGTGAGCAAAAGGTCAAAATTAAGTTGACACTTAAAAGGAAAAAGAAAAACAAACACAAAGACACACAAAAAAAAACTAGGGATCTAACGTCACTTGATTCAACAATCTATCATAGACAATAGAGTAGCTTTGGGACCTTCCTTCTAATCAATTTCTAATTATTCAATTGATGGAGAGAATCAGTAATTAATTCAATTCCTTGGTCTAAACCTTAACTTTTAAAGGCATGACCATTACTCTTGGGATTCTCATGGAAAATACCATAGTTCTCCCACATAACCTATAACCTCCATTCCTAGATAATTATAAATCATGATACTTTATTATTTATGGTCTAGTTTATATGCAAACCTTCCGATTCTACATACACCCACTAGATCAATTTATGAGTGGCTAATTTATAAAAGCATTATGAACCATAATAGGCACTTAAATTGAATAGAAAAGAGTTAATTAGAATTCCAGTCTTAATACATGTCAATTGAATCAAGTTACATTTTCACCTTAAAAATACACAAAACAAAAGAGAAAAAGAAATAAGAAAAATAAAAATATATACAAAGATGTGGTATAAACCAGCCACCAAATAAATATTTACAAAGGCGTGGAATAAACCAACCACCAAATAAAAATTAAAAATGGTGTGGTAGAAACCAACCACCAAATAAAAATTAAAAATGGTGTGGTAGAAACCAACCACCAAAAATATATATATGACAAAGGTGGGGTAATAAATGAACCACCAATATATATATATATATATATATATATATATATATATATATTAATACATAGTAAATAAATATTTACAATCGTGGGGTATAAAACGACCACCCAATAAATATTAACAAGTACAAAGTTAGAAATAAAATACGAGAAAGTAAATTTGAGAAAATAAAATATGAAAAGTAAAATACAAAAAAATAAAGTGCAAAAAGTAAATTACAGAAAGTAAATTACAAAAGATAAAGTGCAGAAAGTAAAATACAGAAAATAAATTTAAAATATGAAAATTGGAGAAAGCGAGCCCCATGAGCCGACAAAGAGAAAAGAAGAAGAAAG
Organism: Ormosia emarginata; assembly: GCA_029884605.1. NCBI lineage: Eukaryota > Viridiplantae > Streptophyta > Magnoliopsida > Fabales > Fabaceae > Ormosia > Ormosia emarginata. The sequence goes on from JAQQTP010000025.1 coordinate 6,730,573, forward strand.
ATTATTTCGTTATGTTAGAAAGCAATAATAAATAATGAGAAATTAAAAAGTTAGAGAAGCGGAAAATAAATGACGAGAAATTAAAAGTTAGATAAAGAAAAATAAATAACATAAATTAAAAGTTAGATAGCGTAAATTAATAAATATATTTACAAAGATAGTAAATAAATATATTTACAAAGGTGGGGTAATAAACCAACCACCAAATAAAAAATGCAAAAAGTAAATTACAGAAAAGTAAAAGGGAGAGTTTCCCCCACTGAGTTAGTGTATACAAAAAATAAAAGGGAGAATTACCCTTACTGTACAAGAAAATAAAAGGAAGAATTACCCTCACTGTTAATATGTACAAAGGGTTAACTTTTTTACTTTTTTTTATTTTTTTATTTTTTACTATTCACATTACTATTTATACACTATTCATATTACTATTCATACACTATTTACACACTATTTACTTTTTACTATGTACAAAAATATTTACACCAAAAATTTATTCTTCAAAACAAGTCTCCGACAACGGCGCCAAAAACTTGATGTACAATTTTCTTGACCAAGTATAAAAACTTGATGCGGGATTAATTGTTGCATTGCGAACCCAAGTGCAGGTTGTCTCAAGTAATAAATTTCTCGGGAGTCCGAGGTCGATCCATAGGAAATTGATGAAGATTAATTAAGGTAAGGTAAATATTTTGTTACTACGGTAAAAAATATTTACTTGGGTAAAAAGATCCACTCTTGATAAATAAAGTAAAGGTAATATTAATTCCTTTTATAACTCAATTAGAATCCTCACATAATGGAGGTTCCAATCAGAAAATGCAACATTAAAAGTCCATTACGTAATTATATTATGTTTTCTTTAATTATTATCACCACTTGTAAATGGGTTAAAGCATTCACTATGCCAATCCTATTGTCTACAACAAATCAAGAACTCCTCTTTACAATGGTGATTTCTAAATTATCATAAACAAAATATAATACGTATAATAGTTACTAGAAAATAAATCATTAAAGCACAAGAAAGGAATAAATCTAACATTATTTCATTACCAAGAGCTTCACACTTTGACCCAAGTAAACTACAATTTATTTACACATAGAGTAGAAAGAAGAAAAAGAGAAAAAAAAAAAAAAAGAGAGAAAGAAAATTGAAAGGAGGCGAAGAGAGGAGGAGGCCGGGCACTTTGAGAACCTCAACCCTCTCTCCCCCCCCCCCCGATTGTGGATTCCCTTGCATTTGATTGCCTATTTATAGCCAAATTTGCTACATGAGCTACAGTAGCTACAGTGATGCTATAGTGCTACAGTGGTGCTACAGTGACACTACAGTGATGCTACAGTGCTACAGTGACCAACCTTAATGGTTAAGTCTTAAATGTCATCAATGACGTTTTTGTTTTAATAATAATTAAGCAAATATGTACAGTCATGTCTCCTATTTTTTTCATTTTTGAGAAAAGTGGCCTTCATGAAAGTTGTAGGCCTGAATATTTGCTTTAAAATGGCTTTGGTTTGAGTCCAAAATCAAGCCTAGAACTCAAGATATGATCCAATTATTGCAGAGTATTTAGGTCCAGTTTCAGCTCCTCTATTTTGACTTGCAAGCCCAATATCACCTCCAAGGAGTCCAAACTGAGTTTTGTGTTTTTCATGAAAGTTGTAGGGAATTGTCCAAGCTTTCCTACAAGACCAAAATCATATCAATCAGATATTTGCAACTCAAGTTATAGCCAGTTTACTAAACATTTCCAAAGAGATAATTAAGGCTAATTAATGCAATAACTTGTTTAATGATCCAATAAGGTTCAATATCATAAAATGTGTCAAAACCAACTAAATTAAGCTTAATTGAACCTTAAGAAGCTTAGTGAGAGGATTATAAAATGTATAAATAGTCACGTGAGTATGCCAACATGGGGCGCTTCTATTTACCCATCATCTCAGCTTGCCTAGAAGGTAAACTTTGGGACATTGAGAACGACTCTCTACAGAGCATGACACACAAACCTTATTTATATACAGGTGTGTGAAGGTCTCCTCTTGAGTATATGAAAAGATGAACATCCATCCGGAGCTCCTAATCTAATTAAAGGCTAAGTTAAACCGAAGTTTCGCCATCCTTTTCTCATTTTTGTCTCTTTTAACCTTTTTTTTTTAAGAAAACATGAAAAAGATAATATGTACAGATTGTTGTGGATATGGCTCACATCTGTCTCTGGTTTCACGTCCAGTAATAACTTAAACGCCTTCTATGAGTCGAGGATAAGCTTCCCATCCAATTTTCTTATAAATTGACAAACATGGTCTTTTAAGGTCAGATTTCCAAGACTGTAATATTTTTCTTCATCCTTGAAGAGATTCCACAAATTAAGAAGTTCACGATACACAAATCCACAAGAATGCGTCTCAAGAGTCAATAAGATATCATCTAATGACTCATTACTCAGTCTATTCTTAATGAAGAAAATTTTATCTTCTCTATTTACAGAAACCATCCCCAAAGAAAGACATCGCTTGTTACAATTCCATCGTGCACATTTGTGACAGACTTGTAACATTTTTGTTCTTCTCCTTTTAGAATACAAACTTCTTCCAAGACTTGGCATGTATGAGTCAAATGAAATTGAAGACTCACCTGCTAGCCGGACCTTTGCTTCAATTATCCAGCATACATCTTCTGGCATACCCTTATGCATTAACAGTCTCAATCTTTCACATGTAGCATTGTAGATTTTTATCAGAGCATTTTGAGGGAGGGAAGGAAAATGTTTTCTCAGGTTTGAAAGAATGACATCCATTTTAAAGGAGAAGGAATCAGTTATTTTGGGAAACTGAAAAACAAACTGACTTGAGAGTCAAGGAGTACAGTTATCCGCCATTTAATCAGAAACACAAAGAATTGCAAAAAGAAGGAAACAAAATTAGAATAAATTCTATTCATAATAAGGATCAGAAAGAGAAATGAATTCTACCTCAGCAGCTTGATTTTACAGAAATGATTTGAGTCTTTGTCTATTAACTTTAAACACATTACCATTCCTAGGATTCTCAATGTCTATGGCCCCATGAGGATACACATGTTTGACAACAAAAGGACCACTCCACCTAGATCTCAATTTTTTAGAGAATAAGTGCAGACGAGAATTATAAAGTAGGACTTTTTGACCAATTTCAAAAGATTTTTTCAAAATTGTCTTATCATGAAAAACTTTTATTTTATCTTTATAAATCTTTGAGTTTTCATATGCATCATTTCTTAATTCCTCAAGTTCATTTAATTGTAATTTGTGTATCTTGCAAGCATCATCAAGGTTTAGGTTAAAAGCTTTAATGACCCAAAATGCTTTATATTCTAATTCTACAGGCAAGTGACAAGATTTTTCATAAACTAAACGATAGGGTAACATGCCCAAAGATGTTTTGAAAGTAGTACGGTAAGCCCAAAGTGCATTATTTAGTCTTAAAGACCAATCTTTCGATTTGGGTTAACCGTTTTTTCTACAATTTGTTTAATCTCCCTATTTGCTAATTCAACTTGTCCATTTGTCTGAGGATGATAAGGGGTGACACTTTTGTGTGTAATACCATATTTCTTCATTAAAGATTCAAATGGTTTATTGCAAAAATGTATTCCCCCATCACTGATGATAGCTCGAGGGATTCTAAATCGACACAAGATATTTTCTTTTAAAAATTTGAGAACAGTTTTATGATCATTGTGTCAGCATAGAATCGCCTCAATCCATTTTGAGATATAATCAACTGCAACTAAAATATACACAAATCCAAATGAGGATGAAAATGGACTCATGAAATCAATTCCCCAACAATAAAAAATTTCAATGACAAGGATAGGGTTCAAAGACATCATATTTCTTTTTGAAATGGAGCCCAATTTCTAACAGTTTTCATAACTTTTGCAATAAGTATAGCAGTCCTTAAATAAAGTGGGCCAATAAAATCCGCACTGTAAAATTTTTGCAGCTGTTTTCTTTGAAGAAAAGTAACATCCATATGCTTCTGAGTGACAAAATTTAATGACACTATCTACCTCACTGTCGGGCACACATCTCCGAAAGATTTGGTTAGGATAATATTTGAACAAGTATGGGTCATCCCAATAAAAATTTTTCACCTCTGTCAAGAATTTCCTTCTATCTTGGTGCGTCCATCGAGGCGGCATCTTTCCTGTTACAAGAAAGTTGACTATGCTAGTAAACTAAGGCATGGAATTGACAGAAAATAAAAATTCACTGAGAAAAGAATCATTGATGGGTGTGCTATCAAAAGGTGAGCCTGTTGTAAGTCTGGACAAATGATCTGGGACAACATTTTTGGCTCCTTTCTTATCTTTTATTGTGATGTTGAATTCTTGAAGCAACAAGATCTACCGTATCAATTTTGGTCTGTCATCCTGCTTAGACATCAAATATCTAAGGGCAGCATGATTGGTGAAAATCACAATAGAAGAACCATTTAAATAAGATTGAAATTTGTCCAGTGCAAATATTACAGCAAGTAGTTCTTTTTCAGTAGTAGTGTCATTCATTTGTGCATTATTTAAAGTTCTACTTGCGTAACAAATCACATGAGGCTTACCTTCTGTTCGCTCTTTTGCTTACTGCAAGTGCACAGGTCGCACCTGTGGTATAGCTTGGAGTCGGATATTGTTCCCACGAGGACAAACGTCAAATTCAGTACTAATTATAAACCAATAACTTAAGTATTTCTATTCAAGTAATTATAAATCAGAAAGGTTCGTATTAAACTACTACGAAGAATTTAAAAACTAGCAGATTGAGTTTAGAAAATGATTTAGAACATAGGGTATCCTTTTTCACCTCCTATATCAATTGTTAATAAGTAATCCTTACGAGCAATATACATGCAATGGTTAGGTTAGCTTGGGAATCTGTTTTAGCTGAAAGCCTATGTCTAGGTCAATCAACCTTGGTATTACTTACCTAATCCACTATATTTCTATGAGGACTAGTGTAAGCTCTACTAATGAATGATTTATTCCCAATTATTACTATACATGGTCAATAAGTATATTTCTATCCTATTAACGAATCATTGCATCCAAGCCAATTAAATGAAATAGAACATGCATCAATCATACATACGATCTCAAATCCAAATTCCTATGTCTAGGTTCATTAGATTTGAACAAATCAATTGAAAGCTAATCAAACAATCAAAGCATTAAACACTATATGATTGAACAAATACCAATTCATGTATATAACTCAAGGATTACAAGATTAATCAATATCTATAGGAGGATCCAAAGTAAAACCATATAAACAACTTAGCCAGCCATGACAAACGAAAATAAAATACTAATACTCAGAGTCATGGATAAAGGGAAGAGAAAAGAGAAGAGAAGAGGGGAACAAAGCTCAAGGGAGTAATCCTCCAAGCTTTAATTCTCCACCAAGATGAAGAGAGACTCCAAACGTGGTCACTTTTGGTTCCTACTGGTCTGAAATGATAAAACCTGGCCGCAGCTCTCAAAAATAAAACCTAACTCCCACTAAAAATCGATGAAACAGTATTTACAGGGCTCAGAAAACAGAGTCACGCCGCGGCATTCTCATTTCACGCCGTGGCATTCTCATTTCACGCCGTGGTGCGTTACAATTTAGGTCAGGGGATGCTGCGGCATTCTCATGCCAACGCCGCGGCGTTCAAAATACGTGCTCTCTGGAATTTGTATTAGGGGAGGCACACGCCTCGACATTCCAAATGCCACGCCGCGGCGTGAGGAGTTGATCCTTGCACAATGATTCCTTTTGCAAAGCTGGTCCAAATTTGAGTTGATTCACTTGGTTGGAACCTTACCTGCCATAGAGAAATTTCCAATTCACTAATCAGTGCATATGTACTCAATATATCCAAAAATCATGATGGAAGACATGGAAACCAAATTATACGAATATACAGTTAAACTCATCCATTCATGCATCAAAACAAGGACTAGGCAGGCAATAAAGCTCAGATATGGGGCCCAAATAATTACAATATGTGATGTTATCACCTTCCTTTCTTTGGCTTAATACAGCACCCACAACAAAATCACTAGCATCACACAACAACTCAAAAGGCAAATACCAGTTAGGGGATTGCATGATAAGAGCTGATGTCAGAAGTCTAATTAATTTTTTAAAAGATTTTTGACATTCTTGAGTCCAATCAAATTATTCATCTTTCAACAGAAAATTACATAATGGTCTAGATATTACGGTAAAGTCCTTAATGAATTTTCTATAAAACCCTACATGTCCTAAAAAGGAACGAACTTCTTTGACTGTTTTTGGGGAAGGCAAATGGACAATTAATTCAACTTTGGTCTTATCAGCTTCAATTCCTTTAGAAGATATCACATGACCTATCACTATTCTTGAGGTAACCATGTAATGACATTTTTCCCAGTTTAACACAAATCTTTTTTCTTCGTATCTTTTAAGAACTTTTTCCAAATTATCAAGACAATTTTCAAAAGAATTTCCAAAAACTGTCAAATCATCTATGAAAACCTCTAAATAATGCTCATCATGTCACTAAAAATACTTAGCATGCATCTTTGGAATGTTGTTGGAGCATTACAAAGGCCAAAAGACATCATTCTATATGCAAAAAAGTACCAAAGGGGTATGTAAAAGTAGTTTTTTCTTGATCTTCCAATGCAATTGATATTTGATTATAACTTAAATAACCATCAAGAAAACAGTAGTATGGATGTCCTGCTACCCTTTCCAGAATTTGATCAAGAAATGGCAAGGGAAAATGATCTTTCCTAGTAGCAGCATTTAATTTTCTAAAATCAATATACATACGCCAACTAGATGAGATTCGCGTAGGTATTAATTCACCTTTACCATTTTCAACCACTGTTATTCCAGATTTCTTAGGTACAACTTGTGTAGGGCTTACCCACTGGCTATCAGAGATAGGATAGATAATTCCAACATCAAGCAACTTAAGGACTTCAGCTCTAACTACCTCTTTCATATGTGGATTTAATCTTCTTTGAGGTTGTTGAGAAGTTTTAGCATTATCCTCTAAATTTATTCTATGTGTATAAATTAATGGATTAATGCCTTTTATATCCTTTAATGTCCATCCAATTACACTTTTATGCCTTTTAAGTACTTCTATTAATATACCTTCTTGTTCTTCAGTAAGAGATGAGGAAATTACCACTGAAAAACTTTGTTCTTTTCCCAAAAATGTGTACTTCAACTTAACATGTAATGGCTTTAGTTTCGGAGTGAGTACTTCTTCATGGGCATTATCGTTCATGAGTTTTAACTCTTCAAATCTTGGCTTCCATCCCTTGTACTTCATTACCTGTGTACAATCAAGTAAAAAACATATTTCAGAAATATCATCATTTAATTGCATGCCTGAATCAAATGAATTGACTAAACAAATTTCTAATGGGTCAGAAGAACTCCTTATTTGAAGATGATCATCTACGATGACTTCAATTCCTTCAACTTTCTCATTTTCATCAAGGACTTCCTGTGGTTGCTTGCACATGTTAAAAACATTGAGCTCCAGTTTCATATTTACAAATGTTAGCTTCACCACTCCATTTCTGCAATTTATCAAAGTATTAGATGTTGTTAAAAATGGATGGCCTAAAATAACAGGAATTGACTTGCAACTATCAACCATAGGTTCAGTATCCAAGACAATTAAATCCATAGATGTATAAATTTATCAACTTGCACTAACACATCTTTCACTATTCCTTTTGAAATTTTAATTTTTCTATCAGCAAGTAGAAGAGTTACAGAAGTTGGTTTTAACTCACCCAAGTTGAGTTACTGATAAACTGAATATGGAAGCAAATTGACACTAACACCAAGATCAAGTAAAGCTTTTTCAATTTTATGTTCTCCAATAATGCATGAAATTGTAGGACAACCAGGGTCTTTATATTTCAACGCATTATTATTCTGATGAATGAAGCTTACTTGTTCAGCCAAAAAGACTTTGTTTTTCACATTTAGTTTCCTTTTAACAGTGCACAGGTCCTTCAAATATTTGGCATAAGAAAGAATTTGTTTGATAACATCTAACAGAGGAATATTGACCTTCACTAGTTTCAAAATTTCAAAAATTTCAATGTTATGATTCAATTTCCTTGAATTATTTAATGCTTAAGGAAATGGGGGTGCAAGCGAGAGTTTGGTCTTTTTTTGGTCAACTTCTTCATTTTCTTGGGGAATCTGTTCATTATCTTTCTCACAAGGTTCAAAAATTTGTTTTTCAATAACATTTCTACTCCTAAGAGTTATCACTGACTTGACTTGATCTATTTGTTAGTTTTCTGAACTCCCATCATTTAGACTGTACTGACCCTTGGGATTTGGTTGAGGTTGAGAAGGAAATTTTCCTTTCTCGTGAATGGTGAGTGCAGCAGAAAGTTTAGCAAGAGTTTTTTTTATATCAATCATAGTTTGATTATTTTGTTTATTAATAGCCTCTTGCTTTTCTATGAATGCATGCAGTGTTTCTTCAAGGTTTTCCTATATGGTGGGACATAAGGTGGATATCCTTGAGAATTTTGAGAGTCCTGTTGTACCTGAGGAGGTGGTAGTTGCACGAATTGTGACTGATTATTATTCCTCCAGCTGAAGTTCAGGTGATTTCTCCATCCCGGATTGTATGAATCTGAAAAAGAAGAAGTAAATGGCTTTTTAAAATTATCCATTCCATTTACTTACTCATGTACAACTTCTTTAAAAACAGGAATCTTAGGACATTCATGTGTTGAGTGTCCTAAGTCATCACAAATGCCACAAATTTCTTCATTTTGCGCAGATTTGATTTCTTTTGCTTTTCCTAATTCCATTGCTTCAATTTTTCTAGCCAAATTGGCAAACCTAGCATTTAGATCTTCCTCTTGACTAAGGTGATATTTTCCTTTATTAGCACTTGTAAGGTTTGATCCAATTGAATTTTCAGAAAGGTTAGCACTATGCCAAGATTGAGAATTTTCAGCCAACTGGTTTAAATAGTCTAAAGCTTCATCAGGTTCTTTATCAAGAAACTCACTATTGCACATTGTTTCCACAAATTGTTTAGTTTCAGGTATTAAACCTTCATAAAAGAAGCTTATAGTGTACCATTTTTCAAAACCATGATGTAAGAAAAAATTTAACAAATCTTTGAATCGTTCCCAGCATTGAAAATATGCTTCATTTGAATTTTAGAAAAAAATTTAGATTTGTCTTTTCATAATATTGGTTTTATGTGTTGGAAAAAATTTCTTTAAGGGCTCACTTTGCATTTCTTGCCATGTGTCAATTGATCTTGGTTTCAAAGTGTTAAGCTAAGTTTTTGCTTTATCTTTTAAAGAAAAAGGAAACAATTTAAGCTTAACAATCTAGTCAGTGCAATTTTGATCATTGAAAGTAATACATACTTCCTCTAATTCTTTTAGATGTAAATATGAGCTTTTAGATTCTAAACCATAAAAATTAGGAAGTAAAGAAATCATACCTGACTTAAATATAAAATTATTGGCATTGAGTGGAAAGATAAAACATGATGGACTAGAATTTCGAGGTGGTTACAAATATTCACGCATGGTTCGCAACAGTTGATTTTCATGTTCATCATGTACACTTTCATTTTCAACCATTGTGTCAATTGTATGTGATTGTGATTCAAACAAATCAATATATAAAGTACCAGAATTAATTTTAACAAAACGACTAGAATTTAAATCACGATACCAATTAAGCATAAATAAATGACTTAAAATAGAAAAAATAATGTACAAGTCAGCGATTTACACTAGCCATTATATATTAAGCATAAATAAATGACTTAAAAATAAAAAATAAAAAAATAATGTACAAGTTAGTAAGTCGGAAAACAAAAATAAATGACATAAATTAAAAAGTTAGATAGTATAAATAAATGACATAAATATAAAAGTTAGAAAGTTGGTAAGTATAAATAAATGACATAAATATAAAAGTTAGAAAATTAGTAAGTCGAAAGCGTAAATAAATAAGACAGAAAGCATAAATAAATAAGATAATAAGTTAGTAAGTCAGAAAGCGTAAATAAAAACATAAATAAATAACATACAAAAATAGTTAATAAGTTAGAAAGTTAGTAGGTTAGTAAGTTAGTAAGTTAGAGAATTAGAAAGTTAGAAAGTTAGTAAAGAAATCGAAGGAGTGGCAAGCCGATCTTTTGCTCTGGTGAGGAAGAAGAGAGAACAGATCTTATTAAAGAATGAGAACCTCAATAAATTAAAACTTCAAATCAAGTCCCCGGCAACGACGCCAAAAACTTGATGCGGATTAAAGGATGCAAACCCAAGTGCAGGTTGTCTCAAGTAATAAATTTCTCGGGAGTCCGAGGTCGATCCACAGGGAATTGATGAAGAAAAATTCTTTGAGGTGGTAAGAGAAGGCTTTGTCACAACAATAAAGATAATAAAACTTGTTTACAATTAAATTAAAGAACTTGCTTGGGTTAGGAGATCCACTTTTGGTAATAAATTAAGGACAAAATTAATTCTTTTTATAACTCAATTAAAATTCACGCACAACGGAGGTTCCAATCAAAGAATAAAACATTCAAAGTCCATTTAGAATTATATTTATATTATGGTTCCTTTAATTATTTACCAACACCTACACTTATAAATGTATTTAAGCATTCATTCTGCTAAACCACGTGTCTACAATGAATCAAGAACTCCACTTTACAAGGAAAGTTTCTAAATTGATTGGAAACAAAATATAACATGTATAATGATCACTTGATAATATATCATTTAAGCACAAGAAAGAAATTAATCTAACCTTATTTTATTACCAAAAGCTCCACTCCTTCACCCAAACAAGATGAAAATTAGTTACTCATGAGTAAGAAGAAATAAAAAGAGAAGAAGAAGAAGATGATCATAACTTCTATTTACAACAAAAGAAAATTACTACAAGTAAATAACATAATAACATGAACTTAATCTAAAACCAAGATTCTCCAAATGATCTACCTATGGGCCATTTAATAGAGGATTAGAGATACAAAATGATAAGGGAATTGATTAATGAGTGAGTGGATGAGTGGAAAATGCCAAAGAACTTTTGTGAGTGGAAAATTATTGAAATTTCTTGTCTCCGAAATCATTCAGTGATGAACTCATGGATAACGTCAGAACAAAGCAAAGTGGTCTTCATGAAAGTTCTAGAAAATTGTCTCAGCTTTCCAATGCCACCAGAATCATCCAAAAATTCGTCCTACAACCCAAGATATGACCCAATTACTGCAGAATGCTCAGGCCCAGTTTCAGCACCTCTGTTTTGACTTTCAGACCAAATATGACCTCCAAGATGTCAGAATGAGCTCTTATATTTTTCATGAAAGTTGTAGATGTGAGACTTAACTTTCAGATGCCAAATTTTCAGCCCATTTCAGTTCCTTCAACTTGAATTATGCAATGATTACTGCACATTATTCGGGTTCCAGTCACAAAACTCATGTTCTGACTTGCAAGCCCAATTAGCTCCACTAGATGTCTGATTTTTCCCTGGAGCTCTCTTAAAAGTTGTAGAGCTCTCTCTTATATTTCCCACAAGGTAAGATACATAATTATAAGATATCTAGAACTCAAGATATGGCCGAAATACAGAAACAATATAAGACTAAAATAATGCTGAAAAAATTAATTAAGTCCAATTTGAGTCTAAACTTATAAAACATAACCAGGCTTAATCAATTAAGTATATGGATAGTATAAATGACAAAAAATGAGGGTTTATTAATGTATAAAATATGTGATTATCACTAGACGAGTCAGACCTTTCAGAACTCCCTTACCTTAAAAATATTATCAAACACTTTGGTTGTATACTCCTGCTCCATTGTTGTTACCACACTCGTCTTCAGATGAATGCACTATTGGAGGATACAAAGTTCCACGAGACACTATAGTGTTGATTAATGCTTGGGCCATTCATAGAGATCCTCAATTGTGGAGTGAAGCCACAAGTTTTAAGCCTGAGAGGTTTGAGAAAGAAGGAGAGCTAGACAAGTTAATTGCATCCAGGTTAGGAAGAAGGGCTTGTCTTGGAGGAGGCATGGTTATGCGTTCAATTTGCTTAACTTTGGGATTATTGATTCAATGCTTTGAATGGAAACGAGTTGATGATACAGAGATTGATATGAGGGAGGAAAATGGATTCACCTTGTCAAGGTTAATCCCATTAAAAGCTATGTATAAAGCACATCCAGTCATCAACAAGCTTATGATGAAGTAATTTGTTATAACTTGTAGTAGATTTGTGTAAGGATATATCTACAATAAAATGGAATATGTAATTTTCATAGTATCAATATAGTACACATACATATGCATCAATATTCTTGGTGCTAAAATATATAAGTGTACAAGGGTCATCCATGTAGACTAAGTATGCATTAGCATCATCAAAACTTTGTAAAACTACTAGATTTTCTCAAATAAATTTCTTTGCATATAATTCATATTATTTTTGTTAAAAGTCACACATTGCCTACCTCAATATTTTGAGTGCAGTTTATATATCTGTTAAGTCATATCACTTAATGTTAATTGATTTTAAGTTGAAATCTCACATTTATGATGATGATTTCCCTTTGTTTCCCCCTTACAACTTGGATGAATAAAATAAAACGGTTGGTCCATGTTTATGTGAACTAAAGCTGCTAGCCAATAACATGCAAGAATTATTCCAACATTTCTTTATTGATAAATAATCACGCATAAGGTCCTCAAATTTTGATAAGAGGGTTATTTGTGGTCCAATACATAAACTTATTCCACTAAATGTGGGAAGCCTTGCTGAAAAAATGAAACAGAAAAGGCTATTGTGAAGGAATATGTAACTAGCCATTTGTTTATTAAATTGTGGACCATATATCTATTGTGAAGCAGATAAATGCTAGTAACACACTTTTTTGAACACTCCTTTTAATACTTGTTTTACTATTAGCCTAAAAGCAAGTGTTATTAGCATCTCTCTCTCTTAATAATCCTTTCAAGTGTATGAGGTAAATCAATAGTAAAATAAGTGTTGAAAGAAGTATCAAAAAGAGTGTATTACTAGCATTCTTCTTGTAAAGCAAACATAAAATTTTCAAATGATAGCACATGAAATTAGGAATGAATAAATTGTCTTTAAAGATAATTGGTGGCCACATTTGTAGACAAACTTCTGCCTTCATGGAACAAATTCCAATGGGAACAATATTACTACCATTAATGTAAATATTTTTGGTTCTACTGATTACTTTCCCAAAGGACAAAATTTTAAGAATATATAATGCACAATTATAGTTGTTAGCGTGTTAATATCTATTAGGATATCTAATTGATTTGATTTGTATATAGTTAGCGCGATATTATTTTGATTGTATTTATTTTATTTCCTTTCTTGCATAGCTCATTTTCTATATAAATAAGAAACTCCTTTGTACTTCAAACATAATTCAGAATACACAGAAATATTCAATTTCTCTTTGTCTCTGTTTCTAACATAGTATCAAGAGTTCAGGTCCTTGGTCCTTGTCAGAAATTCTCTTGTTGCTCCTATTGTTTTCTTCTTTTCTCCTTGCCGTACTTTTGTTGCCGTACTCTGCCACTGTGCTCTTGTACTCCGCTGCCGTACTTCGTCCCTGTACTCCCACTTGTTGTAGTCGTTGTACTATGTTTCATATCATCGTACTCTAGTTGGCATCGTTGTACTTTTTCTTATAGTTGTTGTGCTCCTACTCGCTATTGTCGTAGTCCTATCAACATCGTCATATTTACTATACTCATGATACCATGACTTAGATGCTATCCACCACACATCAAGACTCATTGTTTTGTCATCACTGTCTTCAGTCTGTGCATTTACTCCCTAATTACTTAACCATAGAATGTCATGATTGCATAAGGAAGGGTCACATTGCCTCCAATTTTGTTGACACTGCAAGAAATTAGGAAATTTGATTCAAAATTGTCCAACATGTCCTCCAAGGTCTAATTAGAATAGGTTTTAGCCTTATCCCAAATCCTCAAAGCCTGTGTGCTTGCTGCTATAGTTGTTGCTAACATGTCCCTTGCTTCTCCACCCACAACTCAGACTACCTTTTCTACCAATGATCTCATGTCCCTTCTTAAGCGTCTATTGTCCAATTCTGGTAATACCTCTCATGCTTTATCAATTACACCAGGTAATACTGTATAGTACTTTGATTTTGCTTATTATAACCATATGACAACCACATCTCAGTCATTTTCATCGTTATTTGTTAATGATAATGCACATTCCATACATACAATTGATGAATCTCTTTTGAATGTTAGTCATAAAGGTTCTGTCTCTCTGCCCACTCTTAGCTTACCCGATGCATATCTTATTCTCAATTTAAATTTCAATCTCATTTCTGTTGATTAATTGTGTGATCTTAGTTATGAAGTTACATTTCCTTCTTTTGGTTGATGTGTGTAGGATCCACAGACATGACAAGTTATAAGGACTGAATGTAAAGTTGGAAGGTTGTTTGAACTCACTAACCTTCATGTTCCTCTTGCCTCAAATCTTTATGCAACATCCACCTTGTCCTCCCTTCAGTTGTGGCACCAACGTCTTGCCCATAGTTCTCTAAAAAAACTATATCCCTTTATATCTCAAGGGGCTCTAGGTTCGGTTAATAATGAGTCTTTTTACTGCACTTTCTGTCAAACTCCTAAACAACATGTATATTTCTTTAGTAAAAATACCTCTATTTCTAAATCTTCTTTTGACCTTGTGCATTTTGATATTTGGGGCCTGTCCCCACACTAATTATGCAAAGTAATCAATATTTTGTGATATTTATTGATGATTTTTTTCATTTCACTTAGATATATTTAATGAAAAATCGTTTAGAACTTTTTCAAGTTTACATTAATTTTGCTACTATGATCAAAACCCAATTCTAAAAAATAATTGAAGTTTTTAGTCGTGATAACGTTTTAGAATATCGTGATTCATAACTTTTCACCTTTCTTTTTGAACATGGTACACTTTATGAGTTTTCTTGTCTTAGTATCTCTCAGCAAAATGGTCATGCTAAAAGAAAACACCATCATATCCTTGAACTTGTCTAAGCCATGCTCATTTCCTTTTTTTTGTCTTGAATGTGCTTGGGGTGAAGCTACTCTTACCGTTGTCTATGTCTTCAACTGTATTCCTTCCTCTATTCTAGATAAAGCATTTCCCTTTGAACGTCTCCACCATACTTCTCTAGATTACAACTCATTTAAAGTTTTTGGCTGTACTTATTTTGTTCTCATTCAAACCTATGAGTACATTAAACTTGAGCCCCGGGCACGTTTATGTTACTTTCTCAATTATGGCACTAAATATAAGGGTTATCGCTGTTGAGCTCCTATCTCTCAATGCATTCATATCTCCTATCATGTCGTCTCTAGGAAGGCAATATGTTCTTCTCACTCTCCTAATTCAAGTTCATCCCTTCCACTTCGACTTCTCTTTTCACTAATCCTTCTATTGATCTTTTTTCTAGTGATTCTGAGGCAGGTTCATCAACTGAGCTCCTAGTCACTTCTAATGTTCCAACCACTCCCGATGACATCGTTTTAGATGTAGATCCTGCGTATGTCATTGCACCCCCTCTTCCTTTTAAGCGTCCAACTAGGGTAAGAACTCAACCTACCTATCTTTGTGATTATCACTGTTTTTCTACCATGCTTCACTTTCATTAACCTCAGTTCTATCAAGAAGTCTCCATAGATCCTCATTGGCAACATGCTATGTAAGAAGAGTTATAGACTTTCGAGAACAACAATATTTGGAACCTTATTGATTCTCCTTTTGGTAAGGCACTTGTAGGATGTAAATAGGTGTTCAAGAACAAGACTCATTCTGATGACTCCATTGAATGCTATAAGGCTCGTTTGGTTGCCAAAGGCTTCACTCAAGAATATGACATTGATTATGAGGAGACCTTTATACCTGTTGTTCGTATCACTTTAGTTCATACTCTCCTTACTGTTGCAGCCACTCATAATTGGACTCTTAATAAGATAGATGTGAATAATGTCTTTCTTAATGGTGATTTGGAAGAAGTTTATATGCATCAATCTCCTAGTTACACTTGTCCATCAAATAAGGTTTGTTGTCTTCAAAAGGCTTTATATGGCCTCAAACAAATACCTTGAGTCTGGTTTGCCAAGTTTCATAGTACTATCAGTCAGTTTAATTTTTCCTCCAGTGCTTATGATTCTACTCTAGTTACTCACAAAACTGATAGAGGTACTCTTATGTTGCTTCTCTATGTTAATGATATGATTATTACTGGTGATGATACTACTTGTGTTATTGAGCTTAAATTGTTCTTAAATCAACATTTTGAGATGAAAGATCTTGAACCTCTTAGTTACTTTTTGGGTCTTGAAGTCGTTTCCTCTATTGACGATCTTTTCCTGTCTCAAGCTAAATATGCCTCAGTTCTTATCTCTCGAGTTAGTCTCACCGATAATCCCAACGAATAAACTCCTCTAGAGCCTAATGTGAGATTCACACCTCTGAATGGTACAATACTTGATAACCCTACTCTCTATCAGCAGTTGGTTGTTAGCTTGATTTATCTTATTGTTACTCGCTCAGATATTTCATATGTTATTCATTTAATTAGTCAATTCATGTTAACTCTGCACACCACTCACTATTTTGCTATTCTCCATGTTATCTACTATGTGAAGAGGACCTTGTTTCATAGGCTGCATTTTTCTACCGACTCCACCTTGATCCTTCAAGCTTATTCTAATGCTAATTGGGGTGGAGACTCTATTGATCGTCGATCTACCATTAGTTATTATATCTTTTTTTGGTAATGCCCTTATTTCGTGACAAAGCAAGAAACAAACCTTGACTTCTTGTTCTAGTACTAAAGTAGAATATCGGGCTCTTGCCGATACTATTTCTGAAATACTCTAGTTACGTTGGCTACTTGATGATTTAGGTTTCTCTTAGTCTTCTTTTGTTGCTCTCTATTGTGTTAATCGAAGTGCTATTCAAATTGCTTACAATGATATTTTTCATGAGCTTACCAATTACATTGAAATTGATTGTCACTTCATTTATCAACACTTTCTTCTTGGTGCTCTTCGTCTCGTATCTATTAGAACTCTTGACCAGTCAGTTGATCTGTTCACCAAAGTTCATCATCCTAATCACTTCTGTACTCTGATTTTTAAACTCAAGTTAGTTCCTTATGTATCCACTTGAGTTTGAGAGGAATGTTAGCATATTAGTATCTATTAGAATATTTGGTTGATTTGATTTATATATAGTTAATGTGATATTATTTTAATTATATTATTTTATTTTCTTT
Source organism: Ormosia emarginata (assembly GCA_029884605.1). NCBI lineage: Eukaryota > Viridiplantae > Streptophyta > Magnoliopsida > Fabales > Fabaceae > Ormosia > Ormosia emarginata. The sequence continues at coordinate 6,747,982 of JAQQTP010000025.1, forward strand.
CTTATATAATCTCTTTTTTGTATAAATAGCAAATCCCTTTATACTTCAAACACACTTCAAAATACACAGAAATATTCAATTTCTCTCTATCTCCGTTTCTAACAATAGCCATCAATTCCCTCAAAGAAAGGGAACTTCACCCAAGGAAATGTGTACTAACCTCTAGAACTACCAAAAATCCGAATGAAGGATCTTTTGGATGTGGTACTGTTGGGCATGTTGCAAAAGAATATATAAATTCCAGAAACGTGAGCTCTATTTTATAAGCTAACGTGACCATGGAGCCACTTGTGGCAATGGTTACCGAAATCACAGCTGTTGAAGGCTCTGAGGGTTGGTGAGCAGAATGCTAATAGATGTGCATGCAATGATTGGCTTCAAAAAATTTTCTCCATTTGAAACTCCAAATTAAAGGAGGTGATGCTTGGTGATCTTATAGCACCAAATTAATGGGTAAATGTGTACTTAAGTTGATTAATGTGCTTCATCGACCTCAAATCATCATCTCAATAAGTCTGGCATTTAAGCAAACAATTGAATCTGGTAACGATGTAATTTTCAAGAATTGGGTCTTTATGGGAAAGGATATTGTCACAACGTACCCCTTGAACGCAAGGAAACTTAACTTATCAAGAAAATTTAGGAGTTATCACTAATTTTTATTTTAAGAAAATAATTAAAATACTTTTACTAAAAAGAAGCTCTTCAAAATAGAAACTGAACGTCTAAATCACATCACCTTTAACATCCATACTAAGATTGTCTTAAAGCTACTTGTACAAATTATTAGTAATCTTCACAATATGTTTAACCCTTAAACAAAAGCAAACATTAACAAAAGCAAATATTTACAAATTGGAAACCATGATTAAATTACAAAATTTACAAGTTAATCTAGCTTGCTTTTTTGTGCTTACATATCCCCAATAAGAAAATTAAAGCCACATAATTCTTTAAAAAATGATTCTGGATTAGTTGATTTTAACTAAAAAATTTAAATTGTTTTAGAAAAGGATTTTTTTAAAAGAAGGATTAATTTAATAGATTTGTGGAGAATTGAAAGAGGGTGACATAAAGAAATCTACTCTTGTACAAAATTCAGGATGACATTGAACCGTATAATAAATCCTTATAGACTTGAATGACAGATGACACAAGGCCATATAATCAACATTGTTGGTTGTCCTGTGGAAAGGAAAGAAATCCACATTTCCACGGAATTAAGGAAGACATTAGACCATACAATAGATCATTATGAACTTGAACGATACTTGAAGGTGGCATGAGGCCATACAATCAACATCACAAACTGTTACGTGGATAAATTATAAATCCAATCTTGCATGAAATTCAGGATGACACTAAGCCATATAATAAATCCTTGCGAACTCAAGTGATACTTGAAGATGGCATGAGGCCATACAATCTACATCACTGGCCGTTGTATTGATAAATTAAAAATCCAATCTTGCATGACATTCGAGATGACCTTAAGCCCTAAAATAAAAATGTACGAACACAATCTGTAATTAAAAATGAAATGAGATTACATAATCATCATCATTGATCGTTGCGTGAATAAATTTAAATTATTTTAAAAAGATTTCCTTTACAGAAATAGCAAACATTGGTCTAAAGCTATCAAGTAGCACAAAAATAAAATAATTCAACAATAGAGCATGCAAATAAACAAAGCCATGTAAGCAATCAAGTAAACTAACTCATTAAGCCAACATAAGAATTCAGAATATTTTATTTTTTTATTAGTCATTACATTTTTTGTTTGTCACTTTCTTATCCAATCCCAATTATTCAGTTATTTCTTTGTCCCATGTATTCATTGTTACTTTCTTTTATTTTGATAAAAGCAACATTTCTATCCATTTTAACAAATTGTAACCGAAGGAGAACCAATTACTGATAAAAGAAAAAGGTGAGTTAATCGACTAATAAAAAAAACTTGACCAACTAGTAGAAGCTCAACTAAAACCCAAACAACCAAACAGGCCCTCACAAAATGGATTCAAACTAATAAGCAAAGTCAGCAAACACATAAAAACCAAATCATGAATGTGCCCCAAAAAAAACCCAGTCATGTAAGTGTCAAAGAATCGCCCAAGTCATTGAGTAGATACTAACAGCCCAAATAATATAAAAACAATACAATGAATTAATCACTGCATAAAAATGGCCCAGAGTAACAAACAAAGGGAGAGCTAAAATGAACCCAAAGATGCACAAATAAGGAACCAATCGGCCAAAAGAAAGAAACGGTGAGTATTAGCCTAAAGACAAACAAAGCTTTCTACAGCAAAATAAAAGAAAAAAAATGAATTTCTTGCATAAACCTCTCTGGAAATTATTCAAATTGATAATTATATTCTCTCTGCCACAATCAAATGCTCCGTGTGAAGCAATGGTTTTATGCATACAAGAATGATCACTTTGTATACAACTTGTGGATATAAATATAATCATAGAACATATATTATACCATGGGCACCACTTACCCCAGAAAAATTGTTTCCAGAAAACCCTCCCAAGGCAATAGTTGGCTCAACCATATTTATGCAGAAGTGTATTGCAAAAAATAAAAAATTAAGACAATCAGAGTCTAACATATCCCAGCTGCCTAGACAAATCAGATAATCCACATAAAGAAAGGGATTCCGCCATTGATTTACTCCTTTCACTACCTTAGACCCAATCAATGTAAAATTTTGCATTGGATATTGATAAAGGAACCAGAAGACTGCAAATAAAAAAATCCCATCAAATCAAATAACAACGTGAATTTCAAATCTTTTCTTCGGGAAAAAAATTCCCATTTTGAGAAAGTAATGTTAGGGAATCAGAGTTATACATAGTGCAAGCGTCTTGAACACTTTATAAATATGAGAAAAAGTATACTCAAATCATTGAAGAATAACTTATAAAATTGTGGAGCATGCAAATAGTATTTTTATAATAAGACACACTTGTCAATATTATTTACACCAATAAAATATATCAAGAAGTGCACATCAAATTTAACATGAAAAACCCTTTTGTATACTGAGAAAAAAAGTACAAGGCAAATTCTAAAAATATTTCATTATATTAAGGATAATTATAATATCATATTTATACTTTTTCACATAAAAAGTATAAAATATAATATTTTTCAGTGAGATTTTCTTCTAATACAATTGTAGTATTACAAAGCACTAGAAAGTATACCTTAAAATATCCAATGTATACTCATATACTACATTCTTGAAATTTCCTTGCACTCTATTTTTTTTCTCACTACAAAATTTTTGTTGATGCTTTTTGCTTGATGTTTTGGATGAAGTAATGTTTTCTATAAAGACCTCTTCAAGCATTACATTTAATGCATCGTCACTTGCCAACTTCCAACCAACACCGAAATGCCTTAGCAAATAAAAGTCTTCTTCCCCTTTTTGACAAATGCAAGCCACAACATGCATTTGTCAAAAAGGGGAGGAAGACTTTTGTTTCCTGAGGCATTTTGGTGTTGGTTGGAAGTTGGCAAGCGATAATGCATTAAATGTAATGCTTAGAGAGGTTTCTATAAATAAAGACAATTGCTGAAGTAGATAAGGCAAAGACAAATCACAATGTTAAGAAACAGGTAGAGCTAAAGATTGACACTGGGAAGATGAAGCAGGAAAGAGGACATAAATCAGCCAAGTACTTCAAGTATTGCTCAACCTAAAGAAGAAGAACAAGATAAACCTAGCGACAGGGATACTGATAAAGAAACCATAGAAACAGAGTCATATAGTATTACTATTGACAAATAATGGAAACAAATTTGGAAACCTTAAAGATATTTGATTTTTGTTACTTGTGCACTTGACTCGATAGATGCAGATCCTATAGGTTTTGCCTTGGCTATGAAAAATAGTGTATGAGATGAACCATCTATCTACTATGATGCAGTAGATGGCAAGGAGTTGAAAAAATGACTAATAGCAATGAATAAGGAGATTGAATTTTTTCAGAAAAATTTAACGTGAAAAATCTTCTTGTACACTGAGAAAAAAAATCACGGGACAAATTCTGAAAATATTTTACTATATTAAAAATAGTTACAATATCATATCTACATTCTCTTAAATATGAGATATAAAATATAATGTTTTTTAGTTAGACTTTCTCCAGCTACAATTGTAATATTACAAAGCACTAGAAAATATTTCAAAATTTCTAATATATACTCACATATTACATTCTTAAAATTTTCTCACACTCTCTATTTTTCTTCTCACTACATAAGCTATTGATGCTTCTTGCTTGATGTCTCAGATGAAACAGTGGTCTCTATTTATAGAGACTACATTTAATGCATTCTTACTTACCAATTTCCAACTAACACCGAACTACCTCAGCACACAAAAAGTCTTCCTCCTTGACAAATGCAAGCCACCTACTACTAACAAATAACACTCTTAGGCCTTAGTATTTTGACCAAATAACATTACATTTGATGTTGTGAACGGAGTGTAATGCAAAAAATAAAAAATTAAGACAATCAGAGTCTAACATATCCCAGCTGCCTAGACAAATGAGATAATCCACATAAAGAAAGGGATTCCGCCATTGATTTACCCCCTTTCCTTTCACTACCTTAGACCCAATCAATGTAAAATTTTGCATTGGATATTCATAAAGGGAACCAGAAGACTGCAAATAAAAAAATCCCATCAAATCAAATAACAACGTGAATTTCAAATATTTTCTCTTTACGGGAAAAATTCCCATTTTGGGAAAATAATGTTAGGGAATCAAATTATACACAATAAGTGTTTTGAATATTTTATAGATATAAATGAAAGTATACCCAAATTTATAAAGAAGAATTAATAAAATTGTGGAGCACATAAATAGTATTTTACAATAAAATATACTTGTCTGTACTATTTGTATCATAAAAATAGATCAAGAAGTACATACTAAATTTAACATGAAAAATCTTTTTGTGTATTGAAAGAAAAAGCTATGACACAAACTATGAAAAAATTTCACTATATCAAGAATAACCGTAATGTGGAACTATCATATTTATAAATAACCGTAATGCAAGACTCAATTTATGAGTCTACTTTACAGAGATGTCATTTGTTTGGTATCCCTCTTAATCAGTGGTGGGGTTGGGGGTATTGTGAGGCTATCTTTTAACTCGAAAATTCTTGATAATTGAAATTCATACGGAGTATCATATGCAACTATATTATAAGGAAGAAAAATATTTGTACACAATTAGTCTACATAAGTTATGTTGACTAAGCAATTTATAATTGACACATTAATATTTTTAATGTAAAATAATGAAATTTTCGTATTGGATTCTCTAATAATCTTCTATTCACGTGATCAAACTCTCTTTTATAAAATTCTATCATATTTTATTATTGGATGGTTTTGAAATTTATCGTTCATAAAAAGTTATTTAAAGGAGTAAAATTATCAAGATTCACTTCTGGAATCTGTGTATATATACCTACTATAACGCAATAACCATTTCAGTATCCAAAAACAAGCACTTGACATCATCATTCATCAACCATGGGGATCCTTCCCTTGATATCCTACTCTCTCCTTTATCTTGCTTTGCTTTTCATTTTCAAACTTGTGGTCCAAGCAAGAAGGTTCAAAAACCTCCCACCAGGTCCATCTTCTCTTCCCATAATCGGCAACCTCCACCACCTAAAAAGGCCACTCCACCGCCATTTCAAACTGCTGTCTGAAAAATATGGCCACGTCTTTTCCCTCTGGTTTGGATCACGTCTTGTGGTCGTTGTTTCTTCACCATCTATATTGCAAGAATGCTTTACCAAAAACGACATAGTCCTTGCAAATAGGCCACGCCTTCTCTCAGGAAAATACATCTTCTACAACTACACCTCTTTAGGGACCGCCTCCTATGGCGAGCACTGGCGCAACCTCCGTCGTATCACTGCGATCGATGTCCTCTCAACCCAACGAATCAACAACTTTTCCGGAATCCGAAGGGATGAGACTCATAGGCTAATACAAAAGCTTGCTGAGGACTCAATCAAGGACTTTGTTGAAGTGGAACTCATTTCTAAGTTCTATGACATGACGTTCAACAGTATCATGAGAATGATCTCTGGAAAGAGATACTATGGTGATGACTGTGACATGGCGGATGTGGAAGAAGCCAAGCAATTCAGAGCGACGGTATCGGAGTTGCAGCAGTTGTCAGGGGCAAATAACAAGAACGATTTCATGCCAATACTTAGGTTGGTTGATTATGAAAAGTTGGAGAAGAGGCTAAGGAAGATTAGTAACAAATCCGATACGTTCCTGAAAGGACTTGTTGAAGAGCATCGCAGCAAGAAGCAACATGCAAATACCATGATAGACCATCTCCTAAGTCTTCAAGAATCAGAACCTGAGTACTATACTGATCAAATCATCAAAGGCCTTGCTTTGGTAATAATTAGTAGCAATTTTTCTATTCACACACTAAATTTTGTATAACACTTTTGATAATGAACGTGCAAATACATGGTAAACAACGTGTATTATTATTATTATGTGATGATGGGAGATGTTAATCAATTATCAATATTGATTAACATTTTCGATTAACACTTAATATATATAAGCTGTTCACTCATTATTTACATACTGATCATCAGTATAAAAGTAATGTATAAAATTTGATATACAAAAATCTTTTTCAAATTAGTAGTACTACTTACATGATGTTATTTTTCTTTAACAATATTACAGTTATATATAATTCTATTGCAATATTATTAAACTAAATATTTTAACTTCACTTGATCAAGTTTAGATGGATTATCGATATTGATTAACATCCCCAATCAGCATACAATATATATATATATATATATATATATATATATATATATATATATATATATATATATATATATATATATATATATATGATGTTCACTCATTATTTGTATGTTGATTATTGATGTGAAAGTGGTAAATAAAATTTAGTGTATAAATACCTTTTTCGAATTAGAAGTGCAACTTACATGATGTCATCTTTCTTTATTAATATTATAATCATATATAATTCTGTTGCTATATCATTAAATTAAATGCTTTTGACTTCATTTGATTGAGTTTAGTTGCACTGTAGGGTCTGCTTCTTGCTGGAACTGACTCATCAGCTGTAACTTTAGAGTGGGCATTATCTTGTGTACTGAACCATCCAGAGGTGTTGAAAAAGTTAAGGGATGAATTGGAAAACCACGTAGGCCAAGACCGTTTGCTAGACGAGTCAGATCTTTCAGAACTTCCTTACCTTAAAAATATTATCTATGAGACACTTCGGTTGTATTCTCCTGCTCCATTGCTGTTACCACACTCGTCTTCAGATGAATGCACTATTGGAGGATACAAAGTTCCACGAGACACTATAGTGTTGATTAATGCTTGGGCCATTCATAGAGATCCTCAATTGTGGAGTGAAGCCACAAGTTTTAAGCCCGAGAGGTTTGAGGAAGAAGGAGAGCTAGACAAGTTAATTGCATTCGGGAAGGGAAGAAGGGCTTGTCCTGGAGAAGGCATGGCTATGCGTGCAATTTGCTTAACTTTGGGATTATTAATTCAATGCTTTGAATGGAAACGAGTAGATGATAAAGAGATTGATATGAGGGAGGAAAATGGATTCCTCTTGTCAAGGTTAATCCCATTAAAAGCTATGTGTAAAGCACGTCCAGTCATCAACAAGCTTATGATGAAGTAATTTGTTATAGCTTGGAGTAGATTTGTGTAAGGATATATCTACAATAAAATGGAATATGTAATTCTCATAGTATCAATATAGAACACATACATATGCATCAATATTCTTGGTGCTAAAATATATAAGTGTACAAGGGTCATGCATGTAGACTGAGTGCATTAGCATCATCAAAACTTTGTAAAAGTACTACTAGATTTTCTCAAATAAATTTCTTTGCATGTAATTCATATTATTTATGATGAAGATTGTCCCTTTGCTTCCCCCTTGCAACTTGGATAAATAAAATAAAACGGTTGGTCCAAGTATGTGTGAAGTAGAGCAGCTAGCCAATAACACGCAAGAATAATTTAAATATTTCTTTATTGATAATAGATAGATTCTTGCATAAACTTAGAACACTCAGTTGGATGCATCACATCAATTAATACTTGATATTTTTATAGAGTTTTTGTATTTTTAATTATGTGATACAAAATTTTATAAAAATATTAAGTGTTAATTGATCTGATACACTCAACTTGAATGCTTCATATTTAAGTAAGAATTTCTAATTGATAATAACCACGCATAAGGTCCTCAAATTTTGATACATAAACTTACTCCACTACAAAGGAAATTTGGGAAGCCTTGCTGAAAAAATGAAACAGAAAAGGCTGTTGCGAAGGAATATGCAACTAGTCATCGACGTGGTTGAGACCAAAGCTTCTATCCTAAAATCTATTAATTTCGGGGCACTTAAGAAATTTATTCAATCTCTACCCATCCTAAACAATAACAAGCATAAAGTACAAAACACAAACAGATTTTTAAATTCCTCCACCGATAAAAGACGCACACGAAAATAAACCATAACAACCACATTCAAGTATTGACAAATTATAGAGCATAGATCCCATTCAAGTTTCGGTGCGACTGGGCAAATAATGCCATCATTGTTTACTGTTAAGGGTGAAAATAAGACAGACTGTCTGTTAGGGGTCTATGGCCTGCCCTGCCTTGGTCTGTTTATTAAATAAGTTAGGTTAAGACTTTTTTAAAAGTCTATTTAACTAAAAATGTCAAATCTCAGGCTATCTAATAGGTTTGTTAAGTCAGGCAGACTAGTTTGTTTAACTATATATAATATATATTATAATAATAATAATAATTATAAATTTATTATAATATATTAATATATTTTTAATTTGATTTTAATAAAAATTATAATTAAAACCTAAGTTAGTAAGTTAGAATAGAAATAACATATTTATCAATATATTTAATGTAATATATTTATTAAAATAAAAATAATAAAATAACATTCACCTCCTACTTTTATAGATACTCACTACTTTCTTACTCTGGTCTTTGATCGATGTGAGACTTGAGATATCCAAGTTGCAAAGTTTTGTAACTTAAGTATATCTCCAAGTCTCTGACCAAAAACTAGAAAAGAAAAAAATGATATATAAAATTAGAAGGTAAGCGTTAAGTTATAATAAAGGTTTATTGACCTTGAATATACTCATTGATTTATTTCAAGGATTAGTCATGTTAGCCTATGTAAAGGCATGATGACCTATTTAAAAGTAAGTTTGTTAGTCTATGTAAATGCATGTTAGTCTATTTAAAGATAGGTCTGTTAGCCTATGTAAAATTTTGTTGGCCAATTTAAACGTAGGTATATTAACCTATTTAAAGACCTCATTATAAAGTAGACTTTTAAATAGGATTTCAGGTTAGGTCAGACTTTTAAAAAGACCTTGCCAGACCTTAAAAATCGGCATATTACAGGCTCACAGACTAGACTCAGACCTTATAATTGGGATACATGTTAGACCTGTTTAAGGTAAAACTTGGTCTAGCCTGACCTCTTTCCACTCCTACTTACGACACTTCAACTAGCTAGCAAACTATTTCCTTAAAATGACTATTTTCTTTTATTATTTAAACCGTTATTTCTTTAAACAGCAATTAACGTGGAGATCCGTAATTGACTTAATCAAATTTGAAAGTTATTATTATCACTTAATGGAAATGCCTTAACTTTCAAGATATAATTAATAGAGGAAAAGAAATCACGCGAGAGATAGAATTTACATAAAGAATTCATAAATTAAGTGTTTAAAGTCCACAGCATCTGATACCACCCGTAAAAAACATGATGCATAAGATTGTTAAACATTGTAAAGCAAAAATTCTATTTTAATCCTTAAAGTTTTCCGTAAAATTTCAATTTAGTTCTAAAAATTTGGTTTTTTCTTCTTATTCACATCCTAAACGTTATTTTTTTTGTTTCAATTTGTACTTTTGTACTTCTATAATACAAGATAGTATTTCTTTATAATACTTATCTTTGATTATAATTCGTTATAAGAACTGCTTCTGATGTTAGGTTGGGTTCACTTCTTCTAATAAAGTGATATGCTGTTTTAATAGTGTACCTCTGAACTTGGGACTCTCCCCAAAACAAATTTGTCTTGTTATTATTATTGTTGATTATTGATGTTGTGTAGGGTTTATGCTAATATAAACTACCATATTGACCCAATTCATGTTATTTGCGTGTTAAGGGCTCGTTTGGTGGTCAGGATAAGATAAGAGCAGATAGAATAAGAGAGCAGGATAAGAGTAGGATAGGATATTAGCAGGATAAGCTGTTATCTTATCTGACGTTTGGTGTCCACCAGATAACTAACAGGATAACATTATAATTTTAGTATGATTTTAAAATTTTTCTTTTTTATTAGGAATGTTTTCATATTTTATTTGATTTTATTTTTTTATAATTTTAATTTTTTTAAATTATATAAAAAGACAAATTTATCCTTATGATAAAATTACATATAATTTTTAAAATTTTGAAAATATTGTTTAACTTAAATTAATTTTTTATAATTTTAAATATTCATTTTTAGTTTTTACTTTACATATAGTTAAATTATTAGAATAATTTTATATTTTTCAGTTTTTAAAATAATATAAATAACAAAATTAGCCTTGAGACAAAATAAAAATAATTTTAAAATTAATTATTAGTATTTTATTATTTTAAATATTTTATATTTATTATATATTTTTTAGAACTATGTTATATTTTATTATACTTTAATTATTTTATATTTAAAATATTTTTTTATATCATACTTTAAATCACCTTATCCTATCCTCGTTGAGTTCTAACTCACTCTCCTCAGGATAAATTTGAACTAAATAGTCGGGATAGGATAAGTGATGCAGGATTAATTTATCATATCATATTTTTACCACCAAATAATAGTTTCAAATAGAATATGATAATTTATCCTATCCTGTCTCTCTTATCCTGACCACCAAACGAACCCTAAGTTCTTAGTTCTTACTTCATTGTTGTAGATGAATGCATGTGGTTTTTGACTTCGGGGTTTACCTTGTTTCTAGCTAAAAGCAATATATATATATATATAGAGAGAGAGAGGATCTTACTCTGGTGAGAAGAGTATTTATTGTAAGAGGTAAGAAGAGTAAATATTGACTATTAGATCTTACATGAATGGTTAAAATTAGAACATAAATGCATATGATTTTTTAAATAGTCACATGACCTTTAAGTAACTTTTAATCTTGACCATCCATATATAATTATATGGTTAAGATTTACTTCTCTCACCTTCTCACAATAAACAACTGCTGTTGTATCCTTGAGCCATAAACGTTACTTCATGTGGAACTATCATATTTATAAATAACCGTAATGCAAGACTCAATTTATGAGTCTACTTTACAGAGACGTCATTTGTTTGGTATCCCTCTTAATCAGTGGTGGGGTTGGGGGGTATTGTGAGGCTATCTTTTAACTCGAAAATTCTTGATAATTGAAATTCATACGGAGTATCATATGCAACTATATTATAAGGAAGAAAAATATTTGTACACAATTAGTCTACATAAGTTATGTTGAGTAAGCAATTTATAATTGACACATTAATATTTTTAATGTAAAATAATGAAATTTGCAACATAACACTCGGGCTGATAAACGCTCAAATATTATAGCCTTTAGATTACTAAATTTTGCATTGAGATATGTGAGCTCATGGAAAAAAAAATAAAAAAAACTTGAGCGTTTAACAGCAAATCTCTAAAATAATTGATACACAAGAATCTATGTAATTAGTGTATTTATATTAGTTATAAAAAATTTAATTATTTCAATAATTGATTATTATATAATCGATTATAATAGAATTAGTTTTATGTTTAAATATATTAATTAAAAAATAATTTTAAGATAATTTATTTTATTTAGATGACATAAAAAAATTAATTTTATACATTAAATTATTAAAAAAAATAAAAAAATTAAAAAATTATTTAATTGAAGACAAAATAATATTTATATATTAAAACTTTTATAATAATCTATAATTTAAAATTATAAGTTTCAAGCTTTAAAGTTATAAAAAAAATTATTATTATGCATTAAATTTCTTACAAAAACTAAAATCAAAGTTACCACGCATGTTACAAATAGTCTTTAACAATTTTTTTCAAAAAAGAAAGTTGAAAAATCCTATTGAGAAGCTGAAACAAGCATACCCTATTCAAATGTTGATTGGAGGTCTAGTTTGTGTGGACGTTTCTCGATCTCTAGAATGGTGTAGGCCATTGACCATTCTTGGTTTAGTCGCCATCAATTGGAATACATACTACTCTCCCATATACAAACTATACTATGTAAAAGTTGTGGGCTTAAAAAGCCCGTAAACTCAACAAGGGAGGGAACTTACTGAAGAATATAGGAAAGCAAAGCCATGGGTGTGTACACCAAGCAACAACTCCTTCAGCCATTTCTACTGATCCTAACAGCAGCAAAAGCAGCATCTGAACTCAAGCCCATGCTGAACTGCCTAAAAAGCTATGGCTTTTTTTCCATTCCTTATTCGTTTGGAACAAGCGAGGGCTGTTATTTGGATGACACTTTCCTCATCAAGTGCACCCATAATTCCAGCATTGCTATCCCTTACCTGCGAAAAAGCAACCTAACTGTGCTCAACATATCACTAGATGAGGAACTACGCGTTTTAAGTTACGTAGGTCGTGATTGTTACGACTTGAATGAGTATAAAGCCAATCGTTGGGGTCGGGCCTTTTTCAAGTTGACTTATTTTTACATCTCATGGAAAAGGAACAAATTCACCGCAGTTGGTTGTGACACATACGGAGAATTCCTGGGCTATGATCTGGCGAAGGGAAAGTACACTACATTAGAAGGATGTATAACCGCCCGCAGCAGTTATGATAACATCACGGCTAATGGATCTTGTTCTGGCAGTGCCTGTTGCCAGATTTCTATACCCAAGGGACTATCAGCTTATGAAATGGTAACAGGCAGTTTCAACAATCACACCACCGTACATGACTTTAATCCATGCGGCTCAAGAAAGTGCACTCAACTGACCTAAACTGAAGTTTATTATGATTATATGGTTTGATCAAAGGAAAACATGAGCTACCAAAAATCTTAAGGAAGATGTAGTCAGGTAAAGAGGAGAATAAGTTGGTGTATGGGACAGTATTTAAAACAGAAGAAGAAGGCGGTTTATTTATGAGATACACAATAGCAACAAATGCCTCATCTCAAAATTTTAGAGGCATAGAAGCTTAAGCAAGTAAGGTTACACCAAGTTCAGTAATGTGACGATGTTTTCTTTCAACAACACCATTTTGATGATGTGTATAAGGACAAATGAGCCTATGAATAATACCATGAGACTTAAGAAAAGCTGTGAGAGGATGAAATTCACCCCCCAATCAGACTGTACACCCTTGATCAGTCTACCTAATTGAAGTTTAACCATCTTTTTTAAATTCAACAAAGATAGATGTATCATCTGATTTTCTTCTTAACAGATATATCCAAGAATATCTAGTGTATGCATCCACAAAGCTAATATAATAGGATTAACCACCAGAAGAGAGATTAGGGGCTGGTCCCCACAAATAAGTAAAAATAATATCCAAAGGTGCATTATATGAAGTGGAAGATGCAGGTGAATGTAATCTATGAGCCTTGCCAAGACAACATGCAGAACAAAAATCATATTCAGTTTTTGTTGGTATTGAAAGATTACAAAAAGACATCACTTGTTTGACCACTACAGCAGCAGGGTGTCCAAGTCTATAGTGCCACAAAGAGAAAGAAGATACATGTGATACATTTTTATTTGCTAAAATCAAAGGATTTACAGAAACTTGAAAAGATTGTAATGGTTTTACAATGGAATCAGAGGACAAAACAAGAACTGAACTAATTTTACTAGTAGCTTCTGAACCAATGGAAGAACGAGAAAGAAGTTGAAGCTGAAAAGAATTGAAGCAGTACAGTCCATCAGGTCCAAGTGTGCCTCTCAAGAGCACCTCATTGGTTGTCTGTGATTTAACAAAGCAATGATAATGGTGAAACTCAAAGAAAATAGAATTATCCTTAGCAAATTTGCTAACACTAACTATTTTTTTTAGTAATTTTAGGAACATAAAGAAGAACATGTAATTTGAGAGTGACAGAGGAATTATATGGACATAGAACTTTAGAATAACCAATGTTTTTAATATTCAGACCTGTACCATCACCAGTGTGAAGCTTTTCCTATCCCTCAAATGGAACCTTGTACACAAAGTTATGATCATCAGGAGTTACATGAGCAGTTGCTCCTGAATTAGGAAACCGTGATTGATTAGTTAAAATTTCAGGATAGCAGACATAGTAGATATATATGCACTTGGAAGAGGAGTAGGATATCTAAACTATGAGTATTGTGAAGTTGATGGTAAGGACTAAGATAGAATAAGTAAAAAGGAAGAGTGAGAATGTGGATGAGAAAAACCAGGAGGTGGTCATGTATAAGAAAAAGGAGAAAAACCAGGAGATGGTGATGTTGAAGGAAACTGTGAGGATGAGGTATAATGATGAGAATAGTAAGAAGAAGGATACATTGGAGGTGGAAAAGATGGTGAGTATTGAGAGGAAGATACATTTTGAGAAGAAAACTGAGGTGAAATGTCATATCTATAGTAACAATTAGTTGCTGAATGGCCAAAACGATCACATAGCTGACAAACAATAAAATAGGATCTACCTCCAAACCTACCTCTACCACGACCATAGGAAAACTTTCCACCACGAGAATATGTATTAAATCCACAAAATCCACTCTGCTGATTGGGATCAAAATGACCATGATAACCCCCTGAATGCTTATTTTTACCAATTCTATCAAAACTATTTTGAAATGCAAGTTGATTAGGATAAAAAACACCATGATAACCACCAGGATTCTGCTCAAAAGAACAGTGTCATGGATCAACAGAACAAGGACCATTTGAAGTACGACCATTATTAGCTTTAGGTTGCAAATTGAAACTAGATTTAGTATCATTAAATTGAGCAACATTAGCAGTCAAATGATCACCAAGAACAAACTTAGATGATGCTCTTTCGATCCTAGCTTCTTGTGCAAGTAGTAAAGATTCTATTTCTCCTATTATATAAGGATCTAGACGAGAATTAATGAAAAGTGACAAAAAGCATCATACTCATCTAGAAGACCATCAAGGATGATCTCAATGTGTTCTTCTGTGCTAATCTGGTTACCAATTGAAGTGAGAGCATCAATCAATGCTTTGATGCGTAAGAGATACTCCGTGACAAGTTTTGAATCTTTCTTTATATTACGCAACTCAGATCTATATTGTTTGATCTTGGCACGAGTCTAGGAAGCAAAGAAAATATGAACTTGCTTCTGAAGCTGCCATGAGAAATCACAACCTACCATTCTTGTTAACATGTTTTCACTCAAAGAGGACAACATCCATGATAAGAGAAGTTGATCTTGTTGTTCCCAAGTGAGAAACACAGGATTTATATTACCACATGCTTCATCATCAGCAGAAAGATACTGACGTGAAATTGAAGAACCACTGCAAAAATCTTGAAGACGATGACCACAGATTGCTGCAGCAATTTGCTGTTTCCACACTAAGAAATTCTTTTCATCCAATTTCACAGAAATGGAATGAGTGAACGTAACAAGAGAAAAAGAAGCAGTAGAACTAAGATCAAGTGAAGTAGCGGGAGGAGAAGAAGAATCTGTCATTGCCTAAGAAATCAAGCTCTGATTACCATGCTAGTATTCTGAGATTGATGAAATAAAGAAAACAGAGAAAGAAAGTGACAGAAACGAAGAGAAACTTAATTGAATCATTATGAATTGATTTCACTCTTAACTTTGCACACACAGAATAGAGAATCATAGAAAATAGATGTATTAATTGTAATTTAGTTAGTAAGTTAGTATTCTGTTAGAAGTTGCTTAATACGTTGAGTTTGTTATTCTGTTAGATCAAGGTTGTTACTCTATTGATTACATAGTTGCTTGCACTACTATAAGTACTATATTCTGTGTGTGCAAAGTTAAGAGTGAAATCAATTCATAATGATTCAATTAAGTTTCTCTTCGTTTCTGTCACTTTCTTTCTCTGTTTTATTTATTTCATCAATCTTAGAATTCTAGCAGTATTTGATGGTTATGTGTGAACCTCTTTCCCTTGTTTTTATGTTTGATATAATAAATGAATTATGTTTAATCATCTTATGAAACTCATTTACAAAATGAGCTGAATTTTTGAAATAACATTAATTTATATTTCATGGCTAGAAACCAAAAATGTAAAATAAACGTGTGTGTTTTTGCAATATTAATATAGAATTCACCAATTAAACGAAGTAAATTACATGGTGCTTATGTTACTAGAGTTTTAAACCCCGCATATTATCAAATTTCATTTCAAGAGCTCAGGAGAAGTTCATTTATGCATGCAAAACCTCAATTTAAGATTTTTTATTTTTTATTTTTTGTCAAATTACAAGGTATTCTTATATGTTCGACTTTATTTAAATTGTCCATAAGACTAATCTCTATTGGATCGTAGAAATACAATGGTTATGTGATCTCCTCACAAGAATTGTTTCTTTGGAATTTAAACTCACATTCTCATTACAAAGAAGCAAGCTTGCTAACCATCTTGACACGCCATTTTGTGGGTTGTTTTAAGATTTTTAAACTCTGTCAAATTGTAAAATTGATTTATGTATTATTATATTTTATATTTGAATTATACAATGGGTATATAGACTTAATTTTGATATACTGACGATGTAAAATTATTTTACATTGTCATTAATTATACATTGTCATGTTATTAAAAATACTTGACTCTTACAATTTTAAAAGTCATACATGTATTATTTTTTTATTAGTTAATAGTATAAACAATTTTACACTAATAATACATCAAAATTAAACTCCAAGTATATTTCTTAAGTCAGTTTATACATCAATCAATATTTAAGTTCCTTTCTAAACAATTGTAAGGGCATAAGCACATTGGTATCATGTATTTAAGGAAAGTAATTTCTCAGCTAAGTGCTGGCCTAAGCAAATAATAAAAGCACGAATAACACTTCCTTAATCATTGTGTCAAATCCATTGGTTTTATATGTAATATTAATTAACTTAAATGTCATCAGATATCAAAACGACACCCAGTTTCATTATACGCTAAAAACTTGTGAGCAAATGAATGAACTTTTTCTCATAAACTTCCTCTTCCCGTCTTCCTTTGACTAAGAAATCAAGCATGTATTTATATGTTATTGCCTTTCCACTCACGCGTTTCCTTCCATCCACTGAAGGCCCGCTCAGTCATTGCTGCTTATCGAGCTGTTGTACCCTTGAGCGATAAACGTTACTTCATGTGGAACTATCATATTTATAACTGTAATGCAAGACTCAATTTATGAGTCTACTTTTCAGAGATGTCATTTGTTTGGTATCCCTCTACTTTTCAACAGAGTGTAATATTTTCAATTCTTGGATGATCATATTTTGAAATTTCAACAGTGTTACTTTCAAACTTTGGCAAAGTCAGCTAGCAATGGAAAATTAAATATTAAATTGATTCTACCTTAATAAGTTAATAATATCTATTGCCATGAAGTTCTAAGTTATTGTTGTCATTTTCTAAGTTAATAATCCTAGTTTCATTTATGAGGAATTCTTCAGAAATAGATATGGTGTGATTAATTTTAAGATTTAGATAATTCTTTCATGGGTCAGGTTGATGTCTCCTCATGTTTTCTTCTCTTGTTTTCTTTTTATTTATTTTAATAAATTTTGGTGTACTGCAGATGATTGGTAGTAGTTAGAGTACCAACTTAGTTGAGATGTCAGTCATTATTGTGATGCTTTTGCATGTTATTTTTGTTTAAAAAAAATTATGCAATCAAAATATCTTACGCTGATGGCTCAACTCTCCTCAATTTACTTATTTTTATAAAATAATAAGATTAATGACGGCTATCTTATCTCAGAGTCAGGATAGACCTAGACTCAACTAACCTTTATGGAAGTATTAATTTGCAGATAATTCACTAACAACGGACTCTAACAAATTCAAAATCTTAACTAATTTAATTCATACGATTTGTCTTTACCAATTATACCAACATTATTTACCTTGATTCTCCTCAAATAAGGAATCATTATTTGGACACTTTTCTCTTTTAATTTATCTGTTTTGACTTTCTTTATACAGACGGGTGTTAGCTTGAAAACGGATGTGTATAAAATTTTAGATCAACTTATGTTTATAATAATAAAATTTGTCGGATAAATCAAAGCTCCTTTGCGAAGCAGTTAATTATGCATACACTTCTACATATTTTTTTAACACATTTTATAAACTTTTTTTGGAACACACATTTTAGAAACTTTATATAGTGCTAATATAATAATAACAAATGTGGCATAATGATAATTCAATTAGTAAGAACTGGAAATATACAGAGAGAGTAACGAGTTTAATAATCTCTGCAAAATGCTTCCCATCACACTTTCTCATCATCTGTTTCCTCACCCGCTCTCCTAGGCCCCATTAGGAGACCACCTAATAACCCTGTTAGGGAGTTCCTTTGTGAGGCTTAATAAGTAAGTCATAGACCTCATTATATATATATATATATATATATATATATATATATATATATATATATATATATATATATATATATATATATATATATATAATTATGAAAGAAACGAATGTTTTCATTTGTATCCCATGAACGAATACTAAAATACTTTTCCTTGCTGAAAAAGAACATTCCAAAATTCAATTTCTTCTTTTTTATTGAAATTTTGAAACATTCACTAGGTGTGCGGCCGTATGCCTTATTTTGTTCTAGAGCAACTTATCTAACTTAAATAATCTTTTCTAGAAAAAAAAAAAAACCAAACCGGCTATTCCACTAATTTTTAGTGTTTTTACAATTTTAATTATACCAAACATTTTATATATTCTTGAATTAATATAAATTTAAAACAAACATTTTTAAATAAATTTATTTTTAACTAGTGTATTGATCAGCACTACTGCGTGCATGTTATTTCTTATTTTTTGTTAAGATAAAAATAAATAATAATATAAAGTGTTTGAAATGAATTATAACAACATTGTGAGAAGTTGGTAATAAAGAGTACTTGAAGTGAACTTTACAACTATATAGTAAGAAGTTGAAAATTATTTGAAGGCAATTGAAAATTTTAGAGTAAAAAATATTTATAATTTTTTCCTTATTATAGTTATGTTTTTTGTATTTACAATTTTATCCTTTCTATATTTTTCTTCTTTTTTATGGTGATATTCTTTTTATATTTTTCTTTAATTCATTAAATAAGTAATTAATAATAATAATAATTTTGAAAACAAATATTAAATACCAAAATAGAAAAACCTCCTTATAATATAGAATAGATGATAACGGTTTAGTAAAAATAATAATATATAGCATATTATAAGATAAGGGGTATGATTTAAAAGTCACATTTAAACATTGAATAAATGTTTTAAAAAATTACCAAAACTAAAATCTTTGATATCTATTCAAAAAAATGTTTATTCACTGAAAGAAAAATGGAGAACTGGTTGATCACGCTATTAATATCTTTCACCTTAAATAAATTTAGTCATCCACAAGTGTGAATCTGCCTAGTGTCTTGATATCTAAGACTGAATCCACTCACCAATAAGAACAATGCAAGCAAGTACTTCGTTTATTTTCATTTCACAATCTCTCTCTGTTTGTTATCTCCTTTTGGCCTACTATTTCTAAATAATTGCCCACATATTATCTTTACTTCTTTCTCTTTCTATATTGTCAAAGAAATCTTGTTTTGGTTTTACTCTCCCAGAATAAAACCCATGAAAATTTTCCATCCTAAACTTTTGTTGTAGTAGATGTGGAGAACATTGAAATTAAGGTCGAAATGTCAATTGTTTTACGTAAAAACAGACATGGAAAGGATAAGAATTCCTCATAAAAAAGCCATCCTTATCATATTATGACTAGATCAAGTGTTAGTCTTAGACTCTACGCAATTAAAACGAAACCAAAGCTTGTGAAAACCATAGCGCCTCTTTGACTAGTTTTTATTTTGAAGTATTAGACCCTCAGTGCCATTCAATAAGCGGGTTTGTTTTATTGGTCAGGAGAAGAGTAAGAAGACTGCCACTATTGTTCCACATGATATTTTTTTTTTTATTTGGTGCAAACTCAGAGCTAAAGTTACTTAATAATAACGAAATATACAAATTTTATAATAAAATTTATTTTTACGTATAACTAATTTCACATAAATTTATATACATGTACCAAATATTTTGACAAAACGAAAGTTTCTGTTCAAATTTTTTACCATATTTTAAGGTATATATACAAATATTTTATAAGTTAAAGTTTACAACATCTAATCACATTACATAATAACAATCAAGCGTTACCCGCAGCTGACGCCGTTAGCTACATAGATCAACCAAGCTCATTGGACTTTATTAAAGTACAAAAATCAATAGTATCGAAGAGTGCATGTTTGGGTAAGCTTTTTTAGTTTAAATTAGTTTTTTTTTTTTAGATAAAAGCTATTTTAACCATATTTAATCATGTTTGGTAAAATCAATTTTAGTTTTTGTACGAAATTTAATGTAAAATAAAAACTTTTTTAAGCTAATTTTTATAATACTGAAGATTGAAACTTATGATTCTAGCTTATAAATTATTCCTTACATTTTGATATATAAATACCATTTTGTCCTCAATTAAATAATTTTTTTAATCATTCTATACCTATTTTGATAATTTAATGCATAAATGCGATTCTTTTATATATCAACCAAACGAAATAAATTAATTTAAAATCACTTTTCAGCTAACATATCTAAATATAAAAATAAATAGATTACAATCGATTATAACAAAAAGTTTTTATACAATAATCGATTATAATTGATTATTAAAATAATCAAAGTTTTTACAGTTGAACCAAACACATACAAAATCGTTTAGTTGCAAGAAATTTTTTTTAATGGTTTCTCTCAAAGTTTTCTTTTTGTCTTCTTGTAAACCTTTAAGTCAGATTATATTTTTTATTTTACTAAATTTTCGTATTGAATTCTCTAATCATCTTCTCTTTTCTCTTCACGTGACCAAACCTACTTTTATAAAATTCTATCATATTTTATTATTGGATGGTTTTGAAATTTATCGTTGATAAAAAGTTATTTAAAGGTGTAAAATTATCAAGATTCACTTCTGGAATCCGTGTATACTTACTATAACGCAATAACCGTGTATACTTCTGGAGTAAAATTTGATGTATAAATATCTTTTTCAAATTAGTAGTGCTACTCACATGATGCTATTTTTCTTTAATAATATTACAATTATATATAATTCTATTGCGTTGTCATTAAACTAAATACTTTTAACTTTATTTGATCAAGTTTAGATCGATTAATATTGATTAATATCCCGATCAATATATAAGATATATACGTTGTTTACTTATTGTTTACATGTTGATTATTGATGTAAAAGTGATAAATAAAATTTAGTTTGCAAATATCTTTTTCGAATTAGAAGTGCAACTTAAATGATTTCATCTTTCTTTATTAATATTACAATCATATATTCTGTTGCGATATCATTAAATTAAATGCTTTTGACTTCATTTGAAAGTTTAGATCGATAGCCAATATTGATTAACATCCCCAATCAACATATAATATATATACTCTGTTCACTCATTATTTGCATGTTGATTACCGATGTATACTTGGTAAATAAAATTTGATGTGCAAATATCTTTTTCGAATTAGAAGTGCAACTTAAATGATGTCATCTTTCTTTATTAATATTACAATCATATATAATTCTGTTGCGATACCATTAAATTAAATGCTTTTGACTTCATTTGATCGAGTTTAGTTGCACTGCAGGGTATGCTCATTGCTGGAGCTGACTCATTAGCTGTAACTTTAGAGTGGGCATTATCTTGTGTATTGACCCATCCAGAGGTGTTGAAGAAGTTAAGGGATGAATTGGAAACCTATGTAGGCCAAGACCGTTTGCTAGATGATGATGATTAAAGAATGCAAACCCAAGTGTAGGTTGTCTCAAGTAATAAATGTCTTAGGAGTCTAAGGTCGATCCATAGGGAATTGATGAAGAAAAATTCTTTGAAGTAAGGGAAGACTTTGTCACAACAATAAAGATAATAAAACTTGTTTACAATTAAATTAAAGAACTTACTTGAGTTAGGAGATCCACTTTTAGTAATAAATTAAGGACATGATTAATTCTTTTTATAACTCAATTAAAATTCATGCACAACGGAGGTTCCAATCTGAGAATAAAATATTTAAAGTCTATTTAGAATTATATGCGTAGTTATATTATGGTTCTTTTAATTATTTACTAACACCTACACTTGTAAATGGGTTCAAGCATTCATTGTGCTAAACCACTTGTCTACAATGAATTAAGAACTCTACTTTACAAGGAGGATTTCTAAATTGATTGGAAACAAAATATAACTCGTATCATGATCACTTGATAATATATCATCTAAACACAAGAAAGAAATTAATCTAACCTTATTTTATTACCAAAAGCTTCACTCCTTCACCCAAACAAGATGAAAATTAGTAACCCATGAGCAAGAAGAAAGAAAGAGAGAAGAAGAAGAAGATGATCATAACTTCTATTTACAACAAAAGAAAATTACTACAAGTAAATAACATAATAACATGAACTTAATCTAAAACTAAGATTCTCCAAATGATCTGCCTATGGTCCCTTTTATAGAGGATTACGGATACAAAATGACAAGGAAATTGATTAATGAGTGAGTGGATGAGTGGAAAATGCTAAAGTACTTTTGTGAGTGGAAAATTATTAAAATTTCCTGTCTCCGAAATCATTCAGTGATGAACTCATGGATAACATCAGAACAAAGTAAAGTGGTTTTCATGAAAGTTCTAGGAAATTGTCTCAGTTTTCCAATGCCACCAGAATCATCCAAAAATTCGTCTTACAACCCAAGATATGACCCAATTACTGCATACTACTCAGGCCCAGCTTCAGCACCTCTGTTTTGACTTCTAGACCCAATATGACCTCAAAGTTGTCTGAATGAGCTCTTATGTTCTTCATGAAAGTTGTAGATATGAGTCTTAAATTTCAGATGCCAAATTTTCAGCCCATTTCAGTTCCTTCAACTCTAATTATGTAATGATTACTGCACACTATTCGGGTTCCAGTTACAAAACTTATGTTCTGACTTGCAAGACATAAATGCATGTGACTTTTTTAAGTAGTCACATGACCTTTAAGTAACTTTTAATCTTGACCATCCATGTATGGTTTTATGGTCAAGATTCACTCCTTTCACCCTCTCACAATAATCACTCCTCTCAGTAGATATGTCTCATATATATATATATATAGGGAGAGGATCGACTTACATTCAATCTTATATCGTCCATTTTATTTTGATCTTGTGGCTATTTAGTGAGATAAATAGTAATCACATGATTAAAATAAAATGGAGGGTATAAGATTAGATGTAAGTTTTTTTTACTTACACTAGATGTAAATGGATCCCCTCTATATATATATATATATATATATATATATATATATATATATATATATCACATGATTAAAATAAAATGAAGGGTATAAGATTGAGTGTAAGTCTTTTTTACTTACACTAGATATAAATGAATCCCCCCTCATTTATATAAGTCTTTTTTGATTTACACTCATTTTCAACCATGAGATCCACTTTCATCTAATGGTTGAGATTATTTCATTAAAAGTAACCATTAGATGAAAGTGGATCTAACAGTTAAAAATGAGTGTAAGTCAAAAAAGACTTACACTGGTGTAAGTTGATCCTCCCTTATATTTATATATAGGAAGGGGATCCACTTACACTTAGTGTAAGTGAAAAAAAATTTACACTCAATCTTATACTCTCTATTTTATTTTGATCCTGTAGCTATTTAGTGATATAAATGATAGTCACAGGATTAAAATAAAATAGAGGATGTAAGATTGGGTGCAAGTTTTTTTTTTCTTACACTAGATATAAATGGATCCCCCCTTATATATATATATATATATATAGGAAAGATCAACTTACACCAGTGTAAATTGATTTTTCTACACTCATTTTCAATTTGTTAGATTTACTTTCATCTAATGGTTACTTTTAATGAAATAATTTCAGTTATTAAATGAAAGTGGAACTAACGGTTGAAAATGAATGTTAGAAAAAAAAAACTTACACTAAGTATAAAGCGATCCTCCTCATATATATATATATATATATATATATATATATATATATATATATATATATATATATATATATATATATATATATATATAGAGAGAGAGAGAGAGAGAGAGAGAGAGAGAGAGAGAGAGAGGATCAACTTACACTAGTAGTGTAAGTTGATTTTCTCTTATACTCATTTTCAATTTGTTAGATCGATTTCATCTAATGGTTACCTTTAACGAAATAATCTCAACTATTAGATGAAAGTTAAACTAACGGTTAAAAATAAGTGTAAGAGAAAAAAAACTTACACTCATATAAACGGATTCCCCCTCATATATATATATATATATTTCCAACATACTAAAATCAACTCTAATGCAAGATTTAATTCCTATATCTTTAAAAAGACATATTGCTTACTCACCTCAAGTGCAGAAATTTCTTGAGTGCAACTTTGACTCAACCACTATATATATATATATATATATATTTCCAACATACTAAAATCAACTCTAATGCAAGATTTAATTGCTGTATCTTTAAAAAGACATATTGCTTACTCACCTCAAGTGCAGAAATTTCTTGAGTACAACTTTGACTCAACCACTCTATATATATATATTCCAACATACTAAAATCAACTCTAATGCAAGATTTAATTCCTATATCTTTAAAAAGACATTGCTTACTCACCTTAAGTGCAGAAATTTCTTGAGTGCAACTTAGACTCAACCACTCTCTCCAAATGAAACTTCTAAAATAAAGATTTCTGCCATAGTAACACAATCCACCAACCACCATTTAATTTACAACTCAATTTCTATCATTATTTTTTTTAAAATCTAAGGATTTAACATTATAATAAGGAATATTTTAAGTTTACCTCTAAATCTTCAAAGCAAACCTAAAACTTCTCAAATGAGGTTTGCTCAACTTGTCCAAACTTCAACTGAATCCCTAAGGAAAGGGAAAATCAATTAAGAAGAGAAAGGAAAAAAAAATTAATGACTAGGTTTGAGTCACTAATAAGATGCAAAAGAAGGAAGAACTCAGATTTACCTTAATCTAACTTCAAGCTATGAACTGGAAAAAAAAAACAAAAATAATGATGAACCAAAACATGCCGAAAAGAAAAAGAAAATAGAAGAGAAGGGGAAGATGTTGGCGGTGGAGGGAAAGGAATAAAGAAAGCAACTTTGGCTTTCTTATTGTGGGTTGAGAACTTTCTTATTGTCTCTTCGGGTTTACTTTGGCCAAGTTTTTTTTTATTTTTGCGGGTTTACTTTAGTTTTTTTTTTAGGGTTCTCACATTTATCTTATTTTTATTCTTTAACTTATTGTTAATTAAAACCATTAGATACCTCACAAAACAAATTATTGTCCATTAATATTAGTTATTAGGGAGACTTTTGTTAAAGAATAATTAATTGCACTATCTCTTGACTGATATTATAATAATTTATTGCACTAACTCTTGACTGATATTATTTCTTGAGTAAATTATAATACTCAATTACTGCAATCCTTGTTAAAATGATAACAAACTCTAGACTTCACTCTCAATTATACCTTTAACACATATTTTTGCTCTTCATTTATGTGCAGGTTTGGGTGATTATATTTGTCATGATTCAGCAGCTATCTCTGAAGACGATTGCATAGGTGAAGAAGATAACGGTACAATTCTTCTCTGGCTTTGCATATATTATGCTAATTGGACTTTGATTGTTTGTTCTTTCCTAGGTTTCTTTTTTTTTTGCTCATACTCACTCAATGATGAATCTTCATCAACATATTTTTTATGTTCAATCTATAGAAATGTGTTTATTACTTTTACCAATTCATTTTAGCTCTGTATTTGTTCGCCCTTAGGCGATCGAGTTTGCTGTTGTGAGTATTGTACTGCTGAATTGTGATTACAAGAGAGGGTCGCAAAACTTAAAAATTTCATTAATTCACATTTTTCTTGGTGTAGTGAAAATTTCGGTTGATTGCTACAAGACCCTGCTGAATATATAAGGGCACATTTTCTTTGATAATAGTTCTGTTGGCTGGTACTGATTAAAATAAAATCTTTCAACAGAACTCATTATATTTTAATTGGAGAAGGATGGCTTATGTAAGGAGGATGTGGTACTGATTAAAATAAAATCTTTCAACAGAACTCATTTAATTTTGATAGGAGAAGGATGGCTTATAAAAGGAGGATGTAGATGACAGTCTCTCATTTCATTTTTTTTCTTATTTAAAAAGATCCTAAATAAGAATAATATTTACTTAAAATAAAAAATGACTTAATTTTGATAGATTGATAATATAAAACTTTTTGTCTTATGTTTCAATCATGTATTAACAAATTATTAAATAAATTTATATATTATAACCATTACTTAAAAGTTTGATAATATAAAAGATTTTACTTTGATAATATATCAAATTTAATCTAAGAAAAATACTTATCTTTTTTACTTTTTTTTACAAGGGAATTCTACCGAACTCATAATTTTTAAAAATATGGTACTTAGAATAAATTGTTCAATATTTTATTAATTTTTAATTTTTAAATATTTATTATAAAATCAAACTTTAATAAATGCTTGAAAACTTACGCGACACCGTTTCTATCAGCTAACCTAGAAATTCCTTTTCTTGCAAATTCTTCAGTTTTCCTTCAAATACCTTCAGTCCTTTCATAGAATGACTGGCAGGGAGTATGTGGAGAGTGATTCTTAAATAAATTTGGAGTATTTAAATTTGATATACGAGACCAATTATATTATTAAAGTTAAATTAAAATTTTAAGTCCTATATTTTACATTTCTTTTTAATTTAGTTACAATAATTTTTTTAAATCAATCTTTATATTTATAATTATTTTTAAATTAATCTTTACTATTAATTTTTATTATAATATCATTAATTTAGTTTTGACTAGATATTTTACAAAAAAAATGCATGTAAAAAAGTATATGTTGAGTAAAAGAACACTTAATTAAAAGAAATAAATATTTATAAAAGTAATTACTGAAATGCAGTAGCTTATATTTTACATATAAAGAAATATATAAAAGAACACTTACTTACTGAATAAATGAACGCTTACTAAATTAACAAACTTATGATGTTATAACGTTATATCGAATGTTGACAACATAAACTATTTTAAAATATTTAAAAATATAAGAATTAATTTAAAAAAAATTATATGTGCTAAATTAAAAATAAATAAAAAATATAAAAATTTTAATTTTAATTTAATGTATTATTAATTATGGTATGATAATTAATTATTAATTAAATAAAATAATTATTTATTAATTAATAATATAATTAATTAAATGCATCTAACTTAAATGCTCAAAATTTATATAAAAACCTCCGGTCGGTGGAAAGTTTCTTGAAGGACCATGATTCAGGTGGATAAGCTTCATCGCTCAGTAGCTTCCGTCCTATTTCCTAATGCAAAATCAGTGCAATTAAAGCTCCACGACGTAAACCAAAATAATATATGGTAGGCATATTTTGAAGGAAAAGTTTATTAAAAAAAAAGTATTTTGAAGGAAAATGTTTATTAAATATTATTTTTTACATCACTTTGCATTTTTTTATTTTAATAAAAAGGAAAAAATAATATATATTAGGAAGTATATTTTTCTTATTTTATTATTAATAAAAAATTATATAAGAAAGATATAATAAAATTAATGTGTAAATATCATTATTATATTTTGAAGTCTTGGAAAGTCATATTTTGAATTTTAAACTTAGTGTTAGAGTGTGTTTAAATTTTAGATTTTAAACTTAGTGTTAAAAATGTTTAAACATTAGTTTAAGAATAATTTTAGATTCAACCCGCCCTAATGATTGAAGTGGGTTAAGTTGAATTCATGAGTTTAAAATCTAATTTTTAAAATAAAAATAAAAATTAATTATACATAATAAATCTTAAAATGAAATAAATCATAAGAAGCCTTCGTAATATATCATCCTCGTCAAACTATCACAACTCACTAGTCCTTAGGTTAAGTTTGATTCTTAGACTCTTCACAAGTAAAATAAAACTATAAGGCTTTGTATTTTTTTTTTTAAAAAGGTCTATGGAGTACGGACTATAAAAAAATACAGTCCCCGCTGTCGATTAGTTTTATTTAATTGATTTGAAAAAGGACAGCCGTTGCTATGGCCTCCTGCTTCCAGAACCTCTTAGAAAGAGACTTGAGTGATGAATGCTGATCTGGTTTTTGGCAGACACAAATATTCTAAACAATAGTTTCTTTGGACAATTTGCCACCGGCTGCTCACGCTTTTAGTTCAACTCTTATTAAGAATTCAAGTATTTTGTTTGTAAAACAGATTTAACTTTTGTTGCTAATAATATATTTTGATAGGTAATATATAAATATCATTGCAATTTGTAACCACTTATATATATATATGAACATATTTTGTGAAAGAAGTTTTTATTGTAAGAGAATGAACAGAATAAATTTTGACTATATAATTATACACAAATATTTAAGATTAAAAATTACTTAAATGACAACTTATAAATTTACAAGTTTTATTATAATCTAACTCAAAATATGAGTTGGATTGAATCTACGAGTTAAGTTAGATTGAAAAATATTTTAACTCACTAAGTACATAGAGTTCAAGTAACAAATTTGAAAAATGTCAATTCCACAAACTCAACCTACTCAAATATTTTTAAAAAAAAATTATGAAAGTCATTTAGTCATATTAATATTTCATATTGTTTTTTCTTATTTTTTTTATAGTGTCAATTAAGTTTAGATATAACTATTATGATCACATTAAAAAATAGTAATAAGAAACTCATGAAGCATCTAGCAAACTATTGTGATGAAAACTTAATGAATTGTTTAAATGACAAAGAATATATTGAGATAATTGAAAATGAATTAAATAATTATATCAATACATATATATATGTGACAATATTGAATTTAATTAATTAATGTAATTTGTTGTTTATAACTTTTAAATTTTGTTAATTTACTTTAATTTATTTCAAACTTATGTTAACTTAACAAAATTTGTTATATTTATTAAATTTATTTCAAACATATTGTGTTCATATTAAGACTGGTAATGTAACGTTTTAGTTTATTTAAAATATATATTATTTTTAATTAAGATGTGTTATGTTTTAAGAATTTTTAATTTTATATTTTGACATTTATTGTTGTATCAGAGAATTTTTTAATATTTGTCAAATTCATAAATTTAACCTAACTCTACTAACTCTTAGCAAGTCAAATTAAATCAAAAGTAAGTTGAGTTAAATCAAATTAAAAAAAAAATTACGATCTAGCTCACTGATTTAATAAATGAATCGGATAAAAAATGACACACAACCCACCGTGAATACCCCTATGTATAAATACAGAAGGACAATGCTATGAAACACTTGAGCGCTAGTGACTCGAGGTTCACAACCTTTGGATGCTGTCTAAGTTTTGTAGATGTGTGCAGTTGTAATATTACATTTAAATAATTATATAAATTTTTATATCACATAATTATTTTAAAATAAAAATGACAGTATCAATTCTTAATTAATTTATTTTATATAACTTGTATAAACAAAATTTTCACAAATATTTCTCGTATAAATATCAAAAAAGAAAATGATGCCAACTATTAAAAAAATGCAATTAAAAGTAATTAATAAGTTTTTTCGATAAACAATTAGAATGTCATGACCAAATAGCACTGCCCTAATAAAACATAAACAATTTTTTTAATATATATTTTTTTTGGTTTAGATAAATTCAGGGTGAAAATACGTTCTCTCCAATGAAAAATAGAGACAAACCACTAATATCAATGACAATTTACAATAACATTACATATTACCTATTAATGAAGAATCTTAATTCAAAATCAAGTTATGTTGTTGTTATGAACGAAAGTCAATCAATTAAATAATCACTTAAACTAGCAAAAAAAAATATATATAACAGTGTGTGTAAACACTTATAAGTAGTTAAAAATTTATATAGAAGGTATTTGCGGAAGCAAGGCGTTCGATATCGGTTGGTGGTGTAGTTTGTTATAAGTCTATTATAGGAGCATTTATTCAGTATTTTTTAAGAAAGAATTTCCTCTTCTATGGAACATCTTTACCATTTCTTTAAAAAAATAAAGGAGAGAGAAAATAATGAAAAAATAAAATCAAGGTTGAAGATTCTTCTTAGACTAAGAATTTTTCTTTCTTAGACTAAGAATTTTTCTTACTCTTCGAGAACGTTAGAAATTTTCCTATTATGAAGGCTCTGAACCAATAAAAAATTAGTTAGTTTACAATATTTATTGAATGAAATCCCGTTTTGTCAACCAGTACCAAAACCACTCATTTATTGATTCATTGTCATAGTGCTGCTATATTTGGGACACTAAACCGCCATCATAATGGAAAATAAAGGAACAGAAAATTGTTTTTTTTTAATGTGACACACAGAGAATTAAAAAAGGAATTTACAAGAAATAAATGTGCACTTAGTCCGTGAAAGTTACTTTGAAATAAAAAAATTAATGTAACGGTAAATTATGAATAGAAGTGTTGAAGATCTGATCCGGACTATCAACTCGTTGCGGCCCAAAGTTTTTTGTACGAGCTTGGATTCTAAAAATTTGGCTGATGTTTTTTCATGTCCCAACCCAGCTTGATAATATACATTATTTTAAAATTTATAATTTTTTTTAATTAGTTATAAATTTTGTTGATCTAAAAAATTTCAAAATTACTTCTTTCTTAAAAAATTAAAGCATTATTTGAATTATAACCGATTATAGGTGATGTCTTTAGGAAGACGCCAAACTTCACTTTTTAAGAATTAATTGGATTAGTTGAGTCGTGACGACTTGTTAATTAAAATTTTAAAAATTAAATCTTCCTTTTTTGAAAAGAAAAAGTCACAATTTTTTGTTAAAAAAATTAAAATAAACTAACCCACAACATTTTTTAAGAATTACGTAGTTTTGAGTTCTTAATTCTACCTGGAGATACGTAGGAGCACATGTCAAGGAAAAACAATTTTTCTTAATTTAGTTTCTATTTTATTTTATTTTTTTAAAAAAAGTAAAATAAATATATGAGAATTATTAATAAATTATATAATTAACTTAAGATAACTGTTTTAGAACGGATATATCAAGAGTGTTGTGGTATAAATTCTTCACCTTTCTTTATGTATAATTAGACTCTTGAATCTGATTTTTGAACATAGACCAAATTATTAAGTTTTCAAAAAAAAATTTCTAATTAAAATAAAATTAATGACAAATCCTTAATTTTTAAATTTAATTATAATTTCTGTCACGATTTTGATTACAACACTATCAAACAAAGAAGTCTCTACTACATCTTAAGGGGCATCTACTCCAGGAGAGTAGATCCAGTGACCATTCTGAAGAGGTAGCTAACCATCATTTCAGATTTGAATTTTATATGCAAATTTATTAAGACTTAAGCATGATTAAAAATTGAAAATGCAGTTATATATATATATATATATATATATATATATAAAACATATTTGGTAAGATGAATGTTTATTATAAGAAAAGAGATGAATAAATCTTGCTTTTATTTAATCTTACATGAATAATCAAGATTAAAATATAAATACATGTGATTTTTTAGTCATATAACTTTTAAGTAACTTTTAATTTTGACTATCATATATATAATTATATGATTAAAATTTAATTCTTTCACCTTCTTATAATAAAAATTTCTTCAATTAAGTATGTCTCTCTCACACACACACTCTTTCTCTCTTTCTCTCTCTCTCTCACACACACATATATATATATAAAATAAAAACTATAGCAGCTTGTCATTTTTATGAGAATTAAACAATAATTTTTATCAGTAATATAATATGAAGGTATTAATTAACAGCTTATTTGGTCAAGTGGTTGGAGTTTGGAAAACTCGTTGATAACTTTGAGATTTGATAACTAGTCATATAACTCTTAAATAATTTTTAATTTTGATTATTATATATATAATTGTATGATTAAAATTTAATTTTTTTATTTTTTATAATAATTTTTTTAATTAAATATGTCTCACACACACACATATATATATATATATATATATAAACTTATAGCAGCTTGTCATTTTTATGAGAATTAAACAATAATTTTTATCAGTAATATAATATGAAGGTATTAATTAACAGCTTATTTGGTCAAGTGGTTGGAGTTTGGAAAACTCGTTGATAACTTTGGGATTTGAGATTTTAAATTTTCAAGATGCAACAAACTCTAAATCGATTGATGGTGAATGTTGATTCTCAAAGTGTTCACTCTCTCTGTCATAGTACGATCTATTTATTTTAGGAAAAAAAATATAATTTTCCTAAACTTCAATTTTTTATAAATCATTGTTATAAATTTTAAAATTATTTTAATTAGTTCATAAATTTTAATTAATATTTTAATAAATTTTTTTATTTAATTTAAATTTATTAATTTATTAACGATAATATTATATAATAATATTTTATTTATATTTATATAGAATAAAATATATTTAAAATTAAATTTTAATAAATAAATTTATAAATAATTCTTAATTAATGTTAATACAAATAAAATGATATGTAATATTATCGTTAGTGAATTAATAAATTTAAATTAAATATAAAAATTTATTAAGACATTAATTAAAATTTAAATATTAATTTAAAATATTTTAAAGTTTATAACGATAATTTGTTAAAAAAAGTCAAAATTTAAAAAGTTTTATTCTCTTTTTCTTTTATTTTACGGCTCCTCCATATTACGTGGAGTAATGCTTTATGCATAATTTCTTACATGTACATTATTAGATATAAAGTATAAGTAGTTTAGAGTATAGTTGTGTGAAAATTGTGGAGAAATTATAAATAATTAAATAATAAAAATCATATAAATATAAAGTAATATATATGTAAATATATATAAATAATAATATTTTATTTTACAAGATATTATGGCTAGTCTGACGTGAAGTTCTTTCTTATTATTTTTGATAATCATATATTTTATACATTAATAAACCCTTATTTTTAGTCATTTACACTCTTCATGTACTTAATTGATTAAGCTTGGTTATGTTTTGTAAGATTGAACTCAAATTGGACTTAATTGATTTTTTCAGTATTATTTGGGTCTTATACTGTTTCTGTATTTTGGTCATATCTTGAGTTCTAAATGTCTAGCAATTATGAATTTTACCTTGTAGGAAAGCTGAGAGAAAGTTCTACAACTTTCATGAAGAGCTCCAGGTAAAATATGGACATCTAGAAGAGCTAAATGGGCTTGGAAGATAGAACAAGAGTTTTGTGTCTGGAACTTGAACAGTATACAGTAATTAGAGCATAACTCGGGCTGTAAAAATTATCTTGGGCTGAAATTTAGATATTTGAAAGTTAAGACCCATATCTACAACTTTTATGAAGAACACAAGAGCTCATTCGGACAGCTTGGAGGTGATATTGGGTCTGGAAGTCAAAACAGAGGTGTTGAAACTGGGCCTGAATAGTCTGCAGTAATTGGGTCATATCTCGGGCTGCAGGTGATAAAATGAGCTGAAATTTGGACATCTAAAAGTTAAGATCCATATCTACAACTTTCATGAAGATGACTTTTCTATTTGATGACGGAATCCATGAGTTAAGTAATGAATGATTTCAGAGACAAGAAATCTCAATAATTTTTCACTCTTATCCTCACCATTTGGCATTTTCCACTCATTCATCCACTCATCCACTTACTCTTAATCAGCCTCCTTGTCATTTTGTATCCCTAATCCTCTATAAAAGGTACCATTAGCTGATCATTTAGGGCACTTGGTGTTAGGCTTAGTTTTTATAAGTTATGGTTATGCTTGTTTATTGTTTTCCTTTGTTGTAATTTTCTCTTGTTCTAAATTGAAGCTATGTTCATTTTTCTCTTCTTCTCTCTTTCTTTCTTCTTATCTATGACTAACTAAATCTTCATCTTGCTTGGGTGAAAGAGTAAAGCTCTTGGTAATGAAATAAGGTTAAATTATTTTATTTCTTGTGCTTAAATGATATATTATCAAATGGACATTATATGTGTTGTATTTTGTTTCCAATCAATTTAGAAACCTTCTTTGTATAATGGAGATCTTGATTTATTGTAGACAATAGGATTGCGCACAAATGAATCTTGAACTCATTTACAAATGTTGGTAGATAATTAAAGGAATCATAATATGATTGCATATATAATTGAACTTTGAATGTTATATTTTCCGATTGGAACCTCCATTGTGTGTGGATTTTAATTGAGTTATAAAGAGAAATAATCTTACCTTTAATTTATTACCAAGAGTGGATCTCATAACCCAAGCAAGTTCTTAAATTCATTTGTGAACTTCTTTTATTACTTTTGGTGTTGTGACAAATCATTTTCTTACCTCAATTAATTTTTCTTTATCAATTCCCTGTGGATCGACCTCGGACTCCCGAGAAATTCATTACTTGAGACAACCTGCACTTGGGTTTGCATCCTTAAATTCTGCAGTCAAGTTTTTGGCGCCGTTGCCGGGGACTTGATTTGAAATTTTAATTTATTGAGGTTCGTTTTCTTTAATAAAATCTATTCTCTCTTCTCCCTTACCGGAGCAAAAGATCGGCTTGCCGATCCTTCGGTTTCTTTACTAACTCTCTAACTTACTAACATACTAACTTTCTAACTTTTATATTTATATCATTTAATTTCTATTTACTAACTTTTAATTTATGTTATTTATTTTCTGCTTACTAACTTTTTATTTTCTGCACTCTAACTTTTAATTTACGTCATTTATTTTTTACACTTTCTAATTTACTAATTATTAACTCTCTAATTATCTAACTTTTTACTTTATCAGTTATCTAACTTTTTACTTGTTAATATTTATTGGGTGGTTGGTTTATACCATATCCTTATTAATATTTAATAGTGGGTTATACCGCCAACTTGTATATTATTTTTATTTATTTATTTTAAGTTATTTATGTATTTATGCTTAATTAGTTTCGTAATTTAAATTCTGGTCGTTTAGTCAAAATTAATCCTAGTACTTTATATATTGATTTGTTTGAATCACAATCACACACAATTGACACAATGGCTAACAATGAAAGTATACATGATGAACCTGAAAATCAACCGTTGCGAACCATGCGTGAATATTTGCAACCACATCGAAATTCTAGTCCATCATGTTTTATCTTTCTACTCAATGCCAATAATTTTAGATTTAAGCCAAGTATGATTTCTTTGCTTCCTAATTTTCATGGTTTAGAATCTGAAAGTCCATATTTACTTCTGAAAGAATTTGAGGAAGTATGTATTGCCTTCAATGATCAAAATTGCACTGAAAAGATTGTTAAGCTTAAATTGTTTCATTTTTCTTTAAAAGATAAAGCAAAATCTTGACTTAACACTTTGAAACCAAGATCAATTGGCACATGGCAAGAAATGCAAGGTAAGTTCTTAAAGAAATTTTTTCCAACACATAAAACCAATGTTATGAAAAGACAAATCCAAAATTTTTCCCAAAATTCAAATGAAGCATATTTTCAATGTTGGGAACGGTTTAAAGATTTATTAAATTCTTGCCCACATCATGGTTTTGAAAAATAGCGCACTATAAGCTTCTTTTATGAAGGTTTAACACCTGAAACTAAACAATTTATGGAAACAATGTGCAATGGTGAGTTTTTGATAAAGAACACGATGAAACTTTAGACTATTTAAACCATGGGTTAATTTGAAAATTCTCAATCTTGGCATAGTACTAACCTTTCTGAAAATTCAATTAGATCTAACCTTGCAAGTACTAATAAAGAAAAATATCACCTTAGTCAAGAGGAAGATCTAAATGCTAGGTTTGTCAGTTTGGCTAGAAAGGTTGAAGCCATGGAATTAAGAAAAGCAAAAGAAATCAAATCTGTGCAAAATGAAGAAATTTGTGACATTTGTGATGACTTAGAACACTCAACATATGAATGTTCTAAGATTCCTATTTTTAAAGAAGTTGTACATGAGCAAGTAAATGCAATGAATAATTTTAAAAAGCCATTTACTTCTTCTTTTTCAGATACATACAATCCGGGATGGAGAAATCACCCGCACTTTAGCTGGAGGAATAATAATCAGTCACAATTCGTGCAACCACTACCTCCTCAGGCGCACCACAGACTCTCAAAATTCTCAAAGATATGCACCTTATGTCCCACCATATAGGAAAAACCTTGAAGAAACACTACATGCATTCATAGAAAAGCAAGAGGCCATTAATAAACAAAACAATCAAACCATGAATGACATAAAAAGTAAAATTTCCTTCTTAACCTCAACCAAATCCTAAAGGTCAGTACAGTCTAAATGAGGGGAGTTCAGAAAACCAACAAATGGACCAAGTCAAGTCAGTGATAACTCTTAGGAATGGAAAGGTTGTTGAAAAACAAATTCCCGAATCTTGTGAGAAAGAAGATGAACCAGTTCCCTAAGAAAATGAAGAAGTTGACCAAAAGGCGACCAAACTCTTGTCTTCACCCTCATTTCCTCAAGCATTGAATAATCCAAAGAAATTGGACCACCACACTGAAATTTTTGAAATTTTGAAATAAGTGAAGATCAATATTCCTCTGTTAGATGCTATCAAACAGATTCCTTCTTATGCCAAATATTTGAAGGACTTGTGCACTGTTAAAAGGAAATTAAATGTGAAAAAGAAAGCATTTTTGGTTGAACAGGTAAACTCCATTCTTCAAAATAATAATGCATTGAAATATAAAGATCCTGGTTGTCCTACAGTTTCATGCATTATTGGAGAACATAAAATTGAAAAAGCTTTACTTGATCTTGGTGCTAGTGTCAATTTGCTTCCGTATTCAGTTTATCAGCAACTCAACTTAGGTGAGTTAAAACCAACTTCTATAACTCTTCTACTTGCAGATAGATCAATTAAAATTCCAAGAGGAATAGTGGAAGATGTGTTGGTTCAAGTTGATAAATTTATATATCCTATGGATTTTATTATCTTGGATATTGAACCTATGGTTGATAGTTGTAAGTCAATTCCTGTTATTTTAAGCCGTCTATTTTTAGCAACATGATATGATGAGTATGCATAGGTCAAGCTGTCAGGTTCAGAACTCTAGATTTTACTTCAACTCCAATTTGAGTTATCCAAACTTGTGTTCCGGGTCTTGAGGTCTTCATGAAAGTTGTAGAAATTTATCTTATCTTTAAAACAAGACCAAAATCATATCCATCAGATATTTATAACTCAAATTATAGCTAATTTACTGAAAAAGTCAAGTGAAAAGATTATACAATGAATGAAATATATTGATATCAATGTGGCTCTTGCTATCAAGTGAATAGTTATTAGAGAATTATCTTAACTTTCTAACAAGACCAAAATCACATTAATCAGATAATTGCAACTCAAATTATGGTCAGTTTACCTAACAATGCAATCACCTAAATTAATGATAATTCAAGCAATAATTTCTTCAATGATCCAATTAAGCTCAATTTCATAAAATGTGACAAAATCAACTTAATTAAGCCAAATTGAACCTTAAGAAGCCTAGTGAGAGGATTATAAATTGAATAAAATACATTGTTATCACATACCCACATGATGTCCTACAGGGACAACTAATCGTGCAGGAGTATTTGCTGTCGGAATATGTGATTTAATGACTCTTTGGGTGTCAACAAAAATATTTGGCAATCGATTTGTGGCATTCTGCAAATGAATTATTTTTTGAACTACAAGTTCACATTGATTTGTGCGTGCATCAAGATTGGACAATGTTGGTGTGTTCCAACAAATTTCTTGTGCTTTGGACCCTTTACTTTTTTCTTCCCCTAATGATGGGAAAATTGACTTATCAAATTGACAATCTAAGAATCTTGCTCTAAAAAGATCTTCAGTTGAAGGTTCAAGATATCTAATGATAGATAGGGAGTCAAAACTAACATAAATACCAAGATGACGTTGGGGAGCCATCTTAGTTCGTTGAGGGGGTGCAATAGGACCATAAACAGCACAACCAAAAATTCTAGGATGAGATATATTAGGTTGTTGATCAAACACAGGTTGTCAAGGTGAAAACTTGTGATATACAGATAGTTAAATGCAAACCAAAGATGCAACATGAACTATAGCATGTCCCCAAGCAGATGCAGAAAGTTTTGATTTTATAAGCATAGGTCTAGCAATAAATTACAAACGCTTAATAAAATATTCAACTAATCCATTTTGTGTATGAATATATGCAACAAAATGCTCAACACTAATTCCTATTGACATGCAATAATCAGAAAAATATTTTTGAAGTAAACTCACTTGCATTATCTCAACGAACTGATTTGATAGGATGGATAGAAAAACTTGATCTTAACTTTATAATTTGAGCAAGAAATTAAGCAAAAGCAACATTACGAGTTGAAAGCAAACAAACATATGATCGTCGAGTGGAAGCATAAATTAAAACCATGAAATACTAGAATGGTCCACAAGATGGATGAATTGGGCCACAAATGTCACCTTGTATTCTTTGTAAAAAATCAGGAGAGTCCAAAGATAATTTAGATGGGAAAAGAAGTACAAAAATAATGATTAGGCAGAAGAATTTTCTGATCCTTTAAAGAGTATCCATGTGTATTTTTAATAATATGTCGCATCATAGTTGAACCTAGATGGCCAAGACGATCATGCCAGAACATATAATTTTTAGGATCTAAGCACTTCTGGTGCATATAATTTGACTCAACTACCCTTATTTTTGTAAAATATAATCCAAATGAGAAACTTGGAAGTTTCTCTAA
The DNA here is from genome assembly GCA_029884605.1 of Ormosia emarginata. Taxonomy (NCBI): domain Eukaryota; kingdom Viridiplantae; phylum Streptophyta; class Magnoliopsida; order Fabales; family Fabaceae; genus Ormosia; species Ormosia emarginata. The sequence goes on from JAQQTP010000025.1 coordinate 6,787,324, forward strand.
TATGAACATTTGGTTCAAAATTGTAGAGGTAATATATAGATATTCTACATGTCTCACATTTTTTATTTCAACATGATACTCATTGCGACGTATATCTTTGAAACTTAGTAGATTTATTCGGGATCTACTAGAATACAACGTTCATCAATATACAATTTTGTCCCATTTAGGAACATAATTTGGACTCTTCCAGAGCCTTCAATTATATTTGCAAAACCAGATATGATATTAATGTTAATTTTAGCTAATGTCAATTGTAAGAAATATTTTGTATCATGAAGAATTGTATGAGTTATGTCACTTTCCACTAAACATATGTCATCATCCATTATACCAAGTTTATTTTGCATTATCTTGATATATGAAAAGAAACTTGAAGGATTTTGCTACATCGGAGAGACTTGATCTTGCTGATAACGTGTTGTAAATAAAGAAGAGAAAATATAGAGAGATCAAGACAAGAATTAATGGAATAGAGAAGAGAATATAGAGAGACCGAGACAAGAAAATATGGACTTAAAATCTAGTTCTTTATGAACTCGTTGTATTCTATCTTCTTCTTGTTTCTTCATATGGAATCATGTCCATATATTGGACTCCAAATATAAAGAATGAGAGAGTAATTATACTTCTCAATACAATGCACCATTATGTGCAAATGTTATAAAGTAAGTGCAATGGTTACAAAACAATTGAGCACACCAAAGGTTATAACCACCAACTCCTACTAATGGTATCCTTTAAATCAAATTAAGATAGTCATCCACCACATGCAAAATGTACATGTTTTACAATAATATTTGTTATAATTTTGTATTGTTGAATAATTAGGTTTGTTAGACTTATTATATTATTGAATTAGAATATTAGATTTTTAATATAATATTTTAAAAATCATACACACGTTGACTTATTTAAAGGCAACAGTCATTACTATTTCAAGCGCCAGAGACAAGCGTGTTAACTTATATAAAGGTCTGTTGGCCTTAGGTTTGTTGGTCTTAGGCTTGTTAGCCTATTTAAAGGTTTGCTGACCTAATTAACGGTAGGCATATTAGCCTATTTAAAAGTCTGTTGACCTATTTAAAAATAGATCTGTTAGCTTATTTAAAGACCTTATTGTAAAATAGGCCTTTAACTAGGTTTTCAGGCCCGATCAGACTTTTAAAAAGGGTAGACCAGACTTAAAAAATTGACCTATTATAAGTTCACGGGCCAGACTCGGGCCTAATATTTGGAATACAGGTCAGGTTTGACTTGTTTCCACCCCTAGTTAATTGGAATAAGTTATGTACTAGCACTGCGACCGCAACCGGAGGTAATTAAAATGTTCAAAATAAATAATTTTAAAGGAGTTGTCATTTAATCATATACTGTCATGTCATTAAAAATACTTGACTCTCATAATAATTATCTTAAAAGTCATACATGTAATATTTTTTTATTAGTTAATAGTGTAAAAAATTTACACTATTAATACATCAAAATTAAGCTCTAAGTATATTTCTTAAGTCAGTTTTTGCATTAATTAATATTTAAGTTCTTCTCTAAACAATTGTAAGGGTTTAAGCACATTGGCATGATGTATTTAAGGAAAATAATTTATCAGCTAATTCAGTGCTGGCCTAAGAACCCAAATAATAAAAGCACGAAGAACACTTCCTTAATCATTGTATCAAATCCATTGGTTTTATATGTAATATTAATTAAGTTAAATGTCATCAGATATCTAAACGTCACCTACTAATTAAACTTAATAATTCTCCTTTTATTATATGCTAAAAACTTGTGAGCAAATGAATGAACTTTTCCTTAGAAACTTCCTCTTCCAGTCTTCCCCTGACTAAGAAATCAAGCATGTGTTTATATGTAATTGCCTTTCCACTCACGCCTTCCCTTCCATCCTGTGAAGGCCGCTCAGTCAATACTGCTTATCCAGCAATTGTACCCTTGAGCCATAAACGTTACTATATGTGAAACTATCATATTTTGTACCGTAATGCAAGACTCAATTTATGAGTCTACTTTTAAGAGATGTCATTTGCTTGGTATATTCCTTAATCAGTGGTGGGGTTGGGGGAATTGCGAGGCTATCGTTTTAACACGAAAATTCTTGATAATTGAAATTCATAAGGTGTATCATATGCAACTATATTATAAGGAAGAAAAATAAATCAGGTGTTTATATGTAATTGCCTTTCCACTCACGACTTCCCTTCCATCCACTGAAAGCCGCTCAGTCAATGCTGCTTATCCAGCAATTGTACCCTTGAGCCATAAACGTTACTATATGTGAAACTATCATATTTTGTACCGTAATGCAAGACTCAGTTTATGAGTCTACTTTTAAGAGATGTCATTTGCTTGGTATATTCCTTAATCAGTGGTGGGGTTGGGGGAATTGCGAGGCTATCGTTTTAACACGAAAATTCTTGATAATTGAAATTCATAAGGTGTATCATATGCAACTATATTATAAGGAAGAAAAATAAATCATGTGTTTATATGTAATTGCCTTTCCACTCACGACTTCCCTTCCATCCACTGAAAGCCGCTCAGTCAATGCTGCTTATCCAACAATTGTACCCTTGAGCCATAAACGTTACTATGGGTGGAACTATCATATTTTGTACCGTAATGCAAGACTCAATTTATGAGTCTACTTTTCACAGATGTCATTTGTTCGGTATCTTCCTTAAGAAAAATGATGATTTTACATCATCTTTTTTACATCACTTTTTATTATATTTTTTTATGATTATGATTAAATGAGATAAAGTAATATAATTAATAGTATGAGAAATAATTTAAAAAGTAATGTGAAAAAAAAAATAATGTAAAAAAATCAGGGTTGCTTCCTTAATCAGTGGTGGGGTTGGGGAAATGCGAGGCTATCGTTTTAACACACAAATTCTTGATAATTGAAATTCATAAGGTGTATCATATGCAACTATATTATAACGAAGAAAAATATTTGTACAGAACTAGTCTACATAAGTTATGTTGACTAAGCAATCTATAATTGATACCTTAGTATTTTTAATATAAAATAATGGGATTTGCTTCATAACAGTCGAGCTGATTAATGCTCAAATATTATAGCCTTTAGATTACTAAATTTGGCATTGGGATATGTGAGCTCATGGAAAAAAAATAAAAAAACTAAAAACTGCATAATACTGCTGTTGCTAAAAAACGCTTGAGCGTTTAACAGCAAAATCTCGAAAATAATTATGACACAAGAATCTATATAATTAGTGTGTTTGATTAATTATAATTTTTTTATTATTTTAATAATTTATTATTATATAATTAATTATAATAAAATTAATTTTATATTTAAATATATTAGTTGAAAAGTGATTTTAGAATAATTTATTTCATTTAGATGAAATAAAAAATTATTTTTATACATTAAATTACTAAAAGAAGTATAAAATAATTAAAAAATTTATTTGATTGAAGACAAAATCATATTTATATATCAAAATTATTGAAATAATTTATAATCTAGAATCATAAGTTTTAAATTTTAAAGTTATAAAAAAATTGATATAATACATTAAATTTTATATAAAAGATAAAATCAAAGTTACCAAACATGTTATAAATAGTGTCTAACAACTTTTACTTCAAAAAAGATGAAAAATCCTATTGAGAAGCTGAAAGAAACATGCCTTTATTCAAAGGAAAAAGATCATCATACACTCATTTTAGAGGTGTATGCATTGTTGATATCTTTTTTAAGGGTGTCAAATTTAGTGAGAGAAAGTGATAAAAAATATATATATAATAAATAATATTATGAGGAGTATGAAAAGAAGTATATATACTATTAATGATAAGAATATCGAAATTGTTATTCAAATGTTGATTTGGTGTAGTTTTTATATAGTCGGTCCCTAATTCGATTTTTAATTTGTGATATGAATTTATAATTATTTTTAAATTTATTAAAATCCAAATTTTTAAAACACCTAATAAACAACAGTCAAAAATTTCATATATAGTCAAACACAAAAATAAAAAATAACGTAAACTAAACTAATTCAGTCTTTAGAATATCTCATTTAAACATCAAGACATTCTAGAATAAACTAAACTAAGTATTGTCTACAATATCTCATTACTACAATATTTCAAATGTAAGAAAGTTAAACACAATACAAACTAAACTCTAAACATAAAAACTCATCCTCGTCATCCCCTTCTTATTCTGCTCTATCAGTCACGGGAAATGTTTGAGAAGACTGAAAGTTCATCCACTGCATCATCTCTCGTACTAGCCGGTTTGTCTCCTCAATCTGTCTCCTATTATTTGCCACTTGAGCCCGAAGCTCATTTCTTTCACTTCTTAATTCTTCAAGTTCATCTCTTCGCACTGATAACTTCACAAAATGTAGTTATTTGTACCCTATATCCGTGCTTCATAAAATGTTTAGTCCTTGTATTTATGCATATTTAGAAGATTTTAGGCTTATATTTGTCAAATGTAATTTGAATACCTTCCTATATGATCTTGAACAAATTATGCATATTCTTAAGTGATTAAGTGGATTTACAACTTATATTTGACTTGGTGATTTCTCTATAATGTAGGATGGGCTCAAAAGAGATGAATTGATGCAAGTCAAGGCCCAACACTGGAGGAGAAAGCCAAGGAAGCATCCCAGCAGAACACGCCGCGGCGCTGGGTATGTCACGTCGCGGCGTGATGTGCATCACCTGCTGTCAGTACTTACACCTGAGACATGCCCGCCGCAACGCAAGGAAGTGCACGTCGTGGCGTGAGGCGCAAAACTAAGCCTATAAATAGATTTTTATCAGATTTTCTTAGGATGGTCGTTTTAGGGTTAGAGAAGCTGCGCTAGGTCTTCGTTTCTAAGGCTGAAAGAGGTCAAGGGAGCCAAGGTTAGAGGCTATCTTCCTCATGAAGGGAGATTCAAGCATCAATGGCAACATCCATAAGTCTTTCCTCATTTTTCCCTTTTCTCTTTTCTCTTCCACTATCTTGAACATGTATTTTGTGATTTTATTTTCGTGTTCAATGATGTAGCAGCTGTTTTAGGAAATACTTTGAATCCTTTTTATGAATATTAATGATTTTTTTCTCCTTTGAGTTTGTATGTATGTATGGTTTTGTTCAATCATATTGTGCTTAATGCTCTTGAATGTCTGATCAACATTTAAGCTGATTTGAAAAAATCTAATGAGTCTAGACATAGGACTTTGGGTTTGAGATCATATGTATGGTTGATGCATGTTCGATTCCATTCTAATGGCAGGATGAGTTAATTCGCTAATGGGATAGAAATATGCCTCTTAGCCATGCATAGCGTGTGTTTGAGAATAGATCTTAATGAGTGAATTTTGTGCTAGTTCTTATGGAAACATAGTGGATTAGGTAAATGAAGCTATGATTAATTGACCCCTAAATATAGGCTTTCAACTAATAAAGATTGTTAAGCTAACCTAATCATTGTATTCATATTTATGAAGAGGGTTGCATGTTGCTGGTTGAAGTAAGGGGTGAAGAAGGATTTCCCTAAACTCTAACCATTATCTTTACCGCTTTTTAGTTTGTAGTTTATGTTTCTTTTCTAAATTTTTATGTTCATAAATAGAATTATATAAGCTATTGGTTAATACTTAGCATTGGAAGTAAACTTATCCTCGAGGGAATGATTTTTACTCTTTATTTTATTACTTAGACGACCTGTGCACTTGCGACCTATTTTGGTACAAACAAGTTTTTGGTGCCATTGTCGGGGATAAGACTTTATTTCTGTATTGCTAATATTGACAATGAGTTTATGTAGTTCTAATTCAAGTTTTGTTTTTAGTTTAATTCAATAAGCCCATTTGGATGTGTTTTGATCCTTTAGTTTTTAGTTTGTATTGTTGTTTTGTAAATGTGTCAATATGTTGATTTTGTGTTTTATTATATTTTAGTTGTACACTATGCAATTTAAGTCTTTAGACATATTTTTGCAGGTGCTGGAGACCACTAGGAAGCAGAATTGGCAGAAAAAGGCATTTTGTTGCAAAATTCTGCAATTTGATCACTCACGTCGCGGCGCCCACATCTCACACCGCAGCGCCCTTGTCTCTGCCATATCAGGGTTTTGCACCCAAGGACTCAATGTCGTGGGGTAAGGAAGTGCACGCCGCGGCGTGGCCCTTTATTTTGCATTTTATGTTTATTTTACGTATTTTTCTTTATTTATTAATGCTCAGTTCTAATATAGCTGCTATTTTGACAAGCTCAGGTACCCTATAGACCGTGGACAACAAGGACATAGTTTCACTTTGATTTGGGGGAGTATCATTACATGTTTTTATACTTTAATGCTTAATGTATAACATGTTTTGATATTTAAAATATGTAGTAGTGATAGTCATCATACTTTCATCATTATATCTTGCTTTGGCTATTATTGATGCTCTATTGATACAAATGTTCAATTTTCAACATTTTACACATGATGTTATGTATGCTTGCATTGAAAAAGATGAATCTATTGAATGCATGATATATTTCCACCTGCTAGTGTGTGATGGTTGTCCAATGATAAATATGGATGCGATTTAACCTCAATTCTTTTGTGAATCCATATGTGATCTTTGAAGCATGTTGATGCAATCTAGTTTATTTTTATGCATGATGTGTTTCCCACTTACATGCTTGAGTAACTTTGGAAAAGATAAGAATGCTTATGTAGAGAATGTTTATGATTTGTACATGTGAAAGTTTTCTACTATACTTGAAGTTGTTTTGCAACTTTCTTGAAGCGAAATCTTAGATTATGCATGATTGAGGAAATGATTAGGGCATTGTTTGGATCGACTGAGCCTAAAAAACTTACCTTTACATGATTATATCTATAGGTCCCCTTTTTGAAACTTTTTAAATGTTTGACCTTTTATGTTTTTCATCACCTTCATTTTCCTAACCTCATGTAACCTTTCTTATGCATGCAAAAGCATTGCATTACTTTCCTTCCCTCTATGTTTATTGAATGTGTGATATGTTATTTCTTCACTTGAGTCCAATGAGTAGGGTATTTATGTTGTTCAATACAAAAGTCACTTGAAGGGACCATTTGCTTTACAAGAAATTGTTTTGTTTAAATGAAAAGAAAAAAAAAGAAAGGATAGAAAAGAGAAAAAGAAAAAGAAAACAAAAAGAAGAAAAACAAAAGAAAGAAAGAAAGCAAATGTGAAAAGGCATTAAGTGGTTCTGGAGAGTGTTATTTATTTCATTTTGCATACCCTTGTTATAGTGGCTCAAGTCTTGAAATGTCATATTATATTTCTCAATGTTTGTGTTGTATCCTTTCCTTTTTGTTCTTCACCCCATAACCTTGGCCTTCCATTACAAGCTATTGAGGACCCTTTTGATCCTCAATTGTGTGTGATTTACATTAGTGAAAAGAGAGATGAATTACAATTTTGTGGATTCTGTGATTAGTATCCATGTGTATGCTCATAAATTTATCCGGATAAGTATGATTTGAAAAAGATAAGTTTGACTTGCATGTTTATGGGAGATGTGATTTGCATAGTAGGAAGCTTGATTATTGGCATGATAAGGATTGTGTATGTGTTCAGCTTAATTATGAGGCATAAGCATTATTTGAGGGCTGATACAATCATTGTGCACTAGTTGTGGTTAAAAGAAAATTGAATTTATCATAATGATTGACTGCATATATGCATGAATTGTCAATGAAAGTTTACTTAGTCATACTTTGTTTTGTTCGATGACTAGCAAAAACTTAGGTTTGGGGGTGTGATAACTTCATAAAATATAGTTATTTGTGCTCTATATTCGTGCTTCATAGATTGTTTAGTCTTTGTATTTATGCATATTTGGAAGATTTCAGGCTTATATTTGTCAAATGTAATTTGAATACCTTCCTATATGATCTTGAGCAAATTATGCATATTCTTAAGTGATTAAGTGGATTTACAACTTATATTTGACTTGGTGATTTCTCTAATGTAGGATAGGCTCAAAAGAGATGAATTGATGCCAGCCAAGACCCAACATTTACTACAAGAAAACAGCGAATTTGCGGCGAATTTTGCAATGGATTAAAATTCGTTTCAATTTGCAGTGGATTAAATTGCGGTGGATTTTTGCGGCAGAATTTTTGCCGCTAAATTTCTCCGGTGACTTTTCTATCGTAAATTTTTTTTTGGATAAAAAAAATTTGCGGCGCAATTCAAAAAAAATTGCGGCAAAAAAATCTGCAGTAAAATGGATATTAGAATTAAAAATTCGTAAAAAATGTTAAACTTTCTGCCACAAATTTCTTCGCAAATTTAAATTTAAATTTAAATTTGCAACAAAAAAATCCGTTGCAAATTATGCCTCAATTCAAAAAATAAATTTGCGAGGAAAAAATCTATCGCAAAAAATCCGCCACAAATCTAAATTTAAATTTGCGGTGAAAAAATCTGCTGCAAAATTTGATAAGTATAATAAAAATATTCTAAAAAAATATTAAAATAATTTACGGCAGAAAAATCCACTGCAGATTCTGCCGCAATTCAAAAAATACATTTGCGGCAGAATTTTCTGCCGCAAAAAATCTGCCGCAAAATTAAATCTACTTAATCTTCTTCTTTCTGCCATTTTCATTTTTCAGATGACATTCTTTCTCTAATTCTCTCCCATCTCTCCCTTCCCCTTTCTCCCTTCCACCGACCCCCACCCTGCTTCGACACCGTCACCCCAACGACCACCGCTCACTGCGAGCCTATGTACTGAGACACCTGCGCCGCCACTCGTCACGGACCTTGATGCCGGCACTAAATCCGTCTCCAGTAAAGCGCGACCCGACCGCGACCCTACCCCAAAAAAGGAAAAAGGAAGTCAAGATAGGAGCTTCCATGAGCAACCTTGGTCATCTTTAAGACCTTGAGGTAGGGGAAAACCTTGTTCTTGACTCACTTTCCTATTCCTTTCATCTTGTTCTTGAGTTGTGACTTGATGTGGGAATTGGGGTTTTGAGTTGTTTTTGCTTGTTTTGGCTTGAATCTTGTTAGAAAACTTGAGAATAACATAATTTGGTTTGCTAGAGGCATGAGAACAGTTTTTCATTACTTGTATACCTTGATTTTCCATTTGAAATGAGAATTTAGAGTTTTAGGTTTTGAATAACTAAGGATGAGATTTGTAGTGTTTTAATCCATTTTTGGAGAAATCTTTTGGTGTTTTATGTTCCCTTCATGTTTGCGAACTTCTTTAGGACTTAAACTCACCTAGAAACTGGATTGGAGTAGTCAAAATCCAAGATTTTGGCCAATGAAACCGTAACTACGATTCTGCAAAACTTCTGTCCTAGGAACATGGCCTGTGTCCAAAAACACGAGGGGGGACGTGTCCCTCTCTGCCAGTTCAAATCTAGTGGAAACGTGCAGACAGAGCAGGACACAGGGGTGGCCATGTCAAACAACATGACCCGTGTCAAAAGATATAATAAGAATTAGCTTTTATGCTCTTCATGAAAGTTGTAGCTCTTTCTCTTAGCTTTCCAAGGACACCTAATTCACCTCGTTTCAACATACATAACTCAAGTTATGCTCATTTTACTGAGTAAAGGTCAAGGGTTGAAATTGAGAAAAATGCCAAAATGTTATTTTGGGAAAAGCTAGCTTTCCTAAGTGTGGGAACCTTTCTTGTATGCCTTTATAAGTGTGATGAGACCTCAGTAAGGGTATTTAATAAAGTGTATTCATGATGCATGTAAATCAATTATTATCTTAATAGATAAGTTTAAAGATTAATTGATGAATAGATATGATTGGAAATATTTGGATTTGTGGCAATTGTTGGGAATCTATGGAATGTAATAAACGAAATAGAATGGTGCTCCTTTTTAAAGAAGGCTACGGCTAGTTCAGATGCAAATGACATTTCTGACTTAACTTATATTTAAAAATCACATCAAGATGACTCTTATTAGAAAGGTAATATAAATGTTTCTTGTTTTTATTTATAAATAGTTTATGTCAGAAATGAAAAGATGAATTTTTGTATTTTGATGGATGTAGTCAATCATTTTATTTTTCATATTTTTGGTTAATTCATTATTCGTGGAATGAATTGACGAATTTATGTTTACATATATTAATCAGGTTAAGGAGCAGTCGTAACCGGAGATGTTGGATCGGGTTCAAGAGATTCAACAGCAAATGGAGCAGCAAAGCCAACAACGTGAGGCAGAGTGGAAAATGCAATTTGAACAATACCAATGTCAACATAACCAAATGATTAATGAGTTGAAATCATATGTACAAGCCGCTGGCACTCAACCAAGCCAACAACTACAACTAACAGAACAAGATAATCAGAATAGTGAAGATGATCATGATGAAGATGACAATGATAATGAGGATTATTAAACTTTGTATTTGAACAAACTTTGTTAAGTTGAATTTGAACAATGAGTTATGTTGTAAGCGATTTGTTATGTTTGTTTTATGGATTGGTTAAATGCATTGACAGGTTGAAATTGATGTCTGAGTGAATTTTGTTATATTGTGGATTTTGAATATTTAATTTGAATTATTTTTATATTCAAAAAAATTTGTGGCAGATTTTGCAGCAGAAATATCACCCGCAAATTTGCGTAGATTTTGCAATAAAAAATTCGCCTCAAATTGAAAAATCTACCGCAAAATCTGCAGCAAATTGGCGACAGAAAAATTAACTGCAAATTAGCAGTGGCAACATCTACCGCAAATCAGGCGAGGAAAAATCCGCCGCAAATTGGCCCATTTCCGGCAATGATTCCGGCATGTTACCGGAGAGTTTTGTGGCAGATTTGCTGTGGAAAAATTCACCGTAAATTTGCTGCAAAAATTAAAATTTGCCACAAACTATATTGCGTCGACCGTAATTGTTAATTTGCGGTGAATTTTAAGTGATTTGCGGTGAATTTATCCTTCGCAAATCTCATTTTTTCTTGTAGTGATTGGAGGAGAAAGCCAATGAAGCATTCCAGCAGAGCACGCTGCGGCGCTAGGTATGTCACGTTGTGGCATGATGCGCATCACCTGCTATCAGCACTTACACCCGAGGCATGCGCGCTGCGGTGCAAGGAAGTACACGCCGCGACGTGAGGCACAAAACTAAGCTTATAAATAGATTTTTATCAGATTTTCTTAGGATAGTCGTTTTAGGGTTAGAGAAGCTGCGCTAGGTCTTCGTTTCTGAGGCTGAAAGAGGTCAAGGGAGCCAAGGTTGGAGATTATCTTCCTCATGAAGGGAGATTCAAGCATCAATCGCAACATCCATAAGTCTTTCCTCCTTTTTTCCTTTTCTCTCTTCTCTTCCATTATCTTGAACATGTATTTTGTGATTATATTTTCGTGTTCAATGATGTAGCAGCTGTTGTAGGAAATACTTTGAATCCTTTGTATGAATATTAATGATTTTGTTCTCCTTTGAGTTTGTATGGATGTATGGTTTTGTTCAATCATATTGTGCTTAATGCTCTTGAATGCCTGATCAGCATTTAAGCTGATTTGATAAAATCTTATGAGCCTAGACATAAGACTTTGGGTTTGAGATCATATGTATAGTTGATGTATGTTCGATTCCATTCCAATGGAGGGATGAGTTGATTCGCTAATGGGATATAAATATACCTCTTATTCATGCATAGTGTGTGCTTGAGAATAAATCTTAACGAGTGGAGTTTGTGCTAGTTCTCATGGAAACATAGTGGATTAGGTAAATGAAGTCATGGTCATTTGACCCCTAGACATAGGCTTTCAACTAATGAAGATTGTCAAGTTAACATAATCATTACATTCATATTTATGAAGAGGATTGTATATTGTTGGTTGAAGTAAGGGGTGAAAAATGATTTCCCTAAACTCTAACCATTATCTTTACCACTTTTGAGTTTGTAGTTTATGTTTATTTTTCAAATTTTTATGTTCTTGAATAGAATTATATAAGTTATTGGTTAATACTTAGCATTGGAAGTAAACTTATCCTCGTGGGAACGATATTTACCTTTCATTTTATTACTTGTATGACCCGTGCACTTGCAGCCAATTTTGAGACAAACACGCACTCAGTCAGATGATGAAGAATTTGAGCCGGTTTGCTTACATTTTTTTTTAAAAAAAAGAAATGTAATTTAGCACTAGCAAACAATGACTTCATTCATGATGTCAACTCTATACAATATTAGAATTGGTTAATTCAAGCCACAAAATTAGCAGTGTTATTTCTTTAAAACCAATCATTAGTCAAGATAGCATAACAGAACACAATAGTAGACTCATGATAAACACAAAAACAAAAATCCAATTCCGGTTGATATAGATGTTATTTCTTACATGAGCATATTTGAAAGAAATAACTTGAAAATCATACATTTCAAAGTAACCAATGACTTTGTTGCTACCCCTAGCATTCAAAACCATTTTGTATTTTGGTTTGAGAACTTCCATTTTATTAGGTGTGATTGAAGGATTTATGTCAATTTTATAAACCTAGATCAATTATAGATACAAGATTATAGCATATTAAACGAATTGTATTCAAGAAATAGATTAAGAATGTGTACCTGGCATGATTCCATAATCCATTATTGTTCAGTGAAGAAGTCAAGAGAATTCGCATGTGTGAGAGAAACTGCCCTCAATCCTAGTAGGTTTTCTATACATCCTAAAAGCTGCCTAATGGGAAAGCAGTTTATAACTTACCAGATGAGAGTAAAGACTTCTCAACTGACTACTAAATGAACAGCACAAATCCATTACGGACTACTCACAACAAAAGCCCAAATACAATATTCATAAACAGACCAAGTGCTATATTATAAATATAATTCCATAATTAACATATTAATGATTTAAATAATATTTTAATTATTAATTAATACGAATCCACATAACATATATATTTGAATTAAATTCAACAATTCTCCCACTTGGATAGCATTAGTCAATCATTAAAATACAAGAATCATTAACACTATAATACTAACTATGGTCAAAGCACGTGTCAACCAACAGTCTTAGAAATATAAGTTTTAACGCTGCAGAAATAGTATCTGATAGGGAAATAGATCATACATGTTAAATGCTCATATTTCACATAAAGAATAATGAATATGGAAAAACATAATTAATTAAGAGAAATATGCAATCCAAGAATAGTCCAAGCATCTGAAAAAGCTATAAGAGATATGATAATAAAAGTGACGTCATCTCATACAGATCTTATAAGAATGACAATGAGTATATATAAAATTTCAGACTCCCACTAACCCAAAACATCAAAAGACTTAACTAAACCCATATGAGTTACATGATTTTGAAAAGCTCCAATAGTTAAGCATTTAGTTAGTGGATCTGCTAACATATTCTCTGTAGCAAGATGCTCAATTTGAGTCTGAAACTCTAGAATTTTCTCTCTAACAAACAAATATTTAATATCAAAATTCTTTGAGTGAGAACAGCTTCTGTTGTTTTGAGAGAAATACACAGCAATAGTATTGTCGCAATATATCACAAGTGGCCTAGATATGCTTTCAACAATATGAAAGCCAGGGATTAAGTTTTTTAGCCACATCGCTTGACAAATAGCCTCATAGCAAGTGACATACTCTGCCTCCATGGTAAAAGTAGTTGTAAGAGTCTGTTTGACACTCTTCCAAGAGATAGCTCCTCCTGCCATCATAAAAATAGAGCCGGAAGTAGACTTTCGGTCGTCAGGGCAACCTGCGAAATCAGAATCAGAATAACCAATGACCTAAAGTTGATCAGACTTCTTATAGGTCAACAAATAATCTTTGGTTCCCTGCAAATATCTCATGACCTTTTTTACGGCTTTCCAATGACTTAAACTTGGGTTGCTCAAGTATCTCCCTAAAGTATTAACAACAAAAGTAATATCGGAATGAGTACAAACTTGAGCATACATTAAATTGTCAACAGCGGAGGCATATGGGACTTTTTCGATTTCAACTATCTCTATATCATTTTGAGGACATTGGAATTTAGAGAGTTTATCACCCTTTTGAACATGTGCAGCACATGGGTAGCAAGAATGCATGTTAAACTGCTTGAGGATCTTTTCAATATATCCTTTCTGAGACAATCCAAGAATGCCACATGACCTATCACGGTAAATCTGGATGCCTAAAACAACTGAAGCATCACCAAGGTCCTTCATATCAAAGTGGCTACTCAACATCAGTTTTGTTTCAGTCAAAAGTTTAACGCAGCTGCTAGCAAGAAGAATATCATCGACATATAGAACAAGAATTATAAAATTGGTCCCACTAGTCTTCAAATAAATGCACTGATCTGAGGCATTTTCTTTGAAGCCAAAAGAAGTGACAACCTGATCAAATTTCAAATACCATTGCCTGGATGCCTATTTCAGTCCATAAATGGACTTTTTAAGTTAGCAAACCAAATGCTCCTTACCTGTTTCAATAATACCATCAAGGTTAACCATATAAACATCCTCGGCTAGATCTCCATTCAGAAAAGCCGTCTTCACGTCCATCTAGTGAAGTTCTAAATCAAAGTGAGCTACCAAAGCCATAACAACTCGAAATGCATCTTTTGTAGAGACCGGTGAGAAAGTCTCCTTATATTCAATGCCTTTTCTTTGACTATAGCCTTTTGCTACTAGTCTAACTTTGTACCTCTCAACTCTACCATCTAGACTACGCTTGGTTTTGAAAAACCATTTGCACCCAACAAGTTTGTAACTAACTGGAAACTCCACGAGATCCCAAACAGTATTATGAGACATAGAAGACAATTCATCATGCATAACATTTAGCCAATTAGAAGCATGAGAGCTAGAGATTGCCTCCTTAAAGGTTATAGGATCGCCGTCATCATGGAGATCAAACTCGTGCTCCTGAAGATATACTACATAGTCATCTGGTATAGAAGGCCTTCGTACTCTCTAAGATCATCTTAATGAGACTACTTCAGGAATGTCATATGGTTCCTGTTCATCAGCTGGTGGTGCCACTACATCATCTTCTTCTCGAATAGCCTAATCATCATCATGATTGACTGGAATCATGATATTTGCAGGAAGTGAAACAACCGGTACAAGAACTACGGTTCGATCTTCTTTAAGAGTGACTGGTCGTGGTATATGGCTCCCACTATCCATATCATCCTCAAAGAATATCGCTCGGTCAGACTCGATGACTCGCATGGAGTGAGAAGGACAATATAATCTATAACCTCTAGAGCCCACACAGTAGCCAATGAAGAAGGTGCTAACAGTCTTAAGATCAAGCTTCTTTTGTTGAGGATTATAAGGTCTAACCTCTGCCTTACAACCCCATACATAAAAGTGTTTCAAACTCGGCTTCCTTCCAGTCATCAGCTCATAGGGAGTTTTAGGTACAGACTTACAGGGTACTTGATTAAGAATGTACACAACAGTCTTCAAAGCATCTCCCCAAAGAAAATTTGACAATGACGAATAGCTCAACATGCATCTCACCATATCCATAAGCGTGCGGTTACATCTCTATGCAACTCCATTCTGCTCAAGAGTACCAGACATAGTATATTGAGCTTCAATTCCATATTCATCAAGAAATATGGCAAACGGTCCTGGATTTCTTCCAGTTTCATCATATCTATCGTAATAGTCACCTCCTCTATCAGACCTCACACATTTGATCTTCTTTCCTGTCTTCAATTCAACTCAGCCTTGAAGGATCTGAAGGCATCCAAAGAACCAGATTTTTCCTGGAGAAGATCTATCCAACCGAATCTGGAGAAGTCATCTATGAAGGTAATAAAATACCTATATCCACCCATGACAGTGGGTGTAATGGGTCCACACATGTCTGTGTGAATCAACTGTAACACATCATCATACTTGTTTGCTCCTTTATTCCTAGTTTTGGCAGTGAACTTGCCTTTAACACAATCAACGCAAGTATCAAAATCAGAGAAGTCAAGGTTATGAAAAATACCTTCCCTAATCAGTCTTTCAATTCGGGGCCTAGAGATGTGCCCCAAGCGTTTATGCCATAGCATAGAAGAACTCTCATCAGTCCTACTACACTTACTTCTAACAACAGAGTTAACAGACATATCATTCAAATTCAACATATATAGTCCATCACACAAAACTCATGAACCAACGACAACGGAATTAAAACAAACAACAACTTTTCCATTACTAAATTCAAAAGTGTAGCCATATTTATCCAAAACTGAAACTGAAATCAAATTCCTTCTCATGGAAGGTACATAAATAACATCTTTCAACAATAAAGTATGTCCAGAAGGTAAATACAAGGTAACTACTCATATTTCTTCCATTGGTACTCTAGCTCCATCTCCCACAATGATCTTGGATTCAGCATTACTTAGCTTCCTCAGGCTTGTGATCCCCTGTAAAGAATTCACAACATGAATAGTTACACTTTAGTAAAACCACCAAGTATTGGGAGCAACATCAATCACATTTGATTCAAAACAAGCTAGAACTAGGAGTGTACCTTGCTTCTCAAGTTTCTTCTTGAGAATGTAACAATTATCCACTTTATGGTCATACTTCTTGCAATACTTGCAGTTTCCCTTGAAGAAATTCTTCTTAGGCTCTAAGTGTTGAGATACCTTCCCTCCTTTCTTCTTATCATGTTAAAACTTGCCTTTGTAACCGTTCTTTTTCTCATTTTTAGTACCAGAAGTAGAAGCAACAAATTGAACACTGTGCGATTTCCCTTTCCTTATAGATTCCTCTTCTTGAGAGACAATAGCAATCATTTCATGAACTATCCACTCATCTTTTTGAGTGTTATAAGGGGTCTTCAGAACATCAAATTGAGAAGGAAGTGACTCCAGAACCTGCCAAATCAGATAACTCTCACCGAGATCAACCTTGAGAGACTTCAATTTATTAAAATAGTGCACTAACTTCATGATGTGCTCACGAACTCCACTAACACCATCATATTTAGTCTTCTCAATCAAAGAAAGATATTGACCCTTCTGAGCTTTATCAAAAGTCGTGAATTTCTTACTAACATATTTCAGAAATTCCTTAGCCTTCTCGCTGTCTGGAATGCTCTATCTAATTGACTTCTCCATAGTGTATTTCATCACCTTAAGACACACCTTGTTTGAGTGCTCCCATTTTTCATGAGTAGCCTTTTCAGCAGTAGTGGACTCAGTAGTAAGAGCAGCAGGCTCTTCTTCTCTCGAAGCCAAGTCCATATTAGTGATAGCCAAATAGAGATCCAGAGATTCTTTCCAATCCTCAAAGTTAGTCCCATTCAAAGTCTTGACGGAAGTCAATTGCATAGGCAAAGAGGCTGGCATGAAAACAACAAAAGGAAACATTTAATATGCACGATGTTATCATGCTACAAGAGAATTAAATGATTCCATGTGCACAACCAAACAAGTCCTTTAAAAAATTTCTTACTTATTATGGTCCCACCTAAGGGTACCGAACCATAATAAATAATAAATATAATAATACAATACACAAATTTTATATCACTAAAATTTTTAATATCGATAGGGTACTCGAAAGATAATTGACATAAGCATAAATCTAATAACACATTGTACAATAACAAATTACATTAATAACAACACACCGATAGAGTGTAATTACTAGTAAAGCAATAAAAAAATTATGATTAAAAAACATTTAATCATTCAACATACAAAATTTGCACAATTGTACCCACGATAGGTGAGCTCAATTATACAAATTATCAGTAATTTAGAATTAAATTAACTTGAATATTTGATTATTTTGGTGATTAACAAATATATCATACATTTAATTTTAAAATATAGATATTTCATAAATATTAGTGAAAATAAAATTTCACATTATTTTTAGTGAATACAGTGTTATGATCGTACATAATAGTGTTCAAACAATTTTGTTAAAAGAAATGAAAGTCAAAAACTTAACATATAAGACAAAAAAAACACCAAGTATCGAAACACGTTCTTTAGTCACAAAACCAATAAAGCAATAAGTCAAAAAGCCAATAAAGCATTGTACTCAGTTCGGTTGCACTGTTTTGTAAAGATGATTCCTGTCTCATCATGGATAAAGAATTTCGAACTCCTTATGTTGGGTTGAAACCAAACCTGAATCTGGATTGCTGGACTTTGGATTTTTTTTTTTTGCTGTGATAAAGCTTCAAATTTCGTTCAAAGTGAAACAATAAAAAAAAATAGAGCAACACTGCAATGGAGGTGCAGTTGGACATGAGAACATGTTTCGATACGGCTTTGAACGTGGCTTTATTGGTTTTAAAGTTTTGTAAACTAACGCTGCACTATTTTATTGGTTCTGATACCAATTGAAGGATTTATGTCAATTTTATAAACCTAGATCAATTATAGATACAAGATTATAGTATATTAAACGAATTGTATTCAAGAGATAGATTAAGAATGTGTACCTAACATGATTTCATAATCCATTGTTGTTCAATGAAGAAGTCAAGAAAATTCACGTGTGTGAGAGAAACTGCCCTCAATCCTAGTAATTTTTTTATACATCCTAAAAACTATCTAATGGGAAAACAGTTTATAACTTATCAAATGAGAGTAAAGACTTTTCAACGGACTACTAAATGAACAGCCCAAACCCATCACAAGTTACTCACAATAAAAGTTCAAATACAATATTTATAAATTGACCAAGTATTATATTATAAATATAATTTCATAATTAATATACTAATGATTTAAATAATATTTTAATTATTAATTGATGCTAATCCATATAACATATATATTTGAATTAAAATTCAACAGTGATTTATTTTATGTGCCAAAGAAAAAGCAAAAACCAAATCATGACAATGACACTTAACATCCAATTAACCAAATATTTATATATATTAATGTTTATGCCTATATATGTAAAAATGTATGTACTCTTAATCCTATGTAAAAAGTTACCAGAGAATGAAGAAAAAAGAGAACAAATACTTGCTTTTAACAAGCCCAGTCTTGAAAGCTTGCGCCCTGTGCACCTTTTGATATCACATTGCCCAAAATCCTGAGTAAACATCATGTGAACCAATTACATCCAAAATTTAAAGTTACATGCCATATGAATATTAGATCTGAATTCACTGATGACATATCAGAAGCCTTTTTCCATCAATACCGATCTAATTCAATCACGAGCAATTCTTGCCGCGGCACAAATCCAACACCTCATCCTTAAGCACAATCAATGACAACACATTAAAATAACAGATAAAAAATAACAAAAGAGAAAATACTTTAAGTGGGCTGAATGTAGCCGATTTATAACTTGGTGAAACAATATAAGAACGCGTGTATTAACAAGGAGTGTCTGATTTTTTGAGCTATTAAGTCTGTTGATTTTTTTAGCCAGGAATAGAAGATGAGTTTTGTGCTATTAACACTGTTGATTTTTTGAGCCAATGAGTGGAAATAATGGGACCTGTATATTAACAAGTGTGTTTGATTTCTTCTCATTTAGCCAAAATTAAAGAGGGCCGCACGGGAAAGTGGCTGAGAAAAAAAAAAGTAAGCCAACAAAAAGCAAGTGAAGGCTTTTTATTAGCTGAATTCAAGTATAGCCAGCCGTTAATATGTTGGCACTAAAAGACAAAAAGCAAGCCAACCAAAAACTAAATCAAAGCTTTTATTTGTTATTTTAATATGTTATCACCATGTTATCATCATTTTATTGGTTGAGAATGAAGTATTGGGTTTGTGCCCAAGCAAGAATTGCTCCCAATCCACAAACACTCTTAGAAAGATATGGCAGGACAAGTAGTTACCACAGCAGCTGGGATTCAAGATGTGGACCCTATGCGGCCATGCCCCATTCTTGATGAATTCTCAATGGTATTCAGTCTTAAAGATCACGATCTCAGGCAATGGAATAAACAGGTGGCAGACAAAATGTTTTTGCCGTTTGAAGCCTCTAAAATCAATCCTCAGTATTCCGTTATCTAGTTTTAAGAGGGGACATGAGTTCTATTGGAGCAAAACAAAGACTAGAATTTCTCAATCAAATCAGCATATCGACTCATTTGTATTACGCCAAATGCAGGCCCGGGACCAAGCACAGCGCATCAAGCGGTGGATGTTAATTGGAATAAGTTATGTACTGGGACTGCAACAGGAGGTAATTAAAAAATTTAAAATAAAAATAATTTTTAAGGATTTATCAACAATTTTATTCAGTTAAAAAATATTGAAAAACTTAAAAAAAATTAAAAATTAGTCTTTTGGGAGTTAACTATGCAAAGAAATAGATAAAAATTTAATCACACAACATCCTGTACATCTATTCTAAGACCGTTATCCTTAAATTATTTGTGCGAAATTGAACAACATAAAAATATTTAATCTATCCTACAAAATAAATAATAACAAGAATGAACAAATAAAAAACTAAGAAAAATATGTTTTATTATTTACAAGAAAATTAGAAAATAAATTAAATATTTACAAGTTAATTAACAATAAAAGTACTAAAGACTATTTCACAAAATTTACAAGTTGGAATAAAATAAAAAGAAGTCCAAGATTAAAAAAATATTTACAACTAAAATAGAAAAAGATAACAAATAAAAATAAATGAATCAGAAACAAAATTACAAAGATTTCCAGTATATATGTAGTTTGTTTTCTTGACGGTTATGTAAGTTGGCAAGTTCTTTGGTTTAAATTAACCTATTATTAATCATCTTATGAAACTCATTTACTAAATGAGTTGAATTTTTGAAATAACATTAATTTATATTTCATAGCTAGAAACCAAAAATGTAAAATAAACGTGTGTTTTTGCATATTAATATAGAATTAACCAATTAAACGAACTAAATTACATGGTGCTTATGTTACTAGAGTTTTAAACCCCGCATATTATCAAATTTCATTTCAAGAGTTCAGGAGAAGTTCATATATGCATGTGAAACCTCAATCACATTTTAAGATTTTTTTTTTTGTCAAACCACAACATATCTTTACAGATTCGATTTATTTGAATTATCTATGAGATTAAGCTTCATTCGATTGCAAAAGTACAATAGTTATGTGATCTTTTCACAAAAGTTGCTTCTTTGAAATTTGAACTCACATTCTCGTCCCAAAGAATCAAAGTTGCTTACCATCTTGACACACCAATTGTGGGTCATTTTAAGATTTTTAAAGTCTGTAAAATTGTAAAATAGATTTATTTATTATTATAGTTTGTATTTGAATTATACAGTGAGTATATAAATTTAAATTTGATACACTGATAGTATAAAAAAAATTACATTGTCATTAATCATACACTATCATATTATTAAAAATACTTGACTCTCATAATTTTAAAAGTCATACATGTAATATTTTTTTATTAGTTAATAATATAAAAAAAATTTACTCTAATAATACACGAAAATTAAACTCCAAGTATATTTCTTAAGTCAGTTTATGCATCAATCAATGTTTAAGTTCATCTCTAAACAATTGTAAGGGCATAAGCACATTGGCATGATGTATTTAAGAAAAATAATTTCTCAGCTAAGTGCTGGCCCAAGAACCCAAATAATAAAAGCACGAAGAACACTTCCTAATCATTGTGTCAAATCCATTGGTTTTATATGTAATATTAAGTTAAATGTCATCAGATATCAAAATGTCACCTACTTTTATTATACGCTAAAAACTTGTGAGCAAATGCATGAACTTTTCCTCAGAAACTTTCTCTTCCAGTCTTCCTTTGACTAAGAAATCAAGCATGTATTTATATGTAATTGCCTTT
The DNA here is from genome assembly GCA_029884605.1 of Ormosia emarginata. Taxonomy (NCBI): domain Eukaryota; kingdom Viridiplantae; phylum Streptophyta; class Magnoliopsida; order Fabales; family Fabaceae; genus Ormosia; species Ormosia emarginata. The sequence goes on from JAQQTP010000025.1 coordinate 6,809,120, forward strand.
CCACTCACGCCTTCCCTTCCATCCACTGAAGACCGCTCAGTCAAGCTGCTTATCCAGCTGTTGTACCCTTGAGCCATAAACGTTACTTTCATGTGGAACTATCATATTTATAACCGTAATGCAAGACTCCTATCTGTTGTACCCTTGAGCCATAAACGTTACTTTCATGTGGAACTATCATATTTATAACTGTAATGCAAGACTAAATTTATGAGTATACTTTACTTCATGTGGAACTATCATATTTATAACCGTACTAGTGCATGTTTGGATAGGATTTTCAACAGCTATTTTCAGTTTTTTTTTTTTGAAAAAAAGTTGTTGGAGACAACTTCAAACATGTTTGATAATTTTAGTTAAAATTTTTACATGAAATTCAATATATTATAATAATTTTTTTTCATAATGTCGAAACTTGAAGTTTATGATTAAATTATAAATTATTTTAAAATTTTTGAAACATAAATATTATTTTATTTTAATTAAATGATTTTTTTAATCATTCAATATTTTTTGATAATTTAATGTATAAAAATAATTAACTTTTATACAATTCAAAAAAATAAATTATTTTAAAATTATTTTTTTCTTAATATATCCAAACATAAAATTAATTTTATTATAATCAATTATATAATAATTTATTATTAAAATAATTAAAATTTTCACAATTAAACCAAATATTTAATTTGTGGTGGGGTTGGGGGAATTGCGAGGCTCTCGTTTTAACACGAAAATTCTTTGATAGTTGAAATTTATATGGAGTATCATATGCAACTATATTATAAGGAAGAAAAATATTTGTACATAATTAGTCTACACAAGTTATGTTGACTAAGCAATTTATAATTGACACATTAATATTTTTAATGTAAAATAATGAGATTTGCTACATAACACTCGAGCTGATAAACGCTCAAATATTATAGCCTTTAGATTACTAAATTTTGCAGTGAGATATGTGAGCACACAGAAAAAAAAAAAACTCGAGCGTTTAACAGAAAATCTCTAAAATAATTGTTACACAAGAATCTATATAATTAGATCATGTTTAGTAGTGATTAATTCTCTACCAAAATAGTTTTTGCTTGAAAAAAAGTTTTTTTTACTGTTTTAATTATGTCTGGCAATTTATGCTTTAATTTTTACACAAAATTTAATATATTTTAACAATTTATTTTCATAATATTGAAACTTGAAACATTTGATTATAGATTATTATAAAAAAATTGATATATAAATATTATTTTATCTTCAATTAAATTACTCTTTTAATTATTTTATTTTATTTTTTATAATTTAATATATAAAAATAATTTTTTTATACAATTTAAACAAAATAAATTATTTTAAAATTACTTTTTAATTAATATATCTAAATATAAAATTAATTTTATTATAATTAATTATACAATAATTAATTATTAAAATAATTAAAAATTTTACAATTAAACCAAATAAACACTTAATTAGTGGTGGGGTTGGGGGGAATTGCGAGGCTATCGTTTTAACACGAAAATTCTTGATAATTGAAATTTATATGGAGTATCATATGCAACTATATTATAAGGTAGAAAAATATTTGTACAGAATTAGTCTACATAAGTTATGTTGACTAAGCAATTTGTAATTGACACATTAATATTTTTAATGTAACATAATGAGATTTGCTACATAACACTCGAGCTGATAAACGCTCAAATATTATAGCCTTTAGATTACTAAATTTTGCATTGAGATATGTGAGCACATGGAAAAAAAAAAAACTCGAGCGTTTAACAGCAAATCTCTAAAACAATTGTTACACAAGAATCTATATAATTAGATCATGTGAAGTAGGGATTAATTCTCTACCAAAATAGTTTTTGTCTGAAAAAAAGTTTTTTTCACTGTTTCAATTATGTCTGGCAATTTATGCTTTAATTTTAGATAAAATTTAATGTATTATAATAATTTATTTTTATAATATTGAAACTTGAAGCATTTGATTATAGATTATATATTATTCTAAAAAATAGAGATGTAAAATATTATTTTGTTCTTAATTAAATAACTCTTTTAATTATTTTATATTTTTTGGGTAATATAATGCATAAAAGTATTTTTTATATCTTTCAAACAAAATAAATTATTTTATAATCATTTTTTAGATAATATATCTAAACATAAAACTGATTTTATTATTATAGATTATAACAATAATCAATTATTAAAATAATTAAGTTTTCATAATTAATTCAAGCACATACTTGAAACTTATGATTAAATTATAGATTATTCCTTACACTTTGATATGTAAATATCATTTTGTCTTCGATCAAATAAATTTTTTAATTATTTTATACCTATTTTAATAATTTAATGTATAAAAATAATTATTTTTTATATCATGTAATTGAAATAAATTAGGCTTAAAATTATTTTTCAGATTAACATATTCAAACATAAAATTGATTCTATTATAATTGATTATACAATAATCAATTATTGAAATAATCAAATTTTTACAAATTTTGATTATTTCAATAATCGATTATAGTAAAATTAGTTTTATATTTGAATATATTAGTTGAAAAGTAATTTTAAAATAATTTATTTTATTTAGATAATATGAAAAAGAATTATTTGTATACATTAAATTACCAAAAAAGATATAAAAGGATTAAAAATTTATTTAATTAAAGATAAAATATTTGTACAGAATTAGTCTACATAAGTTATGTTGACTAAGCAATTTATAATTGACACATTAATATTTTTAATGTAAAATAATGAGATTTGCTACATAACACTCGAGCTGATAAACGCTCAAATATTATAGCCTTTAGATTACTAAATTTTGCATTGAGATATGTGAGCACATGGAAAATAAAAAATAAAAAACTCGAGCGTTTAACAGCAAATCTCTAAAATAATTGTTACACAAGAATCTCTATAATTAGATCATGTGAAGTAGGGATTAATTCTCTACCAAAATAGTATTTTGTTTGAAAAAAAAGTTTTTTTCAAAATATTATAGCCTTTAGATTACTAAATTTTGCATTGACATATGTGAGCACATGGAAAAAAAATAAAAACTCGAGCGCTTAACAGCAAATCTCTAAAATAATTGTTACACAAGAATCTATATAATTAGATCATGTGAAGTAGGGATTAATTCTCTATCAAAATAGTTTTTTTGTTTGAAAAAAAAGTTTTTTTCATTGTTTCAATTATGTCTGACAATTTATGCTTTAATTTTAGATAAAATTCAATGCATTATAATAATTTATTTGAATAATATTGAAACTTGAAGCATTTGATTATAGATTATATATTATTTTAAAAAATAGAGATATAAATATCATTTTTTCTTTAATTAAATAATTCTTTTAATCATTTTATATTTTTTTCGTAATTTAATACATAAAAATAATTTTTTTATCATCCAAATAAAATAAATTATTTTAAAATTACTTTTTAGATAATATATCTAAACATAAAATTGATTCTATTATAATCGATTATAATAATAATCAATTATTGAAATAATTAATTTTTCATAACTAATTCAAACACACTTGAAACTTATGATTAGATTATATATTATTCTTTACACTTTGATATGTAAATATTATTTTATCTTCAATCAAATAAAGTTTTTTAATCATTTTATCTATTTTAGTAATTTAATGCATAAAATTAGTTTTATCTTTAAATATATTAACTGAAAAATAATTTTAAAATAATTTATTTCGTTTGAATAATATAAAAATAATCACTTTTATACATTAAATTATTAAAAGAGATATAAAATAATTAAAAAATTATTTGATTAAAAGTAAAATAATATTTATATATCAAAATTTTTAAAATAATCTATAATCTAAAATTATAAACTTTAGACTTTAAGATTATTAAAAAAATACTATTATATATTAAATTTCTTACAAAAAACTGAAATTACTATACATGTTATAAATAATCTCCAACTTCTTTTTTTTTTTCCAAAAAAAGCTATGAAATCTTATTGAGAAGCTGAAACCAACATGCCCTAATTCAAATGTTGATTTGGTCTTAGTTTGTGTGGACGTCTCTCTCTGAGATGGGTGTTGGCCACTGACCGTTATTGGTTTAGTCGCCATCAACTGGAATACATACTATTCTCCCATATACAAACTACATAAAAGTTATGGGCTTAAAAGGCCCGTAAACTCAAAAGGGAGGAAACTTACTGAAGAATATAGGAAAGCAAAGCCATGGGTGTGTACACCAAGCAACAACTCCTTCAGCTATTTCTACTGATCCTAACAGCAGCAAAAGCAGCATCTGAACTCAAGCCCAAGTCGGACTGCCCAACAAGCTGTGGCTCTCTTTCCATTCCTTATCCGTTTGGAACAAGTGAGGGTTGTTATTTGGATGACACTTTCCTCATCAATTGCACCCATAATTCCAGCACTGTTATCCCTTACCTGCGAAGAGGCGACATAATTGTGCTCAACATATCACTAGATGGGGAACTGCGCGTTTTAAATCACGTAGTTAGTGATTGTTACGACTTGAATGGGCATATAGCCAATTACAGCAGTGACGAGATCACTTTCGACTTGGCTCATTTTCACGTCTCATGGAAAAGGAACAAATTCACCGTAGTTGGTTGTGACACATACGGAGAATTCCTGGGCTATGATCTGGCGAAGGGAAAGTACACTACAATGGACGGATGCATAACCGTCTGCATCAGTCCTGATGACGTCACGGCTAATGGATCTTGTTCTGGCAGGGGCTGTTGCCAGATTTCTATACCCAAGGGACTATCAGCTTTTGATAGGGCAATAGGCAGTTTCAAGAACCACACCATCGTACATGACTTTAATCCATGTGGCTATGGTTTTTTAGTTGAAGATGGAGCTTATAACTTCTCATTATCAGATCTTAAGAATTTTGAGAACAAGACCGTACCCATTGTGCTGGATTGGGCAGTGGGAAATCAGACGTGCGAAGAAGCAAAACGTAACTTTTCGAGCTATGCGTGCAAGGCTGACAACAGTGAATGCTACAATTCAACCAACGGAGACGGTTATCGTTGCAAATGCAACTCCGGTTTTCAGGGAAACCCGTACCTCCATGATGGCTGTAAAGGTGCGTAGGTATAATTAGTGGATTTAATTTGGTTGCTGCTAAGTACATACAAAGAAAGACACAAGCCATTATAATTTGGCAATCAAATTAGATAGTGATCCTCTATCACATTATTGTTTTAAGTATTTAAATTATTATTAATATGTATAAAAATATTTTTAATGATACATATATTTTTATTATGAACTCTATAATTTTATACATATTAAATAATAATTTAAGTAGTTATGATAGGTCGTATCTAACTAAAAATCACTCTTTAGGACAAATGATATTCACACACTAGGCATTTTTGAGTAAGAACTTCTTAAGTATGTTAATTTTTTACATATGTAAAGTTATACTAGTTGAGATATTGTATTTTTAACATGGCAGACATAACTTTATACATATTAAAAATTGATTTGTATGTCTAACGAAACCACACGACATGACACGACACCCCCCAAGTTCTAGTCTCGACATCAATGGCATGTCATGCTTGTGCGACATTGACAATAGCCCACCAAGTTGTAGTTACGCCAACCCATAACCTCCATGGCCGAACCAAAGCTCCAACTCTGATGCACCAATGACCTAGGTTGTGGACCATTGAGTCTTCATTATGCACCCATCCTTGTTGTTGCCTAAACAAGTTTTAGGGGAACAACAAAGGCTGACGGCGTTGAGGAAGGCAGCTCGTGCAGCGATTGGGTAATGAAGCAGAAGATGAAGATGGCTTGTGCGACAATGATGGCATCTCATTGGCGACCTCCATTTTCAGCATCGACAACAGCACCGACCACCACCTCACCAGTGGCAAGCCACCAATCTAGACCCAACCGTGCTACCAACCACCACTCAGTCATAGCCAACGAAAAATACCCCTGTATTTCCTTATTTTTTTTAACAATTTTTTTAAATATATAAAATGGTGGGCTGTGTAGGCTGCATGTCTTTGATCACAATCATGAGTTTATTTTATTCATTATTGAACTTTGTTAGATCTAGTGAGCACCGGTGCTCACCACTTTGTTAGGAGCACCGTAAACATCTCTAGAAATTAGGTGTAGAAATAAGAAAACTTGGTGAGGGATTTTGGTGCTTTGTAAAAGGTTTAGACCTCAATGTCACCTGATAAAGAAGTTTGTAATTATGACCTCATTCTTAATGGTAATTAACTTGATAATTTTCTTAATTACTTAACTATTTGTTTTAAGTAAATTAGAAAGATTGTTGACTGATTGTTGAGAAAATGTAGCATTTTTATATGTATAAATGTAATTTTGATTCACTAAGTATTTTATTTTATTAGTAAATTATATCGTAAAATATATTTAAAACATACTTAAAAAACTAGCAAAAATAATAATAAAAAGTTATTACAATACTATAACACATTCTTATTTCTTATATATATTAACTATCAATAAATTTTAAAATTATAATTTTCATATTTTACCTTATATATGAAGAATTACATAAATATTAAACAGTATTACAACATTGACGCTTGGCCAAGACAAATGCTAACACCATGTACAAATAATGATAAGATAAACTCTTCTAAAATCCTAAGTTGTTAGATAAAAGTTTATGCATGACTTTATTATATATCTAACAGAAAAGGCGATGGTTCCATTAATTTGTATTTTATGCAGCATCTCATTGGCTTCCTTGCAACTAAATTGAAATCATGTCATGTAATTTTCTTCAGATATCAAAGAATGCAGTATGGAACCCAACCCCTGCAGTGGAATATGCCAGGATTTTGATGGCGGTTATAATTGTTCATGTCCCGAGGGATATGAAGGAGATGGACAAAGAAATGGCACAGGTTGCAAGAGGAAACTCGGACTTATAATTGCACTGAGTAAGTGTATATGATGCATCTTAATTAGTTAATTAGTTATATATTGCCTTAGCATTTTCTTTTTTTCATATTTTTCCAGAGTTATTATTTGCTAGCTAAGAGAGGAAAAACTGAACTTGGTTCCTACCAAAGTCACTTGTGCTATTGCGCGAGTGTTACATCATCTACTTATTGTAGCTAATGTTTTTAAAATTGGATTGGTTATTGAACCGGTAAAGATATTGATTTACGGTTTATTAGTTTAATTGTGATTGAATTATGGTCAAAGTGATAATTAAATATATATATTTTAATATTATATAATATATTAATTAAGTAATATACTAATATACTAATATCTCATATTATGTTATTTAGTACTTTAAAGTCTCACATTGTATAATAAGTGAAGTATCCATACATGCAACATATGTAAAAGTTAAGAAAAAACTGCACTTATAAGTCTCATCTAGAATAGTGAGTGAAACATTTAAGCATATAACTTATATAAAAGTCAAGAGAGGGCAAACTTGCTTATGCCTTTGTTGGGCCTTTTTTGCTTGGCATTAGGTTTCTATTTGGCTCAAAAATTATTTTTGAATGAGTTAAAAATTTGTTGACAAAAAAATAGATTCAATTTTTTTTAAATATAATTGGTTCAAATTGGTTTACTATCAGTTTTACTGGTTCTGTCGGTTCTTGATTGGTTCTAGCTGATTCTTTCACAGTCCGGTTCTGTAAGTCAAATGAATCGGATCTATGATCGATCCACCAGTTTTCCAATCGAACTGACCAGTTCGATCCCCTTTTTTTAGCATTCGTAGCCTGTTGGTAAAGGCATAGAGGACCCATTTTAATTGTCATTGTGCTAGTGTGGGCTTAACCCGAATTCTCATTGTGCTAGTGTGGGCTTAACCTGGGCAATAATGTTATGTTTACACTCAAATTTTTACACTTACTTTTTTAAGAAATAAATTCAAACTAGTATAACTTTTTCTTTTCTTTTTTTTCTCTCTTTCCTTTTTTTTTTTATCCCCAAAAGTAATAAGTATAAAGGGAAGTGTAAAAATTTAGATGTAGAAATAACAATATTGTAAGCCGGGTGTGTCTATTTCCAATTTTGGTTCCTTTAGCCGACCTTGTTCTACAGCAATTGTATTTATAAGAGTTAACCCTAAAAGAAAAATTTAATAGGCAAAGAGGTTTGAGTAAATTTTAATCTCAAAATTAAGTAATCACTTAAAGTTTCGGTAACACCTGCTTGAACTACAACTCTTGAGTTCATATGATTTTCTATTTATTCATATGTAGTATTTAACTAATGAATATGAGGTCTTATTTGGATGCTTATAGCAAGAATCTTGATGCATAATCCAATATTCATCAAAGCAAAAATTGAGTTATGAGTGCAGTAATCCATAATTGTGATTAGAACAATTGTATAAATAAAAAATTACACTAGTTATTTATTTATTTATTTTATCAGAGATTGGAAATTCATTGCTAAGAATGAAAAGAGAATCAAAGTCCCAAGTGCAAAAAAAGTGGGTGTGTGCCCAAGTCTTCCAACAAGCTTAGAAGCATAGTTATAGCACTCACATGTGACTAAGTTATATCCATACATTGTGTTTTCCCTTCCCCTTCTTCATTGTTGTCAAAACTCCTTTTTTTACCAATTGTCCCTCAAAGGAAGCTTGCTTAATTGGCACATTTATAAGGGTTGAGGATCCTAGCTTATTAGATTGTTGGCTCATCATCTTCTTGAAACATATTTTGTGATGCGCTTTTCCAAGGACTTATGTAGATGTCCATATGGTGAACTGAAAAATAGTAGGCTGACTTAGTTGTTGCAACCTTGGTCCTTGAGATTTCGGGTTGCACTGTTGGTTATGTGCCTCCTGGGTATCAACACCTTTGACTAGGAAGGTAGCGTTGTTAGTGTTGTCACCTATCGGAGTCGGCTCTAAGTTTTATGCATTTGGTAGGGGTGTTTGGGGACTCGACACCCCTAGCTCCAGCTCTGATCGGGAATGTGTCTTTTGTAAAATTTGACCCTCCTACTTCCTTCATCGGAGAAGGAGAGCGAGGACAGATCGATGGTGTGGGACCTGATCTACCACCACTTTATGACCATTTTGATGGGAACTGTGGTTATCTAGCTCTTAGGATTGATGGTGCAGTTCCTGATCTTGTTCCCTTATCTTCTCACCAACAGGAACAACTTTCAAATCAGGTCCATATTTGCTTACGCAAACCTTGCAGTCCATTTCATGTTTGAGGCATGTTGAGTTGAGATTTTTCATCATGTTCGATTTTACCGCAATAGTAGCAAAACATGAGTAATTTTTCTTATTTTAACTCAACCTGAATTTTACCTATGCTTCTAGCATTTAATTAGATCCACCCCTTTTTTTCAAGGAATGATTGTCAATTGTCACTAAAATTTTGGGTGTGAAGCCTTGTTTATCTCGGATTGTGAACAACCCAAATTTTGTGGCCAGACTGATTGTGGAGCACAATTTCTTCCCAATCGCGAAAGTTCAAAACTCCCCCAAGAGATCCCAGCATTAGACCTACAATGGTACTAGTGTTGTTTTAGAAGTCCCACATTGGTGGGTTCTTGAGAATGGAGGCTCTTGAAAGTCTATATAAAGAGGCTTAAGTTCCTCTTATAAATCATCCCAAAAATTTTCTCTTTTTTCTCTTGTATAGTTCTTTCCTTGTATTTAGAGAGAGGTCTTGTAATTTCTTTCACATAGTGAAAATTTTTCTACTCTTGCCCGTGATTTTTTTCCCTCATTACCATTGGAGGGTTTTCCATGTTAAATATTGTGTATCAGTTCCTCTTTTCTCATCTCTTATTTAGTTGCGTGATACTATTCCCGTTATACTGGTACCCAATAGTGGTATCAGAGCTCTTGGTTACTACGGTGTAGTGTTCAGAAGAAAATTCTTAGTATGCTCTGTGGTTGCATCATTGACTGATCTTCTACATCAGAAAAGAATTATTCTTGTTGCTGGATATAAAGTGTGGTAGTGTGTAAGTGTATGTCTAGAAAAGTTCTGGTTAGGAAAGACTTGATATTTAAGCATGTCTATTAGTGACCCACATCTCTTTCCTGGGAACTTGCTTGATACACTGATCACGGTCTACGGTCACTATTCCAGTATACGATACTATTCCAATATATGGTACTATTCACGCTGTGGATACTATTCATGGTGACTATTCATACGTGTAGCTGTATACTTTTACAGTGATTGTTAACGCATACTAGATTTGTTCTAGTATACGGTAATACATACAATACTGTTCACGTATACAGTACTATTTACGGTGAAATAGTGCAAGCCGGTTTAGTTGAAAATTATTTGGTGTAAAACCATGGCGACAAAATATGAGATTGAGAAGTTCAATGGGAGTAATTTCTCCTTATGGAAACTGAAGATAAAGGCAATCTTGAGGAAGGACAATTGCTTAGCAGCAATTGAAGGCAGACCTACTGAGATACTTGATGACAAATGGAAGGAGATGGATGACAATGCTGTTGACAACCTGCATCTAACTTTGACAGATTCAGTTTTGTCAAGTGTTGCAGAAAAAAGGACGGCAAAGGAGATTTGGGTTGCTCTCACCAAATTGTACGAGGTCAAGTCACTTCACAACCGAATATTCTTAAAAATGAGACTTTATACACTTCGAATGAGTGAATCAATGACAGTACCGGATCACATCAACAATCTAAACATGTTATTTTCTCAACTTACAGCATCAGAATACAACATAGTTGAAAATGAACGTGCAGAGCTTCTACTTCAAAGTCTACCTGACTCTTATGATCAACTCATCATCAACATAACAAATAATAATGTTGCTGATAATCTTTAATTTGATGACGTTGCTGCTACTTTTCTTGAAGAAGAATCCAGGCAGAAGAACAAAGAAGACAGATTGGAAAGCTCAAAGCAAGCAGAGGCTTTGTCGATGACGAGAGGAAGATCAACGGAACGCAGCTCTAGTGGGAGCCGAAATCAGAGTAAATCAAAGTCACAAAGAAGGGAGAACTTCAAATGCTATCTTTGTGGCATGAGAGGGCACTTGAAGAAAGATTGTTGGCACAACAAGAAAAATACAGATAAAGCTCCTGAAACAACAACCTCTCAAGGATGTGTTGCTAGTACCTTTGATGATGGAGAAGTCCTGTATAGTGAAGTAGCAATTGGTTCCAAAGGCGGAAAACAGCTCACTGATGTTTGGATTATGGATTCAGGAGCAACATGGCACATGACTTCACAACGAGATTGGTTTAGTACTTATGAACCTATCTCTGAAGGATTTGTGTTCATGGGAAATGATCATGCCTTGGAGATTGCTAGAGTTGGTACTGTCAAAATAAGACTGCACGATGGTACTATTCGCACAATTTAAGGAGTACGACATGTGAAGGGTTTAAAGAAGAATTTATTGTCTATTGGGCAATAGACAATTAGATGACCTCGGGTGTAAGACTCATATTGAAGGTGAGATCTTGAAGGTTGTTAAAGGTGCTCTAGTGGTGATGAAAGCAGAAAAAATTACGGCAAATCTATATATGCTTATGGGAGAAACACTGCAAAAGGTAGATGCATCAGTTGCATTAGCAGGCCAAGAAGAATCAACGGTAATGTGGCATCGCAAATTAGGCTATATGTCGAAACGTGGTTTGAAGATTCTCACGGAACGTGATCTCCTTCCCGGGCTCAAATCGGTAAACTTACCTCTTTGTGAGCACTGTGTTACAAGCAAACAACATAGATTAAAGTTTGATAGATCAACTGCTAGAAGCAAGCGCATACTAGACCTGATTCATTCTGATGTGTGAGAGTCACCAGAAATGTCCCTAGGAGGAGCAAAATACTTTGTATCATTTATTGATGATTTCTCTAGGAGATTATGGGTGTACCCAATCAAGAAGAAGTCAGATGTGTTTCCAATCTTTAAAGACTTTAAAGCAAGAGTAGAACTTGAATCCGGAAAGAGGATCAAGTGCTTGAGGATAGACAATGGAGGAGAATATACAGATGACAATTTTCTCACATTTTGCAAGCAAGAAGGTATTAAAAGGTAGTTTACAGTTACATACACACCTCAGCAAAATGGTGTAGCAGAGCGAATGAATAGAACTCTCCTAGAAAGAACAAGAGCTATGTTGCAAACTGCAGGTTTAGCCAAGTATTTCTGGGCAGAAGCAGTCAAAACTGCATGTTACGTGATAAATCGGTCGCCATCAACTGCAATTGGTTTAAAGACACTAATGGAGATGTGGAATGGCAAGCCAGCAGATTATTCTTATCTTCATGTGTTCGGATGTCCTACATATGTGATGTACAATTCCCAAGAAAGAACAAAGCTGGATCCAAAATCCAGGAAATGCATATTTTTGGGTTATGCTGACGATGTTAAGGGGTATCGCCTGTGGGATACCACTGTCCCGCAAGGTTATTGTCAGCAGAGATGTGATATTTGCAGAAAATGAACTGCAAAAAGAACAAGAAGATGACAACACTTTGAAAGAGACTACTACGGTACAGATAGATGGAAAAATTAGAGATTCCTCTGAAGTAGAACAAGAACCAGAGCACGAGGAACAAGAACCATATGAGGCCAATGATATAGAAGTTCGGCAGTCAACTCGTCAGATAAGGCAACCATCATGACACTGAGACTATGTTATGACAAGCCACAATGCATATTGTCTTTTAACAGAAGAAGGAGAGCCATCAACCTTTCTGGAGGCTGTGAGTAGCTCAGAAGCTTCTTTATGGATGGCAGCAATGCAAGAAGAGATGGAAGCCCTACATAGAAATAAGACATGGGAACTTGTTGAACTTCCAAAAGAATGGAAAGCCATTGGAAACAAATGGGTTTATAAGATCATACGAGATGACAACGATCAAGTGGAATAATATCGTGCAAGGCTGGTGGTCAAAGGATATGCTCAGAAAGAAGGAATTGATTTCAATAAAATATTCTCTCCAGTTGTCAGACTTACCACTATCAGAGTAGTCCTGACTATGTGTGTTGCATTTAATTTACATGTTGAACAATTAGATGTGAAAACTGCTTTTCTTCATGGAGAACTTGAAGAGGAGATATACATGCTCTAACCAGAAGGTTTTAAAGAACAAGGAGAAGAAAACTTGGTTTGCAGGTTAACCAAATCTCTGTACGGTCTAAAGCAAGCGCCAAGGTGTTGGTACAAGAGATTTGATTCCTTCATTATTAGCCTCAAATACAACAGACTGAGTTCAGACCATTGTACATATTACAAGAGGTTTGGTGACGATGATTTCATCATCTTGCTGTTGTACATGGATGATATGTTGGTGGTAGGCCTCAACAAAGATCGAGTCCAAGAATTGAAGGCACAGTTGGCTAGAGAGTTTGATATGAAGGACTTTGGACCAGCAAACAAGATTTTAGGGATGCAAATTTACCAAGACAGAAAAGATAGGAAGATTTGGCTTTCTCAAAAGAACTATTTAAAGAAAATCTTGCGGCGCTTCAATATGCAAGATTGTAAGCTAGCCTCTACCCCACTTCCTGTCAATTACAAATTATCCTCAAGTATGAGTCCTAGCAGTGAAGCAAAGAGGATGGAAATGTCTCGAGTACCATATGCATCAGCAGTGGCAAGCCTTATGTATGCTATGATATGTACAAGACGAGACATTGCACAAGCAGTGGGAGCGGTCAGTTGTTTTATGGCAGATCCTGGTAGAGAGCATTGGAATACTGTTAAGAGGATCCTAAGATACATTAAAGGGACCTCAGGTGCTGCATTATATTTTGGAGGATCAGAATTTATTGTCAGGGGATATGTTGATTCAGATTTTGCAGGTGATCTTGATAAAAGAAAATTTACTACTGGTTATGTGTTCACACTTACAGGAGGAGCGGTCAGCTGGTTATGTAAGCTACAGATTGTTGTAGTTCTGTCTACTACAGAAGCTGAATACATGACAGCTACTTAAGCTTGTAAGGAAGCTATTTGGATTAAAAGGTTAATGGAAGAACTCGGGCACAAGCAGCAGATAATTACTGTGTATTGTGACAGTCAGAGTGCCTTGCACATTGCAAGGAATCCAGGTTTTCATTCAAGGACAAAGCACATAGGTATCCAGTATCATTTTGTTCGAGAAGTAATAGAAGAAGTGAGTGTGGATATGCAGAAGATTCACACCAAAGACAACCTAGCAGATGTTATGACAAAACCAATTAACACTGACAAGTTTATTCGGTGTTGATCCTCCTATGGCCTATCAGAAACGTAAGCAACATGGAATGGCAAGGTAGAAAGAGTGGTGTGAAGATATGATTGACTTAATCAAATCTTCAAGTGGGAGAATTGTTGTTTTAGAAGTCCCACATTGGTGGGTTCTTGAGAATGGAGGCTCTTGAAAGCCTATATAAAGAGGCTTAAGTTTCTCTTGTAAATCATCCCAAAAATTTCCTCTTCTTTCTCTTGTATAGTTCTTTCCTTGTATTTAGAGAGAGGTCTTGTAATTTCTTCCACATAATGAAAATTTTTCTACTCTTGCCCGTGGTTTTTTTCCCTCATTACCTTTAGAGGATTTTTCACATTAAATATTGTATGTCAGTTCCTCTTTTCTCATCTCTTATTTAGTTGCGTGATACTATTCCCGTTATACTAGTACCCAACAACTAGGTGCTGGAACCCATTATCAACAATGGCGTGACCTTTCTCCCATTGCTTGATAACTAGCATTTGACCTTTGATCTTCCACGGCTGCCAGCGAAGGGCTGCACAAGCATCAAGGGCTTTCGGCAAAGTAGAATCTGAAAGTTTGCAGTTTTATCTCCTTACAAATGGAAGCCCTTAGGGTTCTTCCATATTCTGGCCAAAATCACAGTGAATGTGGTTTGGGACAGAGGTTTGCTTGAGAATAGTCTTCCAACAAGGCACCGCTTCTTGGCTTCCATTTGCTATGAAAAATCTGCTTCATCGAGGATCACAGTTTTAGGCTCACCCTCAAGATTGCCCATTTCAAAGGAGGAATCCGTTGTGCTATCAGCAGTTCTATATAATGTAGTTCTGAGTCGTTGCCAGATGGGGTTGAGCTAGTCTCAATGGGAAGGAGAGCACAGGTGGTGCTCGCAAGATGCCACAATCAAAGGAGGGCGTTGCAAATTGAGGATGCAACACCACAAAAGAGGACAAATCGATTGTTTGGTGGTGTTGTTGTGCACTCTGCGAACACCACTTATGTCGGGGCAGAGGTGGCACTAAGCTAGATCTTATGATCTAGAGAAGACCCGCATCGGGAAAAGGAGTCGCCGATCGCAGAAGGAGCTACAAAATAAGAGCGGCTATGCTAGGAACAAACCCTAGCGGAGCGACCCGTGTGGCAGATTTTGTTTATTTTCAATTTTTAAAAAGATACAGTATTCATTGCAATATATGTCTGTTGCAAATTATTCTATCTACGAATTAACTCTTCAACTTTATATTTGAATCATTGAAACTAAATGAGTGCCTCCAATTGACGTTAATTCATGCAATTTTGTCAAAGTCTGAGAGAATTACAGAATTGTATACGTTTTTTCAAAATTGTACATATGCTTTATCTCTGTCATTCTTAGTATAGTTAGTTACATCCAAAAATTGAGGGTGTTCCGATTTTATTCATCTCTGTCAGTACTAATTTCAATATTAGCAAAAATATATACAGAATTTCTATTTCACCTCTTTTTATGTGTTTCTTTTGTTCAGCTGCTAGTATATATTATCACTCTAGCACTAATTAAATCCAGTAATTAATACTTCAAAAGGTAGCATTTTAAAAATGCACTACAGAAACCTATAATGAATATATGTACTCATTTACGCCTTAGTTGTTTCCAAATATCCACCATAGAAAATTGCTGATGCATACAATAAAAAGAAGAAATCTTTCCTCTTATTTGCAGGTGTGAGCTTAGGTATGTTGGCACTACTTGTGGGAAGTTTGTACTTGTATCGCAGACTGCGGGAAAGAAAGCTCAACAAAACCAGAGAAAATTATTTTCGACAAAATGGTGGCATATTGTTACAAGAACGAATTGGTGCACATCAAGGGTCGACAGCAAGAGCCACAATCTTCACTGCTGAAGAGCTTAAGAAAGCCACCAACAACTATGATGAGGATAGAGTCATAGGTAAAGGGGGCCATGGAACAGTATACAAAGGTGTTTTATCAGATAGCAGAGTTGTTGCCATTAAGAAGTCCACGATTTCTAGCCAAAATGAGATCGAGCAATTCATCAACGAGGTGGTTGTGCTTTCTCATATCAACCACAGGAATATTGTGAAGCTCCTAGGTTGTTGTTTAGAGACAGAGGTTCCCTTGCTTGTTTACGAATTCATCACCAATGGGACACTTTCAGACCACATTCATGTTAAAGATCGAGCCTCTCAACTTTCATTGTCAATCCGTTTGAGAGTTGCAACTGAGACTGCAGAAGCCCTTGCATACTTGCATTCTGCTGCCTCAACACCAATCATACACAGAGATGTCAAGACTGCGAATATACTACTAGATGATAATCTCACAGCCAAAGTTTCTGACTTTGGAGCTTCAAAGCTTGTTCCTCTTGATCAAACTCAATTAACCACTTTGGTGCAAGGTACATTGGGTTATCTTGATCCAGAATACTTCCAATCAAGTCAGCTAACAGATAAGAGTGATGTTTATAGCTTTGGGGTTGTCTTGGCAGAGCTACTGACTAGCATGAAGGCACTTTCTTTTGTTAGGCCTGAGAGTGATAGAAATCTATCTAGGTACTTTGTATCTTCAATGAAAGAGGGTCGCTTACCTCATATCCTAGACAACGATGTTGTCAAGGATGCAAATATTGAGCAAATAATCCAAGTTGCAAGTTTAGCGGAAAGGTGTCTTATGCTAAAGGGAGAGGAAAGACCAACCATGAAAGAAGTAGCAATGGAATTGGAGAGAATAAGGAGAGTGGAAAAGCATTCATTAGGAGCAACCAATGTGTGTGGAGAAGAGACTGAATACTCCCTCATAGTACCTGCAGCCCCAAACATCGTTGATAATGGTGATGGTAGCGGTGGTAGCAGTATAATTACTGGGTTTGATAGTTTGCAAAACCAGATTATGAAACCACTGGGTGCTGGACGTTGAAAAAGTGACAACATGGATAATGCAGGTTACAATTATGTATATGATGTCCTTGACCCAGTAGATAGTCTGGATTCTAGAAAGTTCACACAAGAGGTTAGGCTTAAAAATCGTTGATTTTCATTTTTGAGTAGGTGTTGAAAGCTTTTACAAAAAATAAAGTAGGTGTTGAAAATAATATACTTACCTAGACTTGGGTTTCCTACATGCTTGATTGGGTTGTTCTCCCGGTTATATATTCATGTAAAAGCCGTTATGTTATTTTTATATTATTTTTTATATCATTTAAGTTTTTATGATTTATATGTAAATAATTAATAATTAATATGTATTAATTATATAGTGCCTGAAAATATTGATTAACGTATAAATAATTAATAATTAATATATAAATAACTGATAATCAACATATATTATATGGTAAAAGCTTGTACAAAAGAAAATTAAAAAATAAATTAGGTGTTGAAAAAAATGTACTTACTTAAACTTGGGTTCCTACAAGCTTGATTGGGTTGTTCCTAGAAGTCGTTATGTTATTCTTATATCATTTTTTTATGTTATTTATTAGTGATTTACATGTAAATAATTAATAATTGGTGTGTATTAATTATATAGTGACTAAGAATATTGATTAATTTATAAATAATTAATAATTATTGTATAAATAATTAGTAATCGACATATATTATATGATAATTAAAGACATTAATCTAACATATATAATTATTATAAGAAAAAATTATCAAATAATACATATTTATTACTAATTATTTATATGTCAATAATTAATTATTTACATATCGATTAATATCTCAAGTCATTTTATAATATATATTAATTATTAATTATTTATATGTGAACCACTAATAATAAATCTAGTGAGAGAAATTGTGTGCCAACAAACTTTAATTGCGACTTAATAGATTATGTTAATGAATATTAATAATATATATTTTTAGATAATTTTTAAAATTTATTTTATTATTAATTTATTTTATATACTTAAAAATTATTAAAAATATATTTTATTAATAATAAAATAAATATTAAAAAATAATTAAAAAATATATTATTAATATTTTTACGACTTAATCACCGTTGGGTGATGGACGTTGAAAAAGTGACAACATGTATAACCGAGGTTACAATGTATGATGTCCTTGACCGTGTAGATAGTCTGAAAAACTCACACAAGAGGCTAGGCTCAAAAAGCGTTGGTTTTTATTTTTAAGTGGGTATTGAAAGCTTGTACCCAAAAAAAAAAAAAGAGAGAGAGAGAGAGTCGATATTGAAAGAAAAGTTCTTACCTAGACTTGGGTTCTAGAAGATAGTCTGAATTATTCTCCCGTTATATATATATATACATGTAGAAGCGGTTGTGCTATTTTATATTTTTTTTATATTATTTTTACATTGATAATTTACATATAAATAAATAATTATTAGTATGTATTATAGAGTAATTGGAAATACTAATTGATGTACAAATAATTATTGATGTTTAATATTTAAATAATTGGTAATTAATATGTATTACATAATGATTCAAGATATTAATTTAACATAATTAAAAAAATATCATCACATAATATATGTCAATTTTATTAATTTTTTGCATATCAAATACTAGTTATTTATTTGACTATTAATATCTTAAATTACACATAATACATACTAATCACCAACTACTCGCATACACGAGAATCCGAAAAATGGTCTGCCAACAAACTTTTCCCATGGTGAAGTATTAGACCTCCTTACCCCTCTTTCTCACAGAATTACGGCTTGTGTCTTTGAAAAAGGTCGGGTTTTGGAGAGTGGCATCGGATTGTGTCTTTTCGACGTAGACATTGTAATTTTATTTTAAATTTCCATTGTACAGCAATTGAAAGATTATTTTTAAAAATACGCTGTTTCGGAGTTAATGTTAAAAAGTCAGTTTAGTGAAAATAGACTTCTCAACAAAAAATAGTTTTAATTTTTTTTTAACATGATATAGAGAAAGCAGTTTGGAACACCATGTTATATAAACTTTTTTGACCTCCTGTTAGGAACATCTCAACAGTTTTTTTTTCTTCTTAATCACTAGAATTTTCATTAAAACTTAGATTAAATTTTTGTTAACAATTTCATTTTTACACGTTAGTTTATAATAATTTTTTTATCTATAGTTTATAATAATATAATTTGATTATTTATATTATAATTTGATTATTGTAATATAATTTGATTATTTATATTATAATTTGATTATTGTAATATAATTTGATTTTTTATATTATAATTTGATTATTGTAATATAAATAACATCTTTTTTTACCTAATTAACTAGAATTAGGTTTAATATAGATTTTTCTCTGAACCATTTTTTTTTTACACTTCATATTAAAATAAATAAATTGATAGTTAGAAGCCTAGAACACTAATACAGAGAGTAGGGCTTGAGATTAGAAAAAGAATATATAAAGTAAGTGTAACGGATTGATGCATTCTTACTCCATTTTTTGTTTTATGAGATAGTCAGCAATGTTCAAGATGAACTGAAAGTCTGATTTCTAAAATGTTAAAGCTCCTTCTGGAGCATTTCTAAAAGGTCTAAAAATTTAAAGCTTATAAATCCCTCAGTAGAAGAAGCTTTATATTGATCATCTCTGATCACTGCCTTTCGTACATGATCAAAATATGTCACTATAGCTTATATCATTTATTGGATAGATGCACATTTCCAAATGCTTCTTTTCCAAATCCCTCTTCGTGTGACTAAAACGGGTAGAGGTTTAAGAAGGGAACGAGAGATAAGGAAAGGGGGAATTGACTGATGAGTGTTTCCTTCTCCCTCTAGATATTCTCTCCTCTCTAGATTTCTTCTCTTCCTTCTCTAAGATTCTATTCGTCTCTGTATCTCCCTATTGTTGCTTTCTTGTTATTCTATTGTATCTCATATTATGTGACTGCATTGTACTGAACTTCTAGAAGCTCTAGTCAAATGCCTCTCTCAGATGATTGATTGCCAATATTATTCAAATGCTCTGGTTGCTGGTGAAATACTCTCAAAATCCAAGCGCATGGGATCCCGGTTAGACTCATACTAATGAAGGTTTTTCTCTGAGCATGCACACATTTGATACTTCAATTAAAATGGTGTGTATTGTTAAAAAATTGCAAGAACCAGTTCCGGCTGAAATTTTAGATCTACGACCAATGACACTATTGCTGGCCTTTCCTCCAACACTGCTAGAACCACCAGATTCAATCCATCACACGGTGCTACTAAATAATGTTGCAGCAGATAGTAATTTCTACATACAGCAATTTGAAGCCAATGGGTTAATGAGGGACTTGAATAGTGCATATGTGGTGTTTGACCAAATGCAGTAGAGAGATATTATCTTCTTTGTCACAGGTAATGTACAATGTGGCTCCCAAGAAGGACACTTGCAGATGTTTTGTGATGTGAGAATTAAAAGAGTAAGTTCAAACCAATTTATTCTTGCTAATATTCTGACAACGGGTGTAGAACTAACTGTTTTAGAACTTGAGAAACAAGTGCATTTAGATTTTAGTAAAGCTAGCCTTAAGCCATCATTCTTACCTTCCTTATTTCTTTCATTTACTGCCACCTGTCCATTGATCCATTGGTTATAATGGCATCATTCAATAACTGACTCATTAGCACAACTAGCAGGCTCATAATAGGGACTAGGATTGAAACACACATATACATATAACATACCATAACAAAATAAATTTCACCCAAAAAGAAATACAAAGTTTGATCCTAAGAATAGGAGGTAATTATTATGTTGATGCTTGAGAATAAATTAAATGCCTGAAGTTTCATTCCATTTCCTCCCCACAGCCCCCAAATTTCTTCTGGGAGGAAGGATGTCGGAATGTGGCCTGGTAATAGCTTTAGTGAATTGACTATCAAAAGTACATACCAATTACTCATGGGATAGAAGGAAATTAGCAAACTCAATTTTACGTGGATGAAAATTTGGAAGCTTCAAGTTCTTTAAAAAATGAGATGCTTTATCTGGATGGTAGACCATGGGCATTTAATGACTAATAAGAAGAGACACAAATGGGGCTTGGGAGACCCATTTTCCCATCATTGCTTAGGAGAGGAGGACAATATCCACGTCACTGTCCTTTGCTAGTAGTGGTTTGGTAGCATTTTATCGCAAGGGAGCGAAAGAGTCAGTTCTTTGGAGGTAGTATGATTAATTATAGTTAAAATTATGATTGATTATGATTAATTTTAAAAATAATTATAATTGATTTAATATAAAATTAAATTAATTTATTATATAATTATATTTTATTATTTTATTTTTTATATAATAATTTTTTTTAAAATAAAAATTAATCTTTTTATATATATTAATTTAAAAATATATATAAATTATTAATATTTATTTTTTATTTTTATTTTTAACATAGTATTAAAACAATATTATCGTCAGTGACCTATTCCTATTTCTTTATTTTTAACGGTAATGACTTTGTGAACAATATATAAGGTAATATTTTCAATTCTTGGATAATCATATTTTGAATTTTCATCAGAGTGTAATATTTTCAATTCTTGGATAATCATATTTTGAATTTTTAACAGTGTTACTTTCAAACTTTGGCAAAGTCAGCTAGCAATGGAAATTTAAATATTAAATTAATTCTACCTTAATAAGTTAATAATATCTATTGCAATGAAGTTCTAAGTTATTGTCGTCATATTCTAGTATTATCTCGCATTCCAGTTTTAAATTATGCAATCAAAATATCTAACGCAGATGCCTCAAATCTCTCTTCTTTTTTTTTTTACAAAAATTTAAGATTAATGATGGCTACCTTATCTCAGGGTCAAGACACAGGCCCAGAATCACCAACGTTTATAGAAATATTTATTGATAATTCACTAATAATAGACTCTAACAAAATTGAAATCTTAACTAATTTAATTTATGCAATTTGCCCTTATCAATTATATCAACTGTATTTGCCTAGATTTTCCTCAAATAAGGAATCATTATTTGGACACTTTTATCTTTTAATTTGTCTGTTTTGACTTTATACAGACGAGTTGTTAGCTTGAAAACAGTTGTGTATAAAATTTTAGATCAACTTATGTTTATAATAATAAATTTTGTTGAATAAATCAAAGCTCTTTTGCTAAGCAGTTAATTATGCATACACTTCTATATATTCTTTTTAACACATTTTATAAACATTTTTTGGAACATACATTTTATAAACTTTATACAGTACTAATATAATAATAACAAATGTGGCATAATGGTAGTTCAATTAATAAGAATTGTAAACATTTAGAGAGAGTAACAGGTTTAATCTCTACAAAATGTTCTCCATCACACTTTCTCATCTCCTGTCCCCTCACTCGTTCTCTTAGGCCCACTATTAAAAATTTGAGTTTTAACGATAGATTTAAGGATTGATTTATTTCGATCGCTATAGAAATCAAAATAGAGATCGATTAAAAACAAAAAAAATCTAATTTATTATTAAAATAAAATTGATTTCTAAATTTTTTAAAGACAGAAATTATGTTATAAAAGAAATTAAAAAAATAAAAATGTGTCTTATTGTTAGAGACTGATATTTCAGTCTCTAAATAAAAAAAATTACAAAAAATAAATAAAAAAGTAATGACTACAAATTCGGTCACTAAAAAAATTAAAAAAATAAGAGAAAAGTGTTAGAGACCGATATTTCGATCTCTAAATAAAAAAATTTATAAAAAAATAATAATAATTAACGACCGAATTTTTTGTCACTAAAAATATATTTCTACCTGACTTTTCGACCTCAGCAGCAAGCATGACCCTTACTCCTTTTGCAAATATTTCTCAATCAACCTTTATTTTGAATTCATATTCTCTTGTTTTCTATCTCACTCAATCCCGCCCATTCCCCCTACCGCGCGGTCCACCGTCCACGGCTCCACGGACCATGACCCTATTCTCGGCAGCACCGGCACGCAGCCACCATCTAGTCGTCCACAGAGCCACGCATGTCTGCCGGCTACCACGCGGTCCACGACTCCACGCCCCCATTCTCAACAGCACGCATCCACCGTCCAATCGTCCACGGTCCACCGAGCCACACACGTCTACCGTAGGCCTGCAATGCCGCTCCTCTAGCTATGCATCGTCATTCCATCGTGACGTGCTGTTGCTCCATCCATTTTAGAAACCGATTTAGATACTGATAAATCGGTCTCTAGTTTAGAGACTGATTTAGTAACCGATTTTATAAAATATATAATATATTCAGCATTTTAGAGACAAATTTTGAGACTGATTTAGAGACTACTTTAGAGATTGATAAATCGGTCTCTAGTTTAGAGACTGAATTAGTGACCGATTTTATAAAATATATAATATATTCATGCTTTTAGAGATAGATTTAGAGAATGATAAATCGGTCTCTAAAAAATTAGTCTCTAAATCGGTCTCTAATGTACTTTTTTTAAAAAAATAATTAAGTAATATTTGACCAAATTAGAGACCAATTTTTTTAAATAATCAGTCACTAAATCGATCTCTAAATTTAGCGACCGACCAATATCAGTCGCTGATATTTAGCGATGAGAGATTTAGATACTGATTTAAATCAGTCTCTAAATCGGTCGTTAGTTATTTTAACAATCAATTTTTTTAATTTAGAAACTAATTTTTCAATCTTTAAAACTCAAATTTCTAATAACTACCTTATTAAGAGACCATCTGATAAACTTTATATATATATATATATATATATATATATATAATAACAAATGAAAGAAACGAATGTTTTCATTTGTATCCCATGAACGAATACTAAAATACTTTTCCTTGCTGAAAAAGAACATTCCAAAATTCAATTTCTTCTTTTTTATTGTAATTTTGAAACATTCACTATTTGATAAAAAAAAATAATTCACTATTTGAGGTATGCGGCCGTATGCCTTATTTTGTTCAAGAGCAACTTATCTAACTTAAATAATATTTTCTAGAAAAAAAAAGACTAAACCGGCTATACCACCAAGTTTTAGTGTTTTTACAATTATAATTATACCAAACATTTTATATATTCTTGAATTAATATAAAATTAAAACAAAATTTTTTAAATAAATTTATTTTTAACTATTGTATTGATCAGCACTACTACTGCATGTTATTTCTTATTTTTTGTTAAGATAAAAATAAATAATAATATAAAGTGTTTGAAACGAATTATAACTACATTGTGAGAAGTTAGTAACAAGAGTACTTGAAGTGAATTTTACAACTATATAGTAAGAAGTTGAAAAGTATTTTAAGGCAATTGAAAATTTTAGAGTAAAAAATATTTATAATTTTTTCCTTATTATATTTATGTTTTTTGTATTTACAATTTTATCCTTTCTATATTTTTCTTCTTTTTTTGGTGATATTATTTTATATTTTTCTTTAATTCATTAAATAAGTAATTAATAATAATAATTTTGAAAAAAATATTAAATTCCAAAATAGAAAAACCTACTTAATTATAATAGTATAGAATAGATAATAACACTTTAGTAAAAAATAATAATATATAGCATATTAAAAGATGAGGGGTATGATTTAAAAGTCACATTTAAACATTAAATAAATGTTTTAAAAAATTACCAAAATTAAAATCTTTGATATCTATTAAAAAAAAAGTATTCACCCAAAGAAAAATGGAGACCTGTTTGATCACGTTATTAATATCTTTCACCTTAAATAAATTTAGTCATCCACAAGTGTGAATTTGCCTGGTGTCTTGATATGTAAGACTGAATCCACCCACCAATAAGAACAATGCATGCAAGTATTTTGTTTATTTTCATTTCACAGTCTCTCTCTGTTTGTTATTTCCTTGGCCTACTATTTCTAAATAATTGCCCACATATTATCTTTACTTTCTCCTTCTATATTGTAAAAGAAATTTTGTTTTGGTTTTACTCTCCCTGAATAAAACCCATGAAAATTTTCCATCCTAAAGTTTTGTTGTAGTAGATGTGGAGAACGTTGAAATTAAGGTCGAAATGTCAGTTGTTTTACTGAAAACTAGACATGGAAAGGATAAGAATCCCTCATAAAAATGGCATCCGTATATCATATTATCACTAGATCAAGTTTAAGTCTTAGACTCTTCACAATTAAAACGAAACCAAAGCTTGTGAAAACCATAGCGCCTCTTTGACCAGTTTTTATTTTGAAGTCTTAGACCCTCAGTGCCATTCAATAAGCGGGTTTGTTTTATTGGTCAGGAGAAGAGTAAGAAGACTGTCGCTATTGTTCCACATGATTTATTATTATTATTATTATTTGGTGCAAACTCAGAGCTAAAGTTACTTAATAATAATGAAATATACCAATTTTATAATAAAAATTATTTTTACGTATAACTAATTTCACATAAATTTATATACATGTACCAAATATTTTGACAAAACGAAATTTTCTGTTCTAATTTTTTTAGCATATTTTAAGGTATATATCCAAATATTTTATAAGTTAAAGTTTACAACATCCAATCACATTATATAAAAACAATCAAACGTTACCCGCAGCTGACGCAGTTAGCTATATAGATCAACCAAGCTCATTGGACTTTATAAAAATACAAAAGCCAATAGTATCCAATAAAATCGTTTAGTTGCAAGATTCTTTTTTTAATGGTTTCTCTCAAAGTTTGCTTTTATCTTCTTGTAGACCTTTAATCAGATTATATTTTTCATTTTACTAAATTTTCGTATTGAATTCTTTAATGATCTTCTCTTTCACGTGACTAAACTTTCTTTATAAAATTCTATCATATTTTATTATTGGATAGTTTTGAAATTTATCGTTCATAAAAAGTTATTTAAAGGAGTAAAATTATCAAGATTCACCTCTGGAATCTGTGTATATATACTTACTATAACGCAATAACCATTTCAGTATCCAAAAACAAACACTTGATATCATCATTCATCAACCATGGGGATCCTTCCCTTGATGTCCTACTCTCTCCTTTATCTTGCTTTGCTTTTCATTTTCAAACTTGTGGTCCAAGCAAGAAGGTTCAAAAACCTCCCACCAGGTCCACCTTCTCTTCCCATAATCGGCAACCTCCACCACCTCAAAAGGCCACTCCACCGCCATTTCAAACTGCTATCTGAAAAATATGGCCGCGTCTTTTCCCTCTGGTTTGGATCACGTCTTGTGGTCGTTGTTTCTTCACCATCTATATTCCAAGAATGCTTTACCAAAAATGACATAGTCCTTGCAAATAGGCCACGCTTTCTCTCAGGAAAATACATCTTCTACAACTACACCACTTTAGGGTCCTCCTCCTATGGCGAGCACTGGCGCAACCTCCGTCTATCACTGCAATCGATGTCCTCTCAACCTAACGAATCAAGAACTTTTCCGGAATCCGAAGGGATGAGACTCATAGGCTAATACAAAAGCTTGCTGAGGACTCATTCAATGACTTTGTTGAAGTGGAACTCACTTCTAAGTTCTATGACATGACGTTCAACAATATCATGAGAATGATCTCTGGAAAGAGATACTATGGTGATGACTGTGACATGGCGGATGTGGAAGAAGCCAAGCAATTCAGAGCGATGGTATCGGAGTTGCTGCAATTATTGGATGTGGAAATGAGGCTAAGGAAGATTAGTAACAAAACCGATACGTTCTTGAAAGGACTTATTGAAGAGCATCGCAGCAAGAAGCAACATGCAAATACCATGATAGACCATCTCCTAAGTCTTCAAGACTCAGAACCTGAGTACTATACTGATAAAATCATCAAAGGCCTTGCTTTGGTAATAATTAGTAGCAATTTTGCTATTCACACATTAAATTTTGTATAATATTTTTGATAATCAGCGTACAAATACTTGGTGAACAGCACATTATTATTATTATGAGGTGATAGAAGATGTTAATCGATTACTAATATTGATTAACATTCCTGATCAACACATAATATACATACGCTGTTCATTCATTGTAAAAGTAATGTATAAAATTTGATGTGTAAATATCTTTTTCAAATTAGTAGTGCTACTTACATGATGCTATTTTTCTTTAATAATATTACAATTATATATAATTCTATTGCGTTATCATTAAACTAAATACTTTTAACTTTATTTGATCAAGTTTAGATCGATTAATATTGATTAATATCCCCGATCAATATTTAACATATATACGTTGTTCACTCATTGTTTACATGTTGATTATCGATGTAAAAGTGATAAATAAAATTTAGTGTGCAAATATCTTTTTCTAATTAGAAGTGCAACTTAAATGATTTCATCTTTCTTTATTAATATTACAATCATATATTCTGTTGCGATATCATTAAATTAAATGCTTTTGACTTCGTATTGCCAATATTGATTAACATCCCCAATCAACATATAATATATATACTCTGTTCACTCATTATTTGCATGTTGATTACCGATGTATAATTGGTAAATAAAATTTGATGTGCAAATATCTTTTTTAAATTAGAAGTGCAACTTAAATGATGTCATCTTTCTTTATTAATATTACAATCATATATAATTCTGTTGCGATACCATTAAATTAAATGCTTTTGACTTCATTTGATCGAGTTTAGTTGCACTGCACGGTATGCTCATTGCTGGAGCTGACTCATCAGCTGCAACTTTAGAGTGGGCATTATCTTGTGTATTGAACCATCCAGAGGTGTTGAAGAAGTTAAGGGATGAATTGGAAACCCATGTAGGCCAAGACTGTTTGCTAGACGAGTCAGACCTTTCAGAATTCCCTTACCTTAAAAATATTATCAGACACTTCGGTTGTATACTCCTGCTCCATTGATATTACCACACTCGTCTTTAGATGAATGCACTATTGGAGGATACAAAGTTCCACGAGACACTATAGTGTTGATTAATGCTTGGGTCATTCATAGAGATCCTTAATTGTGGAGTGAAGCCACATGTTTTAAGCCTGAGAGGTTTGAGAAAGAAAGAGAGCTAGACAAGTTAATTGCATTCAGGTTGGGAAGAAGGGCTTGTCTTGGAGGAGGCATATGGCTATGCGTGCAATTTGCTTAACTTTGGGATTATTGATTCAATGCTTTGAATGGAAACGAGTTGATGATAAAGAGATTGATATGAAGGAGGAAAATGGATTCACCTTGTCAAGGTTAATCCCATTAAAAGCTATGTGTAAAACGCATCCAGTCATCAACAAGCTTATGATGAAGTAATTTGTTATAGCTTGTAGTAGATTTGTGTAAGGATATATCTACAATAAAATGTAACATGTAATTTTCATAGTATCAATATAGTACACATACATATGCATCAATATTCTTGGTGCTAAAATATATAAGTGTACAAGGGTCATCCATGTAGATTGAGTATGCATTAGCATCATCAAAACTTTGTAAAACTACTAGATTTTCTCAAATAAATTTCGTTGCATATAATTCATATTATTTATTGTTAAGAGTCTCACATCGCCTATCTCAATATTTTGAATACGATTTATATATCTATTAGGTCACCTCACTTAATGTCAATTGATTTTAAATTGAAATCTCACATTTATGATAAAGATTTTCCCTTTGCTTCTCCCTTGCAACTTGGATGAATAAAATAAAACGGTTGGTCCATGTATATGTGAACTAAAGCAGCTAGCCAATAACATGCAAGAATTATTCCAACATTTCTTTATTGATAAATAATCATGCTTAAGGTCCTCAAATTTTGATAAGAGGGTTATTTGTGGTCCAATACATAAACTTACTCCACTAAATGTGGGAAGCCTTGCTAAAAAAATGAAACAGAAAAGGCTATTGCGAAGGAATATGCAACTATCCATTTGTTTATTAAATTGTGGACCATATATCTATTGTGAAGCAAAGAAATGCTAGTAACACACTTTTTTAATCACTCCTTTTAATATTTATTTTACTATTAGTCTAAAAGCAAGTGTTATTAGCATTTCTTTCTCTTAATAATCATTTCAAGTGTATGAAGTGAATCAATAGTAAAATAAGTGTTGAAAGAAGTGTTAAAAAGAGTGTGTTACTAGCATTTCTCTTGGGAAGTAAACACAAAATTTTCAAATGATAGCACATGAAATAAGGAATGAATAAATTGTCTTTAAAGATAATTGGTGGCCACATTTGTAGACAAACTTCTGCCTTCATGGAACAAATTCCAATGGGAACAATATTACTACCATTAACGTAAATATTTTTGGTTCTTCTGATTGCTTTCCCAAAGGACAAAATTTTAAGAATATATAACGCACTATTATAGTTGTTAGCGTGTTAATATCTATTAGGATATCTAATTGATTTGATTTGTACATAGTTAGAGCAATATTATTTTAATTATATTTATTTTATTTCCTTTCTTGTATAGCCTATTTTCTATATAAATAAGAAACTCCTTTATACTTCAAACACAATTCAGAATACACATAAATATTCAATTTCTCTTTGTCTCTGTTTCTAACAAGGTATCAAGAGCTCAGGTTCTTGGTCCTTGTCAGAAATTCTCTTGTTGCTCCCACTGTTTTCTTCCTTTCTCCTTGCCGTACTCCTATTGTCGTACTCATGTTGCCGTACTCTGCCACTATGCTCCTATACTTCGCTGCCGTACTTCGTCACTGTACTCTCACTTGTTGTAGTTGTTGTACTATGTTTCACATCGTCATACTCTAGTTGGCATCGATCGTTGTACTCTTGCTTGTAGCTGTTGTGCTCTTACTCGCTATCGTCGTAGAATCAACATCGCCATATTTACTATACTCGTGATACCATGACTTAGATGCTATCCACCACACATCAAGACTCATTGTTTTGTCGTCACTATCTTCAGTCTGTGCATTTACTCCCTAATTGCTTAACCATAGAATGCCATGATTGCATAAAGAAGGGTCACATTGCCTCCAATTGTTGTTGACATTGCAATAAATTAGGACACTTGATTCAGAATTGCCCCACACGTCCTCCAAGGTCTAATCAGAATAGCTTTTAGCCTTGTTCCATGATAATCACATATTTTATACATTAATAAACCCTTATTTTTAGTCATTTACACTCTCTATATACTTAATTGATTAAGCCTGGTTATGTTTTATAAGTTTGGACTCAAATTGGACTTAATTGATTTTTCCAGCATTATTTGGGTCTTACACTGTTTCTGTATTTTCGCCATATCTTGAGTTCTAGATGTGTAAAAATTATGTATCTTACCTTGTAGGAAAGATAAGAGAGAGCTATACAACTTTCATAAGAGCTCCAAGTAAAATATGGATATCTAGAGGAGCTAAAAGGGCTTGGAAGTCAGAATACGGGTTTTGTGATTGGAGACTTGAAAGTTAAGACCCATATATACACTACTAGAAATATGGGTTTTAGAGACCGATTTAGAGACCGATTTATTTTGGTCTCTATAGAGACCGAAATAGAGACCGATTAAGAAAAAAAAATTAATTTGCCATCGAACTAAAATTGGTCTCTAATTCGGTCGCTAAAAAATTTAGAGACCGAATTAGAGACCAATTTAAAAAATAAAAATTATGTTATAAAACAAAATAAAAAATAAAAATATGTCTTTGTATTAGAGACCGATATTTCGGTCTCTAAATTTAAAAAAAAAAATTAGAAACCAAATTTTCCGTCTCTAAAAAAAAAAAGTTGAAGATGTTAGCGACCGAATTTTCAATCTCTAATTAAAAAAGTAAAAAAAAATGCGTAGAGACCGAAAATTCGGTCTCTAAAACAAATCACGTTTTCAGCTTAACTCCCACTTTCTTTTTCAGTTTTCATCACTTTTCCTTCTCCCAAATTCGAAACACAGCCGCAGCCACTGTCCTCCCCTGCAGCCCGCGACCACAGCCCACCAGAAACCTCCATCTACTTCGCTCCTGCCTGCAACCCGCGACCACGACCCACCGCTCTACCCACCAAGCCAGTCGCGCCCAGATCTGCCAATACCATCTCATCGGAAACCACCAGCAGATCCAGGACCACCACGCCTGGTTGCGCACCACCGCGGCCATTGCTTTGCCTCCCCATTGAACCTGTGACATTTCCCCCCTGGTGCGCGTCCCTAGTGCATTTTCTGCCTCCCTTTTGCTTCTTTATCTTTTTTTTTTCTTTATTTTGTTTGTTTTTATCTATTTGGTTTCCCTTATTTGAACTGAAAATGGGCAGAATGAGGATAAGAAAGAGAAGTTACATGCCAGGGATGAGCATGGTTTTGATGAAAGTAAGAAGGAAGAAGAAAGTTCCATTGACAGAACAGAATCTATTTGTGGTGAGTTCTCCCACATGCCTATAAGCTATTTGAGTGAATGTGTAAGTGAGGTATTTGTTTTTCTTATAGGCAATGCTAAAAATGGGTTGTATAGAGGCTGAAGCAAAGTTGCAGAGAAGTTGTTGGTCTATATTGTGTTTTGATTTCTTTATATGTTCTAGGTTTTCTGCAATTGACCAAATTCCTTGCATTTTAGCTTACTTTCTCTTTGATTATTATATGTTCTGATCCTTTACTAACTTATTTTTGAGTCTTGGTTATAGGAGGTGTTTGTGGACCCAAGCCGTGATGAAAGCTTGACCTTTGAGCTTTTGGAATTTAAGCCCGCATTGCTGATAATGGAAGTGCTGCATGGTTTCTTCAAGACCTTGCTAGTGAGCAGGATGCTGAAGGAAGTGTGGTATGTCATTGTTTCATTTTAGTTTCTTAAGTTATAGGATTAATGAAGTGTGGCACTGTAATTGGTATATAGAAACGGATTCTGTTATGTTCCTTCTATACATCGGTAAAGAATATTCGTGGAATGTGAGGGTGGTACTAAGAGTAGGCATGTATTTTGAATCTTTGATTGTTTTGCCGTACTATTGGGTCCAATAAAAAAAGTGCTTAGGTGGCTTGTTGGTTTAGTTCCATTAAGTGTGCTATAATTTTTATTCTATTTAATTTATCAAAGCTTCCTTGTAAAAGTTTTTTGGGTGATGGTAGTAGTCACATGGCTTAATTTAAATGTTTAACTTGGGTTGTAATTTTGGGTATTAGGATCTTTAACTTTGTCTGAATGTTTTCTATGTTGTATATTAGGAGATTTAGATGTCATTGATGATTGGTAGACTCCATTCCCCTATCAGCATATTATAATATTGCATGTGATCTTTCTTTCTTTTAATGCTTGAGTTTTTTTTTTTTGTTGGTATTGGTATACAATACCTGAGTGATTTGATTTAAAAGATCTATAACTCTACTTAGATTGGTATACAATGCAGCTATGATTGATCACATAAGTGAGAACTAAAATCAATTTGGACATTATAGTCTTGGCTAAACGTGTCAAGTAGGTAGACAATGTTAAGTAAATACTTCGATACTTAAATAGATGATAAATGATTGTCTCTATTTGGCAGTATGGGAGATGAGGTTGTAGTGATCTGTTGCTTTACAGCTTACATGCTTTAGTAGCTTTGGATCTCATCTAGGTGGCAAATTCTAGTACGTAACTAAAGATTTTTTGTGGTTTTTTTTTATTTTGGGGGGGGGTTGCATATAAGTTGATGGTTTCCCTTGTTTCGAGCAAGGTCCCTTCACATATATGTTGGAACAGACACGAGGCGGATCAATAGTTCAATAGCAATTTTTGTGTCTTTCTGATTTTTTGCAGGGCAGGCCAGTGTACAAGGGGTTGATTTTCTGCTATTTGTTTAAATTTCTATTATTTGCTTCTTCTATATTCTTATTTCTATTTGGCTTGCTGCAAAAGGATGTTGATTTTGAATGCGGAAGCAAAAAAGTAAGTTTGTGGATCAACATCTACAAAGAGATCTCATGCTTGCAGAGGTCCATAATCTCTCGAGAGAAGGTCTGTACATACATTTCTTTATTGAGTTCGCATCTTTTATATTATTTTTCTCATAATATGTAAGTTTTCACTTTGCATTTGCATGCAGAGGCGTTGTGATCGGATTAATGAAAAGATGAGAGCTCTACAAGAACTTATACCTCGTTGTAATGAGGTAAACTGACTTTTTAAATTTCTTAGTACTTTATTTCTTGAGATAAAGGGAAGGTTTTTAGATTTTATTTCCTTCCTAATTGTTGTTTCTAATTTTGATTCCTATTCTGAATTCGTAGTCTGACAAAGCTTCAATGCTGGATGAAGCAATTGAATACTTGAAGTCATTGCAGTTACAAGTGCAGGTAGATTATTCATTTTTTGTTGGTGAACAGATTCTTCATTTTTTCATTGTAAACTCATTTCTATGTATACTATTCCTATGTGATCATAAATTGTTTAGGCAGATTAACTTATGCTCAGCTCATTTAATAAATTATTTAGGCAGATTAACTTATGCTCAGCTCATTTAATAAATTGTTTAGGCAGATTAACTTATGCTCAGCTCATTTAACAAATTGTTTTTCAAACAAGATGTTTTGATAAGCATGCATCATCTTCCAGTGGTGGAACATGACGGAAGTATATTGATTACGGTTAATTTATCTGCATCCATCATTTACAAATGTTTTGAGCTTTAAAAAGATTTTGGGAGGAAGGAACCGGGACTTAGGAAAGCTAAGGATGGTAAGACAATGTAATAAGTTGTTGCATTCTTATTTAAAAGTTTTCTTTAGAAAGAGACTTTACATCCTTTAATTGTGAGAGGGAGGGTGACAGAGCCACAGATGTTGTATTTTACTTTTACATCTTGTTATTCTGATGAAGGATTTTAATTTTAACATTATTTATTGAAGTGTACACATGTACTACAACTGTCATCTCTGTATTTCTAACCTATACAAAAGGTCATGTACTATCATGTGTATTAAGTTATTTACATTCCATGGTCATATATTGTCATTTCTGACACGAACAGAGTGCAACTTGTATATGCAGATGATGTCCATGGGATATGGCATGGTACCTATGATGTTTCCTGGAATCCAGCAGTATATGCCGGCAATGAGAATGGGGATTGGAATGGGTATGGGTATGGAAATGGGAATGAACAGACTAGTAATGCCATTTCCCAATATGTTAGCTGGTTCGGCTTTGCCAGCAGCAACTGCAGCTGCTCATTTGGGACCACGGTTCCCTATGCCTCCTTTCCATATGCGGCATGTTCCTACACCTGATTCATCTAGAATGCAAGCAGCAAATCATCGATAATAATATGCTCACCTCAGTTGGTACACCTGATCCAAATCAGTCACGTATCCCAAACTTCACTAAGCTTTATCAACAATACCTTGGTCCCCACCAGATGCAGTTTCAATTTATGCAGGTATTTTGTCCTCTACTGTTATTTCTGGTTTGGATTTTTTTGAACAATTTGTGAAGTAACTTCTTGTACCTGAGATCCACTACATAAACTATCTTACTTTGGTGCATCTTGTTAACATCCTTCTGGAGATGATATTCAGTGGGAAAAAGTGCTGGTTTACATGGCGCATAAAAAACAGATCAAATTTCTTACACTATAATTTATATATAGTGTAAAAATTGGTATTTTATGTTCATGATAGCTCAACACTCTCTTGACAGTGAGGTAAAAATCTCTCAAAGAACTGTAAGGAAAACTCAAGTTTTGTCATGTTGCTTAGTATCTTATATCTTTTGTTAATTGAGCACAAAAAATCCCTTTTCTTATCCCTTGTTCCTTGCCTAAATTGCACTACACCTGATGCTATTCTTATGTGAGATTTAAACTTTTAAAGCCTATACAAGGTTCCCTGTACTCATCAATTGAGTGTCCCTTTGATAAGCTCATACTTGTTATAATTTTTCCTTTATCTAATTGAGTGTCCCTTTGATAAGCTCATACTTGTTATAATTTTTCCTTTATCTAATCAATCCATTGGTACAATTAGATTGGACCCCATCAATTATTGTTCATCATCATCTTCACATGTGATGAAGGACTATGTTGTAATTAGCCCTGTCTTTTACTTATTTATTTTTCTTTACTTAGTTATTGCTTTTGGCTGGCACCGACACTGTACCTGCGTTTATTAGTTCTCTTTAAGAAGTATTGGGAATGAATTAGGAAAGTTTATCTGAATCTGCAATGCAATTGATCTTGTTTGTAGAAGAACTTCACAAACATTAGAGAAGGAGTCTGAAACTCCAATTGAAGATTGGCATCAATGGAGAAAGTATGGCCAAAAAGTGATCCTCAATGCCAAATACCGAGGTATATATCTATATTAAATTATTAATGAATTTAATTCCTCCCTTAAAATTTCTAGTTTACTCCTCTGATTCTCTCTAAACACCTCTTTTTTTCTGAGCCTAAATGGATATATATATGCAGGAACTACTACAGGTTCAATGATCAAGCCAGTGGTGAGGGTTCACCAGCAGGGTGTGCAATACGCTCTTCGTCAGCTAGTCATGAATCACGTGCACATCAATAGATGATATTTTTTGTATTTAGCCTATGGAAAACTACTATCGATTTTTAAACTATGACAGTGCTTTTGTATTAACTTTATATACTTATTAAGAAATCAGACCATCTATTATGTTGTGTGAATTTCAGCTAAGTGTGCTACTATTTCATGTTAAACAACAAAATTAGAAAAACGTATTTGACATGTTCATGTCCATTGCATTTGTTATATTTACAATTATAAATTTGAAAGAACATGGTTATACTATTTGATGTTTGACATTATTATAACTCCCAAATGCAAAATATATTCCATTATTATTATTATTATTATTAAATATATAAAATATATATTTATGAAATATATAAAATATATTCATCATTTTTAGAGACCGATTTAGAGATCGATAAATCAGTCTTTAAATTAGAGACCGATTTAGAGACCGATTTTATGAAATAAATAAAATATATTAAACTTTTTAGAGACGGATTTAGAGATCGATAAATCGGTCTCTAGTTTAGAGACTGATTTAGCGACCAACCTTATAAAAAATGTAAATATTCACGTTTTTTAGAGACCGATTTAGAGACTGATTTAGAGACTGATTTAGAGACCGAAAAATCAGTCTCTAATAAATCGGTCTCTAAATCAGTCTCTAATGTATTTTTTTTGAAAAATAATTGACCAAAATTTGACCAACATTAGAGACCGATTATTTTTAAAAAAACGGTCTCTAAATCGGTCTCTAAAGTTAGCGACCAACCAAAATCGGTCTCTAATATTTAGCGACGAGCGTTTTAGAGACCGATTTAAATCGGTCTCTAAATCGGTCTCTAACTATTTTAGAGATCGATTTTTATGATTTAGAGACCGATTTTTCGGTCTCTAAAACCCAATTTTCTAGTAGTGATACAACATTCATGAAGAACATAAGAGCTCATTCGGACAACTTGGAGGTGATATTAAGTTTGGAAGTCAAAACAGAGGTGCTGAAACTGAGTCTGAATAGTCTGCCGTAATTGGGTCATATCTTGGGCTGTAGGACGAATTTTTGGATGATCTTGGTGGCATTGGAAAGCTGAGACAAAATGTTACAACTTTCATGAAGACTACGTTGCTTCATTCTGATGGCATCCATGAGATCAGCACTGATTGATTTTAGAGACAAAGAATCTCAATAATTTTTCACTCATCATTTGGTATTTTCCACTCATCCACCTACTCCTCACCTACTCTTAATCAGCCCCCTTGTCATTTTGTATCCCTAATCCTCTATAAAAGGCATCATTGGCTAATCATTTGGTACTCTTGGTATTAGGCTTAGTTTTTAAAAGTTATGATTATGCTTGTTTATTGTTTTCCTTCGTTATAATTTTCTCTTGCTCTAAATTGAAGCTATGTTCATATTTCTCTTCTTCTCTCTTTCTTTCTCCTTATCAATGAGTAATTATAACAATGTATTTTATTCATTTTATAATCCTCTCACTAGGCTTCTTAAAGTTTAATTTGGCTTAATTAAGTTGATTTTGTCACATTTTATGAAATTAGAGCTTAATTGGATCATTGAAGAAATTATTACTTGAATTATCATTAATTTGGGTGATTGCATTCTTAAGTAAAGTGGCCACAATTTGAGTTATAATTATCTGACTAATGTGATTCTAGTCTTGTTAGAAAGTTTAGATAAATCTTTAACAACTATTTACTTGATAGCAAGAGTCACATTGACAGTAATATATTTCATTCATTGTATAATCTTCTCACTTGGTTTTTTCAGTAATCTGGCTATAATTTGAGTTTCAAATATTCGATAGATGTGATTTTAGTCTTGTTTTAAAGCTAAGACAAATTTTTACAACTTTCATGAAGGCCTCAAGACTGAGAACACACA
This sequence comes from Ormosia emarginata, assembly GCA_029884605.1. Taxonomy (NCBI): domain Eukaryota; kingdom Viridiplantae; phylum Streptophyta; class Magnoliopsida; order Fabales; family Fabaceae; genus Ormosia; species Ormosia emarginata. Next base: position 6,846,567 of record JAQQTP010000025.1, read on the forward strand.
TTTGGATAACTCAAATTGAAGTTGAAGCAAAATCTAGAGTTTTGAACCTGACAGCTTGACCTCTATGCACTCATTAGGCTATATCTCGGGGTATAGGAATTCAACAATTCTGAAATTTTGACAGTGGAAGGTTAAGACCCATATCTACAACTTTCATGAGTACACAAAATTCAGTTCGGACTCCTTGAAGGTGATATTGGGCTTGGAATTCGGAACAGAGGTGCTGGAGTTGGGCCTGACCCATGAGCAGTAATTGGGCCATATCTCGGGCTGTGGTTGTTGGATTTGGCTAAACTTGGTGCCTTTGAAAAGTTGAGACAATTTACTAGAACTTTCATGAAGATCACCTGGCTAAAAAATGACGCATGCCATGAGCTAAGAGTAGAGACATTTTGGAGCCAAGAAAGTCCATAATTTCAGCTCATTCATCATCTATTTTGATTTTACTTCTCATCATCAAACAACTCCATTGTCTTCTTGCACTCCTTGAACTCTATAAAAGGAGGCAAAGGCTGATCATTTAAGGGTTGTTGTGTTAGCTTAGCTTAGAGTTTACTTTCATGTTTGTATGTTAATTATTTCCTTTGTGTAGTTTTCTATTATTCTTAATTGAAGTTATGTTCATCATCTTCTTCTTCTCTCTTTCTTTCTTCTTGTCTATGAGTAACTGAATCTACATCTTGCTTGGGTGAAAGAGTGAAGCTCATGGTAATGAAATAAGGTTAGATTATTCTCCTTCTTGTGCTTAAATGATATATTTTTATATGATCATTATATGTGTTATATGTTGTTTTCAATCAATTTAGAAACCTTTCTTGTATATTGAAGATCTTGATTCATTGTAGACAAGACATTGGCATAGTGGATGCTTGTGACCATTTACAAGTATTAGTAGAATATTATTGGAACCATAATATGATTATATATATGATTTAAATTGAACTTTGAATGTTAAATCTTCCGATTAGAACCTTCATTATGTATAATTTCAATTGAGTTATAAAAAGAAATAATCTTATCTTTAATTTATTACCAAGAGTGGATCTCCTAATCTAAGTAAATCTTTTTCATCTGTGAACAACTTATATCATCTTTAGTATTGTGACAAATCTTTTCTGGACCTCAAATAATTTTCTCTTCATCAATTCCCTGTAGATCGACCTCGGACTCCCGAGAATTTACTACTTGAAACAACCTGCACTTGGGTTTAAAACTTGTAATTATCCCATCAAGTTTTTGATGTCGTTGCCGAGGACTTGATTTGAAGTTCTAATTTATTGAGGTTCTCTTTCTGTAAGTAAACTTCACCAACAGGTATATTCTTCCTCTACTCTTTTCATTTTTATTTATTTATTTACTAATTTACTAACTAACTTACTAATTAACTTACTACTTACTAACTAATTAACTAACTTTTATATTTATGTCATTTATTTTTTTTAATTTTTTATTTACGTCATTTATTTACTTTTTTTTATTTTTTTTATTTTTTTTGTTTTTTTCTTTATGTTTTATGCTTACTAACTTCCTAACTTTATATTTATGTCATTTATTTACGCTCTCTAACTTTTAATTTATATCATTTATTTTCGCGCCTCTAACTTTTTAATTTGTCATTTATTATTGCTTCTAACGTAATGAAATAATCTTTTTCTTCTTCTCTTCTCTTTCGCCGACTACTGTGGGGCTCTGTCACTCTCGGTTTTCATATTTAAATTTACTTTCTACACTTTATTTTTTGTATTTTATTTTTCGCACTTTATTTTTTGTATTTTATTTTCTGTATATTATTAACTCTCTAATTATCTAACTTTTTATTTTATCGTTATTTAACTTTTTACTTATTAATATTTATTTGGTGGCTAGTTTATACCACATCCTACTTAATATTTAACAGCCGGTTCATACCGCCTACTCTTGTACATTATTTTTATTTTATGTCACTTTTTTATGCTTAACTGGTATCGTGATTCAAATTCTGGTCATTTGGTTAAAATTAATCCTAGTACTTTATATATTGATTTATTTGAATCACAATCGCACACAATTGACACAATGACTGAAATTGAAGGTGCACATGTTGAACATGAAAATCAAACACAACGAGCTGAAAATGAAAGTATATATGATGAACAAGGAAATCAACCATTGCGAACTATGCGTGTATATTTGCAACCACCTCGAAATTCTAGTCCATCATGTATTATCTTTCCACTCACTGCTAATAATTTTAGATTTAAGCTGGGTATGATTTCTTTACTTCCTAATTTCCATGGTTTAGAAAATGAAAGCTCATATTTACATTTAAAAGAATTTGAGGAAGTTTGTATTGCTTTCAATGATCAAAATTATACTGAAGAGATTGTTAAGCTTAAATTGTTTCTTTTTTTTTTGAAAGATAAAGCAAAAACTTGGCTTAACGCTTTAAAACCAAGATCAATTGGCACATGACAAGAAATGCAAGGTGAGTTTTTAAAGAAATTTTTTCCAACACATAAAACCAATGCTTTGAAAAGACAAATCCAAAATTTGTTCCAAAATTCAAATGAAGCGTATTTTCAAAGTTGGGAACATTTTAAAGATTTGTTAAATTCTTGCCTATGTCATGGTTTTGAAAAATGGTAGACTATAAGCTTCTTTTAGGAAGGTTTAACACCTGAAACTAAACAATTTGTGGAAACGATGTGTAATGGCGAGTTTCTTGATAAAGAACCCGAAGAAGCTTTAGATTATTTAAACCATTTGGCTGAAAATTCTCAATCTTGGCATGGTACTAATCCTTCTGAAAATTTAATTAGATATAACCTTGCAAATGCTGGTAAAGAAAAATATCATCTTAGTCAAGAAGAAGATCTAAATGTAAGGTACGCTAGTTTGGCTAGAAAGGTTGAATCCATGGAATTAGGGAAAGTAAAAGAAGTCAAATCTGTGCAAAATGAAGAAATTTGTGGCATTTGTGATGAATTAAGATACTTGACAAATGAATGTCCTAATATTCCTGTTTTTAAAGAAGTTGTGCATGAGCAAGTAAATGCAATGAATAATTTTAAAAAGCCATTCACCTCTTCTTTTTCAAATTCTTACAATCCGGGATGGAGAAATCACTCGAATTTCAGTTGGAGAAATAATAATCAAGCATAATTTATGCAACCACTGCCTCCTCAAGAACAACAGGATTCTCAAAATTCTCAAGGATATGCACCTTATGTCCTACCATATAGGAAAAACCTTGAAGGAACATTGAGTGCATTCATAGAAAAGTAAGAGGCCATCAATAAACAAAACACTCAAACCATGATTGACATAAAAGACACTCTTTCCAAACTTACTTTTGCACTCACCATTCACGAGAAAGGAAAATTTCCTTCTCAACCTCAACTGAATCCCAAAGGTCAATATAATCTAAAAGAGGGTAGTTCAGAAAACTAACAAATAAATCAAGTCAATTTTGTGATAACCCTTAGGAGTGGAAAAGTTATTGAAAAAGAAATTTTTGAACCTTGTGAAAAAGAAGGTGAATCAAATCCCCAAGATAAGGAAGAGGTTGATAAGCCATCTGCCCAAAATGAGACCAAACTCTCATCTCTTCTACCCTCATTTCCTCAAGCATTAAGCAAACTAAGGAAATTGGACTACCAAACTCAAATTTTTGAACTTTTTAAATAAATGAATATCAATATTCCGTTGTTAGATGCTATCAAACAGTTTCCTTCTTATGCCAAATTTTTGAAGGACTTATGCGCTGTTAAAAGAAAATTAAATGTGAAAAAGAATGTCTTTTTGACCGAACAGGTAAGTTCCATTATATAAAGTAATAATGTTTTGAAATATAAAGACCCTAGTTGTCCTACAGTTTCATGCATTATTGGAGAATATAAAATTAAACAAGCTTTACTTGATCTTGGTGCTAGTGTTAATTTGCTTCCATATTCAGTTTATCAACAACTCAAGCTGGGTGAGTTAAAACTAACTTCTGTAACTCTTCTACTTACTGATAGATCAATTAAAATTTCAAAAGGAATAGTGGAAGATGTGTCGGTATAAGTTGATAAATTCATTTATCCTGTAGATTTTATTATCTTGGAAACTGAACCTTTGGTTAATAATTCCAAGTCAATTCCTGTTATTTTAGGTTGTCTATTTTTAGCAACATCAAATGCTTTGATAAATTGCAGAAATGGAGTGATGAAGCTAACATTTGGAAACATAACACTTGAGCTTAATGTTTTCAACATATGCAAGCAACCACATGAAGTCAATGATGAAAATAAAGAAGCTGATGGGATTGAGGCCATTGTAGATGATCATCTTGTAAAAGGAAATTCTTCTGACCCATTAGAAGTTTGTTTAATTAATTCATTTGATTCAGATACACAAGTAGATGATGATATTTTTGAAATATGCTTTTTGCTTGATTATACATAGGTAATGGAATATAAGGGATGGAAGCCGAGATTCGAAGAGCTCTAACCCATGAATGATAATATTCATGAAGAAGTACCCACACTGGAACTAAAGACATTACCTGCTGGGTTGAAGTACATATTTTTAGGAGAAGACCAAAGCTTTCCAGTAGTAATTTCATCAATCCTTACTGAAGAACAAGAAGGTATGTTGATAAAAGTACTCAAAGGCATAAAAGTGCAATTGGATGGACATTAACAGATATAAAAAGCATTAATCCATTAATTTGTACACATAGAATACATTTAGAGGATAATGCTAAAACATCACAACAACCTCGAAGAAAATTAAATCCACACATGAAAAAGGTAGTTAGGACTGAAGTTCTTAAATTACTTGATGTTGGAATTATTTACCCTATTTCCGATAGCCAGTGGATAAGCCCTACACAAGTTGTGCCTAAGAAATCTGGAATAACAGTGGTTGAAAATGAAAAAGGTGAGTTAATACCTACGCGAGTCTCATCCAGTTGGCGTATGTGTATTAATTTTAGAAAATTAAATGCAGCCACTAGGAAAGATCATTTCTCCTCATCATTTCTTAATCAAATTATAGAAAGAGTAGCAGGACATCCCTGCTATTGTTTTCTTGATGGTTATTCTGGGTATAATCAAATACCAATTGCATTAGAGGATCAAGAAAAGACTACTTTTATATGCCCCTTTGGCACTTTTGCATATAGAAGAATGTCTTTCGGCCTTTGTAATGCTCCGGTAACTTTTCAAAGATGCATGCTAAGTATTTTTAGTAACATGATTGAGCATTATTTAAAAGTTTTCATGAATGATCTAACAGTTTTTGGAAATTCTTTTGAAAATTGTCTTGATAATTTGGATAAAGTTCTTAAAAGATGAAAAGAAAAAGGATTTGTTTTAAATTGGGAAAAATATAATTACATGGTTACCTCAGGAATCGTATTAGGTCATGTGATATCTTCTGAAGGAATTGAAGTTGATTAGGCCAAAGTTGAATTAATTGCTCATTTGTCATATCTAAAAACAGTTAGAGAAGTTCGTTCCTTTTTAGGACATGCAGGATTTTATCGAAGATTCATTAAGGACTTTAGTGTCATATCTAGACCATTATGCAATCTTTTGATAAAAGTTGAATCATTTGATTGGACTCAAGAATGCCAAAAATCTTTTGAAAAATTAATTGGCCTTCTGACCTTGGCTCATAATATGCAATCCCCTAGCTAGTTTTTGCCTTTTAAATTAATGTGTAATGCAAGTGATTTTGCAGTTGGCGCTGTTTTAGGCCAAAGAAAGGAAGGTAAGCCTAATGTGATTTGTTACGCAAGTAGAAATTTAAATAGTGTACAAATAAATTATACTACTACTGAAAAAGAACTACTTGCTGTAATTTTTACATTGGACAAATTTCAAGCTCATTTAATTGGTTCTTCTATTGTTGTTTTCACTGATCATGTTACTGTTAGTTATTTAATGTCTAAGCAGGATGCCAAACCTAGGTTGATACGGTGGATCTTGTTGTTTCAAGAATTCAACATCACATTCAAAGATAAGAAAGGAGCTGAAAATGTTGTCACAAATCATTTGTCTAGACTTATAACGGGTTTACCTTTTGATAGCACACCTATGAATGATTTTTTTCTTGATGAGTTTTTATTTTCTGTCAATTTCATGCTTTGGTTTGTGAACATAGTCAATTTTCTTGTAACAGGAAAGATGCTGCCTCAGTGGTCACATCAAGACAGAAAAAAGTTTTTGATTGAGGTGAAAAAATTTTATAGGGATGACCCATATTTGTTCAAATATTCTCCTGATCAAATCTTTCAGAAATGTGTACCCGACAATGAAATAGGTAGTATTATTAAATTTAGTCACTCAGAAGCATGTGGATGTCATTTTTTTCAAAGAAAATAACTGCAAAAATCTTGGAGTGTGGATTTTATTGGCCTACTTTATTTAAGGACAACTATACCTTTTGCAAAAGTTACGAAAATTATCAGAAATTAGGGTCCATTTCTAAAAGAAATATGATGCCTCTGAACCCTATCCTCGTCATTGAATTTTTTTATTGTTGGGAAATTGATTTCATGAGTCCATTTCCATCCTCATTTGGATTTATATATATTTTGGTTGTAGTTGATTATGTCTCAAAATGGATTGAGGCGATTCTATGTCGACAAAATGATCATAAAACTGTTCTCAAATTTTTAAAAGAAAATATCTTAAGTCAATTTGGAATCCCTCGAGCTATCATTAGTGATGGGGGAACACATTTTTGCAATAAACCATTTGAATCTTTAATGAAGAAATATGCTATTACCCATAAAGTTACCACCCCTTATCACCCTTAAACAAGTGGACAAGTAGAATTAGCAAATAGGGAAATTAAACAAATTTTGGAAAAAACGGTTAACCCAAATCGTAAAGATTAGTCTTTAAGATTAAACGATGCACTTTGGGCTTACTGTACTGCTTTTAAAACATCTTTAAGCATGTCACCTTATCGGTTAGTCTATGGAAAACCTTGTCACTTGCCTGTAAAACTGGAGCATAAAGCATTTTGGGTCATTAGAGCTTTCAATTTAAATCTTGATGATGCTTGCAAGTTACGCAAATTGCAAATAAATGAACTTGAGGAATTGAGAAATGATGCATATGAAAACTCAAAAATTTATAAAGAAAGAACAAAAACTTTTCATGAAAAATCTATTTTGAGAAAATCTTTTGAAATTGGTCAAAAAGTTCTGCTTTATAATTCTCGTCTTCACCTATTCCCTAGAAAATTGAGATCTAGGTGGACTGGCCATTTTATTGTCAAACATGTATATCCTTATGGGGCCATAGACATTGAGAATCCTAGGAATGGTAATGTGTTTAAGGTCAATGGACAAAGACTTAAACCATTTCTGGAAAATCAAGTTGCTAATGTAGAATTCATTTCCCTTTCCGATCCTTGTTATGAGAAAAATTTACTCTAATTTTGTGGTTTTATTTTGTTTTGAAGTTCTTTAGCTCCCCGGTTAAATGGCGGATGACGGTACTCCGTGACTCTCAAGTCGGTTTGTTTTTTTTAGTTTTCCAAAATAACTGATTCCTTCTCTTTCAAAATGGATATCATTATCTCAAACCTGAGAAAACATTTTCCTTCTCTTCCTTAAAATGCTCTAACAAAAATTTACAAAGCTAGATGTGAAAGATTGAGATTGTTAATGCACAAGGGTATGCCAGAAGATGTACGTTGGATAATCAAAGTAAAGGTCCGACTAGCAGGTGAGTCTTCAATTTCATTTGACTCATACATGCCAGGTCTTGGTAGAAGTTCATATTCTAAAAGGAGAAGAGCAAAAAGATTACAAGTCTGACACATATGTGCACGATGAAATTGTAACAAGTGATGTCGTTCTTTGGGGATGGTTTCTGCAAATAGAGAAGATAAAATTTTCTTCATTAAGAATGGATTGAGTAAGGAGACATTAGATGATATCTTATTGACTCTTGATACGCATTCTTGTGGTTTGGTGAATCGTGAACTTCTTAACTTGTGGAATCTCTTCAAGGATGAACAAAAGCAATACAGTTTTGGGAATCTGACTCTAAAAGACCCTGTTTACTAATTGATAAGAAACTTGGATGGGAAGCTTATCCTCGACTCATAGAAGGCGTTTAAGCCGTTTCTGGACGTGAAACCAGAGGCAGATGTGAGCCACATCCACAACAACATGTATATATTTTCTTCATCTTCTTCTCAAAAAAAAAACAAGAAAAAAAAAGTATGTATACATCTTCGGTTTGGCTTTGGTAACACAAAACGTGAATGGGAAAATGCATGCATCCCTCACATGTGAGGCAACCAGTCGCATTATGGCCACTTGTCCCCTTTGGGAGCCCTATGTTACGTTGGTCTTGAATGGGTCTAATACTGGTCAATAATGCTTTGGCACAAAGCCGAAAGCACAGACTACCTCCATCCTAATCTCAAGTGAGTATACACTCACCTTTTATTAGGTTTCTAATAACTTGAAAAAACAAGAGGGCGAAACTATGGTTGTACTTGGTCTTTAATTAGATTAGGAGCCCCGGGCAGATACCCGTCCCGTCATTGACTCGGGTGGACCTTTACACGTTGGTCCTTAAAAAAAGTTCGTGTACCATGCTCTGTAGAGAGCCGCACTCCATAACCCAATGTTTACCATCTAGGCACTGTGGAGTTGATGGACAGGCAGAAGCATCCCACTCTAGTAATTAGTGAGAAGTAACTCGCGGCTATCAAAGCGTATGAGGCATCTGAGCTTGATCCTCTCTATTATTAGAAGGGGTTCTCAGCGCCCTAGGATGAGACGTTTTGGATCTTGGACATTACGGGTTTCAGATTTTAGCATCTTTGTTGATGTTACAAGCCTAAATGTGAATGTCTACTGCACTCATGACGCGCAGTATAAAGATACGCCATGAAAACTGTACATACAGGTATGTCCTCATTTGTTATTATATTTCTTTTATCTTTATATGATTTTGTTGTATTTTGGTTTTTGGATATACGATCCTTTGAGCAGGGTCCTTCAGGGGTTTCTAGACTTCTTTACCCAAATGATTTTCTTGAAGTTAAAAAAAATAAATAAAAAAACAAAATAACAAAAAAAAAATTGAGTTTCTTAATTTCAAACTTTTCTGACAACAGTCAACCTACCCTTATAGGTGTTATCATTACTCTTTCCATTCTTTTCCTTATTTAAACACTTCATTTTCTCCACTTTCCTCTAACTCATAACCATTCAAAGGGAGGAAGAGTATAGAAATGGGACCTTATGTTCGTAACCTTAAAAATGTCTGTGTTTTTTATGGGTCAAGTTATGGGAAGGGTTTAGAGTTTATAAATACAGCAAGCGCTCTTGGTCGAACAATTGTTGCAAGAAATATTCATGTTGTATATGGGAGAGATTGTCGTGGGTTAATGGGGGCTATATCACTTGCTGCTTTTATAGGAGGCAGTCTGGTTTTAGGTGTCATTCCTAGACCTTTAGCTCAAATGAACATTACTGGAAAGACAGTTGGAGAAGAAACTCAGGTATCATCTATGCATGGAGAATGAAAATAATGATTGATAACTCTGATGCATTTATTGCCTTACCAGATCGTTTTGGTACTTTGGAAGAAATTTTTTAAATTGTCTCTTGGGCTGAACTGAACATCCACCATAAACCCATTGATTTGTTGAATATTAATCATTTCTTTTATCTTTTGTTATTTTTTCTTGACAAAGCTGTGGAACAGAAATTTATCACTCCTTCGGCAAGAAAACTTCTTATCGCTGCCTCCACTATTGATGAGCTGATTGATAAATTAGAAGCTTTTGTTTATGAACCTGATAAAACAATAGCTCAGATAGATTGGTCCGCAGGAAGTAATGAGGGAAACAGCAAGAAAAGAAAGTCATATCTGACACTTTATCTTTAATGGGTTTGATTTTATTTATCGTACTTTATTTCTGTTTAAATTTATGTCAGATTTCTCCACCAGGTACTATCTTCTATCATTTACTCATCTATATTTTAATATTGTGGATAATGTTGTGATCTGGTTAGGGGGAAAAGATAGTTTTTTTTTTTAAAAAAAAGTGTATGGAAGTATGATATGATTGTCATGAACTTACTAAATCAATGAATAATGACAGAGTAAGGAGTAATTTTACTCCTGAGATGCATTTAAATTGGGAAGTATGTTTAGTGAGATGACTGTCAGAAACCTACAACAAAACCAATTAAGGATGGTAGAGTAAGGAGTAAATTTTACCCCGGAGGTAATTTTACTCTTGAGGCGCATCTTAATTGAGGAAATAATTGTTTTAAAAGTAGCAAAAAGCATATCTTAGGTCATAGCATAAATTTTCTTCTTTCCTAAAAATCACATACTTAGATATGAATGTTGAATTGATGGATTGAGAATGATAGAAATATGCCTTGTGAGATTTTGAGCCTATTGATGAATGGATTGAACATTTGTACCATTCTCTTCTTTCTTATGTGATTTTCACTCATGAAATTGTTACTCTAGAACTTGTTTTGATTCTTTTTTAGGCTACATTTTCACATGCATACATAAACATGATTGAGGCATTTTTCTTGAAATAGCTACTTTAACCAAATAGCCAAGAATGATTGGTGCACAAATAGATAACCTTGCTCAGTAGTATATTATCTCAATATGATATCAAGCACTTTTATGACTTCTTAGAAATTCTCTGATTCCTGCCAACGTAAAACATTGGAAATGACCTATTTTCCTTTTTTTAACCTCTTTGAACTTATTTGACTATTCCTTATTTTTAGCTCATTATGTGCCTTAAATGAAAAACTATGTTCTTACCCAACCTTAGGGAATAAGAAAGCATTAACTTTGTTATTGCATGAGTTCTTGAATAAGTGTGGGGGTGTGTACAAAATGGTTGGTGAAAAAAAAGTGGTTAAAAAATGTTTATGTTCATAAAATAAAATAAAAAAACACAAATGTGGAAAGAAGGGTCAGTAAGGCAAAAATGAGAAGGAAAAAGAATATGTAAAGGGAATTTGTATTAGGTGAAGTTAGGATGAACTTTTATGTTTGTTAATTGAACTCAGCTCTCATGCTCTTTTATTCTCTTTAGTTTTTAACTAGTCAAATCCATATTACCACCTTTCTTTACCCTAATCCCATTACAACCTTGAATCAAGTCCTTATAATTTTTGTGTGCATGTGTTCTGAGTAGTGGAGAAGTAGAAAATAAGCAAGCTTATGGTAGTGCAATTTTTCATGGGTTGAATTGAGTGAAATATCTACCATTTTAAACACTTGAGGGATTGAGAGTGAATCCTGTGAGGATTTTTCATTCTTGATTCATTTTTTTAACTGAAGTTTCCTTACTTGTTGGTTTGAGATATGAAGAAATATTACCTCAAAAATGCTTTGATCCCTTGAATGACTAGTTGTTCTTCTTATTTCATTAAATCTTTTAGAGTTTTTAGTTTTTGAGTCAGTGTTGTTTTTCTTTGTTCCTTAGTTTTTTTTCTTATGTATTTTGCTCGGGAGTGCAAAAGTTTAGTGTGGGGGAATTTGATAACAATGTATTTTATTCATTTTATAATCCTCTCACTAGGCTTCTTAAAGTTCAATTTGACTTAATTAAGTTAATTTTGTCGCATTTTATGAAATTAAGCTTAATTGGATCGTTGAAGAAATTATTGCTTGAATTATTATTAATTTGGGTGATTGCATTCTTAAGTAAAGTGGCCACAATTTGAGTTGCAATTATCTGATTAATGTGATTCTGGTCTTGTTAGAAAGTTTAGATAAATCTTTAACAACTATTCACTTGATAGCAAAAGTTACATTGATAGCAATATATTTCATTCATTGTATAATCTTCTTACTTGGCTTTTTCAGTAATCTGGCTATAATTTGAGTTTCAAATATTCGATGGATGTGATTTTAGTCTTGTTTTAAAGCTAAGACAAATTTCTACAACTTTCATGAGGCCTCAAGACTGAGAACACACATTTGGATAACTCAAATTGAAGTTGAAGCAAAATCTAGTGTTTTGAACCTGATAGCTTAAACTCTATGCACTCATTAGGCTATATCTTGGGCTATAGGAGTTCACCAATTCTGAAATTTTGACAGTGAAAGGTTAAGACCCATATCTATAACTTTCATGAAGAATACAAAATTCAGTTCAGATTCCTTGAAGGTGATATTGGGCTTGGAAGTCAGAACAGAGGTGCTGGAGTTGGGCCTGACCCATGAGCAGTAATTGGGCCATATCTCGGGCTGTGATTGTTGGATTTGGCTAAACTTGGTGTTTCTAGAAAGCTGAGACAATTTCCTAGAACTTTCATGAAGACACTTGGCTAAAAAATGATGCTTGTCATAAGCTAAGAGCAGAGACATTTTGGAGCCAAGAAAGTCTATAATTTCAGCTCATTCATCATATATTTTGATTTTACTTCTCATCATCAAATAACTTCATTGTCTTCTTGCACTCCTCGAACTCTATAAAAGGAGGCAAAGGCTGATCATTTAAGGGTTGTTGTGTTAACTTAGCTTAGAGTTTACTTTCATGTTTGTATGTTAATTATTTTCTTTGTGTAGTTTTCTATTGTTCTTAATTGAAGTTATGTTCATCATCTTCTTCTTCTCTCTTTCTTTCTTCTTGTCTATGAGTAACTAAATCTACATCTTGCTTAGGTGAAAGAGTGAAGTCTTGGTAATGAAATAAGGTTAGATTATTCTCCTTCTTGTGCTTAAATGATATATTTTTATATGATCATTATATGTGTTGTATGTTATTTTCAATCAATTTAGAAACCTTTCTTGTATATTGAAGATCTTGATTCATTGTAGACAAGATGTTGGCACAGTGGATGCTTGTGACCATTTACAAGTATTGGTAGAATATTATTAGAACCATAATATGATTACATATATGATCTAAATTGAACTTTGATTGTTAAATCTTCTGATTAGAACATTCATTATGTATGATTTCAATTGAGTTATAAAAAGAAATAATCTTATCTTTAATTTATTACCAAGAGTGGATCTCCTAACCCAAGTAAATCTTTTTCATCTATGAACATTTATATCATCTTTAGTATTATGATAAATCTTTTCCGTACCTCAAATAATTTTCTCTTCATCAATTCCCTGTGGATCGACCTCGGACTCCCGAGAATTTACTACTTGAAACAACTTGTACTTGGGTTTGAAACTTTTAATTATCCCATCAAGTAACTAAATTTTTATCTTACTTGGGTGAAAGAGTGAAGCTCTTGGTAATGAAATAAGGTTAGATTATTCTATTTCTTGTGCTTAAATGATATATTATCAAATAGACATTATATGTTAGTTTCCAATCAATTTAGAAACCTTCTTTGTGCAATAGAGATCTTGAATTATTGTAGACAATAGGATTGGCACAGTGAATGCTTAAACTCATTTACAAATGTTGGTAGATAATTAAAGGAATCATAATATGATTGTATATATAATTGAACTTTAAATGTTATATTTTCTGATTGGAACCTCCGTTGTGTGTGGATTTCAATTGAGTTATAAATAGAAATAATTTAGCCTTTAATTTATTACCAATAGTAGATCTCCTAACCCAAGCAAGTTCTTAAATTCAATTGTGAACATCTTTTATTACTTTTGGTGTTGTGACAAATCCTTTTCTTTCCTCAATTAATTTTTCTTCATCAATTCCCTGTGGATTGACCTCGGACTCCTGATAAATTTATTACTTGAGACAACCTACACTTGAGTTTGCATCCTTAAAATCCCGCAGTCATCCCAATTCCTCAAAGCCTGCGTGCTTGCTGCTACAGTTGTTACTAATGCGTCCTTAGCTTCTCCACCCACACCTCAGGCTACCTTTTCTACCAATGATCTCGTGTTCCTTCTTAAGCGTCTATTGTCCAATTCTGGTAATATCTCATGCTTTATCAATTACACTAGGTAATACTATATGGTACTTTGATTCTGCTTGTTGTAACCATATGACGCCCACATCTCAGTCTTTTTCATCACTATTTGTTAATGATAATGCACATTCCATACATATAACCAATGGATATCTTATGAATGTCAGTCATAAGGGTTTGGTCTCTCTGTCCACTCTTAGCTTACCCGATCCATATCTTATTCACAATTTAAACTTCATTCTCATTTCTGTTGATTAATTGTGTGATCTTAGTTATGAAGTCGCATTTTCTTCTTCTGGTTGATGTGTGTAGAATCCACAGAAAGGACAAGTTATAAGGACTAGATGTAAAGATAGAAGGCTGTTTGAGCTCACCAACCTTCATGTTCCTCTAGCCTCAAATATTTATGCAACATCCACCTTGTTGTAACACCCTTGTGGTGATGTCACATATATAAATAAAATAAAAGAAAGATAAATAAAATCTACCCAAGTTGTAAAACATTTGTTACATAATAATACGGCTTGTAAAATTCTTCCTGTTAAACAGAATATTATTAAACAAAATAACGCGAAAAACATAAAATCAACATAATAACATCACACACAATATACATAGAGTTTTAGTCATAAGTTATACAAATAATTTACAACTAAAATACTTAAACGGAAATAGTAAACAAAAGTCATAACAGTCAATATATACAAACGCAGACGCGCCCAAGTACACATCATAAATATTTAACCCTCTGAAGGATCACTCTCAGGAAGATCATCAGGAGATAAATATCCAGGATGCCTCGACTCTCGGCGGAAACGAGACCGCGCAGTCGACACGCTGCTAATCTCACTAGGCGCAGTGAACATACCACCCCAATAACGCCTAAGAGATAACGACAACTCCAAATGCAAAAACACCGTAGTCGTCATGACTGGATCTCCATCAAACTCATTACGTAGGGACACAATCAATCGTCCCACGTAAGTCACCGAGTCTCTGTCTTCACGCAGACGCCAGGCTGTCGATCCACCATGAAACTCGAGTCGTACAAAACCCAGAAATCCTGGCACCGCCATACTCAAACAATCAATCCAATGGATATGGATGATCGGATGGTTCTTGATCGTCATACTGAACTTCAGCTAGCTAATCTTCCTCCTCCTCGGGGTACACACACTCAAAAGGCTGTTTCTCTTCCTCAAACTCTTTTACCACATGATTTAAAATAAACAAATAACACATACAACAAAGAGGTAAGACAATCTATATCACTATAAACATGGTAAAGTAAGAAAACGACAATACAACAGATATAACATTTTATACTATATAGCAGTTTAAGATAGCAATAAATAAAATACAAGATCATACAGGTGAAATGTAACATAGAATACAATGTAACAACACATAGTAATACAGATAGACAAAATAACATAGATAAATAATGGTACAGATAAATAATGATATAGATAAATAACATTAAAATGTATTAGATAAAAATATATGAAATGTGACTCAATCCTACTCCATGGAGCTAAAGAAAATACAGACATCAGAGAGAATGACCCGCAAAATCTATTAGCACCGTCGACCGCCCAATAACTATTCCACTGTCACACGTTGCGTCTATAGCCCACTGAAAAAAAAAGATATAGTGGTGTAGCACACTGTCATACGTCGTGTCACTACAGGCTTGTACTAATAGACTTCACAAGATCTTAATTAAGTATAGTGTTTGTCGAGTCCATTAGTGTGTTACCAGTCACCACGGCCCAGAGGAGCGACCAACTGTCCATATATGAAATTCTGCACACTAACGTCTCCGAGTTCATTCAATTTGAACCACACTACGCCTATCACACTGACAACACGATGTTGTTCACCTCGTCAATCAAATCACCAAAATTTGGCATAACTCAATGTATGAGAAAAATTCCAAATGTATACAGTACGCACCCACCTGGCAATACTGTAACAAAATTCCAAATATGCCCCCACTGGCAAATCGTATAAAAAGACAGTACGCACCCACCTGGCAATACTGTTTCACCATCTATCCGGGTCCACCACTTTGGCCCGACAGTAAAAACTTACTGTTTTCGTCAATCGCGTAGAAATTTTATCGCGTTTTCAAAATTCCATCGCTTTTACAAACGTTTTTAAATCGCGTAAATATATTTTGCTGTTTTGCAAATCGCGTAAGATTTTTAATACGTTTTCTCAATCGCGTAAAGTTTTTAAATCATTTTCTTGTCCGAATTCCTTAAAAATTACTGTTTAAATAAATAGAAATAATATTTAATACATTTAAATTGCGTAGAATATTTTTCATACCGTATACTGTCGTTTGGGCATTTTTCTTATCTTATTTGTCCATTTTTAATAAAAATTGACAGTATTTTGTTTAGAAAATTATAATAATAGTTTCCTAATTTTTCCGTAAAAATTCTGTTTACTTAATTTTTAACCGTGTAATTTAATCCTTTTGAAAACCACTAACATGCTTCAAAATATAAGATGAGCCATATGTTAGGAATTTACAAAAGTTACTGTATTTCATTCCTAATAATAAAATCATTAGTTTTAATTTCTTAAACTTAATTCTAATCAGTTTGTTTCTTCAAAACTCATTGTAGCAAATTTCCTTTTAACATATGTTACATCTCTTTGATTGAAACTAGTTTGGAATTGACTTTAGAAATCATGGATACTTGGTTTGACATGTTGGCCAAAATATATACTTGTGCTATTTAATCTCTAAATTCATTTTCTTTGATCTAAACAATTTTATATCTCATTAATTTTCCTAGGTTAATTAAATCACACTTAATAAAAAATATGAGAACATTTTGGTTCTCCATTTTGGTTAATGGCCGTGAGCCTCATTGATGTGTTCTTTGGAACACTCATGCAATCCTTGGCATGTTGTTCACATCCTATAAATTATCATGCATTTCTAACACATACAATATTATCAAAGCTTGTAGACATGCAAATTAATACAAATAACAAATAGAAAAGCTATTAACAAACACACAAATGAATCCTTATGGATTCTACAATCACAAACAAATCTCCATCTTCTTACCACCACCCAAGGATGATAAGATTAAGTCTTCCTCTTACCTTAAATGAAGACAAATATGCTTTCACACCTTTCCTAGGGTTTCAGTTTTTCTCCTTCAAATCACCTAACAAGCTTCTAGGTAAAATTTTCCAAGTAGGTTTCTAAGCTTCAAATGAAGGATTTTGCAAGAACTCTCAACTAGAGATGTTCTTAGAATTGTGTTTAGGTTTAGAAAACTTGGTTGGATAAAATTTTGAATGATTGGATGGTATAGAATAGGGTTTGGTCGAATAGCTTGAAAGAAAAACAACAATGGAGGTTGGTGTTCTTGGAAGAGAGAGAAGAGAGAAATTGCATGAAGATGAAGTGAATTTTTGGTGTTCCAAAAGCCAAATGGCCGTGGACTTCAAGCCATGCAAGGTGTCCATGAGGTTGGCTCCATCCTAGCCTTAGAATGGATCAATGGAGAGGATTAAGCCTTGTTCACCAAGCTTTGCTCTCATTGGTTCATTCTAGCCTTGTCACTTAACCTAGTCACCATGCTTAGTCACTAATTAAGCTTAGTCACCACACTTAGTCATTAACCTAGTCACTAGCCTTGTCATTAACTATCTGTTCTAGCTCAAAACGTCTACTATTTTGTTAAACGTGGGTCCCGCAAAATATTTCCGGGTCCATTACCGCTTATTGGTACTGACTAATAAAATAACATTATAGTATTATAAAATTATTTTATTTGACAAATAAATCCTAAAAATTAAAAGATTACTAATCGTATCATTCAGAATTGGGTTTAGTAAGATCCCCCAGTTTTGAATAATTAAAATAAGATTTCCCCGGCCTGAAAAAATATTATTTTCCTGTCCTGGAGCAAATCACACAAAAAGTCCAAATAAAATCACAGACAGTAATATTAAACACTGTAACATATAGAAAAATTAAAAATAGTACATTCGAGATGTAATGGTCATTTTTTCATTTTTTCCCACGACGAAGCAAATCACTCAAAATACTCAAATAAAATTATAGACAGTAAAATATATCAGTATATCACATAGAAAAATTTAAAACAGTAGTTTGAGAAAAAAATTATTTTACGGTCTCGAAGTAAAATATTCAAAAAGACCAAAGAAAATCATAGACTGTAATATATTTTTGTATTTTATACAGAAAAATAAGAAACAGTAAAACAAAAACACAACAGTCGTTTACACGAAAGTTTGAAAAATAGCAAATAGGACATTCAGAACATTTTTTCAAAAATTGGGGTGTTACAACTCTCCCCAACAAATAAAAAATTTCATCCTCAAAATTTGCTGTCCATCAAAACAAATGAGGATATTGATCCCTCATTTTATCTTCCAGCTCCCAGGTAGCATCACCCATCGCATCATTCCATATGACCTTCACCAGCTCGATCATCTTCCCTCGAAGCTGCTTTACCTTTTTGTCCTCTATTCTAACAGGTAAAGTCTCGTAAGTCAGATTCTCCTTCAGCTGTACCTCATCTGGCTGTATAACATGCGTTGGATCCGGAATATACTTCCTTAGCTGAGATACATGAAATACATCATGCAGATTGGATAGAAAAGGCAGCAAAGCAATCTGATAAGCTACAGGACCTATACGTCGAATAATCTGATACGGTCCCATGAACTTAGGAGTAAGCTTCTTAGATTTGATAACTCTTCCGACACCAGTCGTAGGAGTTACTCTCAGAAATACATGCTCACCCTCCTCAAATTCAAGAGGTCGCCTTCGTTTATCCGCATAACTCTTTTGTCTGCTTTGCGTTGTCTTCATTTTCTCTTGTATCATCTTTACCTTCTCCGTAGTCTGTTGTACAAGATCTGGTCCAATAGTCATACTCTCTCCATCTTGATACCAACACAACGGTGTTCGACAACGCCTTCCATATAACGCCTCATAGGGTGCCATCCCTATACTTGCGTGAAAACTGTTGTTGTAGGTGAATTCTATCAAAGATAAAAATTCATCCCAACTTCCTCGTTGTTCCAAAACGCAAGCACGTAACAGATCTTCCAAAGACTGTATAGTTCTCTCTGTCTGACCATCAGTCTGCGGATGATACGCCGAACTCAGTCGCAACTTAGTTCCCATTGCTTCTTGCAGACTTCGCCAAAACTTCGATGTAAACCTCGGATCTCTGTCAGAAACTATACATGTAGG
This sequence comes from Ormosia emarginata, assembly GCA_029884605.1. Classification (NCBI taxonomy): domain Eukaryota; kingdom Viridiplantae; phylum Streptophyta; class Magnoliopsida; order Fabales; family Fabaceae; genus Ormosia; species Ormosia emarginata. The sequence continues at coordinate 6,865,712 of JAQQTP010000025.1, forward strand.
CACACCATGTAATCTAACAATCTCACTGATATATATTTGGGTTAATCTTTCCAACGAATACTTAATATTGATTGGTAAGAAATGAGCCGACTTCGTAAGCCTATCGACTATAACCTATATCGAATCATGACCTTTCCTCGTCTTCGGCAATCCAGTAACAAAATCCATAGAGATACTATCCCACTTCCATTCTGGAATAGCCAACGGTTGCAACATCCCAGCTGGTCTCTGATGTTCTACTTTCGCCTTCTGACAAATCAGACAAGACTCCACACATTCCGCTACATGTCTTTTCATCCTTGGCCACCAAAACAACTTCTTTAAGTCTTGGTACATTTTGGTCATCCCCGGATGTAAACTCAGATCACTAGTATGAGCATCATCTAGAATTCCCTTCTTAAGCTCAAGATCATTAGGTACACAAATTCTTCCCTTATATCGCAAAAGTCCATTTGCTCCTTCTTCTACCGTTGCCTTATGACCTTGCTTTAACAATTCTCTTTCATTTTGCAAAAACGGATCCTCCTCCTGTTTCTCTCGTATCGCATCAAGTAATTCATTGATAATTATCACCTTCCACAGATGAATCCTTCCAGGTACAAATTCCACTGACAACCATAAGTCTCGGAATTTATTAATCAATTCTTCTTCCTTAATCATCATCGCTGAAACACTGACCACTTTTCTACTCAAGGCGTCAGCTACCACATTAGCCTTTCCTGGATGGTATTAGAGTTGAAAATCATAATCCTTTAAGAATTCCAACCATCGCCTTTGCCTCATATTCAATTCTTTCTGATCAACCAAGTATTTCAAACTCTTATGATCACTAAAGACATTGAACATTGCCCCATACAGAAAATGCCTCCACACTTTCAGAGCAAAGACTACAGCGGCCAATTCCAAATCATGTGCCGGATAATTTCTCTCGTGAACCTTCAATTGTCGAGAAGCATACGCTACAACATTTCGGTCTTGCATCAACACGCATCCTAACCCTTGGTAAGAAGCGTCACAATATACATCAAAAGCTATGTTAGAATCCGGTAAAATTAACACTGGTGCAGTTGTTAATCTGTTCTTCAATTCTTGGAAACTGGCTTCACGTTCTTCCGTCCACTCAAAAGCTTGACTTTTCCTCGTAAGCTGTGTAAGCGGTCCAGTAATCTTAGAAAAACCTTCGATAAACCTCCGATAATATCCAGCAAGTCCAACAAAACTTCGAACTTCTGTTACCGTCTTAGGCCTTTCCCACTGTAAAACAGTCTCCACTTTGGATGGATCTACTGCAATACCTTCTTTTGAAATCACATGTCCTAGAAATTGGACTTCCTCCAACCAAAATTCACACTTGGCCAATTTCGCATACAGCTGCTTTTCCTTCAAAATCTGAAGAACAACACCGAGATGTTCAGCATGCTCTTCCTTAGATTGAGAATAGATCAGAATGTCATCGATAAAAACAATGACAAATCTGTCTAGATACGGACGAAAAATCCTGTTCATATAATCCATGAATATGGCAGGAGCATTCGTCACCCCGAATGGCATTACCTGATACTCATAATGTCCATATCGAGTTCGAAAAGCTGTTTTGGGTATATCCTCCCCCTTAACACGAATCTGGTGATAACGCGATCTCAGATCTATTTTGGAAAATACCACTGCTCCTTTCAACTGATCCATCAAATTGTCAATTCTTGGAAGTGGATATTTATTCTTAATAGTCACCTTGTTCAGCTGACGATAATCCACACAAAGTCTAGAAGTTCCATCCTTCTTCTTGACCAAAAGCACTGGTGCTCCCCATGGTGAAACACTAGGTCGCACAAACTGTTTCTCTAACAGTTCCATCAATTGCTCTTTCAACTCTACCAACTCTGCTGGCGATATACGATAAGGTGCAATTGAAATAGGACCTGCTTCTGGTACTAAATCAATTGAAAACTCGATCTCCCTTTCAGGTGGCAAACCAGGTACCTCATCAGGAAAAACCTCCGGAAACTCGTTAACAACAGGAATAGTATTCACATCTTTCTCTTTCTTAACCTCTAGAGAAGACAATATCACATATCCCTGCACTTCCTCTCACAACAAAGATTTGACTTTAACCGCAGTAAAAAATCTAGACTTTTCTTCCTTAGGGAAAACTATGGTTTTGCTTGCACAATCTATAAGGATATGGTTAGAAGATAACTAGTCCATCCCTAATATTACATCTATCTCCACAAGAGGCAAACAAATCAAGTTGACCAAAAACACATGGTCCTTTATAATAACAGGACAATCCAAACATATCTTAGACGTAATTACAGGTTTAGCAGTTGGCGTAGATACACTCAATTTAACATTCAGAGAAGACACAGGCAACTTCAATCTCTCCACACAATCATATGCAATAAATAAATGTGTCGCACCAGAATCATATAACACAGTCAGAAGATTACCTCTAATGGCACCTTCTCCCTGAATAAGATCATCAGATTGAGAAATTTCTGTTCCAGTCATAGTATACACTCGCCCTCCAGATCTCGGTTGAATACTTTCTGACCTTGGCTGAGTAGCACGAACATTTCTCATAGCTGGCTTTCTCTCTGGCTGAGTACAATCTTTAGATACATGTCCAGGCTGTTTGCAATTAAAACAAACCATTCCCTTGATAGGACATTCACTAGAAAGATGACTCTTCTTTCCACACTTAAAACAGGTTGGCGTAAACGCCACTCTCTGTCCAGCACCACTACCACACGCATTACCCCCGACAGGTGGTCGTTGAGGTTGACTCCCTGGTGGTCTAGAGTATGGCTTGCACTGAAACCGATTAGTATTACTGCCACCACCTCTTTGAAACCTTGTTGGCCCAAAGTTACGATTCCTCTGATCTCGTGACGGCTCCAACTCCTCGAGTCGCACACAAGCATCAACTAAAGCATGAAACTGATTCATCCTCAAGGATATCACCCCTCGCTTCAGTTCCACTCTCAACCCCGATTCAAACTTCTGACATCTCCATGTATCATCCGGTCGAGTTTGAGCATAATCCGAGAATTGAGACAAATTCTCAAATTTTGTAGCATACTCATTCACCGTCATATTACCCTGACGCAAACCAAGAAATTCCATCTCCTTGGCATGTCGAGCGCTTGCAGGAAAATACTTTCCCAGAAATGCATCAGAAAATACTTCCCATGTAATTTCTGTTCCTTCAGCCTGCAACAATCGGCGGGTTCCTCTCCACCAATGTTCTCCATCTCCCCTTAACATAAAGGCTGCATAAATTACCTTCTTCTCGTCAGTGCATCTCATTCCCTAAAAAATTCTCTCCAAGTCTTGTATCCATTGATTTGCTTTTTCAGGGTCAATCTCGCCTCTAAACTGTGGCGGATTGTGGCGCCTAAATTCAGATAAATTTAGGGTATCAGCAGTAGCATCTTGCTGTTGAGCTGCTCTCAAATTCTGCTGCGTAATTACTTCAGCCATCTGCCGCATAGCTTCAGCATCTGCAATCATTGGATCCACTTCCCGATTAACATTCGTACGTCCTCTGCCTCTACCAGACATTTTCGTTCTTCAAACATAACAAAACAAAGTCAGATACATCCTTTCGGAAGTAAATCACAGAGAATCACACAGCACAAAATAAAACAGACCCAACCACAACCCTAAAAGACTCTAACTTGAGCTCTGATACGAACTAATGTAACACCCTTGTGGGGATGTCACATATATAAATAAAATAAAAGAAAGATAAATAACAATCTACCCAAGTTGTAAAACATTTGTTACATAATAATACGGGTTGTAAAATTCTTCCTGTTAAACAGAATATTATTAAATAAAATAACGCGGAAAACATAAAATCAACAGAATAACATCACACATAATATACATAGAGTTTTAGTCATAAGTTATACAAATAATTTACAACTAAAATACTTAGACAGAAATAGTAAACAAAAGCCATAACAGTCTATATATACAAACGTAAACGCGCCCAAGTACACATCATAAATATTTAACCCTCTGAAGGATCACTCTCAGGAAGATCATCAGGAGATAAATATCCAGGATGCCTCGACTCTCGGCGGAAACGAGACCACGCAGTCGACACGCTGCTAATCTCACTAGGAGCCGTGAACATACCACCCCAATAACGCCTAAGAGAGAACGGCAACTCCAAATGCAAAAACACCGTAGTCGTCATGACTGGATCTCCATCAAACTCATTACGTAGGGACACAGTCAACCGTCCCACGTAAGTCACCGAGTCTCTGTCTTCACGCAGACGCCAGGCTGTCGATCCACCATGAAACTCGAGTCGTACAAAACCCAGAAATCCTGGCACCGCCATACTCAAACAATCAATCCAATGGATATGGATGATCGGATGGTTCTTGATCGTCGTACTGATCTTCGGCTAGCTGATCTTCCTCCTCCTCGGGGTACACACACTCAAGAGGCTGTTCCTCTTCCTCAAACTCTTTTACCACATAATTTAAAATAAACAAATAACACATACAACAAAGAGGTAAGACAATCTATATCACCACAAACATGGTAAAGTAAGAAAACGACAATACCACAGATATAACATTTTATACTATATAACAGTTTTAAGATAACAATAAATAAAATACAAGATCATATAGGTAAAATGTAATACAGAATACAATGTAACAACACATAGTGATACAGATAAACAAACTAACATAGATAAATAAGGGTACAGATAAATAATGATATAGATAAATAACATTAAAATGTATGAGATAAAGATATATGAAATGTGACTCAATCCTACTCCATGGAGCTAAAGAAAATACAGACATCAGAGAGAACGACCCGCAAAATCTATTAGCACCGTCGACCGCCCAATAACTATTCCGCTATCACGTGTTGCGTCTATAGCCCAGTGAAAAAAAATATATATAGTGGTGTAGCACACTGTCATACGTTGTGTCACTACAGGCTTGTACTAATAGACTTCACAAGATCTTGATTAAGTATAGTGCTTGTCGAGTCCATTAGTGTGTTACCAATCACCACGGCCCAGAGGAGCAACCAACTGTCCATATATGGAATTCTGCACACTAACGTCTCCGAGTTCATTCAATTTGAACCACACTACGCCTATCACACCGACAACACGATGTTGTTCACCTCATCAATCAAATCACCAAAATTTGGCATAACTCAATGTATGAGAAAAATTCCAAATGTATACAGTACGCACCCACCTGGCAATACTGTTTCACCATCTGTCCGGGTCCACCACTTTGGCCCGACAGTAAAAACTTACTATTTTCATCAATCGCGTAGAAATTTTATCGCGTTTTCAAAATCCCATCGCTTTTACAAACGTTTTTAAATCGCATAAATATATTTTGCTGTTTTGCAAATCGTGTAGGATTTTTAATACGTTTTCTCAATCGCGTAAAGTTTTTAAATCATTTTCTTGTCCGAATTCCTTAAAAATCATTGTTTAAATAAACAGAAATAATATTTAATACATTTAAATTGCGTAGAATATTTTTCATACCGTATATTGTCGTTTGGGCATTTTTCTTATCTTATTTGTCCATTTTTAATAAAAATTGACAGTATTTTGTTTAGAAAATTATAATAATGGTTTCCTAATTTTTTCGTAAAAATTTTGTTTACTTAATTTTTAACCGTGTAATTTAATCCTTTTGAAAACCACTAACATGCTTCAAAATATAAGATGAGCCATATGTTAGGAATTTACAAAAGTTACTGTATTTCATTCCTAATAATAAAATCATTAGTTTTAATTTCTTAAACTTAATTCTAATCAGTTTGTTTCTTCAAAACTCATTGTAGAAAATTTCCTTTTAACATATGTTACATCTCTTTGATTGAAACTAGTTTCGAATTGACTTTAGAAATCATGGATACTTGGTTTGGCATGTTGGCCGAAATATATACTCGTGCTATTTAATCATGGATACTTGGTTTGGCATGTTGGCTGAAATATATACTCACACTTAATAAAAAATATGAGTACATTTTGGTTCTCCATTTTGGTTAATGGTCGTGAGCCTCATTGATGTGTTCTTTGGAACACTCATGCAATCCTTGGCATGTTGTTCACATCCTATAAATTATCATGCATTTCTAACACATACAATATTATCAAAGCTTGTAGACATGCAAATTAATACAAATAACAAATAGAAAAGCTATTAACAAACACACAAATGAATCCTTATGGATTCTACAATCACAAACAAATCTCCATCTTCTTACCACCACCCAAGGATGATAAGATTAAGTCTTCCTCTTACCTTAAATGAAGACAAATATGCTTTCACACCTTTCCTAGGGTTTCAGTTTTTCTCCTTCAAATCACCTAACAAGCTTCTAGGTAAAATTTTCCAAGTAGGTTTCCAAGCTTCAAATGAAGGATTTTGCAAGAACTCTCAACTAGAGATGTTCTTAGAATTGTGTTTAGGTTTAGAAAACTTGGTTGGATAAAATTTTGAATGATTGGATGGTATAGAATAGGGTTTGGCTGAATAGCTTGAAAGAAAAACAATAATGGAGGTTGGTGTTCTTGGAAGAGAGAGAAGAGAGAAATTGCATGAAGATGAAGTGATTTTTTTGTGTTCCAAAAGCCAAATGGCCGTGGACTTCAAGCCATGCAAGGTGTCCATGAGGTTGGCTCCATCCTAGCCTTAGAATGGATCAATGGTGAGGATTAAGCCTTGTTCACCTAGCTTTGCTCTCATTAGTTCATTCTAGCCTTGTCACTTAACCTAGTCACCATGCTTAGTCACTAATTAAGCTTAGTCACCACACTTAGTCACTAACCTAGTCACTAGCCTTGTCATTAACTATCTGTTCTAGCTCAAAACGTCTACTGTTTTGTTAAACGTGGGTCCCGCAAAATATTTTCGGGTCCATTACCGCTTATTGGTACTGACTAATAAAATAACATTATAATATTATAAAATTATTTTATTTGACAGTTAAATCCTAAAAATTAAAAGATTACTAATCGTATCATTCAGAATTGGGTTTAGTAAGATCCCCCAGTTTTGAATAATTAAAATAAGATTTTCTCGGCCTGGAAAAATATTATTTTCCTGTCCCGGAGCAAATCACACAAAAAGTCCAAATAAAATCACAGACAGTAATATTAAACACTGTAACATATAGAAAAATTAAAAACAGTACATTCAGGACGTAATGGTCATTTTTTTATTTTTCCCCACGACGAAGCAAATCACTCAAAACACTCAAATAAAATTATAGACAGTAAAATATATCAGTATATCACATAGAAAAATTTAAAACAGTAGTTTGAGAAAAAATTTATTTTACGGTCTCGAAGTAAAATATTCAAAACGACCAAAGAAAATCATAGACTGTAATATATTTTTGTATTTTATACAGAAAAATAAGAAACAGTAAAATAGGGACACAACAGTCGTTTACACAAAAGTTTAAAAAACAACAAACAGGACATTCAAAACATTTTTCCAAAAATTGGGGTGTTACACTTGTCCTCCCTTCAGTTGTGGCACCAACGTCTTGCCCATAGTTCTTTAAAAAAGCTATATCCCTTTATATCTCAAGGGGTTCTAGGTTCGGTTAGTAATGAGTCTTTTTACTGCATTTTCTGTCAAACTTCTGAACAACATGCACATTTCTTCAGTAAAAATACCTCTATTTCTAAATCTTCTTTTGACCTTGTTGATAATCACATATTTTATACATTAATAAACCCTCATTTTTTTTAGCATTATTTTGGTCTTACATTATTTCTGTATTTTAGACATATCATGAGTTCTAAATGTCTTATAATTATGTATCTTACGTTATAGGAAAGATAAGAGAGAGCTCTACAACTTTCATGAAGAGCTCAAGGGAAAAATCGGACATCTATTGGAGCTAATTGGGCTTAAAAGTCAGAACACGAGTTTTGTGACTAGAATCCGAACAGTGTGCAGTAATCATTGCATAATTCGAGTTGAAGGAACTGAAATGGGCTGAAAATTTGGCATGTGAAAATTAAGACCTATATTTACAACTTTCATGAAGAACGTAAGAGCTCATTCAGATAGCTTGGAGGTCATAGTGGGTCTGGAAGTCAAAACAGAGGTGTTGAAACTGGGCCTGAGTAGTCTGTAGTAATTGGGTCATATCTTGGGCTGTAGGACGAATTTTGGATGATTCTGGTGGCATTGGAAAGCTAAGACAATTTCCTAGAACTTTCATGAAGACTACTTTGCTAGGTTCTGACGTTATCCATGAGTTCATCACTGAATGATTTCGAAGACAAGAAATTTCAATAATTTCCCACTCACAAAAGTTCTTTGGCATTTTGCACTCATCCACCCACTCATCCACTCACTCATTAATCAATTCCCTTGTCATTTTGTATCCCTAATCCTCTATAAAAGGGACCATAGGCATATTTGGGTAATCTTGGCTTAGAGCTCAAGATCATGCTATTGTGTTATTTGTTTCTCTTGTTGCAATTTTCTTTTGTTTTAAATAGAAGTTATGATCATCTTCTTATTCTTCTCTCTTTCTTTCTTCTTACTCATGGGTAACTAATTATCATCTTGCTTAGGTGAATGAGTGAAGCTTTTTGTAATAAAATAAGGTTAGATTAATTTTTTTCTTGTGCTTAAATGATATATTATCAAGTGATCATTATACGTATTGTATTTTGTTTCCAATCAATTTAGAATTCCTCCTTGTAAAGTGAAGTTCTTGATTCATTGTAGACAAGTGATTTAGCACAATGAATGCTTGAACCCATTTACAAGCATTGGTGTTGGTAAATAATTAAAGGAACCATAATATAACAACGTATATAATTCTAAATGGACTTTGAATGTTTTATTTTTCGATTGGAACCTCCGTTGTGTGTGTATTTCAATTAAGTTATAAAAAGAATTAATCTTGTCCTTAAATTATTAGCAAAAGTGGATCTCCTAACCCAAACAAGTTCTTTAATTTAATTGTGAACAAGTATTATTATCTTTATTATTGTGACAAAGCTTTCCCTTACCTCAAAGAATTTTTCTTCATCAATTCTCTATAGATCGACCTCAGACTCGTGAGAAATTTATTACTTGAGACAACTTGCACTTGGGTTTGCATCCTTTAATCTGCATCAAGTTTTTGTTGCGTTGCTGGGGACTTGATTTGAAGTTTTAATTTATTGAGGTTCTCATTGATAATACTATATTTTATATATTTTATAATCCTCTCACTAGGCTTCTGAAGGTTCAATTAAGCTTAATTAAGTTAATTTTGACACATTTTATGATATTAAGCTGAATTGGATCATTAAACAAATTATTGCATAAATTAACCTTAATTATCTCTTTGGCAATATTTAGTAAACTGGTTAGAATTTGAGTTGCAAATATCTGTTTGATGTGATTTTGGTCTTGTAGGAAAGCTAAGACAATTCCCTACAACTTTCACGTTGAACACTTTTTCAGATTCTGAGGTCTAATGGGTGATATTGGGCTTTGAAGTCAAAACAAAGGAGCTAAAACCGGGCCTAAAAACTCTGCAATAATTGGACCATATCTTGAGTTCTAGGCATGATTTTGGACTCAGACTAAAGTCATTTTAAAGCAAATATCCAAACCTACAACTTTCACGAAGACCATTTTTCTCAAAAATGAAGAAAACAGGAGACACGACTATATACATTTGCTCAAGTATTATTATAAAAAATAATAATAAATAAAAAATAAAACGTCACTGCTTACATTTTTAAAAGTTTTACTATGCAGGTTACTATGCAATACTTAATCGTTAAGTATTACTATGCAGGTTACTGTACATATGCACAGTAACTTCAAATTTTCTATAAATAGGGAGCGCCGGGCAGAGAGGGGGACGCCGGTTCGAGGGAGAGAAATTCTCTCTCTCTCTCCTTTGTTTTTCTTTTCCTTTTTCTTTTCTTCTTTCTTATGTGTAATTAATCTTCATCTTGCTTGGGTGAAGGAGTGAAACTTTTAGTAATAAAATGAGGTTAGATTTATTTCTTTCTTGTATTTAAAAGATATATTTTTATGTGACTTTTATATGTATTGTATGTTGTTTCCAATTAATTTAGAAACTCTTCTTGTATAATGAATATCTTGATCCATTGTAGACAAAAGGATTGGCACATTGGATGCTTTTGACGATTTACAAGTATTAGTAGATAATTATTGGAATCATAATATGATTACATGATTGAACTTTGAATGTTAAATCTTCCGATTGGAATCTTCATTATACATGATTTCAATTGAGTTATAAAACGAAATAATCTTATTTTTAATTTATTACCAAGAGTGGATCTCCTAACCCAAGCAAATCCTTTTTCATTGTAAACAACTTATATCATCTTTAATTTTGTGACAAATCTTCTCTTTACCTCAATTAATTAGTTTCCCTTCATCAATTCCCTGTGGATCGACCTCGGACTCCCGAGAATTTATTACTTGAGACAACCTACACTTGGGTTTGAAACTTTTAATTATAATTAAATCCAATCAAGTTTTTGGCGCCGTTGCCGGGGACTTGATTTGAAGTTCTAATATATTGAGGTTCTCTTTTCTGTAAATAAACTTTACTCTCAGGTATATTCTTCCTCTACTCTTTTCATTTTTATTTATCTATTTACTAACACACTAACTAGTTTTTGGCGTCGTTTATAATATGATTATTGTAATATAAATAACATATTTTTTTACCCAATTAACTAGAATTAGGTTTAATATAGATTTTTCTCTGAACTATTTTTTTTTACACTTCATATTAAAATAAATAAATTGAATAGTTAGAAGCCTGGAACACTAATACAGAGAGTAAGGCTTGATAATTGATGAACCTGCAAAACTTATAATTTTTACGGTTCATTGTGTGTATTTTTCATTCTTTTTAATCTTTTTAATTGGATTTGTTCTTGAGTTTTGTTATAATTTTAGTATTTTAAATTATGTTGTAATTATGTATTTTTATGTATTTTTGTTAGGTAAATGTAAAGGATTGAAGAATGGAGGTGATTGCATAAAAAATTTTCTTAAAAAAAAAACAAGTACTATAGTAAAATACTGTAGCACGACGCCAGCATGACATAAGCAAGTCACTGTAGCATGATGACGTCACGGATGATGTCAGCAATCGTCACTGTAGCATGATGATGTCATGGATGATGTCAGCAATCGTACTGTAGCGTCACTGTAGCAAGTCACTGTAGCACTGTAGCAAATTTGCCAATAAATAGGCAATCGACGTGCGGAAGGGGAGCGTTCGCAGCAGGCGTTCGGTTCTGTTCTTTTTCTTTTCTTGTTATTTTCTTCTTTCTCATGTGTAACTAAATTTTCATCTTGCTTGGATAAAAATGTGAAGCTCTTGGTAATAAATTAATGTTAGATTAATTTCTTGCTTGTACTTAAATGATATATTATTAAGCAAATATAATATGTGTTGTATGTTGTTTCTAATTAATTTAGAAACTCTTCTCAGTATAATGAATATCTTGATCCATTGTAGACAATAGGATTGGCACATTGGATGCTTTTGACGATTTACAAGTATTAGTAGATAATTATTGGAATCATAATATGATTACATGATTGAACTTTGAATGTTAAATCTTCCGATTGGAATCTTCAATATGCATGATTTCAATTGAGTTATAAAACGAAATAATCTTATTTTTAATTTATTACCAAGAGTGGATCTCCTAACCCAAGCAAATCCTTTTCATTGTAAACAACTTATATCATCTTTAATTTTGTGACAAATCTTCTCTTTACCTCAATTAATTAGTTTCCCTTCATCAATTCCCTGTGGATCGATCTCAGACTCCCGAGAATTTATTACTTGAGATAACCTACACTTGGGTTGAAACTTTTAAATATAATTATATCCCATCAAGTTTTTGGCGCCGTTGCCGGGGACTTGATTTGAAGTTCTAATATATTGAGGTTCTCTTTTCTGTAAGTAAACTTCACTATCAGGTATATTCTTCCTCTACTCTTTTCATTTTTATTTATCTATTTACTACACACTAACTAGTATTTTTTTTATGTGAATAGTAATATGAATAGTACGTAAATAGTAATATAAATAGTAACATGAATAGTGAATAGTAAATAGTAAATAGCAAATAGTAAATAGTGAATAGTGAATAATAAAAAATAAAAAAAATTTAAAAAAATAATAATAAAAAAAAATTCCTTTTTATTTTCTTATTCAGTGGGGGTAATTCTCCCTTTTATTTTCTTGTCCAATGGGGTTAATTCTCCCTTTTATTTTTACGCACTAACTCAAATGGGGTAACTCTCCCTTTTATTTTACTGTAATTTACTTTTTGCATTTTTTATTTGGTGGCTGGTTTATTACCCGATCCTTTTTACTATTTAACAACCGGTGTATACCGCCTACTTTTAAATTCTGTCATTTATTTTTCTGCAATCTAACTTTTAAATTCTGTCATTTTTATTTTTTATTTTTGGGTGGCTAGTTTATACCACCGCTTAACTAGCATCGTGATTCAAATTCTAGACGTTTGGCTAAAATTAATCCTAGTAATTTATATATTGATTTATTTGAATCACAATCACACACAATTAACACAATGGCTGAATTTGAAGGTGCACATGTTGAACATGATAATCAAACACAACGAGCTGAAAATGAAAGTATACATGATGAACAAAGAAATCAACCATTGCGAACTATGCGTGCATATTTGCAACCACCTCGAAATTATAGTCCATCATGTTTTATCTTTCCACTTAATGCTAATAATTTTATATTTAAGCCAGGTATGATTTCTTTACTGCCCAATTTTCATGGTTTAGAAAATGAAAGCCCATATTTACATCTAAAAGAATTTGAAGAAGTCTGTATTGCTTTCAATGATCAAAATTGCACTGAAGAAATTGTTAAGCTTAAATTGTTTCCTTTTTCTTTGAAAGATAAAGCAAAAACTTGGCTTAATGCTTTGAAACCAAGATCAATTGGCACATGACAAGAAATGCAAAGTGAGTTTTTAAAGAATTTTTTTCCAACACATAAAACCAATGCTTTGAAAAGACAAATCCAAAATTTTTGCCAAAATTCAAATGAAGCATATTTTCAAAGTTGGGAACGTTTTAAAGATTTGTTAAATTCTTACCCACATCATGGTTTTGAAAAGTGGCGAACTATAAGCTTCTTTTATGAAGGTTTAACACATGAAACTAAACAATTTGTGGAAACGATATGTAATGGTGAGTTTCTTGATAAAGAACCCAAAGATGCTTTAGATTATTTAAATCATTTGGCTGAAAATTCTCAATCTTGGCATGAAACTAATCCTTCTGAAAATTCAATTAGATATAACCTTGCAAATGCAGGAAAAGGAAAATACCATCCTAGTCAAGAAGAAGATTTAAATGCAAGGTATGCTAGTTTGGCTAGAAGGATTAAAGCCATGGAATTAAGAAAAGCAAAAGAAATCAAATCTGTGCAAAATGAAGAAATTTGTGGTATTTGTGATGACTTAGGACACTCAACACACGAATGTCCTAACATTCCCGTTTTTAAAGAAGTTGTACATGAGCAAGTAAATGCAATAAATAATTTTAAAAAGCCAGTTACTTCTTCTTTTTCAGATACATACAATCCGGGATGGAGAAATCATCCTAACTTCAGCTGGAGGAACAATACTCAGTCACAATTCATGCAACCACCACCTCCTCAGGCACAACAAGACTCTCAAAATTTTCAAGGATATGCACCTTATGTCCCACCATATAGGAAAAACCTAGAAGAAACATTGCATGCATTCATAGAAAAATAAGAGGCCATTAATAAACAAAACAATCAAACCATGATTGACATAAAAGAAACTCTTTCCAAACTTACTTCTGCACTCACCATTCACGAGAAAGGAAAATTTCCTTCCAACCTTAACTAAATCCCAAAGGTCAATATAGTCTAAATGAGGGTAGTTCAGAAAACCAACAAATAAATCAAGTCAATTCTGTGATAACTCTTAGGAGTGGAAAGGTTGTTGAAAAACAAATCCTTGAATCTTGTAAGAAAGAAGATGAACCAATTCCTCAATAAAATCAAGAAGTTGACCAAAAGGAGACTAAACTCTCGCCTTCACCCTCATTTCCTCAAGCTTTAAGCAAACCAAGGAAAGTAGACCACCAAACTGAAATTTTTGAAATTCTTAAACAAGTTAAGGTCAATATTCCGTTGTTAGATACTATCAAACACTTTCCTTCCTATGCCAAATTCTTGAAAGACTTATGCACTGTTAAAAGAAAATTAAATGTAAAAAAGAATGCCTTTTTGACCGAACAGGTAAGTTCCATTATTCAAAGCAATAATGTTTTAAAACATAAAGATCCTGGTTGTCCTACGGTTTCATGTATTATTGGAGAACATATGATTGAACAAGCTTTACTTGATCTTGGTGCTAGTGTTAATTTGCTTCCATATTCAGTTTATCAATAACTCAATCTGGGTGAGTTACAACCAACTTCTGTAACTCTTCTACTTGCTGATAGATCAATTAAAATTCCAAAAGGAATAGTGGAAGATGTGTTGGTACAAGTTGATAAATTCATTTATCCTATGGATTTTATTGTCTTGGAAACTGAACCTATGATTAATTGTTCCAAGTCAATTCCTATTATTTTAGGTTGTCCATTTTTAGCAACATCTAATGCTTTGATAAATTGTAGAAATGGATTGATGAAGTTAACATTTGGAAACATGACACTGGAGCTTAATGTTTTCAACTTATGCAAGCAACCACAGGAAGTCCTTGATGAAAATGAGGAAGTTGAAGGAATTGAAACCATTATAGATAATCATCTTCAAAAAGGGAGTTCTTCTGACCCATTAGAAGTTTGTTTAATTAATTCATTTGATTTGCTTGATTGTACAGAGGAAATAGAATACAAAGAAAGAAAGCCAAAATTCGAAGAGCTAAAACCCATGAATGATAATGCCCATGAAGAAGTACCCACACCGGAACTAAAACCATTACCTGCTAGGTCGAAGTACACATTTTTGGGAGAAAAGCAAAGTTTTCCTGTGGTAATTTCCTCGTCTCTTACTGAAGAACAAGAAGGTAAGATGTCATCTCAATGGACGCACCAAGATAGGAAGAAATTTTTAACAGAGGCGAAAAACTTTTATTGGGATAACCCATACTTATTCAAACATTGTTCTAACCAAATTTTTCAGAAATGCGTGCCCGACAGTGAGGTAAGTAGTGTCATTAAATTTTGTCACTCAGAAGCATGTGGAGGTCATTTTTCTTCAAAGAAAAAAGCTGCGAAAATCTTGCAGTGCGGATTTTATTGTCCCACTTTATTTAAAGACTGCTATACTTTTTTCAAAAGTTGTGAAAACTGTCAAAAGACAAATCCAATAAAATCCACAGTCAAGACAATTTTGAAAATTTTTTTTGAAATTGGCCAAAAAGTTCTGCTTTATAATTCTCGTCTTCACTTATTCCCTGAAAAATTGAGATCTAGGTGGACTGGTCCTTTTATTGTCAAACATGTATATCCTTATGGAGCCATAGACATTGAGAATCCTAGGAATGGTAATGTGTCTAAGGTCAATGGACAAAGACTTAAACTATTTCTAGAAAATCAAGCTGCTAAGGTAATATTCATTTCCCTTTCTGATCCTTGTTATGTGAAAAATTTACTCTAATTTTGTAGTTTTATTTTGTTTTGCAGTTCTTTAGCTCCCCGGTTAAATGGCAGATGTCGGTACTCCGTGACTCTCAAGTCGGTTTGCTCTCTTTCAGTTTCCCAAAATAACTGAATCCTTCTTCTCCTTTAAAATGGATGTCATTCTTTCAAACCTGAGAAAACATTTTCCTTCTCTCCCTCTAAATGCTCTGAAAAAAATCTACAAAGTTCGATGTGAAAGATTGAGATTGTTAATGCACAAAGGTATGCCAGAAGATGTACGCTGGATAATTAAAGCAAAGGTCCGATTAGCAGGTGAGTCTTCAATTTCATTTGACTCATACATGCCAGGTTTTGGAAGAAGTTCGTATTCTAAAAGGAGAAGAGCAAAAAGGTTACAAGTCTGTTACAAATGTGGACGATGGAATTGTAATATGCAATATCGTTCTTTGGGGATGGTTCCCGCAAACAGATTTTTCATTAAGAATGGACTGAGTAAAGAGTCATTAGATGATATTTTATTGACTCTTGAGACACGTTCTTATGGATTGATGCAACGTGAAATTCTTAATTTGTGGAATCTCTTTAAGGATGAAGAAAAACGATACAGTCATGGGAATCTGACTCTAAAAGACCTTGTTTGCCAATTTATAAGAAAATTGGATGGGAAGCTTATCCTCGACTCATAGAAGGCGTTTAAGCCGTTTCTGGACGTGAAACCAGAGGCAGATGTGAGCCACATCCACAACAACATGTACATATTTTCTTCTTCTTCTTCTTCTTCTTCTTCTTCTTCATGTTAAAAAAAAACAAAAAAAAACAAAAAAAAAAGATTACAATTAAAAAAAAAAAAAAAAGAAAAAGGAATACAACTTGGGTTTGGCTTTGGTAACACATAACGTGAATGGAGAAATGCATGCATCTTGATCCAGCCTTCTTAATTGAAAAACAAAGAAGGTAGATTGTATCCCACATGTGAGGCAGCCAGTCATATTATGGCCACTTGTCCCTTTTGGGAGCCCTATGTTGCGCTGGTCTTGAATGGGTTTAATACTGATCAACAATGCTTTGGCACAAAGCCGAAAGAGCAAACTACCTCCATCCCAATCTCAAGTAAGTATACACCCATCTTTCATCATGTTTCTAATAACTTGAAAAAAAAAAAGAGGGCGAAACTACGGTTGTACTTGATCTTTAATTAGATTAGGAGCCCCGGGCGGATGCCCGTTCTGTCATAGACTCAGGAGAAGACCTTCACACGCTAGTATATAAATAAAGTTCGTGTGCCATGCTCTGTAGAGAGCCGTGTGCTACATTCCCAGTTCTTGGAACCAAGGCTCTGTAGCGCTGATGGACAGAAAGAAGCGTCCTGTCTTTACAGTGAACGGAAACTGTTAGCTGAGCTATATACTTACTTTAATTAGTAAGTCTCTATGGCGAGTTCTGACTGGCTGCGGTCAGGTACCATCTTCTTAGAATACAGGCCTTTAATTAAGTTTGTAGGAAGATAGAGGGCTGTTCTTCCGTAAGCAGGACGGAAAGGATTCAAAGGTTCTTGTTGTCGGTTCGGCAATCCTTGTGGAATTCATATGTTGCCCTGGTGACACGCAACTTAAATACATGTCACTACTGCATTCATGATGCACAGTATAAAGATACGCCATGAAAACTGTACATACAGGTACGTCCTCATTTATTATTATATTTCTTTTATCTTTGTATGATTTTGTTGTATATTGATTTTTGGACAGACAATCCTTTGAGCAGGATCCTTCAGGGGTTTCTAAACTTCTTTACCCTGATGGTTTTCTTGAAGTTAAAAAAAATAAAAAACAAAAAATAAAAAAAAATAAAAACAAAAACAGTGAAAAAAAAATTTCGTGTTTCTTAATTTCAAACTTTTCTGACAACATCCACTATTGATGAGCTGATTGATAAATTAGAAGCTTTTGTTTATGAACCTGATAAAGTCCTAGCTCAGATAGATTGGTCATCAGGAAGCAGTGAGGGAAGCGGCAAGAAAAGAAAGCCAGATCTGACACTTCATCTTTAATGGGTTTGATTTTATTTATCGTACTTTGTTTCTGTTTCAATTTGTGTCAGATTTCTCCAGCAGGTAATATCTTATATCCTATACTCATCTATATTTTAATATTGCGGACAATGTTGTAATCTAGTTGGGGGGAAGGATAGTTTTTTTTAAAAAAAAAAATTAGGAAGTATGATATGATTTTCATGAACTTGCTAAACCAATGAATATTGGCCGAGTAAGGAGTAATTTAACTTCTGAGACGCATTTAAATTGGGAAGTATGTTTAGTGAGATGACTGTCAGAAACCTATAACAAAACCAATTAAGGATGGCAGAGTAAGGAGAAAATGTTGCCCTTAAGGTAATTTTACTCTTGAGACACATCATAATTGAGAAAAAAAATGTTTTAGAAGTAGCAAAAAGCATATCTTGGGTCATAGCATAAATTTTCTTCTTTATTAAAAATCACATGCTTGGATTTGAATGTTAAATTGGTGAATTGAGAATGATAGAAATATGCCCTGTGAGATTTTGAGCCTATTGATAAATGGATTGAACACTTGTACCATTCTCTTCTTTCTTGTGTGATTTTCACTCGTGAAATTGTTACTCTAGAACTTGCTTTGATTCTTTTTTAGGCTACATTTTCACATGCATACATAAATATGATTGAGACATTTTAAAATAGTTACTTTGACCAAATAGCCATCCTTGTATATTTTTCCTTGTATAACCCCTTTGAGCTTACTTGGTCAGTTCTTGTTTTTAGCTTATTACGTGCCCTAAAAAAAAGAACATATTTTTACCTGACCTTAGGGAATAAGAGAGCATTGACTTTGTTCTTAAACAAGTGTAGGGGTGTGTGTATGTGTAAAAAAAAAGAAAATTAAAAAAAATAAAAAAAAATAAAAAAGAGAAGAAAGAAAAAGAAAAGAAAGAGCTGACCGTCTGATATACTATGTGACATATCCATATTTAGAATAAAGATAGATGCTGAGAAATAACAGGAAGAGAAGGAGAAGGTTTATGCCTAAAAATGAATTCAACTCATCAATTTGGGGATTAATTTTCAACAAAACATTAGTCAAATATTGGTCATTGTCCTTATTGATGAATATTCTCAAATATCTTTTCCACTCTAACTGTACCATAATGCTCTTTTATTCTCTTTGGTATTTATCTTCTCATGTCTATATTATCCATTTTCCTTTACCATGACCCTGTTATAACCTTGAATAAAGTCCTCTTGATTTTTGTGTGCATGTGTTCTAAGTAGTGGAGAAGTAGAAGATAAGCGTGAAATTTTTCATGGGTTGAATTGAGTGAAATATCTACCATTTTAAACACTAGAGGGATTGAGAGTAAATCCTGTGAGGATCTTTCATTCTTGATTCGTTCTTTTTAACTGAAGTTTCCTTGCTTGATAGTTTGAGATGTGAAGAAATATTAAAAAAAAATACTTTGTTCCCTTGAATGACTAGTTGCTCTTCTTGTTTCATTAAATCTTTTAGAGTTTTTAGTTTTTTTTAGTTCAGTTTCATTTCCTAGCTTTGGTCTTATATATTTTGCCCAGGAGTGCAAAAGCTCAAGTGTGGGGGTGTGATGAACCTGCAAAACTTATAATTTTTACGGCTCATTGTGTGTAATTTGCATTCTTTTTAATCTTTTTAATTGGGTTTGTTCTTGAGTTTTGTTATAATTTTAGTATTTTAAATTATGTTGTAATTATGTATTTTTATGTATTTTTGTTAGGTAAATGCAAAGGATTGAAGAATGGAGGTGATTGCATAGAAAATTTTCTTAAAAAAAAAAAAAGTACTGTAGCAAGTTACTGTAGCACGATGCCAGCATGACATAAGCAAGTCACTGTAGCATGGATGATGTCATGGATGATGTCAGTAATCGTCACTGTAGCAAGTCACTGTAGCATGATGATGTCACGGATGATGTCAGCAATCGTCACTGTAGCAGTCACTGTAGCATGATGATGTCATGGATGATGTCAGCAATCGTCACTGTAGCATGATGATGTCATGGATGATGTCAGCAATCGTACTGTAGCGTCACTGTAGCAAGTCACTGTAGCACTGTAGCAAATTTGCCAATAAATAGGCAATCGACGTGCGGAAGGGGAGCGTTCGCAGCAGGCGTTCGGTTCTGTTCTTTTTCTTTTCTTGTTATTTTCTTCTTTCTCATGTGTAACTAAATTTTCATCTTGCTTGGATAAAAATGTGAAGCTCTTGGTAATAAATTAATGTTAGATTAATTTCTTGTTTGTACTTAAATGATATATTATTAAGCAAATATAATATGTGTTGTATGTTGTTTCTAATTAATTTAGAAACTTTTCTTGTATAATGAATATCTTGATCCATTGTAGACAATAGGATTGGCACATTGGATGCTTTTGACGATTTACAAGTATTAGTAGATAATTATTGGAATCATAATATGATTACATGATTGAACTTTGAATGTTAAATCTTCCGATTGGAATCTTCAATATGCATGATTTCAATTGAGTTATAAAACGAAATAATCTTATTTTTAATTTATTACCAAGAGTGGATCTCCTAACCCAAGCAAATCCTTTTCATTGTAAACAACTTATATCATCTTTAATTTTGTGACAAATCTTCTCTTTACCTCAATTAATTAGTTTCCCTTCATCAATTCCCTGTGGATCGACCTCAGACTCCCGAGAATTTATTACTTGAGATAACCTACACTTGGGTTGAAACTTTTAAATATAATTATATCCCATCAATAATCACATATTTTATACATTAATAAACCCTCATTTTTAGTCATTTACACTCTCCATGTACTTAATTGATTAATCTTGGTTATGTTTTGTAAATTTGGATTCAAATTGGACTTAATTGATTTTTTTAATATTATTTTGGTCTTATATTATTTCTGTATTTCGGCCATATCTTGAGTTTTAGATGTCTTATAATTATGTATCTTAACTTGTAGGAAATATAAGAAAGAGCTCTACAACTTTTATGAAGAGTTCCAGGGAAAAATCGAACATCTAATGGAGCTAATTAGACTTGAAAGTTAGAACACGAGTTTTGTGATTGAAACCCAAACAGTATACAGTAATCATTGCATAATTTGAGTTGAAGGAACTGAAATGGACTGAAAATTTGGCATATGAAAGTAAGACCCATATCTACAACTTTTTTCAAGTAAAAAAGTTATACGATCCTTTTAGGTGTACATTATTAGATTTTAAAAAAAAATAAAATTCAGTCCAAAGGATTGACCTAGCTCGAAGTGGGCTAACTTGATTTTGGGCGAGCTAGACCAGGCCGAGTTAAGTCAGTTAAATTAAGTTCAAGCTTGGCCCATCTTTTGCCTAGCTATTTGGGTTATCTCATCAGGCTCGACCCATTTTGACAGCTCTAGTTAAGTTAACCCACTGGATTTTGACCTAACTCACTCCATAAATGCAGGTTGTATTGGGTTCATGGGTCGGACTAGGTTGGAATATAAGGTGAAGGATAGGTAGTGGATTTGTAAACTGCCAACCAGCACAAACCCAACTCACTCAAGTAGTTTTTTAGAAATAAAATAAATAAAATTCGTTTAGCCATGGTTATATTTCATGTTGCTTTTCCATGAATTTTCTATAATGCAAATTAAGTTTGGGTGTATGCATTGTAGTCACATTTTTAAAGTGACCAATAAAATGGAGATAAGAAACTTATGAAACATCTAACACACCATTGCGATGAAAATTCAACGAATCATTTGCATGACAAATAGTATCTTAAGAAAATTGATAATGAAGTAAATGGTTATGTCAATCCATATATTATATGTAATGAGATTGACTTCACTAATTAGTTAATGTGATTTCTTGTTTATGATTTTTAGGACTTGTTGGCTTATTTTAGTTTATTTTAGACTTATTTTAACATAGTAAGACTTATTATGCTTATTTGGTTTGTTTCAGACTTATTATGTTTATGTAAGCCTAATTATGTGACTTTTTATTTTATTTGGAACATATATCATATATGTATCTAATTAAGATGTGCTATGTATAACGATTTTCGATTTTGTATTTCGACATTCACTATAAGAAATTTGGTATTTAGTGGCGACTATTTCTGGCAGATTCATTGCCGCTTGTAATCATGCTATTTTCTAGCAGATTTTTTACATTTTCAGTGGATAATCTGCCAGTAAATGTAGTGGTTTTGTTTCTTGAGGATTTTCGGCAAAAAATTCCTCCAAGTTTTGAGGAAAATAGTCGACCAATTTCTGGCAGATTTTCTACAGGAAATAAGATACAGGTTACTTGGCTTACGAACTGGCTACGTATTCCAAGGTTTTTGGCGGATTAGTTGTAGTAAATTCGAAAAAAGTCATTGAAAAATTTTATTTTTTTAAAAGTCATGTGAGGCTCCTTTCTCTTTTATTTCTACAACCATTTTCCTTTCTCCTTCGTCTCCCTCTTCTCTATCCTCTCTCCTCCTACACTATCGAGATCAAACTCTTGATCATAACCATCTGAGCTCACAGTGAAACCGAAATCATAACTGCCTCTTTTCCCTCATTTCTACCTCCATCCTCTGGGTTCAAGCTCACGGCATCGTCTGCCCGAGCTTCAACCATAAGGGCCGCAAGGCTCCATCGGGGTTGATGTCTCATGCGACCCAGCCATCGAGTTTGGTCGGTGTAGCTAAGAATGCAAAGAACAATTCGACTACGAGGCGCTGTTGTTGTCCTTGAAGGGTACAAAGGCCTGAGCTCCTACCATGGGTGCCATTGGGATTGATGACCCATGCGACGCAGACGTGTGGACATGGTGTATGGGACCGGGGCGTGGGTGCATGGCATCTCACCTATATATATATATATTGTGCTTATATTTTGAATATATGTGTTTATGTGTACATTTGAATTGTATTTATATGCATGATATATTGTTATTTGTTGTGTTTGTGTGCTGGTATTATAACTAATTCTCTATTATGATGTTATAGAATTTGATGTTATATATATATATGAGAGGAGATCCACTTACACATAGTATAAGTAAAAAAGACTTACACCTAATTTTATATATTTCATTTTATTGTGTTCCTGTGGCTACTATTTGTCTCTTATCGTAGCCATAAGATCACAATAAAATGAAATGTATAAAATTGAGTGTAAGTTTTTTTATTTACACTAGGTGTAAGTAGATCCTTATATATATATATATATATATATATATATATATATATATATATATATATATATATATATATATAGAGGGAGGATCAATTTACACCAGTGTAAGTTTTTTTTGACTTACACTCATTTTCAACTGTTAGATTCACTTTCATCTAATGGTTACTTTTAATGAAATAATCTCAACCATTAGATGAAAGTGGATCTAACGATTGAAAATGAGTGTAAGTCAAAAAAGACTTACACCTATTGTAGTTCGATCCTCCTCATATATATATATATATATATATATATATATATATATATATATATATATATATATATATATATATATGGGATCGGCTTATACTAGTGTAAGTCTTTTTTAACTTACACTTATTTTTAACTGTTAGATTTACTTTCATCTAATGATTGAGATTATTTCATTAAAAATAACCATTAGATGAAAGTGAATCTAACAATTTAAAATGAACAGAAATAAAATTAACTTACACCTGGTGAAATTGATCCTCCCTATATATATATATATATATATATATATATATATATATATATATATATATATCATGCATATAATACAATTCAGATGTACACATAAACACATATATTTTGAATATATGTGTTTATGTGTACATCTGAATTGTATTTATATGCATGATATATTGTTATTTGTTGTGTTTGTGTGTTGGTATAATAACTAATTCTCTATTATGATGTTATAGAATTTGATTAATAACTTTATATTGTATAAGACTAATACTAATTTATTAAAATAATAATATAATATTATATGCAAATTTGAAAATTTAAAAACTGTGATAGAATAGTAATATAAAATATTAAATATTAAAATTTTATGTGAAGAGGTTGATAAATTAATTAATTTAATAATTTATATATTCAATTAAAAATATTATCAATTTATATTAATTTTAATAAATTAATAATGTATAATATAATATAAAAGAAAGTAAAAATGTATAATATATATAATTAATTAAATTAATGCTAATTTATTTGGCTTAAAATAGAAAATGTCAAATAAATTAGGAGTTAAAATAGGAATTCTATTCTTCTAAAATTTATTAAAAAAATCCAAATGAAAAGCATTTATTAAAATTTAGAATCACTTTCATTTAAGTTAATTTCACGTTGTAACTCAAAATGTGACTTCAATTTTTCAAAATTATCATAGAAAAATCCTAATAAAGCCATTTTAAATAATTTTACATTTGACTTTAAAATATCTATTAAAAATAATAGAAAGTAAAGATTTTAATTTAAATACATACAAGATAGTGTTTATTTATATTATAATTTGCTAAGAGGAACTGCTTCTGATGTTAGGTTGGGTTCACTTCTTCTAATAAAGTGATATGCTGTTTTAATAGTGTACCTCAGATCTCTAGACTCTCCCCAAACAAATCTGTCTTGGTGGTAATGAGGTGGTAATGAACAGAAATAGGAATGCTGAGAATTTGCTCTCCTTAAATTGTAGAAACATGGACCAAATTAACTGGCTATTCCATTGACCCTACTAACTATCTATGAATATCTCATTTTGACCGTGTCATTTCAAGTTTTTTTTAAAAAAAAAAATTGAAAAAAGGTGGAAGGCAATAAAATAGCTCAATTCTCAATTCTCATGACTCAATTTTCGAGTCTAATTCTTGACTCAATAAAAGTCTCAATGCCCAATGAAAATTAAAAAGAAAAAAGGGGATATTTTTTAATAAAAAATCATGATTTGATATTCTTAAAAAATAATTGAGGGATATGCTTTTAATAAGAAATCATGATTTGATTTTCTTAAAAAATAATTGAAGGATGTGCTTTTAGTGAGAAATCATGATTTGATACTTTTAAAAAATAAATTCAAGATTTAAAAAGAAATAATTAAAATATATAAGAGATTGTGATAGTTTAATCAAAAGAGAAAAGGAGAATATGTTTTAAAAGAGATATCATGATTCGATTTTTTTAAAATAAATAAATTATGGAATAATTTAAGAGGTTGATTTTGTTAGATTTTTTGTGATCAATTGTCACTTAATGAGTTGATATTTACATGAAAATTAAGATTTTTAATAATTACCTATAAATAGAACTCTTACCCATTCACAAAAGGAGACAATTACACAAATAATTACACACATAATTACATACAAGAGGAGAGAGCTTGCTGTGTGTAGAGTTAGAGTTAGAGTTAGAGTTAGAGGTTGAAATTGGGAGAAAATAAGAGGTGTAGGGGTGTGCAAAAAATCCGAAAGAACCAAACCAAACCATAAACTAAACCAAACTACTTCATAAATAACCATATTTTTCTAAACCAGTTTTAACACTTGAACCGGTTATTTTTTAAAAGTGATTTGGTTAACTCATTTTATATCCAGTTTGGTTCACTGGAAATAACTAAACCTCTCCACTCTTCGTAAGAATCGTAAGTTCATAATAAACCTCATTTCTGACCCTAACTCCCAAATTGGGCACCACAAATTGCTCAATCGGAGATACCTTCAGGCTTCACGAGTGTTGCGTCTTCATCTATCTGTGCTTGCGTCTTCATCTCTCTGTGTTTTCGTCTTCATTTTTCTGTGTTTGCGTCTTCATCTCTCTGTGTTTGCGTCTTCATCGGGTCCTCATCTTCTGCTTAAGTGTCAGTGCTTGTGCCATTGATTGAGTTCTTCTGGTGCTGGGTCTTCATCTTTCTGGTGAGTGTTGATTTCTTCTCCAACCTGAACCCTTTATTTCTCTTTTTTTTTTTGACACTTACATTTACATTTTCATTTTTTTAATTTGGGTTTTTCGTTTGTTGTTTTTTTAGCTTCATTTTTTACTGGATTGGGTGAAGTTTTCAGCCTCTAATTTTAGCTCTATTTTGCACTAAAAAACTTTAGACAAGATGAGCTCCAATATTACATAGATTTGATTTGATAGTATTGTGAATGTGTTTTGGTTGCCATTATCTCCATATATGTGTTGAGAGTGAGAGATGCTTGTTGTTATTATCTCATTTTGTATTTTGTTTATTACTTGAATACTGTAATTTGCTTGTGCTTGGTGTTTAGGACGATTTGTATAAGTGTTGAGTTATGGCAATAAATGTGGTTAAGCGTTGGATATTCTGTTTTGATTTTAGTTGCTGATTATCTATTTGATGAAATGTTTAAATCATTGGTATACTATATGGTTGTGACCGAGTGACTCTTTAGATCCTTGTGTTATTTTCACTGATGATTTTTGAGAGTTAATGGGATGTTTGTTTCAAGGTTAATATGTTAGTTTGATTGTACTCTATGGGTTAATCATGCGTTTTCCTTTATTTGTTTTTCTTAGCTTTCTTCTCTTTTTCTTTTCTGAACTTGTTGATGAAACCTGGTTTAATTGCTTTATTTGATTTTGATGGAACTCTTATAGCTCCAAGGAAGGTATCCATTTCTGTGAACAGAGGAAGCATGTTCTTCAGTATTGTTCAAATTTAGGTAGGTTTTCCTTTCTTCTTCTTTTTTCTAATTTCAATTCTTTTTTTAAATTAATTAATAATAATTATGAGATGAGATTAGATTAATCTGATTAAGTTTATGTATGATAAATCAAAAAAACAAAGGCGAAGCTGTCTAAGAGAGCCCTGGAGCTACTTGCTTTGCCCGAAGACAGCGTTCCTAAATTACTCCTTGATATTGGTAATCCACTATTCACTGATTCATCAAATGAAAAATCATCCTATGATTATGATTTATGATTAGGACTGTTTTGAATGTTTAATTGTACTGGCTTCTGTTCTGTAGGTTGTGGATCAAGACTTAGCGGTGAGACACTATCAGAGAATGGACACCACTGGATTGGCCTAGACATTTCACCATCAATGCTTAGTATGTTTTCCATTTCTTTTAAGCATTTAATTAAATTTTGATGCATGCACTGTCACAGTCAGTGTAAAAATGTTATTTTTTATTCATTCATTCCTATACTATGTATTTTGCATTTGGTTTGTTAATATATATTTTGTTTAACTTCTAGATATTGCGTTGGAGCAAGAGGTTGACGGTGACCTTTTACTTTACCACATGGGTTAGGTATATTCACCTTAAAGACTTTCAATTTCCAGGTGGCTCTGGATTACTTGAACCTATTTAACACGTTTCTTTACTGAATTGTATTTTCTTATTCCCTTTCAAGT
Organism: Ormosia emarginata; assembly: GCA_029884605.1. NCBI lineage: Eukaryota > Viridiplantae > Streptophyta > Magnoliopsida > Fabales > Fabaceae > Ormosia > Ormosia emarginata. The sequence continues at coordinate 6,892,808 of JAQQTP010000025.1, forward strand.
TTCTCTATGAACTGTAAATAGATGTTTAACTAAAACTAACATTCATGAATTCGCTTTAATCTGTTCCATGTTCATCACTAATCAATGGTGGAACATATTACTCTTAGCTTATCTTTTATTATCTTTTCCTTCAAAGTAATGTAGGTCACAGAACTGCATGATTAAACTGTTGTTGATGTATTTGTCTTTTGGAAGGATGTTTATTACTGTGCATAAGATGTTACATTACTAATTTACTTTGTATAGATTCGTTATTACCTGTCACTTATAGAAGGTATCATATTAAAGTCTTTATACAGAAAACCTGCTGATATGATTTTGATGCACTTGTATATAATTATAGATTTATGCAAACCTTAGTTGCATGTAGAATTAAGCATAGACATGATTGTTGTAGTATCTGTGGAAAGGAGTGGAGAAGTATAATGTATATTTCATTATGTTTGCTTCCTTGTGTATAGTTACCAGAATTGGCATTATAAGTTAGCATTATTATCTCACATTAATTTCTATAAACTTTTGGCTGATTATTAAGAAATAGATGTCCCTGAAATTGCACATGTCCTTTTTCTAAGAAACTCGTATTTCTGATTGAATATCATCAGATTACAGCATGACCTATAGTTTGGGTTTTTAAACCAGTTTTCTGAGTCCAAACCTGTTCTGAACTGGTTTTTTAAGGTCCAAACTGGTTCTGAACCAGTTTTCCTAAATCCAAACTGGTTCTGAACCGGTTTTAAACCCAAACCTGTTTTAAAATTGGTTTTAAATCCAAACCAGTTCAGAACCGGTTCTAAACCAGTTCAGAACCGGTTCTAAACCGATTCTCTGAACCAAAATCGGTTCGGATCCAAAAGAAAACCGGTTCAGTTTGTGAACCGAACCACTTTACTAGTTCAGTTCGGTTCAGTTCGGTTTTTTATGCCGAACCGAACCATGCCCGCCCCTAAAGAGGTGTGCTCATGTTGACTAAATAGAAGTCTCTGATTTCTTTTGTTGTCAATAATTACGTTATTTTACCATACATTATTCAAGCTAGTATTGTATTAGATACTGGTGAAGTTGATGTCATGTCCTACAGTATTCTAGTGATTTATAATTATGATGTTGAAAGCATTTTGATGTTTGCTTGGACTCAGTTGAAATTTTTTATTTTGTTTTTTTCAACCATAAGTTTTTTTTTCTCTTTTTACTTCTTCAACATGAACTACTACAATTAACTCACACATGTACAAGAACTCTTCACCACACTATATCACATTCATCATTTTCGTTCTCATGTGACTTTAGATTTTTGGGAATTAAATTGAGTTTGAATTAATAGGATAAAATTTATTCCTATTTTTCTATCAATTCGGGCTACATTAACATGTTTATGTATTATTGGTATGTATTTTAATTAACTATCAAATGTTGCACTGAAAATTAAATGAATTGTAATAACTTGTTAATCTAAAAAATTGTAAAATTACTTCTTTCTTAAAAAATTAAAGTATTATTTGAATTATAACCGATTACAGGTGATGTCTTTAGTAAGACGCCAAACTTCATTTTTTAAGAATTAATTGGATTAGTTGAGTCGTGACAACTTGTTAATTAAAATTTTAAAAATTAAATATTCCTTTTAAAAAAATGTCAGATTTTTTTAAAAATAAAATAAAATAAACCAGCCAACAACATTTTTTAAGAATTACGTAACTTTAAATTCTCAATTCCACGTAGAAATACGTAGGAGCACATGTCAAGGAAAAAACAATTTTTCTTAATTTAATTTCTATTTTATTTTATTTTTTTTAAAGTAAAATAAATATGTGAGGATTATTATTAATTATACAATTAACTTAAGATAACCGTTTTGAAACGGATATATCAAGGGTGTTGTGGTATAAATTTTTCATCTTTTTTTATGCATAATTAGATTATTAAATCTAATTTTTAAACGTAGATTAAATTTTTAAGTTTTCTAATTTTTTTTAATTAAAATAAAATTAATAACAAATCCTTAATTTTTAAATTTAATTGTCATTTCTATGGCGATTTCGATTACTGCACTATCAAACAAAGAAGTCTCTACTACATCTTAAGGGGCATCTACTCTACGAGACTAGATCCGATGACCATTCTGAAGAGGTAGCTAACCATAATTTCAGATTTGAATTTTACATGCAAATTTATCGAGACTCAAGCATGATTAAAAATTGAAAATGCAGTTTTATATATATATATATATATATATTAGTGGGATGAATGTTTATTATTAGAAGAGAAATGAATGAATCTTAATTATTGAATCTTATATAAATAGTTAAGATTAAAATATAAATATATGTAATTTTTTTAAATAATTACATGACTTTTAAATAATTTTTAATTTTAATTATCGCGATATATAATTATATAATCAAAATTTAATTCTCTCATTCTTTTATAATAAAAAATTCTTTAATTAAATATGTCTTTTATATATATATATATATATATAAACTTATCGCAGGTTGTCATTTTTATGAGAATTAAACAATATTTTTTATCAGTAATATAATATGAAGGTATTAATTAACAGCTTATTTGGTCACGTGGTTGGAGTTTGGAAAACTCGTTGCTAACTTTGGGATTTGAGATTTTAACTTTTGAATTTTCAAGATGCAACAACTCTAAATCGATTGGTGGTAATGTTGATTCTCAAAGTGCTCTCTCTCTCTCTCTTACTGTAAAAAAAAAAGTGCTCTCTCTCTCTCATAATACGATCTTTTTATTTTAAAAAAATATATATGTAATATTTTTGAACTTCAACTTTTTTTTATAAATTATCATTATAAATTTTAAATTTTTTTAATTAATTCATAAATTTTAATTAATATTTTAATAAATTTTTTTATTTATTTTAAATTTATTAATTAATTAACGATAATATTATATAATAATATCTTATTTGTATTTGTAAAGAATAAAATATATTTAAAATTAAATTTTAATAAATAAATTAATAAATAATTCTTAATTAATGTTAATACAAATAAAATGATATGTAATATTATCGTTTGTGAATTAATAGATTTAAATTAAATATAAAAATTTATTGAGATATTAATTAAAATTTAAATATTAATTAAAAATATTTTAAAATTTATAACAATATTTGTAAAAAATCAAAATTTAAAGAGTTTTATTCTCTTTTTCTTTTATTTTACGACTCCTCCATATTACGTGGAGTAATTCTTTTTGCATAATTTCTTACATGTACATTATTAGATATAAAGTATAAGTAGTTTAGAGTATAGTTGTGTGAAAATTGTGGAGAAATTAAATATAATTAAATAATAAAATTATATAAATATAATGTAATATATATATATAAATATGTATAAATAATATTATTTTATTCTACAAGATATTATGCTAGTGTGGCGTGAAGTTCTTTCTTATTATTTTTTATTTGCTTTGTCTATATTTAAAGAAAAAAAGAATAAGTTAATTTTTTAACATTATTATTGTTTTTTTATTTTTGCTCTCCATTCTCTTCTTTTGTTATAACTAAAAAATAGGAACTTTTTCTTTGTCCATTTGTTTTTAGACTACTAGTTATTTTTACATATTTAATTTATTTAAATTGTCCAAAAAATTAATATTAATTCGATTATAAAAGTATGAGTTATACAGTCTTTCAACAAAAATTATTTTTTTAAAATTTAAACTCATATTCTCATATGATGGGGTCGAGATTGTTTACTAGTTGCCACATTGACCCACCATTTTGGTTCTTCATTTCTTTTTTGTTGCGTGGGATTATGTTGTTTTTCCCTTCATACACTTTTCTGAGTCTCTCTCTCTCACCTACACGTTGCGCTCTTTCATTTTACAATTGAAGGCGGTTGAATACTTCTTTCAATATATTTTAAGTGTAATTTTGATAAAAAAAAATTCTGATCCAGTATAAGTGACAACAATTTTGCATAATAATAAAATATTAATTTTTTTTTATCTCAGTCCTTATACATTAAAGGTTTCAACTACTTATAAAAATTAAATAAATATGATAAAATGAAATAATTAATTAAAATTGAATAAGCGTAACTTAATAAAAAAAATTCACAATTAAGACTTAATTTATTGTTTTTTAATTCTTATACTTTATAACAAAATGACACTTAAAATAGACTAGAAGAATTACATGACAGTCTTCCACTAGTATGTTTTCCATTAAAAAAAATCCAGCTTTAGTCATTTAACAAGTTTGATTCAAAAGACTGGTAGAACTGGACCACTCAATTCTACGGTCAGTAATTCAAATTTCATGTTGCTTCCGAATTTTGATAGTGATTTATTTGTTGTTTTTTCCTCTGGAAAAAAAGAAAAAGAAGAAAAGAGGGGAACAAAAAAAAGTCAAAAAACCATACCATCCTTCGCATTTGGTGCTGCTTATTTCCCCCCCACTTTCCAAGTCATTATGTACTACAGGCATATGCATTTCTTTAATATATCATGCTCAATTCTGAATGTTATGTTGCCGGGTATCTCCACAATTATTACTGGATGATAAAGATTTTCTGATATTACAAAAACTTGCTTTTGTTATATAACATGCTTCTTTACATTTTAATATGACACCTGCCACCTTTTGCCCTTACGAGAATCTCCCTTTCCTTCCCTTAAGTACATTTTAAAGAACCAACATGTGAAGCAACATTACAAATTTCCAATTGAATTCATTGTCCTTAAATCTTGAATTGGTTAAGAAACACAAATCAATTCTCTTAACAGTTCCTAATTTTGCAAGCTTTAACCAACTGCAAAACGCCCGAGTAGCTTAATGTTTGCATTGCTTTCCTAATCAAGTACGTAATTGGTTCAAGAGAACACATTATTAATTTGTATTTGCATATGATGGTATTTTAGTATATTTTAGTATGTTGATTCCAATCCTTATGTTGCATACATTCTCAGACGCAGAATTATCCACATGAATCTTCTTTTCTGTTTGGCACGGTGCAATTGATCTGTAGGCTTTGAAGTTGGAACTTGGAAGGGCTTCAATCAATACAGGAAAAGTCTAGAGAAGTAATATGCCATGACTGAAAATCATTAACAAAAGAAGAGGAAAATATTGATGAAGTTATGCATGTTGAAAATTGTAGAAAATAGCTTAGAGACCGTACAATATTTCTGAACTTAATCCTGCAGCTAACAACAAGCTTAATCTCTTTAAGTAGAAGTCTTCGCCTAATTCAATTGATAATTTGCCTAAGTAATTCTCACTGAAATATTGTTCTGTCATTTTCCTTCTATATTTGGCGAATATATTCTGCATTTCACTAAATGTGCTCACTTCCATAGTCAACATTCCAATGTTAACTCACTCCCCTTGGCTTATATTGATCACAGATTACTTAACATAGAGGGAAATTCATTAACATGTCCAAGGTTTGATAAAGGTCTTGAATTTATTTGAAGCATATTATGCACGTGGAGTCTCATGTCTTTGTGTCTGTTTCCTACTCCTTTGGGAATGACAAAAGAAAGTCTAAGGAAGAGAAAGGAAGTAGAGGGGGCAAGTCAAAGGATTCTCCAAGTTATTTTTAGCCGTGACTTTTGGTGTATGTTCTGTGCACAGTAACACCCATCATATATTTAGAATTGTTGGTGGAAAGTAATGCCAACAAAGGGAAGCAAGAAATCTTGGTAATTGATGCTGTCTTTAGTTTCTTTCAGGGTAAGGAAAGGAAATTGCATTTTCTCAGAATCTTAGAAATTCTGGCTCTTGCTTGTAGTTTTTTCTTGCTTTAATCAGATTTCAGGAATTGGTTTGCTGTGCATTCTTGACACTCTCTTCTCTTGTTTCCCTGGCACTGTTGTGCATTTTGTGGTAAACAAGTAAAACAAAAGGCAACATGCACATGACACCTTATTACATTTTACTGATAGAGTCACTGAATTAAGCTTTATATATATGTCATCAGTTACAGGTAAACAACGGTTTTGACACCATGAAAGGACATGGCCCAAAGGAGATTTTCAAAACCAGCAATAGTTTCTTGTTTTGAAACTGAAGATGGAGAGAAGGACTTATCATCTTTTGGTTCTCTTCCCAAAGATGTTGTTGCCGACATTCTTCACAGGCTTCCGGCTCAATTTCTGTACAGTTCTGCCAGGTATGTTTGCAAAACATGGGCTGAAATATCACAACTCCCTTGTTTCATCAAGTCACACCTACTTCACTCAGAATGTGGCTTCCTGATCCAAGATGCTCATAATAGCCCATACAAGGTGCAATCCATTCATGCAAGAGACTTGGAACTTAAAAAGACAGATTTGAATTTCAAGTTTCCTGGAAAAATAAGAGGCAGTTCAGATGGTGTTTTGTTGATCAACAAATCAGCTTCTATTGTGGACTCATATGTTGCAAATCCTATCACAATGCAAGTGTTGAAACTTCCTACTCTCCCCTCAACCTGCAAGTTGTGTAGCCACTGCAACAACATTGCAAGAATTTCCTCCACTGGTGAAAGAATTTCCTCCACTGGTGAAATTAAAGTGGTTAGCCTTGGTAGAGATTCCAATGGAATGTATAATTGGTATGTACTAACTGTAAGTAAGGTAATGTCATGGAGGAAAATTGGCAGTGTACCTGCAGAATGTGACCCTGCATCATACTTATCGTATGTACAATCTTTATCTGCTGATGGGGTTGTTTATTGGACTAATTCATCTTGGACTACTGATCAATCTGTTCTTGCAATCGATCTTTGCGATGAGACTGCTCACCATTTGAAGGTTCCAACAGAATGTCATGGTCGGTATTGGACTCTTGTGCAGATGGGAAAGGAAATTTGCTGTATGAATTGTGGGAAGAATGTGGGGATGAAGGTATGGAAGTTGAAGGATTTGCATAGGAATGAATGGGTCATGGTTAAGAGTATAAGATTTTCCAAAGAAAGCCCATTAGGGAAAAAAGTTTGTATGCCTCCAATTTGGCTGGAATCTGATGTTTTGGTTCTCAGTGTCTATGTTCAAGTTAGCAATATGGTTGTGGCTTACCATGTGAGTAAAGGCGAGTACAAAGTAGTAAAGATAGATGATGTTGCCCGCCATGAAATTTTCCTACACAAAAACGGTCTAATCTGATTTTAATTACTTCCATTCCATTGCTCAACTCAACTCAGCTCATGTGTTACAAAATGAATAATTTATTTTTTCTTGGTATTGCAGTTAGGTAGTGTACGAGTCAGTTTACACGTACTTTGATTAATTCACCTCCCTAATCTAATCAAATCATCTATGTCGTGACTAGAAGACTCACAAAAATATTCCTTGCTGTCTAACTCCTAGAAATTGGAGTATTTAAAATTCAAACTTGTAACTGTACACCTACTCATACATTATATATTCATTTCACCACTAGTACAACCTCTCCGGTTGCAAAACGAATGTTATTTCATGTATTTTTGGTTTATAGATGATTTATTAAATTATATAACAATAATATTCTCATTACCTTTATGTAATTTTTAGACCTTTTGCTATCAAATTAATTCTAGGATTGATTCCCTTGCAGGGGAGGGACCAAAAACAATCAAATTCAACAATATTCTTATAACTTTTTCTGTGATTTATATAATTAATCATTTGTTGGTATATATGTGCTCTCCTAAGAAGGAAGGAGGATTAGGTTTCAGATAATCTGCAACTTTAAACCAAGCTCTATTAGCAAAACATTGATGGACGATGACAAAAGTTTTGGGTGTAAAATATTTCCCAAGGAAAGATTTTCAAAGGATATGTTTGGGATTGAGGTTTTTGGAAGGTTAAGAAGGAAAAGGAAAAAGAGGATTTATTCTTTATTTTGAGTGAACACTTTCTATATTAGAGATTTTTTTTTTATATATATATGAAGGCATAAAATGAAAGATAATCATATAACATTACAATCATCTTTTATTCATTTTTATAAATATTTTATAATTATCTCAATTTAAAAATGAAAAATAAACATTACTTTTCATTTCCCTCCAAAACCCTCTATTCAAACATACTCTTAATAGCTAAGTGAGGCAAGCTCCATGTTATACTTGGAGGAGTATTTGGAAGGCTAGGTGGGTAATATAAGAATATTCAAAATCGAACCAATCTAATTAAAATAAAAAAATCGAACCGAAAATAAAAAATCGAACAAACCAAAAATTAAAAATTGAACAAAATCGAAATTAAAAAAATAAAAAAAATTAATTGGATTGAATTTGATTTCAATTCCAAATTTAAAAACAAATTTAATCAAAATTGAATTGAAAATTATCTATGTATATTTTAAAGTAATATCTTATCTTAAAATTTTATGTTACCGTTACTTATTTAAGAATTTTTTTATTATATTTCAATTCAAACTTAATTATTCTCTTAGATTTGGACATGAATAGGAGAATTATCAATTAATTTGAACTTATACTTTATATTTGAATTTCTATTTTAATAAATTAATTTGAACTTATATTTATTGATATTTGAAGAGTTAGTTTATATTTATATTTGATACAATTTGATGAATTTAGATTATGTTTTTAATGAATTTATGTATTAAAAATTTATAATAAAAATTAAAAAACTAATCTAATCAAAATCGATTTAAATTGAATTGAATTAAATTAAATTTACATTTTAAACGATAACATAAAAATATCGATAAGATTATAAATGACATCTTCGTTAAAACTGATCTAATCCAATCATCAGCAATTCATGCTCTGAATGTAGCCGATTTATAGTTCGGCTTGCTTTTAAATTGGCTAGCTAAGCTTTTATTCCTCTGCCCACCACTTCCTCCAAGCTCTTCAAGACTCAACCAAACTCAACAAATAACAACTGCAAATATAAACCAGAAAACACAATGTCTTCGCCGCTATCTTCTGGCTCCACGCCAAGTACTTGTGCAGTGGAACCATCTCTGATTCGTTCTCGTCGCCCAAACCGTCGTCCGCGTCATATAGTGAGTTGACCGAGTTGACGCCATCGTGGCATTATTTGCCGGATCTTCGAACGCCAGGGACAGGCCACCCACGTGGCGGCGGAGGAGGCTTTGCTGTGAGTGTAGCCGAAGGTTTCCAACAAGATGTTGGCATTTCTGATTTGGATCAGGTTCGTGGATCAGTGTTCTGTGTTTTGCCTCACCAATGTGATTCTCTGCATTTAGATTAATTTATTTTGTATTTAAAATAACTTATAATAAAAAATTTTGTGAATTTTTTTTTAATAAATAAATGATTATTTCTTACATTTGTCGGATTATGGGACCTGTATACACTATTAAGAACGCGTGTATTAACAAGGAGTGTCTGATTTTTTGAGCTATTAAGTCTGTTGATTTTTTTAGCCAGAAATAGAAAATGAGTTTTGTGCTATTAACACTGTTGATTTTTTGAACCAATGAATGGAAATAATGGGACCTGTATATTAACCAAGTGTGTTTGATTTCTTTTCATTTAGCCAAAATTAAAGAGGGCCGCACGGGAAAGTGGCTGAGAAAAAAAAAAAGTAAGCCAACAAAAAGCAAGTGAAGGCTTTTTATTAGCTGAATTCAAGTATAGCCAGCCGTTAATATGTTGGCACTAAAAGACAAAAAGCAAGCCAACCAAAAATTAAATCAAAGTTTTTATTTGTTATTTTAATATGTTCTCATCATTTTATTGGTTAAGAATGAAGTGTTGGGTTTGTGCCCAATCAAGAATTGCTCCCAATCCACAAACACTCTTAGTGAGTAATCCAGAAAGGTGGCTTCTAGCTTGTGGCGAATTGAGAACATGATTCGGTGAAGATATGGCAGGACAAGTAGTTACCACGGCAGCTGGGATTCAAGATGTGGAGCCCATGCGGCCATGCCCTATTCTTGATGAATTCTCAATGGTATTCAGTCTTATAGATCACGATCTCAGGCAATGGAATAAAGAGGTGGCAGACAAAATGTTTTTGCCTTTTGAAGCCTCTAAAATCAATCCTCAGTATTCCGTTATCTACTTTTAAGAGGGGAGATGAGTTCTATTGGAGCATAACAAAGACATGCAATTTCTCAATCAAATCAGCATATCCACTTTACGCCAAATGCAGGCCCGGGACCAAGCACAACGCATCAAGCGGTGGATGTTAATCGGAATAAGTTATGTACTGGGACTCCAACAGGAGGTAATTAAAAAATTTAAAATAAAAATAATTTTAAAGGATTTATCAACAATTTTATTCAGTTAAAAAATATTGAAAAACTTAAAAAAAATTAAAAATTAGTCTTTTGGGAGTTAACTATGCAAAGAAATAGATAAAAATTTAATCACACAACATCCTATACATCTATTCTAAGACCGTTATCATTAAATTATTTGTGCAAAATTGAACAACATAAAAATATTTAATCTACCCCACAAAATAAATAATAACAAGAATGAACAAATAAAAACTAAGAAAAACATGTTATATTATTTACAAGAAAATTAGAAAATGAATTAAATATTTACAAGTTAATTAACAATAAAAGTACTAAAGACTATTTCACAAAATTTACAAGTTAGAATAAAATAAAAAGAAGTCCAAGATTAAAAAAATATTTACAAGTAAAATAGAAAAGGATAACAAATAAAAATAAATGAAACAGAAACAAAATTACAAAGATTTCCAGTATATATGTAGTTTGTTTTCTTGACGGTTATGTAAGTTGGCAAGTTGTTTGGTTTAAATTAACCTATTATTAATCATCTTATGAAACTCATTTACTAAATGAGTTGAATTTTTGAAATAACATTAATTTATATTTCATAGCTAGAAACCAAAAATGTAAAATAAACGTGTGTTTTTGCATATTAATATAGAATTAACCAATTAAACGAACTAAATTACATGGTGCTTATGTTACTAGAGTTTTAAACCCCGCATATTATCAAATTTCATTTCAAGAGTTCAGGAGAAGTTCATATATGCATGAAAACCTCAATCACATTTTAATATTATTTTTTTTGTCAAACCACAAGATATCTTTACAGATTCGATCTATTTGAATCATCCATGAGATTAAGTTTCATTCGATTGCAGAAATACAATAGTTACGTGATCTTTTCACAAAAGTTACTTCTTTGACTTTTGAACTCACGTTCTCGTCCCAAAGAATCAAAGTTGCTTACCATCTTGATACACCAATTGTGGGTCATTTTAAGATTTTTAATATCTGTAAAATTGTAAAATAGATTTATGTATTATTATAGTTTGTATTTGAATTATACTATGAGTATATAAATTTAAATTTGATATACTGATAGTATAAAAAAATTACATTGTCATTAATCATACATTATCATATCATTAAAAGAACTTGACTCTCACAATTTTAAAAGTCATACATGTAATATTTTTTTATTAGTTAATAATATAAAAAAAATTACACTAATAATACATTAAAATTAAACTCCAAGTGTATTTTTTAAGTCAGTTTATGCATCAATCAATATTTAAGTTCATCTCTAAACAATTGTAAGGGCATAAGCACATTGGCATGATGTATTTAAGGAAAATAATTTCTCAGCTAAGTGCTGGCCCAAGAATCCAAATAATAAAAGCACGAAGAACACTTCCTAATCATTGTGTCAAATCCATTGGTTTTATATGTAATATTAATTAAGTTAAATGTCATCAGATGTCAAAATGTCACCTACTTGTATTATACGCTAAAAACTTGTGAGCAAATGAATGAACTTTTCCTCAGAAACTTTCTCTTCCAGTCTTCCTTTGACTAAGAAATCAAGCATGTATTTATATGTAATTGCCTTTCCACTCACGCCTTCCCTTCCATCCACTGAAGACCGCTCAGTCAAGCTGCTTATCCAGCTGTTGTACCCTTGAGCCATAAACGTTACTTTCATGTGGAACTATCATATTTATAACCGTAATGCAAGACTCAATTTATGAGTATACTTTACTTCATGTGGAACTATCATATTTATAACCGTATTAGTGCATGTTTGGATAGGATTTTCAACAGCTATTTTCAGTTTTTTTTTTTTTTTGAAAAAACGTTGTTGGAGACAACTTCAAACATGTTTGAAAATTTTAGCTAAATTTTTTACATAAAATTCAATATATTATAATAATTTTTTTTCATAATGTCAAAACTTGAAGTTTATAATTCTAAATTATAAATTATTTTAAAATTTTTGAAATGTAAATATCATTTTATTCTTAATTAAATAATTTTTTTGATCATTCTGTATTTTTTGATAATTTAACGTATAAAAGCGATTCTTTTAAGAATTCAAACAAATAAATTATTTTAAAATTACTTTTTTACTAATATATCTAAACATAAAATTAATTTATTATAATCGATTATACAAGAGAAATGATTTATCCTCCTATTCAATCTTCTTACTAATCTTCTTAATTTGCTGAAGAAAATATTAAATATTTTTTATGTTTTCAAGATTAGATCATTTACTTTTTTATTTAATATTTTTTTATTTAATATTAAGATAATTATTAAGATGATTGGGTAAGAAGATATAATATTATTCATTATACAATAATTTATTATTAAAATAATTAAATTTTTTACAATTAAATCAAACATGCACTTAATTAGTGGTGGGGTTGGGGGAATTGCGAGGCTCTCGTTTTAACACGAAAATTCTTGATAATTGAAATTTATATGGAGTATCATATGCAACTATATTATAAGGAAGAAAAATATTTGTACATAATTAGTCTACACAAGTTATATTGACTAAGCAATTTATAATTGACACATTAATATTTTTAATGTAAAATAATGAGATTTGCTACATAACACTCGAGCTGATAAACGCTCAAATATTATATAGCCTTTAGATTACTAAATTTTGCATTGAGATATGTGAGCACATGGAAAAAAAAAATCGAGCGTTTAACAGCAAATCTCTAAAATAATTGTTACACAATAATCTATATAATTAGATGATGTTTAGTAGAGATTAATTATCTACTAAAATAATTTTTTGCTTAAAATTTTTTTTACTGTTTGAATAATGTCTGGCAATTTATGCTTTAATTTTTACATAAAATTCAATACATTTTAATAATTTATTTTCATAATATTGAAACTTGAAACATTTGATTATAGATTATAGATTATTATAAAAAATTTATATATAAATATTATTTTATCTTCAATTAAATAATTATTTTAATTATTTTATATTTTATTTTATAATTTAATATATAAAAATAATTCTTTTTATACAATCTAAATAAAATAAATTGTTTTAAAATTATTTTGTAATTAATATATCTAAATATAAATTAATTTTATTATAATTTATTATATAATAATTAATTATTAAAATAATTAAAATTTTCACAATTAAATCAAACATACACTTCACTTAATTAGTGGGGTTGGGGGAATTGCGAGGCTATCGTTTTAACACGAAAATTTTTGATAATTGAAATTTATATGGAGTATCATATGCAACTATATTATAAGGAAGAAAAATATTTGTACAGAATTAGTCTACATAAGTTATGTTGACTAAGCAATTTGTAATTGACACATTAATATTTTTAATGTAAAATAATAAGATTTGCTACATAACACTCGAGCTGATAAACGCTCAAATATTATAGCCTTTAGATTACTAAATTTTGCATTGAGATATGTGAGCACATGGAAAAAAAAATAAAAAATTCGAGCGTTTAACAGCAAATCTCTAAAATAATTGTTACACAAGAATCTATATAATTAGATCATGTGAAGTAGGGTTTAATTCTCTACCAAAATAGTTTTTTGTTTGAATTTTTTTTTTTCATTGTTTCAATTATGTATGCTTTAATTTTAGATAAAATTCAATGCATTATAATAATTTATTTTCATAATATTAAAACTTGAAGCATTTGATTATAGATTATATATTATTTCAAAAAATTAAGATGTAAATATCATTTTGTCTTTAATTAAATAATTTTTTTAATTATTTTATATTTTTTTGATAATTTAATACATAAAAATAATTTTTTTATACTATCCAAACAAAATAAATTATTTTAAATCACTTTTTAGATAATATATCTAAAGATAAAACTAATTTATTATAATCGATTATAATAATAATCAATTATTAAAATAATTAATTTTTCATAACTAATTCAAATACACACTTGAAACTTATGATTCTAGATTATACATTATTCCTTATACTTTGATATGTAAATATCATTTTGTCTTCAATCAAATAATTTTTTTAATCATTTTATACTTATTTTGATAATTTAATTCATAAAAATGATTATTTTTTATATCATCTAATTGAAACAAATTAGTTTAAAATTATTTTTTAGCTAATATCTTCAACATAAAATTGATTCTATTATAATTGATTATATAATAATTGATTATTGAAATAATCAAATTTTTATAAATTTTGATTATTTCAATAATCAATTATAGTAAAATTAGTTTTATATTTGAATATATTAAGCGAAAAGTAATTTTAAAATAATTTATTTCGTTTGAATAGTTTAAAAGAATTATTTTTATATATTAAATTATAAAAAAGATATAAAATGATTAAAAAAATTATTTAATTAAAAATAATAATATTTACATATCAAAACTTTTAAAATAATTTATAATTTAAAATCATAAACTTTAAACTTTAAAGTTATGAAAAAATATTATTATATATTAAATTTCGTAAAATAATTGAAGTCAAAATTCCTATATATGTTATAAATAATGTCCAACAACTCTTTTTTTTTTTTGAAAAAAAAGCTAAAAAATCTTATTGAGAAGCTGAAACAAACATGCCTAATTCAAATGTTGATTTGGTCTAGTTTGTGTGGACGTCTCTCTCTGAGATGGGTGTTGGCCATTGACCTTCTTGGTTTAGACGCCATCAACTAGGGATGGCAATGGATATTGGACTTGATGGGTACCCGCAAAAATTATTCACAATGGGTAAGGTAATTACCCGTTTAATGGGTATGGGTAAGAGTACGGATAATTACTCGCAAATTTTGATGGGGATGGGTGCGGGGGAAGATCACTGTGAGTCACCCCGCCCCCATACTCATGTAGCACATACTTATTTATTTATTATTTATTTATATATACATATATACATATATAAGACATTATATTGATAAAATATATATATATATAACACATTTACGTCTTTGAAAGACACAGCGCCTTGCCAAGACTATACGATACCTAAGTGGGTCAATTCTTGCGTGAAGGTCAATTCTAATTTCTTATCACTTTTATTATAACAATGTACTAATTCACTTGACTTTTCTTTTCGACTTTAAACTTTCAAAGTGAGAAATCGAAGAAATTAAACCTATCTACTATCTACTTGGAAGACAAAAACGCGTATCACTTAGGTTTAGCAATTGGAACACCCAGGTTTATATTGCCTTCAACTCGCTCTATTTATGTCTCTCATTCGGATTTATATCTCTGTTCCAGGTTACCGCTTTCATTTATCTTGTATTTATGTTTATGTTACTGATTGCCTATAAAAGCATTTTAGTTTGCATTTTGGTTGTTAAAATATGTTGCATACGTTACTAATTTTGCCATTTGTGGAATGCAATTGCCAATTGAAAGACATTGAGGTACGCTGCCTCTACCTGGTGCCTGGTGTTTTTTGTCGTGTAAACACAAGATTTGTTATTTCCTTTTATGTCTTTAGTGCTTTCTATTGATTAGATATTGTAAATAGGATCCATTTTGCTTTATGTTGCATTTATTTTATTTTTACTTATTTGGTGCTTTCTTTTATTGGTTTATTGTCGCTATTATATATTGTGTGTAGGTTGTATTAATTATTAATTATATATTATCAAATATACCTTGACTTTGTTTCTTTATACCTAACCTCTTTACCATATTTTTTTTTATTTTGTTTTGCTTTCACGTATCTAATCACAGATGGAAAATCTATGTGGAGTGATTCCTTCTAAGGAATCGAAAGAAATTTCTTCTCCTATTACGTCAAGTACTCCCACACAACCTGAAAGTGTACCTAGTGATCCCGTGGGTAGCTCTTCTCCTAGTGATCCTCTTCCTCTTGCTGTGGATGGTGATGAATTAACTGATGATAGCAAAAAAAGAAAGTTATCAGTTGTTTGGAACCACTTTAAGAGAAAAGTAGTTAATGGAGAAGAAAAAGCTATATGCAATTATTGCAACAAACATATGACTGCTAGAAGATCTGATGGAATAAATCATTTGCATAAACACTATCAGACTTGTAAAAGAAGGTCGTTTAAGGACATAAGACAATCAATCTTGTTGAGAGAACAAAAGAAGGTTGATGGGTCATCTACTTATTTGAGTAACTACCATTTTGATCCAGAGAAATCAAGAAAAGACCTTGCTTGTATGGTAATAGTTCATGAGTATCCACTTTCAATGGTGGACCATCTGGGATTCCAAGCATACTCTGAAGGTCTTCAACCTTTGTTCAAGGTTCCTAGTTGAAACACAGTTAAAAATGATATTATCAAGATCTATCAAAATGAAAAGTTGAAGACTATAGGACTCTTAGACAAGATTGCGAGTAAAATTGCTTTAACAATAGACTTGTGGACAGCTAGCAACCAAAAGAAGGGTTTATGGCCATTACAGCTCACTACATTGATGATGATTGGGATATGCAAAGTCGCATATTAAGGTATATATTTTTGTGATCATTATATCATATTTATTAACTTTATCAATTACATTTAATTTTTGCATTGTATTAATACTCAATATATTATTTTGCATAATAGGTTTGTGTATGTAGAATGTCCACATACAACTGAAGCTCTTTCAAAGGATAGAATGTATAATAGATTGGAATATTGATAGAAAGTTGTCTACCATCACTTTGGATAACTGTAGCACTAATGACTCTCTTGTTCGTTTGTTGTTAAACAAACTTGATTGTTCTGCTCTTATGCTTGATGGTCAATTATTTCATATGAGGTGTTGTGCACATATTCTGAATTTAATTGCACAAGATGGTTTAAGTGTTCTTGGAGATGGCATAGAGAAGGTTAGGAATAGTGTTGCTTATTGGACAGCCACACCTAAAAGAGAACAAAGTTTTAGGGAAGCAGCACGTCAAATAAAAGTTTCCATAACAAAGAAACTCATTCTTGATTGCAAAACTAGATGGAATTCTACTTATCAAATGCTTCTTGTTGCATTGGCTTACAAAGATGTTTTTGTTCGTTTGAAAACAAGAGAGGATTTATATACATGTTTGCCTACAACTGCTGAGTGGGAAATTGCAAAAGAAATTTGTAGTAGGTTGGAAGTATTTTATCGTGTAACTGAGATGTTTTTAGGCACACAATATCCCACAACAAATATATTCTTCCCTTTGATTTGTGAAATAAAGCTCTCTTTGCAACTATGGCAAACTTGCTCAATTGAAGCTATTAGAAATATGGCTTCAAAAATGATTGCCAAATTTGGGAAATATTGGTCTGTTGTTCATGGAATTATGAGGATTGCCATTGTTTTGGATCCAAGATACAAATTGAAGTTGTTAGAGTACTTCTTTCCCAAGCTTTATGGAAGTAGTTATTCAATTGAAATTAACAATATCAAGAAATTATGCTACTCATTGTTTGAAGATTATCTAGCCAACACAAATGGGATAATGGAAGGTCAAATTTGAAATGTTCAATGACAAGGAATGAATTCAGATAATCTTAATATTAACAATTTTCTTAGTGATTATGACTCTTTTCATTAACGATACAAAATGATTACACAATCAAAGTCTGAGTTGGATCTTTACTTGGAAGAGAAGGTATTGCCCAGGAATGCTACATTTGATATTCTTGGATGGTGGAAAACAAATGGGATCAAGTATCTAATATTGCAAAAAATTGCCAAGAATATTTGGCTATTCCAATTTCAACTGTTGCTTCAGAATCTGCTTAAAGACAGGAGGTAGGTTGTTGAGTCCTCATCGTTCTAGGCTTTCATGAGGATACTTTGGAAGACTTATGTGTGTAAAAGTTGGTTGAAACGTGAGAAGAAAAGTAATAAATGTTACACTTATCTATTTATTCATTTAAATTTGTGTTTAGTGTAATCATTAATTTTCTTTTTATGTTGTAGTTTTCATGCCAGTATCATTTGAATGACCAAAACAATATTTACACGTGAAAGATAAGCGTTTATAATCTTTTCAAGATTCGATTCGATGATGAGGTATAATAACATAATAATTTATGTTATTAATTTTGACTTTACTATCATAACTAATTAGTGTAATGTATCACTTTTTAACAGATTTTGGAGAATCAAAGACGTGACTTGGAAGCTTATGAATTTGTTGTTTATGAATTTCTTGTTACATTAGATTTTTTAGAAAGACCAACACTTTTTATGATTATGTTTGAAGCCTTTGAATAATTTGATAATTGTATGATATCGACATTTTTAATCAATGTCTTTTTATCCATTGATTTTTCGTAGTTAATAAAAGTGCAGAAGAACTAGCAGTGCGAAGACGGATCTTGCAGTGTCTGAGAGGGTAAGACGCAGATCAAAGTTACTACCCACGCGAGTATAGAAACGGGTATGAATATTTTTTTAAAATGTGAGTATAGAGACAGGTACTATAGTACCCTACCCAGACCCTACCCATTGTCATTCCTACCATCAACTGAAGACCGCTCACTCAAGCATGCATTTATATATGTAATTGCCTTTCCACTCACGCCTTCCCTTCCATCCACTGAAGACCGCTCAGTCAAGCTGCTTATCCAGCTGTTGTACCCTTGAGCCATAAACGTTACTTCATGTGGAACTATCATATTTATAACCGTAATGCAAGACTCAATTTATGAGTCTACTTTACTTCATGTGGAACTTTTTTTTTTTAAAAAAAAAAGTTGTAGGAGACAACTTAACATGTTTGATAATTTTAGTTAAAGTTTTGTATGAAATTTAATATATTATAATAATTTTTTTATAATATTGAAACTTAAAATTTATGATTTTAAATTATAAATTATTCTAAAAATTTTGAAATGTAAATATTATTTTATCTTCAATCAAATAATATTTTTAATTATTTTATATTTTTTTAATAATTTAATATATAAAAATAATTTTTTTATATAATCTAAACAAAATAAATTAATTTAAATTTTTTTAATTAATATATTTAAATATAAAATTAATTATATTATAATCGATTATATAATAATTAATTATTAAAATAATTAAAATTTTCACAATTAAATCAAATATGCACTTAATTAGTGGTGGGGTTGGAGGAATTGCGAGGCTATCGTTTTAACACGAAAATTCTTGATAATTGAAATTTATATGGAGTATCATATGCAACTATTTTATAAGGAAGAAAAATATTTGTACAGAATTAGTCTACATAAGTTATGTTGACTAAGCAATTTATAATTGACACATTAATATTTTTAATGTAAAATAATGCGATTTGCTACATAACACTCGAGCTGATAAACACTCAAATATTATAGCCTTTAGATTACTAAATTTTGCATTGAGATATGTGAGGAAAAAAAATAAAAAAACTCGAGCGTTTAACAGCAAATCTCTAAAATAATTGTTACACAAGAATTTATATAATTAGATCATGTTTAGTAGAGATTAATTCTCTACCAAAATAGTTTTTTGCTTGAATTTTTTTACTGTTTCAATTATATTTGGCAATTTATATTTTAATTTTTACACAAAATTTAATGCATTCTAATAATTTATTTTCATAATATTAAAACTTGAAACATTTGATTATAAATTATAAATTATTTTAAAAAAATTGAGATGTAAATATTATTTTGTCTTCAATTAAATAATTCTTTTAATTATTTTATATTTTTTTATAATTTAATCTATAAAAATAAATTTTTTATACAATTTAAACAAAATAAATTATTTTAAAATTAATTTTTAATTAATATATCTAAATATAAAATTAATTTTATTATAATTTATTATATAATAATTAATTATTAAAATAATAAAAAAAATTACAATTACACCAAACATGCACTTAATTAGTGGTGGGGTTGGGGGGAATTGCGAGGCTATCGTTTTAACACGAAAATTCTTGATAATTGAAATTTATATGGAGTATCATATGCAACTATATTATAAGGAAGAAAAATATTTGTACAGAATTAGTCTACATAAGTTATGTTGACTAAGCAATTTATAATTGACACATTAATATTTTTAATGTAAAATAATGAGAATTGCTACATAACACTCGAGCTGATAAACGCTCAAATATTATAGCCTTTAGATTACTAAATTATGCATTGAGATATGTGAGCAAATGGAAAAAAAAAAAAACTCAAGCGTTTAACAGCAAATCTCTAAAATAATTGTTACACAAGAATCTATATAATTAGATCATGTGTAGTAGGGATTAATTCTCTATCAAAATAGTTTTTTTTTAAAATGGTTTTTTTTTACTGTTTGAATTATGTCTGACAATTTATGCTTTAATTTTACATAAAATTCAATGTATTATAATAATTTATTTTCATAATATTGAAACTTGAAGCATTTGATTATAGATTATAAATTATTTCAAAAAATTTGAGATATAAATATCATTTTGTCTTTAATTAAATAACTCTTTTAATCATTTTATATTTCTTTTGATAATTTAATGTATAAAAGTAATTTTTTTTACCATCCAAACAAAACAAATTATTTTAAAATCACTTTTTAGATAATATATCTAAACATAAAATGATTCTATTATAATCGATTATAACTATAATCGATTATTGAAATAATTAAGTTTTCATAACTAATTCAAACACACACTTAAAACTTATGATTTTAAATTATAAATTATTCCTTACAGTTTAAGATATAAACACTATTTTGTCATCAATCAAATATTTTTTTAATTATTTTTTTATATCTATTTTGGTAATTTAATGCATAAAATGATTATTTTTTATATCATCCAATCAAAACAAATTAGTTTAAAATTATTTTTCAACTAACATATCCAAACATAAAATTGATTATATTATAATCGATTATATGATAATCGATTATTGAAATAATCAAGTTTTTACAAATTTTAATTATTTCAATAATCGATTATATTAAATTAGCTTTATATTTGAATATATTAACGAAAAGTAATTTTAAAATAATTTATTTCAATTGGATAGTATAAAAAGAATTACTTTTATACATTATATTATCAAAAGAGATATAAAATAATTAAAAAAATTATTTGATTAAATATATAAATAGTATTTACATATTAAATCTTTTAAAATAATTTATAATTTAGAATCATATGTTTCATGCTTCAAAGTTATCAAAAAAACTGTTATTATATATTAAATTTCGTATAAAAATTAAAATTAAAATTACTATAAATAATATAAATAGTCTCTAACAACTTTACAACTTTTTTTTAAAAAAAAAAGCTAAAAAATCTTATTGAGAAGCTGAAACAAACATGCCTAATTCAAATGTTGATTTGGTCTAGTTTGTGTGGACGTCTCTCTCTGAGATGGGTGTTGGCCACTGACCGTTCTTGGTTTAGTCGCCATCAACTGGAATACATACTAGAGAAAATTTTACTTAAATTATGGATATGATAGTTGAATATATTAAGTTAATCAATTTGATATTTTTATAAAATATTATAAAATTAATTATAAAACATAAAAATTTATAAAAATATTAAATCTTAATTAATTTATTACACCTAACTAGATGCGATGGTTTAGATAAGAATCTGTCTGCATACTATTCTCCCATATACAGACTACATAAAAGTTGTGGGCTTAAAAGGCCCGTAAACTCAACAAGGGAGGGAACTTACTGCAGAATATAGGAAAGCAAAGCCATGGGTGTGTACACCAAGCAACAGCTCCTTCAGCTATTTCTACTGATCCTAACAGCAGCAAAAGCAGCATCTGAACTCAAGCCTAAGCCGGACTGCCCAACAAGCTGTGGCTATCTTTCCATTCCTTATCCGTTTGGAACAAGCGAGGGTTGTTATTTGGATGACACTTTCCTCATCAATTGCACCCATAATTCCACCACTACTATCCCTTACCTGGGAACAACCAACATACCTGTGCTCAACATATCACTAGATGATGGGGAACTGCGCGTTTTAAATTACATAAGTCGTGATTGTTACGACTCGAATGGGCAGAAAACCTATCGCAACAGTCCCACTTTCAAGTTGACTGATTTTTACATCTCATGGGAAAGGAACAAATTCACCGCAGTTGGTTGTGACACATACGGAGAATTCCTGGGCTATGATCCGGCGAAGGAAAAGTACACTACAATGGACGGATGCATAACCGCCTGCATCAGTCGTGATTACGTCACGGCTAATGGA
This sequence comes from Ormosia emarginata, assembly GCA_029884605.1. NCBI lineage: Eukaryota > Viridiplantae > Streptophyta > Magnoliopsida > Fabales > Fabaceae > Ormosia > Ormosia emarginata. The sequence continues at coordinate 6,915,190 of JAQQTP010000025.1, forward strand.
TCTTGTTCTGGCAGGGGCTGTTGCCAGATTTCTATACCCAAGGGACTATCAGCTTTTGAAATGGTAATAGGCAGTTTCAACAACCACACCATCGTACATGACTTTAATCCATGTAGCTATGGTTTTTTAGTTGAAGATCGAGCTTATAACTTCTCGAAATCAGATCTTAGGAATTTTGAGAACGACACCGTACCCATTGTGCTGGATTGGGCAGTGGGAAATCAGACATGCGAAGAAGCAAAACGTAACTTTTCGAGCTATGCGTGCAAGGATGACAAAAGTGAATGCTACAATTTAACCAACAGAGTTGGGTATCGTTGCAAATGCAAGCACGGTTTTGAGGGAAACGCGTACCTCCATGATGGCTGTAAAGGTACGTAGGTATAATTTGTGGATTTAATTTGGTTGCTGCTAAGTACGTACAAAGAAGGACACAAGCCATTATAATTTGGCATTCAAATTAGATAGTCCCCTTCTACCATATTATTTTTTAAATATTTAAATTATTACTTAATATATATAAAAAATATTTAATAATAAATATATTTTTATTATAGATCTCACAACTTTATATATATCAAATAATAATTTAAAATAATTATAGTAGACTTTGCCTAACTAAGAATCACTCTTTGGGACAAATGATATTCCCACACTTGACATTTTTTGATAAAAACTTCTTATTTTAAATATGCAAATTAATTTTTAACATGTGTAAAATTGTGCTAAATGAGATATTGTATTTTTAACATGAAAGACATAACTTTATACATATTAAAAATTGATTTGCATGCCTAACGAGAAAAATTCCCACCTAAAATTTTCTCATTCTTACACCTAAATTTTGCGGCCAAGCCTTACATGCGCCTTCCTATTTAGCCTTTAGGAAAAGAGAGAGAAAAAGTAAATATTAAAAAATGTGTTTCACTCTTTTTTATTTTTCTTAAAAAGGTAGGTGTAAGTATTTATTATAGAAATTAAGGAGGCATTAACCTGCACCTATTGAGGTTATGAGTACTGGTGCTCCACACTGTCAACCTGCTTTAGCCGGTTTCCTCCATTTTTGGTAACGGCATGACACCCCCAAGTTCCAGTCTCGACGGCAATGACACGTCTTGCTCGTGCGACATTGATGATAGCCCACCAAGTTCTAGTCTCGATGCCAACCCATAACCTCCATGGTCGAACCAGAGCTCCAACTCTGATGCACCAATGACCTAGGTTGTGGACCACTGAGCCTTCGTTGTGCACTCATCCTTCTTGTTGCCTAAACAAGTTTTGGGGGAACAACGAGGTTGACGGCGTTGAGGAAGGCAACTCGTGTGGTGGTTGGGCAATGAAGCAGAAGATGAAGGCGGCTCATGCGACACTGACAACCTCTATTTTTAGCATTGGCAACGGCACCGGCCACTGCCTCACCGCTGGCGAGCCACCAATCTAGACCCAACCGTGCTACCAACCACCACTCAGGCATAGACAACGAAAAACACCCCTGCATTTTCCTGTTTTTTCAACAATTTTTTTTAAAAATTATAAAATGGTAGGTTGTGTAGGTTGCATGTCTTTGATCATAACCGTGAGTTTATTTTATTTTTTATTGAACGATATTAGATCTAGTGAGTATCGGTGCTCACCACTTTGTTAGGAGCACCGTAAACGTCTCCAGAATTTAGGTGTAAAAATAAGAAAACTTGGTGAAGGTTTTAGTGCTTTGTAAAAGGTTTAGACCTCAATGTCACCTGATAAAGAAGTTTGTAATTATGACCTCATTCCTAATGGTAATTAACTTGATAATTTTCTTAATTACTTAACTATTTGTTTTAAGTAAATTAGAAAGATTGTTGACTGATTGTTGAGAAAATGTAGCATTATTATATTTATAAATGTAATTTTGATTCACTAAGTATTTTATTTTATTAGTAAATTATATAGTAAAATATATTTAAAACATACTTAAAAAACTAACAAAAATAAAAAAATATTTATTACAATACTATAATACATTCTTATTTCTTATATTAACTATCAATAAATTTTAAAATTATAATTTTCATATTTTACCTTATATATATATATATATATATATGAAGAATTACATAAATATTAAACAGTATTACAACATTGACGCTTGGCCAAGACAAAAAATAATGTTAAGATAAACTCTTTTAAAAACTTAAGCTGTTAGATAAAAGTTTATAAAAGACTTTATTATATATCTAACAGAAAAGGCGATGATGCCATTAATTTGTATTTTATGCAGCATCTCATTGGCTTCCTTGCAACTAAATTAAAACCATGTCATGTAATTTCCTTCAGATATCAAAGAATGCAGTAAGGAACCTACCCCCTGCAGCGAATCCGGAACATGCCACGAGTTTGAGGGCGGTTATTATTGTTCATGTCCCGAGGGATATGGAGGAGATGGACAAAGAGATGGCACAGGTTGCAAGAGGAAATTCGTACTTATAATTGCACTGAGTAAGTGTATATGATGCATCTTAATTAGTTATATATTGCCTTTGCATTTTCTTTTTTTCATATTTTTCCAGAGTTATTATTTGCTAGTTAAAAGAGGAAAAACTGAACTTATTGGTTCCTACCAAAGTTACTTGTGCTATTGCTCAAGTTTTACATCATCTACTTATCGTAGCTAATGTTTTTAAATTTGGATTGCTTATTGAACCAGTAAAGATATTGATTTACGATTCATTGGTTTAATTGTTATTGAATTATGATCGAACTGGTAATAATTAAATATATATTTTTAAGATTATATAATATATTAAGTAATATATTAACATATTAATATCTCATATTATGTTATTTAGTACTTCAAAGTCTCATATTGTATAATAAGTAAAACATCTATATATACAACATATATAAAAGCTAAGAAGAAACCACACTTATAAGTCTCATACAAAGTAGTAAGTGAAACATCTAAGCATACAAACTATATAAAAGTCAGCAAGAGGGGGCAAACCTACTTATGCCTTTCTTGGGCCTTATATTGGGCCTTTGTTGCTTAGCATTAGGTTTCTATATGGCTCAAAAAAAATTTTTTGAATGAGTTAAAAATTTATTAACAAAAAATGAGTTTAATTTTTTTTAATAAAATTAGTTCAAATCGATTTACTACCGATTTTACTAATTTTTACTAGTTCTATTGGTTCTTGATTAGTTCTAGTCGATTCTCTCACAGGTCGGTTATGTAGGTCAAATGAACTGGACCTATGATCGATTCACCGATTTTCCGATCAAACTGGCCAGTCCGATCCCCTTTTTTTAGCATTCATAGCTTGTTGGTAAAGGCATGAAGGACCATTTTAATTGTCATTGTGCTAGTGTGGGCTTAACCTGAATTGTCATTGTGCTAGTGTGGGCTTAACCCGAACAATAATGTTATGTTTACACTCAAATTTTTACACTTATTGCTCTTATACTTATTTTTTTTAAAAATAAATTCAAACTAGTATCACTTTTTTCTTTTTTTTTTCTCTCTCTCTCTTTTTATCCCCAAAAGTAACAAGTATAAAGGGAAGTGTAAAATTTTAGATGTAGAAATAACAATATTGTAAGTCCGGTATGTCTATCTCCAATTTTGGCTCCTTTTGCCGACCTTATTCTACAACAATTGTATTTATAAGAGTTAACCTTAAAAAGTAAATTTAATAGGCAAAGAGGTTTGAGTGAAATTTAATCTCGAAATTAAGTAATCACTTCAAATTTTGGGTAACACCTACCTGAACTACAACTCTTAAGTTCATATGATTTCCTATTTATTCATATGTAGTATTTAACTAATGAATATGAGGTCCTATCTGGATGCTTATAGCAAGAATCTTGATGCATAATCCAATATTCATTAAAGCAAAAATTGAGTTATGAGTGTAGTAATTCATAATTGTGATTAGAACAATTGTATAAATAAAAAATAACACTAGTTATTTATTTATTTATTTTATCAAAGATAGGAAATTCATTGTTAAGAATGAAAAGAGAATCAAAGTCCCAAGTACCAAAAAAGCGAGTGTGTGCCCAAATCTTCCAACAAGCTTAGAAGCATAGTTATAGCACTCACTTGTGACTAAGTTATATCCATACATTGTCTTTTCCCTTCCCTTTCTTCGTTGTTGTCAAAACTCCTCTTTTTACCAATCGTCCCTCAAAGGGAGCTTGCTTAATTGGCACATTTATAAGGGTTGAGGATCTTAGCTTATCAGATTGTTGGCTCGCCATCTTCTTGAAACATATTTTTTTGATGTGCTTTTCTAGGCACTTATGCAGATGTCCCTATGGTGAACTAAATAATAGGAGGCTGACTTAGTTGTTGCAACCTTGGTCCTTGAGATTCTGAGTTGCAATGTTGGTTATGTGTCTCTTGGGTATCAACACCTTTGACTAGGAAGGTCGTGCCGCTAGTGTTGTCATCTATCAGAGTCTGTTCCAAGTTTTATGCATTTGGGGACTTGACACCTCTGGCTCCAGCTGTGAAGGAATATGTCTTTTGTAAAATTTGACCCTCCTACTTCCTTCATCGTAGAAGGAAAGCGAGGACAGATCAATGGTGTGGGACTTGATCTACCACCACTTTGTGGTCATTTTGATGGGAACTGTGGTTATCTAGCTCTTGGGATTAATGGTGTGGTTCCTGATCTTGTTCTTTTATCTCCTCACCAACAACTTTCAAATCAGGTCCATGTTTGCTTACACAAACCTTGTCGTCCATTTTATCTTTGAGGCGTGTTGAGCTGAGATTTTTCATCATGTTCAATTTTGCCGCAATAGTAACAAAACACAAGTAATTTTTCTTATTTTAACTCAACCTGAATTTTACCTATGCTTCTAGCATTTAAATTCACCCTCTTTTTTCAAGGAATGATCGTCAATTGTCACTAAAGCTTTGGGTATAAAGCCTTGTTTATCTCGGATTGTGAATAACCCAGATTTCGTGACCGGACTAATTATGGAGCACAATTTCTTCCCAATCGCGAAAGTTCAGAACTTCCCAAGGAGACCCTAGCATTAGACCTACAATGGTACTAGGTGGAACCTATATTCAACAATGGTGTGACCCTTCTCCTATTGCTTGATTGTGCTGGTCTTAATGGGAAGGAGAGCACAAGTGGTGCCCTCGCAAGATGCTACAATCAAAAGATAACGATGCAAATTGAGGATGCAACACCACAAAAGAGGATAGATTGATTGTTTGGTGGTGGTGTTATGCACTATGCGAACACCACTTGCCGGGGCAGAGGTAGCACCAAGCTAGATCTTATGATCTAGAGAAGACTCGTAATGGGAAATGGTGTAACATCCTAATACTTAAACTAATGACATATCCAGAATTATGCATTAGCAGTCGTATTAGAGTATGTCACTTAGATCAATATCAAGCAATTTTCTATAGAAACACATTTATAATATACAAAATATAAGCCTGAAGCGGAAGTACATAATACATATATGTGAAATTGTATTTTATACAAATAGTACATCAAGGTACGTCTAAATATATCAAATACATCAATGCCTCTAAGGCACAAAATGGTGTACAACCATATACAAATATCAAAACAAAAAGAAGCAAATCTTCTTTTAAGATCAAGTTCTTCTGCTCCTCTTAGATCTGCAGGAGGTCTTCTTAGAATCATTATGGAAATCAAGATAAAAAGGGGTGAGAATCTTACAATTCTCAATATTATTTATAAAAACGTGCCAACATAATCATTCCAACTGTTTCGAAAAAAAAAAATCATTTCAGACCATTAACTTATAATTAGTACAAAGGTGGTCAAAGTCAAATCGAGTCCTTTCTCTTCTCGGAACAGAGGTTCATTTTATAGTATTTAGCAAAAACCATTTAGAATCAAAGAAATCATCAAATCTCATCATAATATCATTATCAATCAGAAATCCATTCATGATAGGCTGATAAAATAAGATATCTCTTACGGTCATCTATCAATTGTCATCAATTATCGATCATCAATATTCATTATTCATCTTTCATAAAATGGTATAGAGGGAATGCCCATCTTCACAATACCAATCACTTGGTAGTAGTCTGCTTTCAGGTTAGTGCACTTTAACCCATTTATAACAGCCTTTCTCATTACACAGAACTACTCTAAGTAACCCAAATCAGCCACAACAAATGAAGAAATGTCCATCCTCTTTAGAGTTGTGAGTAGAGAAGGAATGTCCATCCTCAACTACTTTGATAAGGAGGGTATCATCCTTCCTCGCACTATCTTTAATCTAAGAATACCTCAAGTAAGAGGGAATGTTCATCTTCAACTACATTTTATCCATGGAGAACCTAGGTAAAGAGGGAGGGAATGTCCATCTTCAACATCAATTACTTAGGTGGTAAGGGAATGTCCATCCTCAACCACCATTAACCAAGTCACCCTAGAACCAAGGATATCCTAGATAATGGGTTGCTTATGAAAAATCAATCATTTATTTCAATCATCACTCTCATATCATAATATCATGCATAATTATCAAATCAATTATACCCTATAACATTCATCTCATAATCTCATATCATAGCACCAGGCTTCACATTTCATCAAACATGTAATATATCGTGTCATTATGTTGTTTTCATAGGGAAAACATGTGATAACCAATCATTCATAATCAAGTCAGATTTTATGTCCCATAGCCGGTTATCATCATTGAGTAATCAATTATGGACTTCTCATGCCTCTAATTCAGTGGTCAATAATCGGTTACCACTTTAGTAACCGGTTATTGACTTATCTTTATGTTTCTGTTTTAAACAATAACCGATTAGGCCTTGGCTCTAACCGGTTATTGCATAACATGACTTTCTGTCATGTTGCACTAATTGGTTAGGTCATGTCTTAATCGGTTATTCACGTGTGGGAAGGTTCGGCCATGAGCCAATAACTGGTTATGACTTACCCATAATCGGTTATCTGGGCATTTTTCAGACGTGAAAACAAATCTTTAAGAAAGGGAACCCCAAAATCAACTCATTCTCCTATCAAAACCTCATAAAATGAAATGTCAAGCATGGGGAAGTCCCAATCCATAAGTTTACATCTTTTACAAGCTAAAATCCGCATCATTTCAAGTTCAAGAAGTAAACTTAGTTTCAAAATCATATCCTTAGAAAATCATGGTTCAAAGTTCATCATTCAATCATGTTTTCTTTCAAAACCAAAAGAAATCGAGCTTAGTAGGAAAAATTTAAGAAAACAACCCCCTACCTAGCTTGTAGTTGCTTGCCTCTTTCCTTTCTTGGCTTTCCTTCCTTCGTCTTCTTCCTCTTGATTCTTTTTCCCCTTTGATCCTTCTTGCTCCTGTTCTCTTTCCTTTCTGCTACCAGACGTGAGAATGAGAGAGAGAATGGAGAAAAATGCGACAATGGAAACGTGCTAGAAGAGAGAAAATGGAAGAATGGAAATGTGAAAGAATGGAAAAGGTGAAGGAAAGAAACAAAATATCATGGATTAGGTAAGCTTCAGCAGGAAGTTACAGTGAAGGACATGGGAAAAGTTCCAAAATTGAAATCCAACTGAAAACCTTTTATTTGCTAAGAACACTTTAATTTTTCATAAATAAATTTTTTAACCTTCATAGGTATCATAGAAAATTCTATGATTTCATTCTATTCCCTATATTACCATTCCACTATTTTCATTATATTGCATTATCGGTCTCTAAGCTTCAATATTCTTTCTTGGTTTAAATTACACCAATGGAATTGAATCAAGAAGCTTTCAGATATCCATTTTAATTATTCTTAGCTTAGAAATAAATCTTCCTTATTTATTTCTAATTTCCTCAACTTATTCAACAATAGTCTAAGCTTAAAAGAGCTATTTCTCACATACAGTGCTATAAATTAATGCTCAGTTTAGTCCAAATCATTTTCAAAATTATCAAATAACTTATACCAATTTTTATTGAGCTTCTATAACCTGATTTAGTCCATTAGATTGGAGAGAATGTTACAAAGGGAGCTACCGACCACAGAAGGAGCTGCAAAACAAGAGCGATTAAGCTAGGAACAAACCCTAGCAGAGCGACCATGTGACAGATTTTGTTTATTTTATCAATTTTTAAAAGAATAACACTATTTATTGCAATATAAGTCTGTTGCACATTATTCTATCTGCGAATTAACTCTTCAACTTTATATTGGAATCATTGAAACTAAATGAGTGCCTCCAATTGACGTTAATTCATGCAATTTTGTCAAAGTCCGAGAGAATTACAGAATTGTATAAGTTTTTTCAAAATTGTACATATGCTTTATCTCTGTCATCCTTACTATAGTTAGTTACATCCAAAAATTGAGGGTGTTCCTATTTTATTCATCTCTGTCAATACTAATTTCAATATTAACAAAAATATATACAGAATTTCTTTTTTGCCTCTTTTTATGTGTTACTTTTGTTCAGCTGCTAGTATTATCACTCTAGTACTAATTAGATCCAGTAATTAATACTTCAAAAGGTAGCATTTTAAAAATGCATTACAGAAACCTATAATGAATGTATGTACTCATTTACGCCTTAGTTGTTTCCAAATATTCACCATAGAAAATTGATGATGCATACAATAAAAAGAAGAAATCTTTCCTCTTATTTGCAGGTGTGAGCTTAAGTATGTTGGCACTACTTGTGGGAAGCTTGTACTTGTATCGCAGACTGCGGGAAAGAAAGCTCAACAAAACAAGAGAAAATTATTTTCGACAAAATGGTGGCATATTGTTACAAGAACGAACTGCTGCACATCAAGGGTCGACAACAAGAGCCACAATCTTCACTGCTGAAGAGCTTAAGAAAGCCACCAACAACTATGATGAGGATAGAGTCATAGGTAAAGGGGGCCATGGAACAGTATACAAAGGTGTTTTATCAGATAGCAGAGTTGTTGCCATTAAGAAGTCCACGATTTCTAGCCAAAATGAGATCGAGCAATTCATCAACGAGGTGGTTGTGCTTTCTCATATCAACCACAGGAATATTGTGAAGCTCCTAGGTTGTTGTTTAGAGACAGAGGTTCCCTTGCTTGTTTACGAATTTATCACTAATGGGACACTTTCAGACCACATTCATGTTCAAGATAAAGCCTCTCAACTTTCATGGTCAATCCGTTTGAGAGTTGCAACTGAGACTTCAGAAGCCCTTGCATACTTGCATTCTGCTGCCTCAACACCAATCATACATAGAGATGTCAAAACTGCGAATATACTACTAGATGATAACCTCACAGCCAAAGTTTCTGACTTTGGAGCTTCAAAGCTTGTTCCTCTTGATCAAACTCAATTAACCACTTTGGTGCAAGGTACATTGGGTTATCTTGATCCAGAATACTTCCAATCAAGTCAGCTAACAGATAAAAGTGATGTTTATAGCTTTGGGGTTGTCTTGGCAGAGCTACTAACTAGCATGAAGGCACTTTCTTTTGTTAGGCCAGAAAGTGATAGAAATCTATCCAGGTACTTTGTATCTTCAATGAAAGAGGGTCGCTTACCTCATATCCTTGACAACGATGTTGTCAAGGATGCAAATATTGAACAAATAATCCAAGTTGCAAGTTTAGCGGAAAGGTGTCTTATGCTCAAGGGAGAGGAAAGACCAACCATGAAAGAAGTAGCAATGGAATTGGAGAGAATAAGGAGAGTGGAAAAACATTCATTAGGAGCAACCAATGTGTTTGGAGAAGATACTGAATACTCCCGCATAGTACCTGCAGCCCCAAACATCGTTGATAATGGTGATGGTAGCGGTGGTAGCAGTATAATTACTGGGTTTGATAGTTTGCA